>OX457015.1:13298853-14498853 GCA_949752705.1 Callimorpha dominula
CTACTCCGGTTTAAATGGAAATTGACAGTCGTCGCTTTCGGCACAACAAACTTGTGCCAACACTTCTTACAAAATGACACCCACTTATGTGGCCATTATCTAGCTGCTCGCACCCATTCCATCTTATATCACTAATTCCAAAAATAAAGCAATTTTTTGTTTTGTCATCTCCCTTTTCACATTGAATATCGTCTCAGGACTCTCGAGCTTTCATACATTCCGCGTTGCAATTTTTATCCGCCTGGTATAATGGTATCCGTCTGGGGATACTTCGCACCCCTGTCCCATTAAAGAGACGCCAATGTTTGCTTAACCTTTTCCATATGAAGTCTATTACTAGGGAACATAGTATTAAAATAGTGGTCTCCCGTTGCCGTCTGCAGCATACATTTTGGGAAGTATTTAGCTCCCCAGATCGTGGCTGGCTTTTCCAGATGGTTGCCTTACTGGGTGTAAGCTTTGTAGTCTGAGTATTAAGACTAACTTAGATTACACGGTTAAAAGTATAACACCGCTCCTTTTTGCGTCGGAGGTTAATAAATGATGTACGAAGTCCGTATAAGGCGTAAATGTAATAAAGCACGTGCTCGGCAGATCTCGCCGGCGGACTACTCCGACGAGCGCGTGTCGGAGGTGAGCGCGTCGCTGTCGCGCCTGCAGCAGTTCATCGCGCACGCGGACGCGCTGCGCCTCACGGAGCGGGAGCACGCGCATCTCAGGGCGCTCGCGCTCTTCTCGCCCGGTACGTACCAACCATACTGTCGCGCCTGCAGCAGTTCATCGCGCACGCGGTCTTTGCGTTGCGAATGAAGTTGCATTGAAGTACGTACATTCAGTTCTCGTTGAGCGATACTACGAGTTAACAAGTGCGAAGTATAACGAATAGTGACTTGTAATTGTGTCAATTGCTAATAAAGGGTCTTTCAAATAGAGCGGGTCGATATTAATCTTTGGCGGCCATTTTGTTTTGGCGGCATCTGTCAAATCTGTTTTTTCTTATTCAGTCACTGTTGCCAAATCACCATGGCAAGTTACACGGTTGAGCAGCATGTGCAAATGATAAAACTTTATTATCAAATGAGTGTTCGTTAGTGTAAACGTTGCGCGCATTGCGCCCATTTTACGCAGACGCGGTGGCCCTTCAAAGTCAACTCTCCAACGATTGGTGACCAAATTTGAGACGACCGGTTCCGTAAAGAACCAACCAACACCTTTACGTCTAAGGAACGCCAGATCGGCCGAGAACATCGCCGCTGTACGTGAGAGTGTTCAGGAGACTCCGAGGCAGTCGATTTCTCGCCGTGCACAAGAATTCGGCCTTTCGCAGACTTCAACTTGGAGAATTTTGCGATGGGACTTGAGCCTGCATCCGTACAAGATCCAACTGACCCAAGAGCTCAAAGTAATGACCATAGACAACGCCGTGTGTTCGCTGAATGGGCATCGGAACGCTTGGAAGAGGACCCCGATTTTGCCCAGAAAAATAATCTTTAACGACGAGGCACATTTTTGATGAATGGTTTTGTTAATAAGCAAAATTGCCGTATATGGGATGACCACAACCACATGAGGTTCACCAGGTGACAATGCATCCACAAAAAGTTACTGTTTGGTGCGGATTTTGGTCTGGCGGCGTCATTGGTACGTACTTCTTCGAAAACGACGTTGGCGAGGCCATCACCGTCAACGGCGAGCGCTACAGATCAATGATAAACAATTTCTTTTGGCTTGAATTGAACAATATGGACGTGAACAACATGTGATTCCAACAAGATGGCGCTACTTGCCGCACAACGAACGACACAATGGACATTCTGCATGAACGGTTTGAGGGTAGGGTTATCTCTCGCAGAGGTGACGTGAGTTGGCCACCAAGATCGTGTGATTTGACTCCGCTAGACTTTTTCTTGAGGGGTTTTCTGAAGTCGCAGGTCTATGCCAATAAGCCACAATCGACCGTTGCCCTGAAAGCCAACATAACGCAGGCCATCGCTCAGATTCAGCCGGATCTATGCAGCAGATTCATTAAAAATTGGACCTCTCGGATTCGTGCCACCATACGAAGCCGCGGCGGACATTTGAACGATGTCATATTCCTTCCATAATGGCATAAATGGGCCTTTCAAATAAAAAATAAATTTCGTAAATATCTCACACACATCTTGTTTTATTCAATTTTAACATCGACCCGTCCTTGTTGAAAGACCCTTTATTAAAATAAATTGTATCTATTTTGTGGTAAATTGGTGGATATTCTAATTCCAAACTCATCTCGAACATTACATTACATTTGAAATATTAAATACAACACTAAATCACTAATTGAAAACAAAATTGTTCAAATAAGCTTACAGTAAACTAAAAAAAAAACTATGAATGACTGATGATTTATATGACAATGATTTTCCAATGTATGCTTCTCTAGCTAACCTAGTATATCCTTACAGATGGTGTACCGGACTTTTTGACTCGCAAACTTCACGACTACCAGATCAAGGTACTTCGTTCTCTCCGCACCTGCTGTCAGCCGGACGAGGATCGTCTAGCCACCCTCCTGCTCCAGCTGCCGGTGCTGAGATCCTTCCCGGGACCCTTCTTAGAGGACGTGTTCTTCGTCGGGTTCGTGGGTGACGTCAGTATTGATGATGTGATACCGTATTTGTTGAATGCCGAGCGTTAAACTGTATGACTAGGCGAGCAGCTCATGGAAGACACTGTCAAAACTCGAATATTTCAATGTTGCTCATAATTTGCTGCTAATAGTATGCGACAGTTCTTAAGTCTTATAAATATTGAAAAGACTGCGGTAAACTAGTAACTCCTCTATATACAGACTAAATTCCTTTCAGCCGGATTTTAAAGGACATTATGATTAGTAAGTCCGGCAGACTAACATAGAATTGTTTCTGCTGACAAGTAGATATGCCAGAGAAAATAAAATGAATGATATTATACATTGTGTATTATCTTTCATTCATATACATATACATACAGAAACACAAAATATACATTAGTATTTATTATTTCCACAAGCAGCCTAATTAGCAATTAAGAACATTAAAACCTATTTCTGACAATTCACATACATCATACCAAGCTTCTTCCTCAATAGAACAACACTAAGAACAGTTTTCCTAAGTTGTACAATTAGGGATGTTTTCATATAAATGAAATAAATATATTTCATAGCATAAGTATTGTCTGATTCCTGGGAATAAAGTGAGACTAAAAAAAAAAGACTAACAAAGAATTGAGGCTGCATAGTTTTTTTTATCAAACTTAATTCAAGGAGGCACCTAAGTTAAATACTTATATAAATTATATATATCTGGATGACTGTTAACACCGTATCTTATTTGGAATCAAATTAATATATCAGGGGAATCAAGTGAGACTTTGTTCCTTGATATTTGAAATTCAAATAAGATGTGATATGAAATCTTGATTCCTGGGCATCAAATGACACTATGGTTCTTAATTCCTGTAGCTGTACATTTTCACGCATGAAAGCTTAATGCGTTCGTTAATTGTAAGAAATATTAAGAACTAAAAGCCAGTATTTATGCTATAAGTTTGTAACTGTGGTGTTTCAAAACGCAACATTCCTTCCATAAAATAAAATATTATTTTAAAATGAATCCATCATAAAGTTATAATGTATTACGTAATTTTCTATATTAATTTAGATCGTGGTAATCAGAAGAGACAGAAATATAATGAGTGATGTGATTATAATTATTATCGATAATTAATTAAGTGTAGTAATATCACTTGCATGATTGAAACTGAGTTATATTTGCAACTACCGCACAAAAGAGGCCTAAAATATTTATTTTATACAATGGTGCTATCATGTTAATACAAATAAAATATTATAATTTGAGACTAATCAGTTTGAAGATGGTATTGCGATATCGATCGCGAGATTTTAATACTAAGTATTTTATTACTATTAAAATTATTATAATAAGACATGGTATTGCTAATTAAACTAACTTTGTATAAAAATGTATGAAAGTACCTAAATTTAAGGTAAAAAATTATGTTAAATGTAAGTAAATGTTTTATAAACTCCAGTGGACATTATGAAGATATGTTTTATACCATTAGTGCCTTTATACTAAGATAAAATGTAATAAATTCAAATATTGTTTTTTTTATTGAATGTCATTTTTAACCGACGAATAAAAAGGAGTTCTCAATTCGACCGTATATATATATATATTTTTTATGTATGTTCAGCCCTCACTCCGTTATTTATGAACCAATTTCGATTAATCTTTTTTTGTTGGATACCTCAAGGGTGGGTCCCATGTCAAGGAAGTCAGGATTGATGATTTTGATTGATGACTGACGGAAATCGATGATTGAGAGAAACCCTCGAAAATTGTAGGAACGAATAGTGTTTCTGTTTACTTTTCAGTACCTTATCAGGTATTTGCCTTAAGAAATCATCACATCATGTAGCTGAGTTGATTATGAAAAAAAAAACCATAAAATAAAAATCTTTTTAACAAAAAATTAAACCGACGAAAAGAACTAAAAACCAAAAAATAAATAAACTTTAAGTCGTAAGTATTGAGCTTATTTACATAAACTATCAAATATATAAACTAATTTTGAGTCGGCGCCAAACAACAAACTGATTAATTATCAAAATTGTACATGTACCTACGTAGGTAATTTCATTTTATTATTTGGCGCCGACTCAAAATAAGTTTATATAAAATTTGATAGTTTATGTAAATAAGCTCAATACTTAGTTTATTTATTTTTTGCTTTTTAGTTCTTTTCGTCGGTTTAATTTTTTGTTAAAAAGATTTTTATCCTGCTGTACGTATATCTTATTTCTTAGCACCAAGACTTTTGTTCAGCCTCTTTACGCAATCACTGCACCGTGTTGTCGATTGTTTTCACTAAAGATGAAACGGCTGTTATATATAATAGCTGTTTGGCCTAATGTTTTTTGGTATAATCATAATACATAATATACAAACCAGCCTAGCCTTATGTCGTTATCTATATGTGTACGTGTATATGTACATGCGAGCGGCGCATACGCGTGTTTTCCTCGCTGACGCAGTCGCGCGCGTTTTTGGAATTTGCTCGCGTACGTTCGAGCATGCTCGCATAGTTGCGAGGAGGACGTTCGAAGGCACGCCGCATTCCGCTCGACTCTCTCTATCCAGCTCTATTTTAAAGAACTGCAGTTAGTTTAGACAAATTGCAAAGCCCTACGAAATGACAAAGGGTCGTAACATTCTACAACATTTACAAATATTTGGTTTTATAAAATTATAAGATTGACTAGTAAAATATAATTTTAATATATAACAACAACATATAAATTGGCTTTATATAGATTAACCACATTTGTGAGGCTATTTGACACTGAACAATAATGTCATAGTAATTATTAGATACTTTTACAGTTGATTCTCAACAAACAATAATAATAATAGATTGTAGAAAAAAAAAACTGTCCATCCCACTAGTTCCGTTGAGTTGTCCCATCATGGGACAACTGAGACGATTACGTCCCAGTAGTTCCATGGGACAAGTTGAACTAATATTTTATCATATTGTTGTCCCAGTAGTTCCATTGCCGTCATCACCGTACAATATTATCTCTTCTTTTGATCTCTTTTTTCTTAGGCGTGTAATGCCTTTTTGGTATTAAAAAAAATATTTAAAATAGGTATGGATTTATTATGCAATAACGTTGTCACTTTAAAAATAATTTATCCTTAAGCAACTAGGAACCTACGAATATATTGTTATTGTGAGGTGGATTTTGCAAATAATGGCTCTGTCACAAGATTTTGTAATAATAAAAAGAGGCCGAGGGTGTGTCTTACTTTATTCCGGCTATGAATATTATAAACATTTAAAATACTCGCGTGGAGAAACGATATGGAGTTGCAGTAAACGCAAGAAAACAAAATGCACGGGATCAGTTACTGTTACGATAGTGAGTAGATAGACTAATACGTTGCTTTCTTTCACGCAATGGATCCATATATTGGTACTTGATAAGCGTAGCTAACTTTAAAAGAGTGTATTGTTTGACGATCAGTGCTGCTAATGCGTTTGTGCTTATGGGCCTGGCAATACAGCACAGTGCCATTCTTCTCGTTGTCGATAGATACTTGAATCCTCAATTTTAATTTCTATGTATTTGTATACCTAGGATCAGCGTTCGATAGCTCGGACAAAACAACACATACAATCTTGTACTGCAGATCATGCACAACAGGAAATCGAAATAACTTTGAACAAATGTTTTGAGACTGCTGCTAAAGGAACAGCATCTGTACCCGAGGCGTTTGATAAAGAGATAGTCGAATTGAAAAATAGAGGCATTGACCTAGCCAAACGTCTGCCGAAATATACTCAAAAAAAGTCGGCAATGTACCGTTATCGTAACAAAATAGCTGGTGTATCAAAAATATGTTCCAAAAATCCTGAACAAGTGGAAATTTCTAAACAATATGAATATTTTCTCTTTGCGGACTATTCCTGTGATGGAGTGAGGATTTTAGTGTTTGGGTGCAATGAAGCAAAATACCATCTTGTGTCAGCTGAACACTTTTTTATGGACGGTACATTCAGATCATGCCCAAAGCCATTTATCCAAATGTATTGCATTCACGCCCATTTAGGAAGTGATATCAATAGTAATAACGTAGTCCCGTTACTTTAAGCCTTTATGTCACATAAAGACGAAAAAAGTTACACGATATTATTTGAAATGATTTTATCCCAACTGCTTTGGCGACCACTTAAAGTGACAGTTGATTTTGAATTTTGATATTAAAGCATTGGGCAATACATTTCCAAACACTATCGTAAAAGGATGTTTTTATCATTTTTCAAATAGTATAAAAAGAAAAGCAAAAGCACTGGGACTCAAAAAATCAAACGGGATTGTTGGCTTATGTTGTGCTATGCCGTTTTTACCGGAAAATATGATAAACATAGGAATGAAGTATATCTCGGACGAATTACCATGTGGTGATATCAGATTTAAACAGTTACAAAACTATATAACTAAACAGTGGCTTAATAAACAAAAACTATGGTGTGTATACGAAGAGAGACATCGTACAACAAATACAATAAAAGGGTGGCATCGTAAGATTAATAAAAGGTGACAAAGGCTGAAGTCAATCTTTTAAAGATTTTGCCAATATTAATCGATGAAGCAGCGTTAAACACTGTGCGTAATGACGAGGAGACAGCAGCACGTAAACGGAAAACAGCTAATGTGGAAAGGTTGTATATATTCAAAATACTCAGATGGAGCTCATAACAGGTGCGATCACCGTAGGACACTTTTTAGAAAAAATTGTGCGGTATGGCTACTATTAAAACAATTTTCATTTAAGTATGTGCATGTTTCTGTCCCTCCACTTTTTTTTGACATCTCGTACCAAAATATTACCGATATATTGGATATATATGGATCCATTGCGTGAAAGAAAGCAACGTATTAGTTTATCTACTCACTATCGTAACAGTAACTGATCCCGTGCATTTTGTTTTCTTGCGTTTATTGCAACTCCATATCGTTTCTCCATGCGAGTATGTTAAATGTTTATAATATTCATAGCCGGAATAAAGTAAGACACACCCTCGGCCTCTTTTTATTATTACAGAATCTTGTGACATAGCCATTATTTGCAAAATCCACCTCCCAATAACAATATAACGTCGTAGGTTCCTAGTTGCTTAAGGATAAATTATTTTTAAAGTGACAACGTCATTGCATAATAAATACCTATTTTAAATATTTTTTTTAATACCAAAGAGGCATTACACGCCTAAGAAAAAAGAGATCAAAAGAAGAATGGCAATGGAACTACTGGGACAACAATATGATAAAATATTAGTTCCACTTGTCCCATGGAACTACTGGGACGTAATCGTCTCAATTGTCCCATGATGGGACAACTCAATGGAACTAGTGGGATAGACAGAAAAAAATATTATGATGCCACAAGCCAGTAAAAAATAAGTAATTAACTACAATGTTTACTTAAGTTGTTTCGAAATTTGTGACATCACAATCTAGTGCAACGCCCTTTCAGGGTTTTTATTGGTGGTTTGTTTAGTTTATTTTTACTTGACTTGATTAAAACTTGCATTATGGAGAAATTGCTCGAATTGAAAATGGTGGTCAAGGCAATGAACAGCGGACATGATTGTATTACTTAGTTCTTACTGTAGGCTTACTAGCTCTGTAGGGATCTAATAATTCTCTACAGGTTTTTTTCCATCCCAGTCAACAAGCTCCTTAGTGTACCAAACATATTTTCCACGAACAGAGTCATCAGCGTCAAGTGCCAAGAACAGTGGTGCTGCAGCTCCTTCATCTATAGTTAACGGGCCGCTGTGTGATGACATGTCCGTGTCTACGTAGCCTGGATGCACAGAGTTCACCTTGATATCTGTGAATTACAACAGAAGTCAATGGATCAAAAGTAAATGGATATTGACCATCTTACAGAGAAATTTATGAACAAATCAAACATATTACATGCATCGATGTACAACTGTATGTGTACAATTTGCCACCTCAGTAGCCCAAAAAGAAAGCATATCAATGAATTATATTAGGCATATGAATAAATAAATTTTAAGAGGTTGGGTCCACCAGATTCCTGCTTCTATTGGATTGCACGACTCTTTGTTTTATAAGGTTAAGTTCTTTAGGAGGGATGATACACCACAAGGCACAGTGCTTTGAGCTGTATAAAAACATGACATACAGAAATGAAAAGGTATATACTGAATGATAAGTATATTAGAATGTTGTGTGACAACTCTTTATCACACAACACTCTAATATACTTATTTGTTTCTATCTTATCATGTTTATGAGAATTGTGAAGGTCAAGACACTTAAAGACACCAAAAACAAACTTGAAATACTATCTTATTTAGAAAGGAGATCTCTGCATGTATATAATAAGCACTACTAACTCTTGGCATGAATCTCTTACCTTACAGAGGTGGGTCACCTGGGCTCCAAAAGGTGAAAGTGTCTAGGGGGGATAGACAACATACAAGCATTGCATTGCAAGTGTTTATAGGTACAGGGGGTTTGTATGCTTGTTTGTACACTCGTTCTATAAACAAAATGGGTTGACTTGATAAACTCCTGTGTTTTAATGTTGGTTAAACATTTTCTAATAATTAGAATGGGGTAGATCACTGTCAAATCAGTACTTTTTTAATAAATGTCAAAACAGAAGGTTCGGTGATCCAAGCCAATTCCATGCATCATTTTGGATACCAAATACATGGTTTTGTTTGCCTCAAGAATGTGTAGTTTCTTGGATAGACAAATTATTAGCCACTATAGGTTGCAATGGCATAGCCTAGCACACCTGTATCTTTTCATATCATGTATAAGATAGAAACGTTTAGGAAATATATAAATTATAAAAAATCATTTAATTATCTCACCTCTGTTATTTAACATTCTCTGTTGAATATTGGACAATGCAGTCACACCAACTTTAGACACTACATATGAAGAGTTCCCCCACTCTGCAGCATGAGTTCCTTGCTTAGCAGCATCCACATACTGCTGCATTAATTTAGAAAGTTCTGGAATCGTCAGTTTTTCGTCCTTGAGCTTCTCTCTCAAATCTTTACTTGGAATCAAGCTCAAATGACCACAAGAACTGGATATATTTACCACCCGCGCGCCATTTTTCAATAGCGGGAACAAGATATCGCATGTTGATACTAGAGAGAAGTAGTTGACAAAAAGTGTCTGTTCGGCTTGAACAGCTACCGGCTCCGTAGCAGAGTTTTTAAATGCAATAGCGGCGTTATTCACTAAAATATCAATTCCTTCATATTTACTTTTGATATAATCACGGAAAGTTTCAAGACTCTTCTTGTCTGTGATGTCTAGCTGGTGAAACTCTATCTTCAAACCTTCCTTGTTAAGTTCTTCTACCGCCTTTTTTCCACGCTCAACATCTCTCGCTGTTAAATACACAACTCCGTCAAATCGCTTGCAAAGACCGCGAACTATAGCGTAGCCAATACCCTTGTTTGATCCTGTTACGACAGCAACCTTAGTAGCCATAATAAAATTAATAGACTTTATACACTACAACAGTAGACTCAAACACTTAACTTGTAGAAACCCTTAACGCGCCTGTTTCGACACGAAATCAATCAAAGTGGAAATAAATAAAAGTTGTCTGTCTAACGTCGTAACGCACTAGTAAAATAAAATGTATTGTGTTTACATCAAAGAGTAAATGGTTTATATACTCTTTGGTTGACTGTAATAGTGATGGTCGATTGAAATCGAGTTGGATTTTCCTTAACTCAGGTTAAGGCTCGATGTACACAAACGAACTTACAAGATCTTTCGTTTCCGAGCGTAATTATTTAACAGACTTCAAAAAGGAGAGATTCTCAATTCCGGTTTCATTGTGTCCGATTTCAAACATGCTTTTTAAAAATTAATTAGTTGTACTCAAAGTTGGTCCTATTTATATTTCAAGAAAATATTCTATCTGCAAGGCTGAAAAAAAAGGATGAGGAATACAGCTTCTTTTTTTGTAATACATAATTACTTCCCGCCAACCCTAAGACGGCCTTCTAGCCACCCAATTATTTTTATGACAGTTGTGACTTATATAATATGTATGATCTGTGCTTTTATTTACACCAATTTATACCATATATATAGTTACTCTGTGATTTATACTTTGATTTTGTGTTGAAGCAGGTGAGTTGAAGTTTTCCTCAAAGCTAGTTTTATTATTAATTATGGCTACTAAGGTTGCAGTCGTAACAGGATCAAATAAGGGCATCGGCTACGCTATAGTTCGCGGTCTTTGCAAGCGATTTGACGGCGTTGTGTATTTAACAGCGAGAGATGTTGAGCGTGGAAAAAAAGCGGTAGAAGAACTTAACAAGGAAGGTTTGAAGCCTGAGTTTCACCAGCTAGATATCACAGATAAGAAAAGCCTTGAAACGTTCCGGGATTATATCAAGAGTAAATATGAAGGTATTGATATTTTAGTGAACAATGCTGCTATTGCATTCAAGAGTTCTGCTACAGAGCCGGTATATATTCAAGCCGAACAATCTCTCTTTGTCAACTACTTCTCTCTAGTATCTACATGTGATATATTGTTCCCGCTATTGAAAAACGGCGCGAGGGTGGTTAATATATCTAGTTCTGCTGGCCATTTGAGTAGAATTCCTAGTAAAGATTTAAGAGACAAGCTCAAAGATGAGAAACTGACGATTCCAGAACTTTCTAAATTAATGCAGCAGTATGTGGAAGCTGCTAAGCAGGAAACTCATGCTGCAGAGTGGGGGAACTCTTCATATGTGGTGTCCAAAGTTGGTGTGACTGCATTGTCTAATATTCAACAGAGAATGTTAAATAGCAGAGGTGAGTTATCTATTATTTTCCTTCAATAATGTTTATTAATTTTATTTAAAGAGCTGTTGATAATTGCACAACATAATCACTGCACTGCTATCTATGATAATTATTTGATAAATTTTGTATTAATATAAAAATATTGATGTGGTTTTGGTTTATACATAGGGCTGCCATCCGTCCGGGTTTCCCTAGATTTGTCCTAGTTCAGAGGGCATCGGGGGAGCATCAAGATGGGGTTTTCAAAAAGTGTCCAGGCAAAACCCAGACACTGCCAGGGGAAAATTATAATATTGTTAGACGAATTGTTAACAAGCTGTTTAAATCAATAAAAAAGAAATTAATTGAATCAGCATTTATTTAAGGTGTCCGGGAAAGAGTCTCGTTTTAGGCCTATTTATACAACATACATTCAGCCTCTCTACAGTGTTTTGTTGCAAAATATGTAAAAAAAAAATATTTTTTATAACTTTAAACTATAATAAGTAAATGTTATTATCTATCTATATAAATAAAAATAAATCGCCAAATGTGTTGCTAAGGGCAAAACTGGAGAATGGCTTGACCAATTCGGCTATTTTTTTTTTAAATATTTTTGTTAAGGCACAAGGAAGGTTCTTATTTTTTTTTCTTTTTAATATCTTGCAATCGGCTTCACAAGCCCTTAACAGATTTATTATGGGAGTTTTATTGACAGGAGAGAACTGTTCCTCCACTGAGGAAGCTGTCTCTTATTTAAATGGGATTTGTCAACGAACAAAATCCCATATGTGTTGCCTTTTGAGCCTTCTTTCATGTACTGGTTCACATAACACCGTTGCTAGAGTGTTAGTGTGTGCTTTTAAACGGTCTTTGTATAATCTTCCTCTGTGTTCAACTTCCTCCTTGACTGTTTTCATTTCTGTGTACTCATGCAATTCACTCGTTCTGATAAATAGAGGTGCATCAGTCATAAGTTTCAGTGCCTTATTTTGGAACCATTGTAAAATCTCCACATTAGAGTTTTTTGCTGATCCCCACAACTCAATGCCATATGTCCAGATTGGCTTGATTATAGTTTTATAGATGACTATCTTATTTTCCATGGTGACGTGTGATCTTCTGCCTACTAGCCAGTTTAGGTTTCTGAGCCGTATATTCAATTCCTCGCGTTTTTTTTGGATATGTGTTCTCCATGTTTGCTTCCTATCAAGATGCATGCCCAGGTATTTTACTGAATCTTGATGGGGTAGAACGTCACTTCCAAGTTTTATTGGTGGGCAGTTGTCCTTTCTTAAAGTAAAGGTGACATGCACTGATTTGGTCGAGCTGGTCTTAATGCGCCACTTTTCCATCCATTTGCTGACTTTTTTCAGGTGACTCTGTAGTACTAAGGACTCTACATTAGGGTTTTCATGGTTGCAAAGTGCAGCAGTGTCATCAGCGAATGTAGTATCTGCAGTGTACATGAGATACAGAGTATAGCCCAAAATGGAACCTTGCGGTACACCGGCTTTTATATCTTGAAAGGTAGAGTAGGTGTCATTGACTTTAACTCTAAATATTCTATCTTCCAAATACGATTTTAAGAGCAGGTAGAAGTTATGTGGAAGTTGGTTCTTCATTTTGAAAAGCAGGCCCAAGTGCCAAACCTTATCGAATGCCTGCTGCACGTCAAGAAAAACAGCAGAGCAATACTGCTTTTTCTCGAGAGCTTCTCTTATTTTGTCGACAACCCGGTGAACCTGTTCTATAGGCGAATGGCCAATTCTGAAGCCAAACTGATGCTTAGGGATGAGATCATTTTCGTTGAGTATTCGTGTTAGACGTTGCAAGATGATCCTCTCAAACAACTTCGATAAGGTTGGCAGTAGACTAATTGGTCTGTAAGAAGACACAAGATGTGGGGGTTTGCCTGGCTTCGGAATCATGATTATCTCTGATACTTTCCATATTATTGGGACATGTCCAATCCTAATTAAGCTGTTAAAAAGCTGTGTTATACCGACAATAGCTTTTTTAGGAAGTTATTGTAGAATTTCAGCTGTTATCAGACAGAAGCCAGGATCCTTGTTTACCTCCAGACCTTTTATTTCTCTTTGGACTTCGCGAGGCGAGCAGTTTTGCATTGGGAGACATAATTGTAAATCAGTATCTAGATAGTTTTGTAATTCGTTCTCAGTTTCTACATCACCGCCATTCGGAGTAAAGACTTCGTGCAGGAATTCTCCAAACGTCTCAGCCCGTTCTTTGTCAGTTCTAGCCCAAGTGCCGTCACTCTTTTTGATGGGGTGTTGTGCAGCCTGAGGAGCCACCCTACTACTTTTTACTGTGTTCCAGAGTGAATACTCGTTTTTAGCTTGGGGATCCAAGTTCGCTAATTTATTCTGTAGGGTTTCCTCTTCGAAGTCTTTAAGATACTGTTTTAGGTCGGCGGCTGCTTTATTTAATGCCCTTTTGTCTTGGGAGTGTCGACTACAATGCCATACTCTTCTGAGTCGTCTCTTTTCCAGGACCTTTGTTTTTATGTCATTGGGTAGGTTTCTACTATATTGTTTAGATTTGCTTACCGGTGTGCATTTCCAAGCGGCTGTTTGTATTAGGTTTGTTAAGGTTGTAGCGTATTTCTCGATGTCATCTTTTGATTTAAGTGTTACCTTCAAATTGAGATTTTCGTCTATGTAGTCCCTGAATGCATTCCAGTCAGTTTTCTTGGTGTAGAGTCGCTCTTTCACTGGTTTGTCAATTATGGTGGTACTTATTGTGGCTATTACTGGTGTATGATCTGAGCTGCTATCTAAAGAAGTCTCCACACTTAAGTAATGGTTTGACAATCCTTTATATACAAAGAAGTCTAGAAGATCCGGAGTTTTGTTTGGGTCTGTAGGCCAGTACGAAGGTTCACCTGTGCTTAGGACGTATAGTTTGTTTTTGTCTATACTTCTTTTCATTTCTCGGCCTCTGGGTACGGTTAATCGTGAGCCCCAATGAACGCTTTTGGCGTTCCAGTCACCTCCACATATGAATCTATGTCCCAGGGTTTTGAAGAAATTTGTAAATTCTTCTTCCTTTATGGTGTGCTTTGGTGGACAATATACAGGCGATAATATTATGGATCCTTGTTTATCTCGCACCATTATGGTAGTTGCTTGTATTGGCTCTGTTTTATACTCCTGAAGAATCTCGTGGTTGATATGTTTTTTGATGATTACAGCTGTACCTGCATGAGCTGTTCCATCTGGGTGGGATGTGGAATATATGGTGTAATTGTTTAACATTGTGTTGTGATAAGGTATTAAGTGGGCCTCAGATACAAGAAGTATGTCAATATTTTCCAATTCCAATAAAGTTTGTACGTCATATTTGTGTTTAATCAACCCGTTTATGTTCCACGTTGCTACTTTCAACGTTGCCATTTCAATTAACAAGTTTGTTGATTACAGTTGTGAGAAGGTTCATCATTGTTGACATTTGTTCTAATAGTTTATCTAGCTTTAAAGCTTGTTGTGTGAGTAGTATTTCCAAGTTATTATTATTTGCTGTGGGCTGTGTGTTCAAAGCATCTGCATAAGATTTAGTTTCCATGGAATTTTTGTTTGTTTGTCTCGATTTCTCAAACATTTGGTATTGTTGTTGTTGTGGTGCTGTGGTAATGCTTGGTTGTCCTACATTAATTGGTTTATATTGTGGGGTTGAGACATATGTAGTAACTTTCGTTGGCTTTTGTCTACCAGTTTTTCTAGATAATATTTCTTTATACACCTCACACCCTTTGTAGTTAGCAGGGTGTGCTCCTTCACATAACGCGCAGATGGCAGGGGTGTTTCGGTCCTTCTTAGGACAATCGGATGTTCTGTGATTTAGTGCACACTTTACGCAGCGGTATGGCCTCATGCATTAATTTTTTGAATGCCCGTATTGTTGACATCTCTGGCATTGTGGTATTGTGTTTATTTTTTTAGGCTCTTCAATTATCACAATTTGGTTGTTAATAGATTTTATTAATTTAGCAGCATTGTTGTTTGGGCCAGCCATAAGATTCACAAAAAATGTCGACGTCGGTTTTTTTTCTGGGCCATATTTTACATTAATTATTTCTCCTTGTACTTTATTTCCAGTTTTTTCGATTTCTTCTACGATAGCACTATGCGGAGTCGAATGATAAAGCTTTCTCACTACTAGACGGCAGCAGCGTTGTTCCTTTATATTAAAGGTGTGGCCTATAAGTCCATTTTCACGGACTAGGGTAATTATTTTCTTGTATGCGTCTATGTCTATGGAATTTATTCTCAATTGATTTTTATTTACTATTTTTAGGAGGAAGTCGTCTTTATCAGCAACAGTGTTAATTAATTCGGTTAATTTATTAATGTCTTCAATGCCATATAAGATAATCGGTGGGGGTTTATTTGGGCGTTTCTCTTTGAGTTCTGGTTCATCTTCCGTTAGGTCAATCTGTAGGCCATTGTACCTATTAGTAGTTTTAATTGTTTCGGGAGATGGCGACTGTGATAACTTCTTTCGTTTGTTGCCTCTAGTTATTGGAACTCTTTGCCATTCAGGAGGACAAGCTGTGTTATTGGTATCTTTAGTTGGTGTCTGACTATTCTGTTCTTTTGTTGAGCGATTTGTGTTGGTAGCTTCAAGCTGTGGTTTGTTTCCATTGGATTGACTTCTTGGTCTGTTCGTAAACAAACTAGGGTGAAAAGCTTGTTGCACAAATCGTTTTCCAGTAGCATTCCCTGACGTAGATGCCTGGTTACTCGCATCTACGTAGGTATCACCAGTAGCATTCACTCGTGCAGGAGCCTGGACAGCCACACCTACAGAGTCTTCGGTAACCAATTTCTCACTCACAGGCCCGGGTACCTGTGAGCGCCGGGGGCTAGCCGGATCGCAGCGCGTCACATAAATCTCATTAGTACTCATCATTTTCATTGTTTTGGGTGTAACCCCGTGGTGCTTACCCAAGGTACCACTGCCACTCTTTTTGAGGGTATTTAGTCCCCAAGGCTCGTGATAGCCTCTTCCACCAGTTTCCTAGTAGAGTTTATGGTTATACCGCCACTGTTCGATCGCCAGAGCCTCGTCTGTTATCTAGCAGGGGGCACCGCGGAGACAAGACCAAAGCAGGTCCCCGCCGTCTGCTATTCATACGAACCACAGACGCGTGCAGGTGAGGTTGACAATGGGGCCGACTAGATGTTAGACGTCGTTCTCCCCTTACCCCCCGAAGGAGGGTTCTTATGGAGAGAAAAAGTGTAAGAATAGCGAGGAAAAAAGCAAAAACAACACTTTTCTTTTCCTATACAAAACACAGAGTAAATAATATTTAAAACACATGTTCCCAGCTGTCAAAAATTTTTCGTCAATCAATTACTTTTGACAGAACAAAGTCTTTGGGGGCAGCTAGTTTTTAATAAAAATATGCAAAAGAGTATTAAACTGTTATGTAGGTACATTTCTAATCTGAAATGATTATTTAAACAACATTTTTTTTTAAGTTGTAAAACAAGAATAGTATTGCACCTATAAATGAGTGTGATGTTGGAGGTCTTTTGCATGTTTCCAACCCTCTCTGATTTCTTAGAACTTTGGAAATTCTATGCAGTAAGAGACTCAATACTATGCTATCCTTACATCAAATGTAGCATAGCTACTACAGAATTTCCTACAAAATATCATCAAATAGTTGCACATGATAGTTCCTCATTACCTGCATGCATTTAATATGCCATCATAATAATAAACAGGCCATACAATGAATGTTTCTATGAATATAATTGTTTTAGGTTAATACAATGCAGTTAATATGAGTTTTTGCATTTTTCAGCTACAAGTAAAATGTCACTCTGATAGCTCAACTGTGCTTAAGTACAGTTCAGTTGGCGCCATTTTTTTAAAGCTGATCAAACGGTCTATGGTGTATTATAATGGAAGATGCTTTTAGTATTGTCCAAGCTATGTCTGTAGGGTGAACATTCTCAACAACAAGAGGGTGCTTATTTGTAGCAGAAATATTCTTAACTAGCAACCCGCCCCGGCTTCGCACGGGTAGTAGAGACATCTTCATCAATCATCATAATATTTTAACCAATTTACGCACAACATAACAAATTTTACACTTAAACCTTCCTCATGAATCACTCTGTCTATTGGTGGACAACGCATTAAAATCTGTTAAGTAGTTTTTCAGTTTATCGCTAACAGACAGACAGATAATATGTAGTGATAAATTAAAACCATTACCAAAATATCAATATGCATATTAACTATTATTTTTTTTCGAAGTACATGTAGCGAAGTTATATTTCAATCAAGGCACCTGTGTAAGCCACCATTGCTATTCTCTATATACTCTTTGAATTTTTAATTGTGTACAATATAGAAGTATATTATTATTTCGAGTTTATGTGAGGATTGTCACATGCGTTTTTAAATGCCTTGTCATGTTTGTGAATGTGAAGGACATTTCTCACAAACATGATAAGATAGGAATATATCTTAATATACTTATCATTATGAAAAGCTTTTTTGATTTCATGCTTGTCACATATTTTTATGCAAGTCAACCCTTATCATTATGATAAGGGCACTTAAAAATGATGTATGATATGATGTCACTAGTGCATTGCTGACTCTATCGCCTCTCTTAGCTTTTGCCCGCGACTTTGTTGGCGTAACAGTAATTTTTCTATCCCTTGGTTTATTTTTATGAAAATCTTAGTCTTGATGAAAGGTACTCTATGTCCAATATTGTATTCCTGGCAACGTGTATGCAAATTTCATAATGTAGCATGTACGGCAGTGCATAAAATACGAACCAACAAACATTGATTTTTATTTACATAATATCCGTGGCTGGCGTGAACACATTGACATGTCGATTTCCATGTTTTTTTTTTATTGGCGTAATACTTCCTACGCATTAGGATTTTTTATGAAAAAAATGTAGGAACAGTTTAAATACACATAAATTTTGGCAGATTTGGCAATCGACTTTGGAAATATATTCACATGGTTTTGTGAATTAACATTGATTCTTATATCAACTTACATTCAGTCACCAAAATGATATTCGTTATTTGAAATCTCAACATCTATATAAACCGTCAAAACTTAAAAATGGCCACCCTGAAAAATAGCAATTTAAGACACGTCTACATATTCACGTCATTTTTCTCCACGGATTTGCTCATTAGACAGGCAACCATCGTCAGGACTGACTGATTCTACTGACTCCTATTTCATTAGAAATAGGAGTCAGTGGAATCAGTCAGTCCTGACAAATTATTGTTTAATCAAAATATAAAGATAAGGTTAAAGAATTACACCAGTTGATTAATTATAAGATCCCTTGCAGTATATTCAACTTACTGAGTTTTTTTATTCACAGACATCAAAGTGAACTCCGTACATCCAGGCTACGTGGATACGGACATGACATCACACAACGGTCCGTTAACTATAGATGAAGGAGCTGCAGCACCACTATTCTTGGCACTTGACGCTGATGACTCTGTTCGTGGAAAATATGTTTGGTACACTAAGCAGCTTGTTGACTGGGATGGAGAAAAACCTGTAGAGAATTATTAGATCCCTACAGAGCTCGTAAGCCTACAGTAAGAACTAAGTAATACAATCATATTGTGTCACTTTGCACCGCAGCAAAGGTGGCCTTAGCCATTGTTGTATTTCACTCGCTCATTGAATTATATTCGAAGGAGCTCTGCAAAGCATTTTGTTCATATTGCACTTGTTAATACAGTATCAAATTCTCTAGATAAGATACTAGCTTTATTTACTTATTATATATATTTTTATTGTATAAAAGCCTAATATAGCCCAATAGTGGCATTTTTAACCTTTTGAATGCCACGGTCGGCTATAGCTAAATAAACGAAAATCTGCTGACGACGCCACCCTCGGCAATGACCTACAAAAACAAGTCATTTTTACAATTAAAATTAACATACAAAAATAACTTTAATGTTTTTTTTCGCTATTATTTAAAACTACAATAAATTATTATTATTGTATCTGTCAGTGGGAGACACATGCTTCGGCATTTATGGGCCGGCTCGACCGGTGATACCAAGGCCTCACAGAAAACCGGCAATACTAGCATTGCTTTTCGCCGCGTGAGTGAGGTTACCGGAGGCCCAAACCCTTCCCTCTCCCCTATTCCCGCCTTTCCTTCCTCTATCCCCCTCTCCCTCGTTTTTTCTTATTCCCCACCTTAAAGGGCGGCAAACGCACTTGTGACTCTTGAGTTGCAGGTGCTCATGGGCGACGGTAGTCATTTACCATCGGTGACCCGTCTGCTCGTTTGCCTTCTATACCATAAACAATTAAAAAATATATTAAAGGTATATTGTAGCACTTTCTTGCATGCTTATACTCGCCAGGTTTTATCAAGACTTTTTCTCCCGGGATAGTGGTGTCTTACGGGATATTATAAAATAAACGGTATCTGGACAGGAATACTATATTGGGGTAATAAATACATTAAACACTTTTGTATTTTCAAGCTTCCACCATCAACCAGTTTAATGGATGTCAAAACTTCAAATCCCCGACAGTCTTCTTTTCTGTCAAAATCTTATGTTTTATATAAATCAAAAAACTAAACGAATTCAGTAAACCTTCTTATATACATCGATAAGCAGTACATCGATAAGTTTATCACGCAACGACATCATTATGCTTTATCGACAATTATCACATCAACGTTACTATGATAAATTATAAGTCAATCTAAAATACACAATATTTTTCGTTATCAATCAGTCAAATTTTCCGTTTCTTTTGTAACTTCGGAATAAAAAGGTAAAGATTTGAAGACAATTCATCAAACACTTTCCAAGATTTGCCACAAGAAACACAGAAGCTTAATTTTTATATATACATAGTTGTGAGTTTTGAGGTATATGTATTAAATTATAAGTTTTCATGTGGAATAAAAAGTAAGTAGTAATATGCTTTTGGCATTTCTACATGTTCAATAAACTGCATGAAATGAAGTGTCACCGAACTCGTGCTTTGGAAAAAATGGTATGCGGACTTTTATTTAAAGGGCCGAATCTTTTTATTGCAATCACGTGTTGACGCGTTGAAAACGCGCTCTCGTGTGTACGAATGTACAGCAAACCAATGATCACAAAGGGAGCGTCAACGCCATAGGAGTTGACGCCGCGACAAGAAAGCTTCGGATCAAAACGCGCGTTATGTGAACGACTTGAACGAAATGTTCATGTTGACGCGCGTTAGCAACACGCGCGACCATTGCCTGTCATCTGAACGTGGCCGACTGCGGCGTGGTAGGATCGACATTCGTCATTCGACGTCATGAACGTGACTATTATTCTTATGTCTGTCTTACATAACTCTATATGTGTAATCAGTACCATTTAGCAAAAACTTCAAACTGAATGGCAATTATTGGTTGGTTGTCGATATGATCTTGGAATCTTGTCAATAGCTACTAAAAAAATAAATAAAAACGGTTGACAAACGTAGGCAAAAAAACTGTTTGGCTTTGCCCATGTATGTATAGATAAATTCTTCGTTTGCGTGGAAATTCAACGGAAACCGCACATTTTTCCGGAATAAAAAGTAACATATGTGCCATTCTAGACTACAATCTCTGTGACAAATTTCATCCAGATCCGTTTAGCCGTTCTTCGTATTTATAATAGTAGTAAGATTTAAAAAGCGCTTTCGTTGTATTTATTAGGCACACATCTTATTGGGCTTACTGTCTGTATTAAACTTTTTTTCCTTTGGGAGTTGCCATTTATTTAAATGACTTGTTCATTCAACTTTAAACATGAAATGACGTATAGGAGTTATTACAATTCAACCGTCAAATGCAGGTTGCAAGTGTTATAAAAGTAAAAATAAAATGTATTAAATTTAAATAAGTCATTTATTTAAACACAATATACACCCTAGAGATCATTATGCACATAAAAGCTAAATAAATAAATTAAATCTACCAAACTAGACAGAAATATTAATTAGGAACACTATTTTTCTAACCGGTGTTCGTCTGGACAGAGTGTATATAGAACGGAATACCAGAACTGATTTATAATAAAATAAATCATAAAAATAAAATTTTGTAGGTAGCAATACCATCGCTTTTTTAGCAACAATTATTTTCTTGCTACCTCAAAATATTGGTGGCGGTTGATAACATTTAATTCTTGGCTTCTATGAGATCATCTCGAATTAAGAGATTTTTTTTGGAAGACCTGGTACAGACCCTAGTTCGATGCCAACTGTAATCTTGACGTGGCTCTTTGGGGCTGCTAAGAACACGTTTGAAAAAAAAACAGGCAGTTCACTTTCTCTGCTATCTGAAGCAGTGGAGACAGTCTAGTATCAAACCCGGAAAAAATACGAACGGTAGCTTCCCAGACCTACGAGGAATAAAACTTCTGTCAAATACCAACCAGATGGATTGTTGGTGGCTGCAAGAGGAGCACATTATTATTATTAATTTTTTTTTCTTTTTTTTTAAAAGACAACTCCCCGCATTAGGAATTACTCCTGTGTCGCGGGGGACTTTACAAACATACAAACTATTGGGTCAGAGATTGCGAGAGAAAGAGACAGAAGACGTTTCTCTCGATCAAATAGTCGGAGTTGCCAGAAATGGTGTCCAGGACAGAAACCTGTAGGACTAGGAAGCCTATAAAACCACCTCTATGAAAATATGACACAAATAGACTTTACTGCCGATATAGTCGCTTCGTCGTTTCCCGGAAGTTTCTATCAGCATAAAAAAAAGTTTGCGAGAATACAGCTTATGATATATTTTTATCCAACCCGTGAATGGATAGCCTGAACCAGACGAACACAGTTAAATTACAACAACTATATTTACATCAGAGTCAAGTTTGCCAGCTTAGATTTAGACCAACCGAGGACAATTTCTTTAGCCCTCTATCAGTCATTCAGTTACAAAAGGACATAAGTTGATATGCCCAATATCTTTCTAATACATTATCTGCCTCTATTTATCTTTTTCATATAACTAAAGAAGTCATTTACCGACTAACATTTTAGAGCCGCTACAAATTCGCGCCCAAGGAACTAGAAAAGATTATAAGTGACATTTCCTTGATATCGGCCGCCTGATGGTATTCGAATGTCTTCGACGAACATTAGCACTATGTCTACTAAATAGAATTCAAAAATATTATCAACTTATAAAAACCGCGTCGGCCCTTTACAATTTCGGGTTGCCTATAAAAACGCTCAATACATTGTCGCTTTTATTGCTTCAAACTCGTCCTGTATTATTGCAATTTTGAACCATGATGATGCGCGTTAATTAACCGGTAGCTTTTTTACTTTCGACTTATGCTGCCTTCTAATGATACATTTTCAAATGGTCCTTCGGGCACATTAATTCATTACTGAACCAAAGTCGAAAGCTGCGGTTAAGTAAAATTGTACTTCATAGCTTATGTAATTGAGAGACAAAAGTTTCAGAAGACTCTGTCCGTAAAAGCCTTCACGGGTTCCAACCTGAAGTTGACAGTTTTTCTATCATTTTTTTAACATGTAGCGACTACACTAAGCTTTAATCCGGTTTTGTGTTCCTGTTGGACTTCATTCTATAAGTCTATAATTGGGCTTGCACTGATTTTATGATAGTCAGCCTCAAAAATTGGGTTTCAAACTGGTAATTTGAAACGCACCAAAAACAAGTCTTACGCCTAAGAAAAAAATTGTCAATTCCTGTCAACATCAACAAAAGTCTGAAACAAGGGTACATTCATTTCATCTCCTTCATCACTTTCCTGTTCTACCTTGATCGCGATATCTGTTTCCTGGACCAACAAGGGATCATCTTCAGAAGCATCATGTTTCTTATTAGGTATAACAGGTTCCCAGTTTGGTTTCACGTGAATGTTGTTTTGAGCTATTCTGTTTTGTTTGTTGACCTTGCGTTGAGCTTTGATTTGTGCCCTGGTCATGTTCAAGTGTTTGATTTGGTAATGGACTTTGACGTACGGTTGGGTTTTGAAGAGGAGTCCGCATTCGTTGCAGGGGTACATCTCATTGGAGTGGCTTTTCTTGTGACGAGTTAGGACTTGTTTGTTCTAAAGTAGAAACATTGATGTTAGTATTTTTACTAAAGCAATTTTGTAGTATCAATTAAAGATGTAATGGTATTATTCACGTGTGTATTTCGGGCAAGCGACTTACCGCGTCAGTGTCAGACGTAATACCGACGCGGCACACGTTGATACAAGGCCCTCGTTGGGCCCAAAGTCGGCCATTTCCGAAATATACACGTGGGTCAAACCATAAATGTTTCACAATAATATATGAAAACACAAAATTCTAATATCTTTTAAAACAATTTAGGTAAATATATAATTCCTATCTGTCAAGTTATTTAACTTAGTTTATTTAACCATTTGAACGCCATTGTCACAATATATTTATGATAAAAATAATATTCACCATTTCACAAAATAAACAACTTACATTTTTCCTAAAAAAATATTGATTTTCGTTTGTCACATATATGTGACATTGGCGTTCAGAGGTTTAAGGATTAAATAACACATTATACGATGCGATTCAAATAAGAATAAACTATTAACATTCAATACTTAAGAAATTATGGTCGACTATAGACCAATAGGCGATTACTAGTGATTTTTAAAATTAGATATCAATGTAATACTAACAGTGAGTAAAAAAAATGTTAACGTTACGTAAATTAGTTTTGTGTGCAAACCGTACTTTGCAAGTGACAGTCGACAGATTAAGGTCATCGACGTTCCTATTCTTATGTGAAACGCATCGTAGATGTGATGTGCGAGTTCGGTACCGAGAAGGCCTTCCCGCAGTGCTCGCACTCGTGCGTGCGCGGCGGCGGCTCGAGCGCGTGGAAGCGCGCCGCGTGGTCGCGCAGCAGCGACGGCGTGCGGAACTCGCGCCCGCACGCGCACGCGTGCCCGCCGCGCGCGCCGCCCGGCGCGTGCGACCACGAGATGTGCGAGCGCACCTCGCCCTTCGTCAGGTAGTAGCGCTGGCAGTGGTCGCACTGGTATCTGCGCACGTAAGTACTCACCTACAGTTATATTCACTTACAAGTTACTCTTATCTCTTCTGACAAAGTTATGGTTGCGTGCACCTCTTTACGTTTCGATGTCCTTTGGAAAGGTGACAAACGTGAATTTCGGATTCTTGTACATTTACTTTTTAAGCAGCTGAATACTATGCCGAAGGCTATTCTGTTTCCGTAAAGGCAGGTGTTAACGCCATCTACTGTACAAACTAAGCAACGGGTACACAGCTTCGTCGTCATTGAATTCGCGCGCATGAAAATGACTACGTGAGGTTCTAGCAAAGTACACCAAGAAGCGCTAAACGAAAACCCGGCCCCGCACAATAACCTTTACAAAAAAATACAGGACCTCCACTCGCTCTCTTGCTACGACTTGGTCTCCCTAATTAGCTTTAAATATCTATTCAATTTGTATGTTAATTATTGGGATAAATCTCCATTTTGTGAACGTGTAATAAAAAATATAATTTGGAATTTAATTTCACACGTAATTTTCCTTCGACAATGTTGGTCCTTAACAACAGGCTTATTTGCTTTTGTTAAAGTAAAACACGAGACAATACCGTTTCTTTTACCTGTGGCTACGATTCCTAAATTCAAACTAAAGCAAAGGAAATGAAAATATTATTTAGTGATTGCCTGATGCAACCAGATCAAAATTAGTATGCCCCACGTAAACTATTACTCATATTATATCATCCTAAAACTGAACGTAGAAGATCATTAACTCGTAAATCTCCTGTAACAATATAAAAGCTGACTCACTTCTTCGTCCTGTCGCTGTGCATCCTGCGCACGTGTCGCTTGAGCATCGCGCGCGTGGCGCACACGCGCAGGCACAGCGCGCACGTCACCTCCGGGGCACTGCCACGAACAACACGTCTGTACATTACTGTGTATAGTGTATTACTCCTTACTTGTCTTATTTGGTAAACTAGCACCACCCGCAACGAAAATCACGAGTTTTTCACACATTTTAGGTTTGGAATTAATATTTTTAACTATTTGAGAAACACACTTTTACAGCCTATTCATAAGAGTGGAGATACTATTGATAATTATAGGCATATATCAGTCCTGCCTGCAGTTTCTAAAGTAGTTGAAAAGGCTCCAAACAAACGTCTGTATAGTTACTTAAAGTCCAAAGATATTATCTCACGTAAACAATTCTGCTTTAGAGAACATGTCTACGGAGGATACTGTTCTAAATCTATTGAACACCGTAGTCGACAGTTTGGATTTGGTAGAAAAAAAAAGCCGAGCAGTATTTTTAGACTCATCTAAAGCCTTGATGCTGTCTGAGTCCCCAACTCCCCACTCCTGGGACAAAGCAGGGAAAAAGTTGTTGCTTACACCTGAGGGTGTGACACTTAAGCTGTTCTCAGATAATATGTCAGATAGAAACCAAGCTGTCACAATTTTAGATAACAAAAGCTCGGAACAAATTTTGGACTACGACGGTACACAAGGGAGCATTTTAGGCCCCACCTCAGTCTCCATCTATGTGAATGACCTCTGTGAACTACTTTCCACAAACTACAAAGTTAATGCTAATGACACTGATTTTTATCAACAGTGCACCTTGGCATGAAACAAAATGGCATGCTGAATCTACCCTCGCAAAGGTTAAAATCTGGTTATCAGCTTATCTACTAATTCTTAACATTAACAAAGCTCTATGCCTCCACTTTTAGATACCTACCAAATTACACTGCACACGCCTATATAAATCGTACCACCAACTGCGATTGCGTATCATCTCCAGAATCACCCAGTACTTTGGTGTCTACACAGATCATATTCTAAACTGGCAAAATCAAATCAATAACGTAACATCTCGTGTCAGAAAACTCATACATCTTCAAACTTCTTCAAAACTCAACAGACTTTAAAACGCTCATCATGACCTACCAGGCGCTGTGTTGACTGCATTACCTACTGGGGTGCCGCCGCCAAAGCAACCGTACTTCCACTAGTGATCGCACAAAGAACTGTCCTCAAGGTCATGTCCAAAAAGGCTTATCCGGTATCCAACCACCTAGTTGTTTGAAGACAGTCAGTCCTGACAGTAAAAAAGCTTCTCGTGCATCAAACTGTTTTTAGAAAACATTCAATTTTAATATATGACCAGCATTCACACAAATAAACGTTCAGATTAAAGTATGTCTCGCAATTCAATCAAATCACAATACAACTTTTTTTGTATAATAACAGAATTAACAAAATTCTCAATATTTATCAAGTCACAAATTTTTACGAATCCATAAAACATGGCTGGTTACAGAAAATCTTATAAACTATGATCTAACTTACTCTTATGTAACGTCAAACACTTACACAAACACGCACACATACACAACACACATACACACGAATACACTAGATATAATTTCCCTCTTAGTTTTTGTATTCATCTTTTCTTTAGGTCGAAAATTAAGACTGGGTTACAAATGCAGGCTTGCCTAGCTGGAGGTCCCAGTAGTGATATAGTGCTAGTGTGCTCCTTTAACATTTCTCAAAGAATTGTTTTCATTATGAATATACAAGGTGGCGCGCAGGATAGCATTTTAAATAATCATAAACGAATTATAACGAGGACGTTCTCAGATTATCGGAAACTTTAAGTTTAATTTTTTCTTGTGTTGTTATTTTTTGTTTGCAACGATATACTTCCTAGTTGGTACCATTGTCTGATGGACACACATGGATTATAGCATATATAGCATATATGGAAAATGGGTAGGGGAAGGAAGCTAGGGTAGGGGCCTAGCTTCCTTCCACTACCCATTTTTCCTATCCCAATATACCTTTAAAACGATAGTATTCCCGAGGAGGGTTGGCGTCAGGCAGGCGGCTAGCCATAAAATAATCAGCGAAAACCATGAAGTATGATAACATATTGTTTCGACCCCAAATAAAATTGGGGCAAGGATAGGTGATAATCATGATGATGATCCCTTAGCCAGTGCAACGTGAATTTTCATTATATAGATGTACGTACTATGACAGGCAATGTTTACTAACAAAACAATTAATTTAATAGCTAAAAACCGTGGCCTACCGACCATCCCGCTAACATGAACGAATCAAACTATAAATGAATAGAAGAGACTGACCCGTCATACTTCTCGTGATGCACGTTGAGGTAGTGCTGGCCGAGCACGTGGCGGTTCTTGCAGACGGCGCCGCAGCGGGCGCAGGGCACGTCGGCCGTGGCGTGCGACTGCAGGTGCCGCTTCAGGCACGACTTGTTCTTGAAGGAGCGCGAGCACACGTCGCACGTCACCGGGACCTTCACGGTGCCCGCGCGAATCTCCTCGTTGTGAGTTCTGACGACGATCACCATTTTTATTAATAATGTATTTTATGAATAATATTTTTTTATTTTTCCCACAATTTGGATGCATGAATGTATATATATTTTTTAAGACAACTGCGTTTGGAATGAGGCGTAGTGGCGAGGCGACCGCTTTAAGCATTGCGCCACCCGTATTGTATTGGTCTGGCTGTTTCTGTGTATAACAGGTATGTATTTCCAAAAAGAAATATCTAAACAATGTTACCGAAGTCTGTATTGACCCGCAGGCGCCATCTATTGACTAATAAAGGAAGTCATAGAGGGTTACGATTACCTAAATTAATATGTACGCCATCTTTTGACAATTAACGGAACTAACATTATATTTATAGAATGTCCAAAAATTTATTAGATGATTCCAGAGTGGTATCGAGTTTTTAAGAAATGAGTATATAAGGCAGTTGCATTTGCAGTATTGGTTCAGTTCTAATTGAGCGATACTGCGAGTAACAAGTGCGAAATGTAGCGAATAGTACAAGTGAATAGCAGTGGAAGTAGTAAGAATTGTATCTGTATGTAATACAATTACAGTAATTGTATTAATTGCTATTTATGCTAATAAATTGTGTCTATTTCATTATGAATTGGTATACCTACCTAATCCCGAACCCCGGCTTATAACAGTATGTTTGCATAAAAATTCTACAACTCATAGTAAATATTATGCTTAATTTGGGTCTGGATACATTTGGGGTGCTGTCTAGAAAACCTCCAAGTGGTGCACCCTCGAAACGTTGGCGATGACGCTGCCTTTTCTTCCTCTGTTTCTGAGGAGGGTGTCATCGCCAAAGGCTAATTTCTAGTCGGGTCGGCGTTTCTTCTCTGCTGTCCTCAGTGGAGAAGGAGGACGGGCTCGGCGTGCACTCACACTGCCACCGCGCAGGCATGGGAAGATTTAGTTTCCTTGCCACCGTCGGCATATCGTAATCCCGAAAGGAGTGGTCATGTTTCGCGACTCCGATCGGGGACGAGGGTTTAGGCTTAACCGCCCGGACTGCGAGGAAGAAAACCTCTCTAAAAATTCACCCCGAATCCCGTGTTCTGGTGGCTGATAGGTAGTTCAGTCGCAAGCGCACTCCCAGCCGGGCCACCTGCGGACCCCTCTGTTGGGCATAAACCTTCGCTTGCCCGGGTATTGGGGATCTCTGCCCGGGTCGACCTTTATTTCTCCCCATCTCGTGGGTTATATTATGGAAAATCAATTATTATTAACACTAAACAAAACGGACGAAAAAAAGACGGAGAAGAGAAGGAGGAGCAAGAGGTTGGCGGGAGAAGCTCCGTCGACCAACGACGAAGTCTCTTGTGAGGCGACTTGTTCGGTGGAGCTCCCAGAAGTCAATTTGACTCCTGGGAGCAGAAGAATGTCGGTGCGATCCAGGACTGATAGTTTGACGGCCGACTCAGCCAAAGCAACTCGCAAGCGCGGACGCTCCAGAGATGAGGATTTCGACACGTCGCAAGACATTTTGCCACCGAAAGTGGCAAGCAGCCTGAGAGGCTTGACTCGCCGCGCGAGTAAGGAACTGGCGTGTCCTGGAAGAGGTTGAGACGCTCTCGGATCACCTCTATATCCGATTCGAGCTCTCCCGGATCCAGGACCCCAGAAGGGGTCACACGGCGCGGCGTTCTTCCCGCTTCCCGCGGTGGGCTGTTACAAAGTTTTATAGGGACCTACTGGAGGAGGCAGCCATTATTTACTCTTGGCTGTCTGTGAAGATGGTGTTCCGCCCGTCACGGAGGCGGAGGTAGGGGCGGCTGTTCTACGGATCCGTTCCAAGAACACCGCCCAAGGGCCAGACGGGATCCCTGCCTGAGTGTTGGCCCTTGCCCTCGACCACATGTCCGACCGCCTCGGGGACCTCCCGTGGAGTGAGTTCAAGTGTTCCCGTTCCCGTGAGTTTATAAAACTATTTAATAAATTACCTGTTGATTTTAAAACAATTTTAGCTTTAGACTTCGTTTTATCTTTATTAATTATTATTTGTTTTTATTTGTAAGCCATTTCAACACAATGTAATAATTGTTTAATTAAATGAACTGGATGCATGCTAGCTGCGCCCTGCGGTTTAACCGGCGTAAGTCCCGGGATCGGGATAAATAGCCTATGTGTTAATCCAGGTCTCCAGCTACCTACATACAAGTTTCATCGGAATCGGTTCAGTAGTTTTTGCGTAAAAGAGTAACACACATGCATACATCCTCACAAACTTTCACGTTTATAATATTAGTAGGAGATACGAAATGTATATCTGCAGTCATCGGCACAAACCCCGTGCGGTTGTAAACGGTTCGAATCCGACATACACACATACACATACCGTTAACACCGGTTAAGTGACGATCAATAACAAAAAATATGATTGATTAGCCTTAACCATAGTCATTCGCTTAAATTATTATTATTATTTTTTTTTTTATTGAGGAACAAACAGTCACATACTCGTACATGTTAAGAATAAACATATTTATATGTACTTATAGACCTAATAGTTCCCTAAATTAATACAAAATCTAGACCAGTTTTATGATTTTAAATACTATAACAGTACAGATCACATTTATAAATTTTTAATATATTTGACAGAGGTGAGAGCAGTCAGATTTTTATTAAAACAACACAGATATTTTTTAAAACATAAATTATTAGGGAAAGAGTTAAAAATAATCAAGTATAATAATGTAGTAATAATGAGTTTGTGAGGCGATGAAGACCTTGTTTCTTAAAGGAGTTAAGGGATAGATAAAAACTATCAACTTCACACAGCGCATCATCATACAAACGGCAGGCTCTTCTAATGAAACTCTTAATTGCATAACAGGTAGGGGGCCAGGGGGGGGGGGGGGGGGGGCGGCTGAGAATAATTTCTTTTTACGACAGCTTCTTTCTCGTTTACACGGAAATCGAAAATTTATTTTTTGTAACAAAAAGGGGAATCTACATAGTTATTTAATATTTTAAATAAGAAAGTAACATCACATAAGTCCCTGCGATGTTTTAATAATATTAGTTTATGATATTTGGCAGTCGTTTCGTAATTTTCATGTTGTGCCCAGTCCGGAAATCGAAGAGCTTTTACAAATTTACGCTGAATCCTTTCAATTTTATCGATGTGAATTTGATAATGAGGTTGCCAGACTACAGAAGCGAATTCCAGTCTACTTCGCACATAAGCGTTGTACAATAACTTATAAGTTAACGCATTTTTAAAGGGTTTACCAACCCTTAAGATGAAGCCCAATTGTTTATAAGCCTTGTTTACAGTTTTATCTAAATGAGGAATGAAAGTGAATTTATTGTCTAAAATCGCTCCCAAATCACGAACCTCAGTGACTCTGGCAAAAACCATACTATTCAATCTGTAACCGAAAATAATGGGATTTAATTTTCTAGAAAAAGTGATCACATGACATTTGTCTGTATTAAGAAATAAGTTATTATTTTGACAGAAATATTAAAAATTTTCACGAATAATACGAAAAACTTTTGTGTCGTCGGCATAAAGCAGGACGTTCGAGTTCTTTATATTATCTGTGATGTTATTAATATACAAAATTAATAGCAGGGGTCCGAGATGCGAGCCCTGAGGCACACCAGAGCTTATGGGTTTGTATTGGGATGTAAAACCACTAACAGCTTGGCTTCTGTTTCTGACATAGGAAGTTATCCAGCGAAAAAGATCACCATGCTCACCAAGGTTCCAAAGCTTTAATAGTAAAGTATTATGACAGATTTTATCGAAAGCCTTGGCAAAATCTGTATAGATCGCATCGACTTGACATTTATTCTCCATGGCAGACAAAATAATTTCTGTAAAATTAAGTAAATTCGTGTCTACACTGCGGCCTTTAAAGAAACCATGCTGAAACGGACATATATTTCGCCGCACGGCAGCAAATAGTTGGTTCGTAACTATATTTTCCAATATTTTGCCAAACAGACAGAGTTTAGATATTGGACGATATGTTTCTATAATAATAATAATAAACTTCACACATCTCACACACGGCTGTCTGATCCCAAACTAGGCAGAGCCTGTACTATGGTAACCAGACTGCTGATAAACATACTTATATATTTCTAAATACATACATATTATAGATAAATTACACCCAGACACAGAACAAATTATCGTGCCCATCACACAATTATTGCTCCTGGGTGGGAATCGAACCCACGACCTCTGGCTTAGCAGTCAGGGTCACTAACCACTAGACCAACAGGGCCCTTAGGTATAGGAGTGATCAGAGCTCTTTTCCATGTCTTCTATATGTCGTATGTTTCTATATGCCTTATAAATTAAATATACAATCCTGCTGCCTTATGGCTGTATGTAGTACCATGTGTTTTACTTCAGCAGCAGGTTAATCTTAATTACTTGCCTTATATGTGATCTGTACCATCCCCTCTCGTGGAACACTCTGAAGCAGACGGCACACTCCAGCCGATGTGGTTTTGTGTGGTATTGTTCTACATGTCTCTTCAGGTACTGAGGGCGCCTGGAAAGAGAAGAAACTTTAGATTATTATGGTTACTCATAAAGAACAAGTTAAGTGTCAGCAGAAGTATTTCCCTTGTCTGTACAAGGGTCTAATGCACAAAAAGCAACTGAGAACCGAATGCCACCACCACGGGTTTATAGTAACTTTTGTATCATTAAGTGTTTAGCAGATTTATCATGAGAGTACGAATACAATATGTACATGTGAGTGAACATGTCTGTACACATTATATACAATTTGTTTCTCATAAAGGTAGAATGTGTTAAAGATTTTAAACAGTACATATTTATTTATTTTGGAACTTTTTACGCAGTTTTTGAGAAAATCCACAAAAACTACCTTAAAAAGATTTCAAAGTTACGTTTTTATAGATTTTATTTATTTATAACACTTCCTGCAGATAAATTGCATGAGGCGGACTTAATGCCGTAGGCATTTTCTACCAGTCAACCTTTGGGTGATACAGAGACGTGCGTGGCAGGTGTATAATTATAATTAGTAGAAGTTATAGATCGACACAAGACTAGTTTGGTGTTTTCACCTAATTTACGTCGACAATCCAGTACATGCTGTGGCGTCTGTTTGCGCCGATCTATGATTTTTACAATTTAACGTTCATAAATGTCACTTAGTGTCTTAATTGAATAAATGATTTTCAATTTGAATTAAAATTTGCGATTATAAATTTTCTTAGACGCAGAAAAATTCCAAAATAAAACAATTATTTTTGTAACTGCATGCTAGAGTAGAGTATTCAGTGATTTAAGTAGCTGTTCCACTAGTAAGCCTTATTAGTAAATTTTTATGTCAATTTATCAGTCCAAGGTTCAAAAAAAAAAATATTAAAAATCACGAATTTTCCTTGAGTTTGCCATTTACGGTATTTACGGGATCTACTATACGACTTTCAAATACATCTTTTGTGATATCCTGTACCGCCGCCCATGGACACTTGCAACTCAAAAACTACAATTGTGTGGCCGGCCTTCAAGGGGGAAGTTGGGAAGGGGTTGAGACGGGGGGGGGGGGGAGGTTAGGGCTTTCTCAGGTAACCTCACTCACTCGGCGAAACAACGCCAGCAACGATTTCGTTCTGTTTCGCCGCTTCACGGCGGTTTTCTGTGAGAGCGTGATATCACTCCGGTCGAGCCGGCCAAAATGTGCCGAAGCATGACTTTCCCACGAGTAAAATGTTATTAAACCTACCATTGTGCGTTTTGCAGGCAAAAGTCGGCTATTAAACATGTAAATGTAATGGCGAGGCGACTAACTTGAACCCGCGTCCGCAGTGGTCGCAGGTGAAGGCGGCGCCCACGTGCTCGGTCATGACGTGGCAGGCCGCCGTGTCTTTGTCGCGGAAGCGCGTCCAGCACAGCAGGCAGCGGTAGCGCCGGTAGTGGCGCAGCTTGTGGCGGTACAGCATGTCCGCCGTCTTCAGGTGCGTGTGGCAGATGTCGCACTCGTGATCTCCGGATTCCTGACAATTTTAAAATGACTGTTTCGGTTGTGCTCTAATTAGAGATGGAACCCGCCTTCGACGTGGTACTTGTGACGTGAATACGCCTTTAAAATTACTTCCATAATGAGAGGCAATTAGAGAATTACTTCCATAGTGGGAGGCAATTCAACAATTACTTTCATAATGGGAGGCAATTCGAGAATTACTTCCATAGTGGGAGTCAATTCAACAATTACTTTCATAATGGGAGGCAATTCGAGAATTACTTCCATAGTGGGAGGCAATTCAACAATTACTTTCATAATGGGAGGCAATTCGAGAATTACTTCCATAGTGGGAGGCAATTCAACAATTACTTTCATAATGGGAGGCAATTCGAGAATTACTTCCATAGTGGGAGGCAATTCAACAATTACTTTCATTATGGGAGGCAATTCGAGAATTACTTCCACAGCCGGAGACAATTAAAAAAACGAATGATAACAAAATCGGGGGATACAAATGAGTGTTGCAGCTACATATCTAATCCATCCAGTCTCCATCCAAAATTTAATTACACGACTGGATAACTAAAGGATCAAAGAATTCGTTACGCTAAGTGAGGACTGCGAGACTGCGACGGATCGCGTGCGGTAGAGGGGGAAGCGCCGCCATTTTAAATTCAATTTGCTGTTTCAAGATTTCCATTTAGAATAACTGTTGACTCGTTAGTTTAAATTTCAATCGTAAACTTTCCTCAAAATCTATCTATTTATATAAAGCATTAATGTAAAATAGTTACACGTATTCCATGACACACGAACAGTTCCATGACAAAGGCAACACACTTTTTCTTGAAATGAAAACTTCTTTATGCACGTTTGTGCTCTTTTGTTATGGGGAAAAAACACTGAACTCGTGACCGTCACTCTAATAATACATATATAGATGCACTAGAGGGCGCTAATCTAAACATTGAGTTTTGTCAGCTCCTAATTAATTAATGTCACCAACCTACTAATGTGACGTTTTAAGTTCGTCGTTTCGTTTAAGTTTTCGCTTCTGTCTACAGTCCCATGACTGCCTATTTATACACATTATAGGTCCGGTCAAGTGGTCACCAAAGCCTATGGAACACCGTTTACAGCGCGACGAGCATATGACATACCAGTCGAGCGTTCGTATCATTGTTAAGTACCTTAGTGGTATAACAATACTTACTTTGGAGTGCACTTTCATGTGCATACGGTAGGCCTGCTCCAGCACAAACCCGATGGCGCAGTCCTCGCACACGTGCCTCATGTGCCGCCGCAGTTTTATGTTCTCCGTGTGCTCTACCTGCCTCTCCTCTTCAGTGATGGTCACTATCTGAATGTTCTTTGTCACCTCGTACGAGTACATTATGTATTTTTCTGAAATAAAGTAACAGTTAAAAGTATTAGATACTAGGATTATATATACTTGTATTAGATACCAGGAATATATAGCGTGTAAGTGTGAGCTACGCGAAAAAATTACAATAACCTCTTTCTGTTTATACTTATCACAATACAAAAGTCAATTCATCATAAAAATGCGAGATTAAGGATTTATAGCCATTAGTTCTATTTGGCGCTACGCGATGTACGGGCAACAGGTAGGTATAAAATAAAAGAAAATGAAATGAAATGTATTCTTTTGTGCGGTACGGTGAATGACCTTAACGTTCGGCGCCGTGGAGGAAAGCTGATTGCATTAAATGTTGTTTGATTGATTACATTGCAGTTTTTATTACATTCGGTATAATGTTTTGTTTACTCATTGTGATATCACTTATAAACCAAAAAATGCAAAATTTCAAAAAAAAATAGTTTTCCGGCAGAAAATTTCAATGATTTTCGACTTCGAATGATGGTCTGAATACACTATTTCAGGATTGTAGTATTGCAGTGTTCCGTACACCATGTATTATACTTGTATTAGATACCGGAACTATATTATACTTGTATTAGAAACAAGGGTTAGATTATAATTGTATTAATACCAGGATTATAATATACTTGTATCAGATACTAGGACTAGATTATACTTGTACTAAATACCAAGACTATATTATACTTGTATTAGAAACAAGGGTTAGATTATAATTGTATTAATACCAGGATTATAATATACTTGTACCAGATACTAGGACTAGATTATACTTGTACTAAATACCAAGAATATATTATACTTGTATTAGATACCACTATTAGATTATACTTGTATTAGATACTAGGATTAGGTTATACTTGTTTCAGATATCAGGATTAGGTTACACTAGCATTATTTACAAGGATTGGATTAGACTAGTATCAGATACATCATCCTAATATTATAAATGCGAATGTGAGTTTGTGTTTCGCTTTCACTTCAGAACTACTGAACCGATCATGGTGACATTTTGCACACACGTTGTCATTGGTACATAGGTCAGTATCGTTTCCGTGATACTGTTGAAAAGGGACATTATGTAAGGATTACGGTACCTTTCATTTAGAACAAAATAAAACTTTTAACGAAGTCTACATAAAAGCGATTCTACATCAAAATTGAAATTGACATGAAGTTTTCCCAAATAACCATATTTTTTTTTCGTCGTTTGTGATATTTTTAATAAATGTCTTAATAGTACATCCAAAAAATAATCAAAGTAACCCGTCCCGCATGAATCCCGGCGCAAAAGTGCCCATGATGCTGGCAGCGTTGCCTCGCTGAGTGAAGAAGAGCTGATGACCTTCGACCGGCTGAACAGATTATTTTGAATGATATCTAAGAACATACACGATCAAGTCACCTTTCAATTAATAAAAAAAATACCGCACTGCAATCGATTTATCCGTTTGGGAGCTATACACAGACACGTCAAACTTATAACATCCCTCTTTTGCGTCGGTAACCCTCGACCCGAATATTAAAAGAACATTTTTTTTCAAGCTAAATCCACTATTTCTGAAACACCCCTGTATGTACTATGTATGTTATGAAAAACAACATCAGTCTTACCTTTAGGTTTCTCATCGTCCGCTTTTTCAGCTTGTTCAGTATTCTCACCGTTATCCTCAGCACCATCCTGAAAAAAAAATTAAGTTAATTACGCACATTCATTCATTCACATCAAGTGCATCGACTTGAGGATGACAGTCGTCTCTCGACAACTCTCCGGGTCCGATCCTTTGGCAGAGATAAATTGTTGTATACAGTCCACGGCAGGCTTTACAACGTACGTTGCGAAATATCAAAAAACTGTTTTTAAAATTGCCTAAAAGATTGTGTTGTTACTTCGTGGTGTAATGGCGATCAATGAGATGGACCTTTTTATACAGCCAAGGTGACGGTATCACTGAAACCTTTTGCAGGGTGGCAGTCTCACAATTTAACATCTCAGTCATCTCAGTCAGCCAAGCAAAATATAGAATACTACATTGGTAATTTGTACTCCTAAAATGTTAATGCGATTAGGATCCATTTTTAGAAACTAATTGATTGTTGTCATGTGATAATAACCTCTGGCATTTCACAATAACGGCGAGTGTTCGAGTGTGATAATAACGGGTCACGCACCTCTAATTTTAGAAGTGTACGTGTGTATTATGATCACTTGCAAAATAAAATATTGTCAACCCGCATTAGGCTTAGTGTTAATCAGACTTAGCCAGAATTAATTTGCCTTCGAAAACTTGTGGCCTAACCCCTCTCATAATAGGAGGCCAGAGGAGACCAGAGCCCAACAGATCGAAAAGTTTCTATATAGGACTGATATTCTGATGTTATTATATAAACATCATATAAATACATTGGATATAAATAGATTGAGAGAGCCATGCTTGGGTACGTATGAACCAGCTCGACCGGAGTGGTACCACGGCCTCATAGAAATCCGGCAGTTAAGCAATGATTGTGTTGTATTTCGGAGGGTAAGTGAGGTAACCGGAGACCGTAACGCCTCACTCTGCCTCCCCCTTTCCCTACTCCCACTTTAAAGGCTGGCAACGCACTTGTGACTTTTGAGTTGCAGGTGCGCATGGGCGGCGGTAGTCACCATCAGGTGAATCATCTGCTCGTTTGCCACCTATCTCATAAAAAAAAATACTTTACACAGACGATACGATCGAATTCAAGAAAGTCAAATAACAATAGAGTGTAATATCAGATTGATTGCCGGGAGAGGAGGTACCATCGCGACGCTAAAGCACTGACCCTCGACAGGTACCGTCCATCATGTATAGTGATTAGAGATCCTAACAATTTCCAGGAAAAAGATTATTTCCTATGTTGCAAACGTACCTTGCCTTCCTCTTTTTGCGGAGTCGAATCGTCCTCTTCAGGCAAATCCTTGCATGCCTTGTCCATTGATTGGATTCTCTTCTTGAGAGGCAATTTTGACACTGAATCTTTTTCATCTATCAACAATCAAACAATAAGATTTTTACTAGCACCACAGAATACATACACAGGTACAGAAGTCCCATTCCGCTTGAAGTGAACAGTGAACTAACGTGCAGCCCGGCCGGCGCGCGGCAGCCCACTGAATTTTGGCACGTTTAGTCGACCCCACCGTGTACTTGTAGCTTTATGCCTACACTGTGGAGTGGACCTGGCCTGCTAGCACTTATAGATACCAATTTTTTCTAAACAACACTCATATTAAGCATATGCAGATGGCGCTGGCGCTGTGCATTACAGTGCATTATTAGTTTTGTAATGTACGAATGAATGTAATATGTGAAGACAAGCGGATCTGTATTTGTATAAAAAAATCAATGCTGCACCCTGCTGTAGCAGATTGAATCGTCTGATGGTCAGCACACACCTAATCTTGGTAAGGCATTTACCAACCTGCCATACTTATTACATTTTTAACCGACTTAAAAAACAGGAGGTTCTCAATTCAACTGTTTTTTTTTGTGTTTGTTGCGCGATATCTTAGCCATTTGTAAATCGATTTCAGTTATTCTTTCTGTAATTGAACTGGTTGTACTCAAGGTTGGTCACATTTAAATTTAAAGAAAATATTCCACCTCTAAGGGTGAAAAATTAAGGGATGAAGAATAAAGCTTATTACAATTTACCATGATTTAGGCGCATTTCGGTAATACTTTTTTAAAAGTTAATAATAATTGTTACCTTTGCATTGAGGAAATTCTTCTTTTACTTCAATCTCAATATAGCCTGGTGGTGGTTCTGCTTTCACTGAGTCCTGCGAACTATCTTCTACGTCTGGTTTGATCCATACTTCTTCTTCTCTGACTGTAGAAATACTGATAGTTGAACATCAAACCATGTATTATTTACTATGTACCTACAAATGTTTTGCAAATAAATATACCTTTATCTTCATCAATTCATTGTAATGCAATGAGGTAATATATTATACAAGTCAAGAACCCTCTAAAAGTATACAGAACCCTAATCAAAGTAAACAAAACATAAACACTGGTGCTCTGGTAATAATCTGGTAACGATAGTCGCCGTGCCCCCGCCAAGTCTAGCAAAAATAAAAAAGCTTGATATTTTTACAGCTTCAAGGGACCGCAGACATAAGTATTTGGTATTAATTTCAACTTGAAGCATCCAGCGGATCTGTGAAAAAGGGTTTTGACAGACAAACAGACCGGCAAAGTGATCCTATAAGGGTTACTTTTTTTTCCTTTTGAGTGACTAAAACCTCCTTACCGACTAAAACCTAGCTTTTCACCGCGGCTTCTCACGCGATAGTATTTTTGATATCCCTAGGGAGCAGTACTTTTTCTCTGGATGAAATGCGTTATTTTCTGTACCCCTAACAACGTAAATGTAAAATTTCACGACGAATCGGTTGAGTAGTTACGGCAAGAAAGCGTGACAGACAAACCAACTGACTTTCACCTTTATAATATTACAAGCTGGTGCCAGCGGCTTCGTTTGCATAGAATTAGTACTTCGAGTAGTGTATTTTTAGTCTATTTTTTTCTTTTTGGTATGTTTACCGATATTTCCGTCATCTATAGACCGATTTTCAAAATAATATTTTTATTTGAAAGGATATTCTCGTAAGGTGGTCCCCATTGTCACCAAGTCAGGATCTGATGATGGTATCTGAGGGAAAACAAGGGCAACCCTCAGAAATTATGGGCACATGTAGTGTGTTTGTTGATTTTTCTTGAAATTAAGCAACATTGATGTTTAAAGTGATGAATGTTAACTAACTAACATTAAATCAAATCTATTTAATCACTGTTTGTTACAGGAAGAAATATAATAGTTGTTATAATTTAGTATTAGTACAACCGTAACATGTCTGATTAGGCGTACAATCCCACTAATATATAATATTATAATTGTGAAAGTTTGGATGGTTGGATGGATGTTTGTTACTCTTTCACGCAAAAACCACTGAACCGATTGCGATAACACTTGGCATGTAGATAGCTGAAAACCTGGATTAATGCATAGGCTACTTTTTATCCCGATATTCCCACGGGATCGGGACTTACGCGGGTAAAACCGCGAGGCGCTGCTATTATTATAAATGTGAAAGTTTGGATGGATGGATGGATGTTTGTTACTCTTTCATGCCAAAACTACTGAACCGATTGCTATGAATCTTGGTATATAGATAGCTGGAGACCTGGATTAACATATAGGCTACTTTTTATCCCACTAATATTATAAATGTGAAAGTTTGGATGGATGGATGAATGTTTGTTACTCTTTCATGCGAAAACTACTGAACCGATTGCTATGAAACTTGGTATATAGATAGCTGGAGACCTGGATTAACATATAGGCTACTTTTTATCTCGATATTCAAACAGGATCGGGAGTTACGCGTGTGAAATCGCGGGGCCCTGCTAGTGAGATACATAAATCACTTGAAATGACGCTATCTAGAATTAAAATTATCGTTAATAATATAGTAAAATAGCATTAAGGTCTTAAAAATATAATAGGTTCATTCCACCATTTCTCCCGCAAAGGCGTGCAAATATTATAAATAACAATAATTATGTAAAATTCATACAATTATGTCAGATTTACAAGCAAGCAACTGTGTCTGTTAAAAATTAATTTATTGTATAGTATGCCTTCTTCACCAAATCCGACTTTATCTGACTTTAAAAAAGATACTTACTACCGTATAGATAAGATACATACTACTACATAGAGTTTGGCAGTATGTATCTTTTTTTGTAACTTATTCAAATGAGTGATGCAAGTTGCTATCAGACAAACTAAGATTCATACCAACTTATCTAAGTATAGTATTGGGCTTATTAAAGATAATTTAATCTAACGTACTGCGGTACAGTACTACCCAGTATGTAATGTAACATGTAGTTTACATTAAAAATAGAAAAATAAACACTTTTGAAAAAAGTTAAACCAACTTCAAAAAACACAATTCACCTTAATTGAAAAGTCATATACATGTGACACTTTCAATATATTTAAGTAACCTTTATAAATGTATTAAGTACATCCTGGCCTGTTTGAATTTGGTACCCTACCTGCAAAGTGCTTAAATTGGTCAAAATTTGCTTTTGATTGCGTAGACTTACAAGCTTGATTTTTTTACAGTTTGAAGGGACCGCAGACAAGTATTTGATGTCAATTTCAACTTGCTACCTCCACACCCTCTTGGGAAAAAGGGTCTTTTGGGATACATTTTTGGTTATTCCATCTTTAGCTAAAACATGAAGATTTTGTAGGTTTTATACTCCTGAGCATGTCAAATATAGTGGAAACCCATGGGCAAAATAACAAACTATATTTTTTTTCTAAATGTACACCGGTCTGCTACTTTCAGTGTTGGTCCTTAAGCTTTTAACATGTCCAGCGCCACATTTCTTTGTCATTGTACACCATACTGCAACTCTCACAAGCCAGTGTATAACTGGTCATACACTTTGAGTAGTCCACTTCAGAGGCTAGTGTAAACTATATAACACATTTATACCCCAGATACACCAAACAATTTGTGAGGGTCAGGGTTCCAAAGTCTCTATACAAAATGTTCAGCATGGTGTATATTCACTGATACACTGGCCTCTGAAGTTGACTACTCAAGGTGTATAACCAGGTAGATATATACTGGCCTGTGAGAACTCTCACAGGCCAGTATATATCCAACTGTACTAGGGTGTATAAATGTGGCGCTGAATGTGTTAAACTGGAATGGCAAATTGGTCACGATTATTGGAGAATTTATACATTTTTCGCTCTTTGATGTTCCTGTCGTATTGCGTCCCAGGTCCCAGGTGTGTAATTTTGCCATTACAGTTTTGGTGTGTCAAGATTCCATATTAATTCAGCCTCAACCTTGACTTATGGGAAGGCAACCCTGGGAAAGAGTTGAGAAATTCTACAGGCAATATGTACAATATCTCCTGCTCAGTGTTTGACATTGTCTATAGAATGATACTCGACAACATCACGTTTAATATGTGCCCTACTACTCATTGACACAGCTATTCTCTTTTCCCTATATTAGTTTTCAGATTGGGATTTACATTGATTTATTAGATCCTCTGCGTTATGGACAATATTACAGTATTCATGGTATTGTTATGCTATGGAGTTTATTCAGTAATTTCAGACTATTGTAATAAATACTTGACTGGCCTGTTGGTCTTGTGGTTAGTGACCCTGACTGCTGAGCCAGATGTCATGGGTTCGATTCCCACACAGGTCAAATAATTGTGTGATGAGCATGATCATTTGTTCTATGTCTGGGTGTAATTTATAATATGTGTGTATTTTGAAATATATAAGTATTTTATCAGCAGTCTGGTTATCATAGGTGACTATGGTAATCAGGCTGCTAATAAAATACTAGTTTGAGATCAGACGGCCATGTGTGAGATGTGTGAAATTATTATTATAATTACTGCAATATAAAAACAGAGCATATTTTTAAGAAAAGTCAAATAATAAGTTCCATAAGGTGATTCAATATTTAAATATTTATTTATAAAAAAAAACCACCATACTGATTGAGATATTGGAGATGTGCTGTCTTATGAAGTAATGTAATTAAATGTTTTGTCTTTTTTTACCTCCAATGCAAAAAGAGGGTTGTACGCAATAAGTTTGGCCCATCTGTGTGTCTGTCTCTGGCATTGTAGCTCCTCTTTAGGTGTTTTTTGCTCTTGCTTTTTCCTAATTGTTGAAGGGGTTTTTCGAGTCGTATTTTGAATTTATGATTTATTAAACATGTCTGTACCAACAAACATAATAAGAGGCAAGCTTTTGCTCTGGTAAAATATATTAGTGGGTAGCATAGACCGGCTATAGATATACCTACCTACATAAACATATGAAGATATACAAAGGCAGAGATGTACTTTACGAAAAGACAATATTAAACCATACATTATTTTACCTTCATTGGTCAAAAACACAGAAGCATTCTTTATTTCTTTGCAGGCCAAACAGTTGTTTCATCTCTAGACTATAACATAATTTATTATGATGCAGTAATATGAATAATTGACAAAGCATAATTGACAAAGAAAGATTTCAAACCATTCAGTTTTTTTTTTCATAACAGTCATTGAGGGAGGCATAAGTCCAGCAGTGGAAATTCTATGGCTGAAATTATGCTAATGATAAAAGATTTTTTCATATTATGGTCTTTAGATCATCATCATTAATATCATTGTTGTGATTGCCAAATATCAAAGAGTATGATTGGTTTCAGATCTAAATGTTTGTAGTTTTTATGAGCAACTGATAATTATATTTACTTGGCCATGAAACTAATTCGGAAAAACGACTGTTCTTATATATCTAAACATAATAAAAAGAAAGTCCATACTTACGTTTAAAATTGCCGAGTAAACCATTGAAGTGATGTGTCTCGTTCGCTTTTTCATCAATTTCTGGATCGACTCTTTCAGTTTTTACAGATATTTCGACATTCGTTTCTGTTTCCATCGTCAATCTAACTCTAATGCACCTACAGACACCGACACGAAAAAAATATTTCTTTATCTTTTTATCATTCCTGGACACAAGAAACACTCTCTATTTATTCATTTTCTACTTAACAATATTCTAATCAAGAAAATTTTACTATTTGTAATTTTTAACACGCATTTATTTACTATAAATTTATAAATACAGTTACGATCTCCGGTTCCTATATACACGTTTAGTTACAGTTATTTTTCGTGTTACGTGTAATAAAAGGCTGAACAAAATATGAATTAAAAAATATTAATTCAAAAAACAAATTTATTTAGTTATTTCTGCGTAATTAATTGAATAAAATGCAATTTTTACGGCAATCGATAATAACGTCATCTCCACAGAAAACTTTTGTCAATTTGATAGTGATGCACGAATTCGTTCAAGATCTGGAAAACCGGTAAACAATAAACTACATTTTTACTAAACTAAGCACATCAAAAATACTTGATTTATTACGCCTCGACGCTACGCCCCTAACGTATAAAAAAAATATTATGATGTCTCCTCGTGTTGTTTTCCTGGGTAGGGATACTCTATTAACATCTATCACAGATAATATAATACTATACTAGTACAGATACCTCATCCCATACAACAAAACGCGACCTTCCTAACTCGGTCCATTTTGCGGGCTCCGCGCCAATTAAGGCGCTAGATGCCGCTAGCAGCGCGATAGCTATGGATAGCTAGAGCCACCTAGCGACGAAATGAATTTATTTACCTACTAATAAACGCGCAACCAATAGATGGCGATAATTATACTTTATCAAATTTAGGATGATAATTTTGACAGCTCACGGTAGGGATGCGGTAGTGTATAATTGTTATTAAACCTATTCGATTATCGATTGTTATTATCATATATCTTGGAATCGATAGTTGCATGGTTATGCTGTATGGTCGATTATACATTTATAATACAAAATGAAGACTTTCCTATTCAGTTTAATAAAAAATAATAATATTACTATAAATGATCACAGAAATAAAATGAAACGAGAAATAAGAAGTTTCTCCAGTCATCCGCAGTAACGTTTCCACAGGCATTTTGCAAAATAAAGTCAGTACTTTCTTACTCGTAAATAGTGGAGATATGTTAAGTTTTATTATTATTTTTTAGGCCATGTAGCCAATACATGGCCTAAAAAATAATAATAAAACTTAAGAACCTATTTAATAAACTTAGGTACTTAGTATAATTACAAAAAAGAGCACAAATCCGTTTGATGGCTTTGTACATTGACCTACGTATGTTGTACTTATATTGTTTTACGAAATTGAATACTTACTAAAAATACTATGATTTCGATTATTCGGTTGTTCGTTAGGCGTGGCACTTCACTAAGTGGGCGGTCTTACATATTTAATAAAAAAGTAATAATATCACTATAAATGCTCACAAGAGCTAGCCAAGAATAGCAGGGCTGCCTGAGACTCGAGGCCTGGTCATTCTGTTTGCTTTCATTGGGGCAAAGTCGCAGGCACATAGCTAGTGGCAGGAACATTACGCATTATTAACAATATTTCAAGAAAGGAAGTAAAATAAATAACTTAATAGTGGAAAAAGGATCATGATTGCTGATTCACTACGGTAGCGGCGGCACAGCAATACTATCTATACAATATTGTATCTATAGACAAACGGTCGGATTGCGAGACATACCTACACGCCTCGAGTTCGGTATACACTCGGCACACAAACAGTCGCGAATGCACCGTAGTGACCAACAAATGATGTGATGGTTTTTTAAGCAGTAAGCGTGCGATTTGTGTATTTCATTGAAATAAATACAAATACTTCCTTTATACGGCAAAGAGTAATTATTCACTATATTGTGCTGTTTTTGGTTGCTGAAATTCTTCAAAAACGCACCCAGAGATAAAAAAATTTAACCTACCTGGAAACTCCGAAAGTATAAGTAAACTATAAAATAATTTTTATATACCTACTGGAACGTAATTTGTTTCTTTTTTAATAGGTAGGCTTTTTCCACCGAGTAAAATACCTGGATTAATAAATAAATAAGTCGATAGGGTGACAAAAGTGACACACGATAGACCTACCAACGCTCGCGTTAAAAAAAACTAGTAGGTAATTTCCTAGGCTAACTATTTACTCATGTGTTTAACTACTTACAAATATTATTATGAAATAATTATGAGAGTAAAAAATGGTAGGTACCTGGTAAGATTTAGAGTGTGTTATTTTATTACATCTAATAATAAAAAATCAGGACATGTATTTTTATTGAATACTTCTCATTTCATTCACAACGAATTTAATTTTTTTAAATAAAAATTGGTTGTCTGTAAAGACGGTTTACGGACGATAGTTGAACGTGACAACGTCTTAAGAAAATACTGATGGAATGGTTGCATTTTTCAAAAGAAAATTTTAATTTTATTTGTTTGATAGATATTTTGTATGGATATAGAGAAGGAGGTAAATTTAAATCACAATTGAATTGATCAAGTTACATTTATTAGTACGCATAAATATAATAAGTTAAATATCACACATGTTTAAAAGTTGTAAATAAAAGTTGTAAAACAATTGCTCAAAGCACATTCATACTTGTAAAAACTATGTACATTGTATTGCTTTATAAATATCACACTCCTCCGTACCCGAAATTGCTTTATAAATATCACACTCCTCCGTACCCGAAATTGTTTTATAAATATCACACTCCTCCGTACGCGGAATTGTTTTATAAATATCACACTTCTCCGTACCCGAAATTGCTTTATAAATATCCACTCCTCCGTACCCGAAATTGCTTTATAAATATCACACTCCCCGTACCCGAAATTGTTTTATAAATATCACACTCCTCCGTACCCGAAACTGCTTTACGAGCGGTGCCGAGTGGTGGCGAGTGCACACGAGGCAAGCCGAGCGACGTCATAGTAACGTCTCAGAGCGAAGTAACGCCGGATGAGTCATGTGTTTTCATTCGTGCAGCCGGCCCCATCGAATTATAAGACGTTGTCACGTCAAAAATAAATTAAAATATTTACAATCACAAAACTAGAAAGAAACTCAAGTACGTAGATGAAATTATGGGCAGCCGTATCGCGTGTTTACATACTGCCCGGCTGTAGGTAATTATTTCAAGGACAGGGCAGAGTCACAATTTATTATAGACAACATTGCCGTGGTGTCGGGAACTCGCGAGTTTGACCGAGTCGTCGTGCGTAAATACCTAGTTTTGTAAAATGCTATTATGTGATATAGCTCTTAACTTATAATTACTTAACAGTTTACCACAGACATGATTTATTTTAAGTATCTCTATGTGTATGTTCGTACCTACTTATTACACAATAACATCAGTAATGACATTGTATCCGATTATACAATGCATCTACTATACAAACAGGATACCTACTTATGATTACCGAATTATACGAATTTTGTATCCAATAATACAATCTGGCAGCCCTGCGATCGAGTGAGGTCCGATGTAAAAGATTCCTATTAGCAATGTGTATGTGTAAATAGATAGTACGTGTAAGTACTTAGTAGGTGAGTTAGTAGGTATCTATTTGCCAAATCATAATGTCGGTTACATAAATACCTAACCTGGTACAGAACAAAGTTGACACATACCATGCGTTTCGTTGTTCACTATTAATTATTGTGTCGTTTTTTTAGAAAAAGATGGTTGAGTGACACACGTTTCGTGGGTACAATATTAATTGTTTATCTTATAACTATATTTCCTTTCTCATTTGTTCTTCTATTTATATTGTATTTATAAAAGTGGTTCTTGGGTAAGTCAATTAATAAGTATTTATATCCTATAATTGTATTTGTCTGTTTACAATATTGTATTTATAACCTAACTTCTCTTGGTCGACTCGAAAATGTCTACCGTTCCCCCTAAACCTCCTGATCCCCCGGACGGGAATACACCATTGTCCCCGGATGTTTTCAGCCCCAGCTCACGGGGGGTAGTTTAGAATCTAGAAAGCATAAACTTCCTTTGGATAATGACAACTTATCCTCTCGGTCTGATAAACGTCATAGAAACGTTAACGACATCGATTCCACGGTAGCAACGCAAACAATTTATACCCACCCATCCTATAACGAATCGCGTACATATAACGTCGACGATAACGGCCCTTTCATCGTTCATGTCTCGCGTATAGAAGCAGATCCAGCCGCCGGTACTACCATGCGCGCTATTAAGTTCGGCCAACTTCTTTACCGTCATAAAATAAAGAACATTATTAAAGATGGGGTGAAAAATGTCGGAAGAAACCGCGTTTCAGTGGAATTCAAAACTGCGTCAGATGCAAACAACTTCGTATCCTCAGACGTTCTGTCAACGAATAATTACAAAGCATCCATCCCTACCTATAATGTTACCCGCATGGGCTTGGTACGTGGTATTCCAGTTGACTGGTCCCTCGATGAGTTTATAGACTCGCTAGAACTACCCGAAAAGTGCGGTATAATTTTAAAGGCCAGAAGATTTAACAGAAAGGTCCACAACGAAGGTAATGTCTCATGGTCCCCTACACAGACAGTCGTATTAACTTTTTCAGGCCAAATGCTCCCTGTTAAAATTTATGCTTACCACACGTCCGTTGTTGTTGAGACATATCAGCTACCTACAATTCAATGCTACAATTGTTGCCGCTTTGGACATGTAAAGTCTATATGCCGATCGAAGCCTCGCTGTTTCCGATGTGCCCAAATCCATACCGGCGATTCATGTGACGTGCTAGAGGAGAACTCTACCTGTTTATATTGTTCTGGTCGACACTTTGCCACGAGCCGAGTCTGCCCGGAACAGTCTAGACAGAAAAGAATAAAGTCGATAATGTCTGACAAGAGTGTGTCATACCTGGAGGCTTCTACCCTTGTACCACAAGTACGTAGACCTTATAGCGATGTTGTCTCAAACTCAACCTTTTCCGGGTCCACTCCGAAACAACCCCCTCCCCCTCCAGCCGCTTCCCATCCTTCCTCGTCTAGGTCGTACAAAAAAACCGTAGTCTTAAATCCTCGTATTAAGACCCCACTATCGAAAGGTTACGCTACACAAGCCCATCAGGCTATAATTGCTAATTTACCATCTACCCTTCCAAATGGCTGTGCCCTTCAGAACCCCTCCCAATCCCAGGGACATGATTCCCTCATAGAAACCCTCTTTAACGCATTAATACAAATCATATCTAAATTCAATGATGCTATACCGCCCAACGTTGCCGTTCAAATTTCCCAACTCAACCAACTCATTCCTAAGGAAGTCCTATCCCAAGATGGCTCTGATGGAGACTTGCCAGTTTCTGCAATGGAATTGTAAAAGTATCCGTCATAAAAAGAGTGAAATAATTTATCTTTTTAACAAGTACTCCGTGGCGGTCGCTGCCGTCTCTGAGACCTGGCTGAAACCGGAGTCCCTATTTAGGGTCTCTGGGTATGCCTGTCTCAGGGATGACAGAGATGATGGCTATGGAGGTTGCTTGCTCTTGATTAAAAGAAACATTACATACACATCCCTTTCTATCCCGGCTCACAGCCCGACATTCAATGTCATGGCTGCTAGAGCCATGGATATATCCTTTGTATCTTTATACATTCCTCATCCCTCCCTCTCTCTTATCCCTGAACTCCACTCTATATTTTCTTCTCTTCCTCCTCCCGTTTTGATTCTCGGGGATTTTAACGCGCACCACATAGCATGGGGGTCGTATTTTTGCGACACATTCTCAACCAAATTGTCAGATCTTTTTGAAGATGTTAATTTATGCGTTATAAATGATGGTTCTCCTACTAGGCTGGTCTCCCCATCTCAGGATCCTCGCTCGGCAGTGGATCTGTCCATTTGTTCCCCTAATATGGCATCACTCTGCACATGGAGAGTTCTACAGGAATCACACGGCAGCGATCACTATCCGATAGTCATATCCAAACCTCTATCCACTACCCCAATAGTCTCCTCTCCCCCATTATTAAAATATAAGACCCGTAATGCGGACTGGAGCGAGTTCTCTCAAGCTGTTGAATCGGCTCTCTCAGATTGCGCTAATTCTTCGCAAGCCACTTTGGAAAACACATATTCCGTATTCGTCAAAGCTCTTTCTTCTGCTGCAGGCACCAGCATCCCATTGAAGAAGCCCAACCGCAGAAGCATTGCTCCTCCTCCTTGGTGGGACTCAGATTGCAGTAAAGCTGTGGCTTCTCGAAAGGACTCTGAAAAACAGTACAAATCATCTATGAATATGGTTAACTACTTAAACTACAAACGCATTGCCGCTCGCTGCAAACGAGTACTCTCCAAAAAAAAGAAAAAAGGTTGGATAAAATTCTGCGAAAATCTTGCTCCAAGATCCCCGTCCTCGGTCGTCTGGAAGAATGTAAAGCGTTACCGTGGCTCCCTTATTGGTCCCTCTCCGTCGTCCTATGATCCCTCTGTATGGCTTAACGATTTCGCTAACAAATTATCCCCTCCAACAGTTTCATACAAAGATTGTTTCCCATCTCCTTACCCGAGTTTGACTTCTGAAGATAGGTTTGACCTACCATTTAACTTATCTGAACTCCGCTGTGCTATTCGCGGCTTGAGAGATTCTGCCCCGGGTGAGGACGGTATCCCATACTCATTTATCACCCACCTTGGCTCAACAGGGGAAAGATTCTTCTTAGACCTACTTAATCGTATCTTTGTAACTGGTTACATCCCTGATTCGTGGAAATGTCAAGTGGTCATTCCCCTGTTGAAACCAGGAAAAGATCCTTCAAATGCCTCCTCCTATAGACCTATTGCCCTCTCCTCCACCTTGTGCAAGGTTTTTGAGCACTTAATCAAAAACAGATTGGAATGGATAGTCGAGAGTAGGGGTATTTTACCATCTAGTCAATTCGGTTTCCGTAAATCCAAGGGTACTACAGATAGTCTTAGTATTCTAACTACTGACATTCGGACGGCATTTACTAAAAACGATTACCTTGTGAGTGCCTTTCTCGATGTATGGTCTGCCTACGACAATGTTCAGCTTCCAGTGCTCAGAGAGAAGATGCTTCGTTTGAGTCTTCCTGTGAGGTTAGTCCATTGTACAACCAATTTGTTGATGGTTAGATTGCTCAAAATCCGATTTCACAGTCACACTCTACCACCCAGAACTGTGTGGCAGGGCCTCCCTCAGGGTTCCGTTTTAAGTCCGATCCTATATAGTATTTATACCCACGACCTAGAACAAAGCGTGTCATGTTTCGGAGAGGTTCTCCAATATGCAGATGACCTCTGCATCTATTTATCCGGGCAGTCAATAGATATTATTAACCAACGCCTAAATTCTGCCTTATATTATTTATCCATCTGGTTGGAAGATCACGGTCTGTCATTGTCAGTCAATAAATGTAATGTTGTTGTATTCTCAAGAAAGAAATCTATCCCAAATATCCAAATTACCTGTGACAATCAACCAATTCCAGTTGTCGACAACGTAAAGTTTCTTGGAGTTACCCTTGACTCTAAATTGAGTGGTACCGCTCACTTCAATAATGTTGTCCATAAGTGTGAGAAGAATATAAATATTCTCAGGTCTCTATCCGGTGTATGGTGGGGATCCCATCCTTACAGCCAGAAGTTACTCTATAATGCGATTGTACGCAGCCACCTGGACTATGGTTCTTTCTTGCTTGAACCCTGCAATAAAGAGGCACTCGCTAAATTGGATAAAATCCAAGCTAAAGCTCTCAGGATAATTTTAGGTGCTATGAAATCATCTCCCAAAAATGCCCTACTGGTGGAAGCCGTTGATCCCCCATTAGATCTCCGTCGCCAATACCTATCAGATAGATTTATATTTAAAACAAATCAATCAATTTGTCATCCACTTCTCCCCCGTCTTCAAAATTTATCCGATATGATATCCCAACCATCGTTTAAATATTGGACCCATAAAGATCTCCCTAGAATCATCACAAGCTTTAAAAAACTTCCCTCCTTGTCATACTCAATGTTACAGTTTGATAAAAACCCTTTTTTCAAAATTAATTATGAGGCCTTGATATTTGAACCACACATACTAGATTTTGGAATCCATAAAAATGACCCCTTAGCTAACTTCAAATTTGTGCGTCATCTAAACAATAATTGGCAGGAATGGTTACCAATATACACAGACGCCTCGAAATCGTCTGATGATGACCCGGTAGGTAGCGCAGTCTGGATTCCAAAATATAAAATCCTGTTAAATTTTAAATCTCCAAAGGAATCCTCCATATTCACAGGTGAGGCACTAGCGATATTAGAGGCTGTCTCCTATGTGCTCTCTCATAAACTAAACAAATCACTTATATTTTCAGATTCCAAAAGTTGTTTACAAGCTCTAACTAGTAACTTGTTCAGGACAAAATTTATCCATCCCCTAGTCTTAGAAATTAGGGAAAAATTATATACATGTCACCGTCAGGGGATCGATGTAATGTTGATCTGGATTCCAGGCCACAGCGGTATTGACGGGAACGAGCAAGCGGACTTTTGGGCGAAGGAAGCTGCCAAAGTCGGTGACATTTCACATAAAATTTTTGCTAAGGACGTCCTACCTTTCGCAGCGAGATACTTAGCAGATAATTGGCAAGTTTCTTGGAACGAATCGTCTAAGTCCAAAGGTCATAAGTATGCTTGCATACAACCACTGATCCCCAAAAAGCCATGGTTTTTTAACCAAAAACTAGTTGACAGGAAAGTTATATCAACGGTCTGTCGATTACGTATTGGCCACGCATGTACTCCCGTGTTTTTAAATAAAATCCACATAAAAGACTCCTCTATCTGTGAATGTGGTTTAGATGAAGGATCACCGGATCACATTTTCTTCAGCTGTCCAAAATACCCTATATCATTATATGACATTCTTCCCAACAATATCCCACGTCCTATTAATTTCCAATATTTACTGTCACTCTCCTTTTCCAAATATATAAATTATTTATGTAAATATATACATGCTAATAATATAAAATTATAAATTGAGCTGTTACTTATACAATAATATTGTACAATAAAATAATATATAATGCCCGATATTGCGTCAAACCCACTTTTGTGCCGTCCTTGTTTATTTTTTATTATAAAGGAACAGACAAACTAAGAGAAAGTGGAAATGAAATTTGTCTTAGAAATATTCCAATCTCTACCGTACAATCAATTTCTAAACGTGTCTCTCGAAACACTTGACATTGGCGGAATCTCTGCGTTGACTCTACACGCGAGATAGAGTCCAAAAAAAAAAAAAAAAATTATTGTGTCCTGACAATATGAAAAAAATATGTAAAACACAATGAGAAAAATTAATTCTTAATTTTTTTATAGTATCTTTGAAGTTCGAATAAAAATTACAGCGTCAATAATTTAACTACAACATAACGCAACAATAACAGTTCAATAACATTTGGCCAACTGTCAATAGTCAGTACCTACAAACTATTAAACTACAAACTCAAAAACAAAACCGTATCAACCTCAACGTAGTACGAGTAATTGCCGCCAGAGGAACGATGACAATATTGAATTTTGTGAAAACAAGAAAACTGGACTTCAGAAGCTTTTATTCAATTTTCCCATGTTTAGGGTATTTTATAAAATTAGAAAATACGTTTATCAGGACCTAATATTGATTTTCCATACATTTCAATAACAAATCGATACCCGTAACGCCATCTATTGATATTTGTTTGAACCATTTTTGCTTTCTTTGAGATGGGACCCCATGCATCTATATATCAAATTTACTCAAGGTTTGCCATACGATATATCGGGTTGAATCGCTGTTATGACAAATGTATTCTAATCGATATATCGATTTATTTATTTATAGAAACATCGAATCTTTGTTCTTATATCAAATCTATTAATAAAACTAATTCTGACTAATAATAATACAATAAAGACAGAAGTATATTTTTAACACTGGGTACTTGATGATTTCAATTTTAAATAAATCATTCCTAAGTCATTATCAGGTAGTGACACCAGCAAAGAAATATAATGAAAGATAAAAGATTAAGTAAAGTTTTATTTTTGCAAAAGTTTGTCTAAAGAACGAATGTTTTAAATGGGTAAAGTGAAAGTAAGGTTTTGCAGATAGATTAAGACTAGTAGTAAATTTCTGTATTTTTTTTTGCTCTTCTCTTCTTTTGAAGTGTTCTGGTGTGTTATAAAATACTTTTATTAATTTGTAATTTTTGTTTCAGTTACGTATAACTCATCTGTCATATCGCCACTATCTTAGTACTACAATTTCTATTCAAGTAAACTCATAGGATCGTGGAATTCCGCTGCCTCATTTTGCGAGGACGTGATGATGGCTAAAGAGGCGTCGGAAAGGGTACGGGAGAGAACGAGTACTCTTCCGTCCCGCAGAGAGCGCAGAACGACCTCCGGCCTCCATGAGCGCTGGCCTGGGGGTGGCGAATGGGGCTATCCGTTACCCTGGCAGAAGCAGGCCTGAGACGGCGGCGCGACGTGTTCCGAGCGCGCTTCTCTAAATCGGAGGGGGGCAAGGCCCCCCGGTGACCACGGTGTGGCCGCCTTTTTAAGAGGCGGCCAAGGTCTGCAGGGGTTCCCGGAGGTTTCCTTCTTAGGGTATCCCGGGTCCCTTCCAATAGACCCACTTGTGACGGAACACCGTGTGGTTTTAGTCGGTTCGATTCCGACATACCACTTCACCGTTATCTCCGGTGAGGTGATGACCCGTGGGGGCTTCCACACGAAAAAAAAAAAAATCAAAAGTAGGACACGAAAAGTATCGATAATTTGTGGCATCGAGTACTTTTCCTTTCGATACCGATACTTTTACTCTATAATTTCTTTTTGACAGGTATCGTATCGAAAAAATCTTTTCACGTTTTAATTGCATTAGCCATTTATTTTGAAATTAATCTACGCAACGCCATCTAGTTCAATCATGTCAAACCTTCTGAAATGTTATGTTCTTTTTTAAAAAAAAGTCGGCTTAAATGGCTAACTTTCAAAAAAAGCAACGGATAGCTCTTTAAAATACTAATTCTAGTTTAATTAGGATTAAGTGTATAAATTAGTGAGATAAATAAGTTGACGATTCTCAATAATAAGACTGCTACAAAGCTATACATTTTCTATGATTTTGTTAAGACTCGGCAAGAGGGTTATAGGGGTGTTCATTTAAATCAGCCACAAAATAATCACATCTGTTGCCTATGAGGATATTGTAATAAGTAATTAAAGGCCGCGACTTCCAGAAGGTGCCATTAAAATTTTACTTTCCGCTGGACTTTGTTTTTTCGCATTTGGGTCTTAGGCGCCAGGGCCAGCCCTGCACATATGGTCGATCACTGACCTCTATTATACAAGTAAATAGAGGTCAGGGTGGTCGATTTTCAAGGTCATCAGTTAGAATACATTTTTAATAGAGAGATCAAAACATTAAAACACAACTCGTTCCTAAAATTTATTTTGAACCGTTACACGTAACTTAATAAAAAATTAGACGATTTTTTTCGGTAAATGACTTAAAGAGAGTACAATATTTTATAATTATGACACATAATCTCAAAATATATTGGATCAATACACAATGACAATAACATTTGGTATGTACTAACCTCGAATGAAAATTTGAGGCTTTTTTGTTATGAAATACTTACTTTTCTTTGTACAGGACAAGATGAGGGACATTGTTGAAAGTTAAAACAAATTACTATTTATTAGATGAATACAATACATACTTTAAATAATGAATCAAATACATACATAGTTGCAATCACATCTGCCGTATCAATAAGGATGGTATCAACTTACTAGTTGGTTCAATGTGTTATATTAAAGCAAACGGGTATGAGCAGTAGCCTCGAATATATAGTTCGTTTTTTAAAATAGTGATTTTGCCACGTCGCGTTCAGTTATAATTCATTTTCTAGTTTATTGTAAACAAGTACGTGTATGTTTATGCGTCATCACGTGAAGCGGTAGTCTTTCTAACAAACTCCTTAGCGTTGCCAATTTCTGTAGCTACTCCTTGTCCTCATAAATCTTCTAAAAAATCACCAAAGGCCTATTAATCTAAGGATTATTATGCCTTTGGTGGTTTTTACCACGGTACGGTCTAGATAATAATTTTATAAAGTAGGTAAGCTTTTACATGTTCAATAGTTTTAATCGAGGTAGGTATGCCTCTGAAAAAAAATTTGAGACAATGGAAACAAGGTGTAAAATATTTAGGACACAATGTCGATAAACTTGTCCATTGCTATGCGTTATACTAAACTAAATGCATTTGCACCAGCACATCATTATAAAAATATTGACTATATGATAATATATTTTTGGAGTCTCACACCTCATGTCTAATAAAATGATGGCGGAATACTCAATCGCTAATCAATATTTATATTCACATTTTTCACTATAATTCACCTCATAGTCATAAGCATGCATTGCATGCGGTGTTAACCGTTGTAACTTCACTCACTCGGTGAAATACAATGCAAGTATTACTGAACTGCCGGTTTTCCGTCAGGCCGTGGTATCACTCCGGTCGAGCCGGCCCATACGTGCCGAAGCATGACTCTCCCACTTATTAACTGGATTTTCTATTAGAGATATAATATTATTTTGTGTGTATTAGTAACCTGTTAGTAGGAGTCGCAAGCCTAACAATACTTTTCTACCAACCCTTTTTTATCTACAGCATGCTATTTTTATTTATTTTACTTCTTAAATTTACACGTAGTTAACATTGATTAAACAAACAAAAAAAGACAAAACAATTTTATTTTGTAACAATCTTGTACATAAATATGTACGTATTATTTTTTTAGAAATGAGATGTTACTCAAAAACAGATCAACTCGAGTCACAAGAGATGCGGGTGCAAAATATTTACATATTTATGACATCACAAAACATACCCTTAAAACAAATGGAAGAACCAGATTTGCAGATTAAATAACTAAAAAGTCAATATATAGTCATAGTAATATCTCACAGAAAGTTAAGTAATTTAGGTAATCTATGAATACTCTATTCGTCAATATATTCAATTTAGGCTTCCGTAACAATATGTATTTTGTACTACTTCGTTTGGTGAAACGTTATATTTTCTTCATACACGGCTGAAATAATGCACGTCGGAGTCACCAAAGGTCAATAAATAAATTGAAAATATAATCTATGAGTGACATATATTATGTAATTACTAAATGAAATATAAAATTACAAATTGTTGACGGTAAAAAAAGTACAAATTAGCTTGTCACATCACCTGTGACTCCAGCGTATTAGAATGAAAGCTTTATACTATTACTAAAATATATGTTTAAGTATGTGTAATATGTATATGTAATCAAATCACTTCGAATAATCGAGAGATTGAAATTAGTGATTAACGGATTATTATTAATAATCAATGTAACAATTTAAGAGTTCAAGAATGACGTAGTAATTTCTTCATGTGTCTAATGATTTGAATACATTCGAAATTTAAACTAAATAGAGAGCTATGCCTTGTGGCTGGCAGAATCATCGCTATCCAAAGAATGGAACCGTAGTAATAAAAATTGCAGTTGTATGTACAATGTACATAGCACTTTTTAACTAATAGATTAATTATAAATATCCGCCGATATTTCACGAACGACTTTAAACAGTACTTTCATGCTCCATAGTGTTGTAATGAGGTATAACACGAATATTTTTCTGTTTATAAAAAAAAAAACTGACCCGGACAAAATCTTTTTGAAAAGAAGTATTAATCGCGTTTTACCAATGAAGACCTAAGTACCCCATACAGTTATATACATAATATACAGCGTGTTAGTGAAACGCTCCCGAAAACGAAGACAGACGATAGTACCGATAGTCCCTTGATGATGGGTCAGAAAAAAAATCAAACCTTTAAAAAAAAAAAATATTTTTACAGTTTTTTTATTAGCATCTTCATGCTCCATCATGTTAGTGCAGCTAAATAAAACGATAATTTCATAAAAAATATATCAAAAACAGCTGACCTTCCGATGGCCTTCTGCGCGCGCGCGCGTCGTTTGTGTCTGATTTATTTTAGATTAATAAAATAAAAAATAAATGAAAATTTGTGACAAATCATCAAAGGTACCATTAGTACTATCGCCTGTCTTCGTTTTCTTTTCTTAAAAACACTTATCCGGACTATTAGCCTCTTCTAAGGGTGGTAGCGTGATATTAAATTAAAAATTAAAATAGCTTATAATCTCTCTCAAAAATTGTGTTACCTACCCAATAAATAGTTTTTTTTCAGTGATTAGTGCGATTTTGACGTCATCATCTCCTCGCAAACACTCAAAGTTCCCACCTGTATACAAGTTCTAATATACAATTATGTCAACTCGTTTACAATATAGTATTTAGTTAAACAACTAACAGTCAAACAATGTTCGATGTATACAATGTAAATATCAATTCCTTAAATAGGAAATGGATGGTTTGTTAATCAAATTTGGGCATGTATTACTTTAAAATGACACATTCATCAGCTTGTGTGTGCATGTTTCAAGTCTCTATCAAACCGGTCAATTCCAAACTGTGTGTTCCGATATACAATGAGAGTACTGTAAGGTGTGACGTCAATTTAGTATATTGCGAAGCCGTTCCTTTATAGTTAGCTATACTGGTTACTGTTTAAAACGGAACGCAGTCCAGTATACTGTCAGGTGTCAATTCAAGACAATTGTCAAATCGCATAATAAAAGTGACAGTGAGAACACCTTACATCGAAATGTCCAGTGCTCACAGTACAAAAATGGCGACGTTTATAACGTCATATATTTCCCTACGATACTGCGGCAGTATACTCTCAGTCTATAACGGAACGAATTTCTCCCCAGCACGAGCACTGAACAGTGCTCGCAGTGTATATCGGAACATACCCTAAGTAAGTTAAAGGTGTTCGGACTTTCCGGCAACAGCCAGTTAGACTTACAGGTAAGCGTCAGTCAGGGTGACTTGCTCGAGCTTACGCTTCCCAATCCAGTATATGTAATATCCCTTGCCTTCCATCGCCTTCCCTTCTTGCCTACTGCTCCCAATTTTACTTTAATTCCGAAAGTACCCGGTTGACGCCAATAGGTTTGTCCCCTATTATTAGCTTTTTAGCATTCATAAATTACGTCACACGAATTTCATGATTTTTGGACCCCTCCGGCCTTGTCACATTTGTGGGACGACACATATTTTTCAATTTTACACCCAGAACTAAAAAGAGCAGTTCAAAAATATTATAAAGTGTAGTAACGTGTCTAGTCTTTCCACAGGTAATGCTTTGTGTTTAATACTTTAGATTTCGACATGTGACGGCACTTACACGGTGTATTCGTTTTGGTTTGAATTGTGTGCAGCGATGTTAAGTGATGATCGTTCGTCGACAACCCAGTTGAAGCTTCCCCGCCGGCGGCACTTCTCGCAATTCCCATAATGTTATAGCTATGAACGATAAGGTATACTCTGGTTAGTAGTACACCTTAACATTGAAGTTGAGGGTTTCGAGTAGCATGGATTGTACTACGCCTACTTACTACGTAATGGTGCCGATTCTATTGTACACTCGACTAAACTAAAATCTGACTTAATTTCTTCATATGAAATCAACCTTGTGTTCTTTGTAATAAGGTCAATTTGTTACTGGCATCTATTTCTCAGCGCCACTAAATTTCACTAAAACCTGTCAACGTATACTCAACTTTATTTCCACGCAGCGAGAGTCTCCATTTGTTCAAATGCTGTATAATTGCCGTATAAAAACTTGTTCAAAACGAACTAAGATGACGTTATTTTAATCGACACCTACGAAGACGCTTACTAAAAACACAGAGCAAAAGAGACGGCATTCAACGGATAGCGGCTCTCGCTAAGTTTATTTAAGCGTATCAGACTTTAGTCGACAAATAAATTGCTTATTTCGATAGCGACATATGTTACCTACTTGTTTCAATTTGAAATAAGACCTTGTTTTGAAGTGTACAAGGTTTACATCTTATATGAAGACAATTTAGTGAATTTTAATTTAGCGAGTGAAGTAACAGAATTGGGGCCAATGTCAGGGTTGAATATCAAAGATGTGTGACTAAAATATTGATTAGGTGCAGTGTTTTTCGTAATTTTTTAAACAAAATTAGAACTTCATAGACCAGTCTATAGCAGTCATTATGACCACCAATTTTAGGAATGTCAAAATTTGTTTTAAAAATATTATTTTTGATAAATAGTTATGACGACATAAATTGGTGTTAAAACGATGTAAATGTCCACGCTTTTATGACCTCTTTCTTTATTTACTATAAAAAAAGTCATACATTTAAAACTATGACAAAAATATGTAAATATTACACGATTCCTATATGTATTGCAAAATGCACGAAAATGCACAAATAAATCAAATAAATACACATCAAATGAGTTTCTTATAATCTCAATATAAAAAAAACATTTCTTTTTATCTATACATGATTTGTTATGTAAGTATCTATATTGTTTGTGCGTCCTGGCTTATAATAAAAATATATTTAAGTCATTATTTTACATTAATATGTTGTATATTTGTTAAATACAAACGATTTTAACAAACATTTAATACAGTTTACTTCAGTAGTTCATATTATTTGTATTTTTACATCTCATTATTAAAATGATAATTACAATACTTCATATTGATACAATTGTTAACTACAATGGTAATTGTTAACATGTTATAACATCTGTATAATAGTCCATCATGGACTTTAGCCCGCATCACTGGTGTGAGCTAAAGTCTTAAAGGTTCACAACAGACAGTATGGCCTGTTGTCGATTTGTTTGTATTGGATAAAAATGACTTTATTCTAGTACAAACTTTAGTCCGCTACAGAATTTAGTACATTACAGATTTAGTCACCCCAGACTTTACTACAATAGACATTGGTCTCAATTTAAATAAGTCCTTCTTGGACTTAAATTTAACAACTGTAATATGCCATCAAGTATAAAACAATCACTTCAGAATCAATTAGACATTAAAATGGGACTGTTAAGACGCTAAAACATTAACAAATCACACACTCAGTCCCTTCGGTGGGCACAGTCCACATGCACTCAAATCAATTAACCACTTGTCAGCAGCAAAACAACTTAATATAAACCTTATGTTTTATATACCAAGTATAATATTTAATTGAAAGTTGAGATTTAATTTTATCTATCATAATTTTCAAGCAAATTTATACCATGATTAATAAACTATAAAGATAGTTTTACACTGGGGCAAGTGTCTTGCTATAACTTGTGTAATGGTGTATGATGATAAGAGATGATTTATGTTGCTTTATTTTACATCTTACTAAAAATGCACAGACTGAATAATAGCGTGCTATTATGCTATTATATAATTATTTTCATTTGATCATGATCATGCTATTTTTACATGTATAATACCACGCTATATCTTGTCAAATACTGAGATTACTGCATGTAATAATAGGAACTCAGTCGCCGTGGCTTTTTTGGTCACAGGTACAACCCGCGTGTGCTGGCAACGTTTTCCTGATTGATCTGTTCAATTTAAATTATGTTTTTTCTCTCTTAACTTTATGACTGCTAATTTTTGACAGTTGTTTAGTACTTATTTACAAAAATGTAGTTCATAGAAGATAGAAAAAAAATTACTATTATTTAAATTCAATAAAATAATTAACTAAAAACTAAATGAACTAAATAATCTCAAATGCCAAATGTCAGCACCCTTAGGAAAGCAATAAAAAAACGCTATATTTGTAGTGAAAACTTTTGGTATGTTTTACTTATTTAGTGACACCAGTCCCGCGGTGCCCCGGACCCGCTGTGCGCCACTCTAATAACCCATTGTTCATAGAGAGACGCATACAGTGGGTTAATAAGAAATTAGGATATCTTTTCTATAGTATGTATTTCAATCATTGGTATGCAACTATTTAGCTAATTGATATCGATAACATTTTAAATAAAAATCTTTACTAACGAATTCCCTTATTAGTAGTAACTAGTATAACCTTTGTATAAAATGAGTTGTGCTGAGGGGCCATCCATAAATTACGTCACACGAATTTCATGATTTTTTTACCCCTCCTCCCGTCCTTATTATGTGACATAAGACGTAACATATTTTTAAATTTTACACCCAAAACTGAAAAGAGCAGTTCTAAATTTTTTTTTAATAAAAGTGTTGTTACATATCTAGTCCTTCGTTAACAGGTAATTATTTAGATTTCGACATGTGACTTCACGAAGTTTATGACCCCCACCCTTTGTCACACTTCTTGACCCCCTGTGACGTAATTTATGTATGGCCCCTGACCACGATCGGTGGAATTCGGTCTAAGGTAGGTATTATCGGAATTATGCTATGAGAAAGGTATTACTAGAGGGCTCAGACTTCCTGACAACAACCAGGTCGAGTTACAGGTATGTGACCCAGACCTGCTCTAGCTTACACTCCCCAATCCATCCGTGTGAGCAATATCGATTTCCTTCCATCACCTTTCCGTCTTGCATACCTTTCCCTTTCAATATACTCCCAATTTTGGCAGCTTTGATTTCCGAAGTGCCCGTTTGACGGCAATAGGTAGTTTGGTCCCACCCACGCAATAGGGCTATTACGTGAGTGGGACAAAATTATAATTGGTAAAATGTGTTGGGTGTTTAATAAGGCTCTGTATACCTCTTCGGGGATACATGAGTGAGTATATGTTTGTATTACTAAAATGATTTTCTTTCCTTTCTTTTATTAGACGCATTGCTCCAGTGTAAACCTACCTTAAGGGTAAATTTTCGCTGTTTTTTGTATGATTAAGAGTTCATATTCGGTGCTAATATGAGCTGTCAACAAAATGTGCCAGTTTTAACTGGTCGATACGCTGTCTAAGAACTCGACGCAGGTGAAGGGGAAATGGCCGTACTTGCCATTTAATCTGCCTTCCCATTGACCATTTATGTTGATCTTTTCCACCTGTAATAAAAAAAAATATCGTTATAGGTACCTTTTTTTAACTTTTTACCCGTCTCCAAAAGGGAGTAGAGGTTCTCGTTTTGACTGAATTTTAGTTTTTTTTTTAATATTTGTTACATGAAATCATCGTTATTTGTGAACGGATTTCAATCATCCTTTTTTTTAATAAATTTCCCAAGGTTGGTTCCATTCAAATTTGAAGAAAATATTACACCTCTAAGGGTGGAAAATTAAGGGAAGAATAATGCAGCTTATTATAATTATTCATGATTAAAGACATTTAAATCAGTGATACTTTGTTTTAAGTTAACTATTATTTCAATTCTAGTTTGCCATTACATTGTCGTCCTCTATCGGTCACAAAGTTCAGTTTTGTAAAATCGTAAATAAATATATTTTATATCTAGAATCTGTCCGCGGCTTTGCTCTCGTGAATGTAGAGTTGACAATCGATTCAGAAAATTATCCATCAGCAACATTACTTTTTTCTTAATTAAAGTTTCCAAGTCCTTTTCTGTACCTCTGACAAACATGTGTGCAAAATGTCACGATGATCGGTTTAGTAGTTAAGATGTGAAAGCGACACAAACATACAAACAAACTCACTTTAGCATCAGAACTGAGTTAACATTACTTCCTTTAAACATTATCCTTCTATCCTTCCTTTATACCTGGTAGTCAACTATAGTTACGCATTTCTATTATGAGGAGCATTTCAGGGCAACTGGCTTTTTAATAATTACGTAGTATTCAGTTATTTAAAGTAATTTTTATTTTAAGTCAAACTTTTGGTTTGCCTTCCCTGTGTCGACAAAAAAATGTTGTCTACCCCTGGGCCAAAAGCTGGGTACGCCATTTCGCAATCCATCGGCGTACCAGTGTTACTTTTATATGTTTTCAGTTGAGGTGCACTTGTAAATGTTGTTATCAGGCTAAAGGTATGCTTGTTCGGTGGTTTGTGGTATGATAACTTCATAGTATTTCCTCAGGTAGTTCCTCAGGTAGTGTATGCGAACCTGTATAATATCTCCGACCTCCAGTTTGAGCGCGGTCTTGTCGTAGGCGTTGGGCACCCGCGGCTGTTTCACCACCGCCGGCGCAGGCAACGTGCGCTGTGGGGACATACAAACAAATATCTAAACTTACAATGGAATTAATAAATAGTATTTTACAACTAACTTATCTTCGGTCCATTTGTGCTTCAGGCGAAAAACAGAAAATGACTATTATTTTTTACTGACTTCCGAAAAGAGGAAGTTCTCAATTCGACTGAATATTTTGTGTGTATTGTACGTATATCTTCGGCATTTGATTTCAATCGTTCTTTTAATTGAATTCGGTTGTTGTTTTCAAGGGTAGTCCCACCCTTAGAGGTGGAATATTTTCTTCAAATTTAATGGGACCTACCTTGAGTACAATCAATTCAATTAAAAAAAGAGCTATCGAAATCGGTTCCCAAATGATGAAGATATTAAAATACACAAAAAAAAACAGTCGCATTGACAACCTGCTTTTTTTAAGTCGGTTAAAAAATGTCTATGTTTTTAGGTGTGCTTATTATAATACAATATGTTACCTGCATATTTGTCATACTGGTTCGTTGTTGTTGTTTGATGGTGGGTGGGCTCGACGGCTCGTTTAATTGGTTCAGCGCTTCCGTGTGAGGGTACGGCACACCGGACGGGTCCAGGATCTAAAAAGTATAACACAGTATATTTAAAAAAAATATATTTTATCTTCACTCATATTTTAAAAGCAAAAGTGGGTGTGCACATGTATGAGTTAGTATGTATTCGTATGTTACTTTTACGCTAAAACGGCTGGATAGATTTTGGATGAAATATTGCACTCTGATAGATAGTATGCTGAACTGAGACATTACGTTGTGTCAGGATTTAACGAAGAGTGTAACTTTTGAATCTAGGATCCAATTTAGATAGATAGAGTATACTTTATTGTACACCAAAAATAGGATACATACAACATACAATGTTAAGTAGCATACAATGGGCGGTCTTATCGCAGTCTGCGTCAGTCTTACAGAAAACCTTTGATGGAGTATACTGTATAGTAATAGGTAACTTGTGGTACACATTAGTATTACTTACTAAAACAATAACATGTATACATACACACATAAATACATATATACATCCATACATACATACCCATATAAATATATATACGCATAAATACATACCAATTTACCTGCCCCACAGAGTAAGTCTTATTATCCTGCGGAATTTCCGGATCGACACGACCTTCAAACCTTCAAGAAAAGAGCGTACTCCCACCTCAATGGCCGGCAACGCACTTGTGACTCTTGAGTTGCAGGTGTCCATCGGCGGTGGCCACTTACCATCAGGTGGCCCGTCTGCTCGTTTGCCCCGTATACCTGCAGAACTCCATAAAACCTGCAGAACGTCGTAGCGAAACTAACACTGAGTTCCTGCTGCTGTGAGCCTGTGGAAAGGGTCTTCGGAGTCCTATAAAGATTTTTTGCTGGTTTGTACTCTTTTAGACTTGTTAACATACGTTTAATACACCTGGTATTGCAAAGCTCCATTGTGAAATTAACACATTTTTTAAAATCTACTAATGTTTTCGCGACGCAGTAGCACAATGGCTAAGGTGTCAGATTTGCGATCGAGCGGTTGTGGGTTTGAACTCCACCCAGTACACTACTGACGTGAACCCACTCCTAACACAAGCATTTAGCTTAGCTGAAGGGGTTGACTTCTTTAAAAAATGATTTGATCTTTGTTTAGAAAGGTAAAGGTAAGACAAGCCTATATCCAAGCATATATAAGTAATAATCATGGGAGAGCCATGATTCGGCACGTATGGGCCGGTTCGACCAAAGTGATACCAAAACCTCACAGAAAACCGGCAGTGAAGCAATGTTTTCATTGCGTGAGTGAGGTTACCGGAGGCCCTAATCCTTCCCTCCCCCTCTTCCACCTTTCCCCTACGTCTACCTTTAAGATGCACACCGGCAAGATGCCCCCTACTACACCGACAAGATGCCCCCTACCACACTGACAAGATTCCCCCTAATGCATCTGCTCCAGCAACCCTTACAGGTGTCGTACGAGATCTTTAAAGCTACTTACCCTTTGAACATAGGGCACAGGTATAGACCCCGTTCGTCCTTGACTGTTTCGGGCCGTCCACCATTGTTCCTCGTCTCTGTTGATTACCATCAAGCGATCACCGCGACGGAAGGGTAGGTCATCCGCATCCTGTGGATAGTTCGACATATTTATGAGTGAAACTAAAGACAAATTGTGTTGCCTAAGAACTATATAATCTAAATTTTTCGCTCATAATACTTACTCGTAGATAAAAAATATGACTTTATCGCGGTTGTATTTATAAGATACAATAATCTTTTTATTTAATCTAAGTTTCGAATTAATTGCATTATAGGATTGCATAACCCCGACGTAAAAAAGAAGGATGTTATAAGATTAAAATAACGTATATGTGTATTTGTGTGTCTGTCTGTGGCATCATAGCTCCCAAACAGATCAAGCGTGTTCTTAGATATAATTAAAGAAATTCTGTTCAGCCGTTCGAAGATCACCAGCTCTAATCGTTGAAGAGATTTTCGAGTAGGGGGTATTTTTAATTTACGATTATTAATTTATCACTAGCCCAGAATTGGCTGAGTATCAATAAACCAATTTAATTAATCCTTACGTAGCTTGGCAACAATATATTGTTATGTGGTAATTTTGGAATTACCATTTCACAATATATTGCCGCCAGGTTCGCCGCCATAATCAATGTTATTAAACCTGGAGTAACTGGTACTGATGACCATCTTAGGTTTGACAACTTCTACAATGGCGACAGCTAAGTATAAGCCCTAACGAATTGAGCTAGACAAGAAAGGTAAATCTAAAGATACCGCATGCAGAGCCGAAACACGTGTCGAAGTAACACTTTGTAAAAAGGGAAGGTTGCACATTACTGTTTCGGAAGTACAGTATAAAAAGTACATTTAATTTACAGTTTTAATAATTTGTGCATTGTCACGTCAATCTCAGTTTTGTCAACCTAAAGAGTTTTCAACCTTATTGCTTTATGAGTGATTAAGGGATATTTACGAATTTGTCCTTTATAAAAGTTGTTTTCCATCTTGTAACAACTCCTTTTTAAGGAAGTTAGATGTTCTTTCCTGTCTATTTTAATTCGTTGACGTTTATCGTTAGCTGTTGCTTTTATTGACTTATTGGTCTGGTGGTTAGTGATTCTGACAGCTGCGCCAGAGGTCGTGGGTTTGATTCCCACCTAGGACAAATAATTGTGTGATGAACACGTTCATTTGTTCTGTGTCTGGGTGTCATTTATATGTATATAACATGTATGTATGTTATCTAATATATAAAAATCTCGTGTCACGGAATTTGTGGTTCAACTCCTCCGAAACGGCTCGACTGATTTTAATGATTTTTTTTTGTATACTTGGTAGGTATGAGAATAGGTCGTAAAGTATTTTTCACCTTCTACCCCCCATTCGTTATGGTTAAAAAAAGAAAAAAAAACAATGCAACGCATGCCGGATGCAGTTAGTAATATATAAATATGTTTATAAGCAGTCTGGCTACTATAGGCTCTGCCTAGTTTGGGATGAGTGAGAGTTTCAAGTTATTATTAACATTATGGTTGATAAACCAAGAATACATGTGGCTCCTAAACAATTAATATATCTATTTTTAACTTTCGCGACTTTGATACATATTAGATATGTATCGAATTGCACCGATCGTGGTCAGTGTTAGTCTACTCGTGACCACGATCGGTGCAATTTGATCGAAACGTCGGGTAACCCTTTTAAATATTATCGAGATTAAGTCCCTAGTTACACATCTAATACGTACTAAGTTTTCGTTTCTTTCATCTCTTAAAGCGAGTAATATTTACTTTAACTACGCATATAAAATTTGGAAAGTCGTATTTCGCGTTAGATATTTAATCCTAAGCATTGTTTCATAAGTATTCTAACAAACGTGGTGACTTGGTGAGTCTACTGTGTTGAAATCAAATGAATAATATTGAGATTATTATTATTATCATAGCAACAATATTAATGAAGTGGATGAGCAGGATTATCTATTTAAATACAAAACAATAAGCAATGCCCCTCCATTTTTGGTAGACGTTGCTTTTTGGCTGTCTTTATTAATTTGGGCGCCATGTTTAGAGACCAATAAATGACGTGACAAAACCCTAGCAAAACTGATTACGAAAGCATTTCAAGGTTACCATATCATTAACATACCCAGGAAGGGCGTAAGTGGGCATCATGAAACAGATAATAGTATTTATGAAAAGAAGGCTCACTTGTTACCAGGCATTTAAATAGATAGCTTCTTGTTCGTTCAGATTTGTTTTGCTTCAACAGACTTGTACAAGATATAGTCCAGTCAATGAAGCCAAAAAAGAGGTTCAACCTCGGAATGAGAGATAATTAGATGGAAACTAGTATCAACTTTTATTTTGGCATTCTAAATGTTGTTCCAAAATCATAAAATCTCTTTCCGCGTCTTTAGATATTTAGCTACTAAACATAAAAGAAATAAAGAAAAAATCGGTTGACAAACAGGAGAAAATGTTTTTCAACTGTTTTGTCTTGTCTATACATAGATGATTAAAATCTGTTTACAACTAACGAAGATATTGCATCATATATTATATACTCAATCAAGAGAGAGCACCTTTCCTTTTTTAAAGTTAGTTACAATGTGTCAACTTTATAGGCTACCAAGCACATAACTTTTTATCGCCGCTACATTTTTAACGCACAAGCGAATCGGCGAACGGAAGCCCACGTCTCCATAAAGATCCCGTCCTATATTTAGAATGAAATGTGATAGCAATGATTGCGCCTATTAGTCATACAGTAGTCAGCAGAACCATGCCGGTGCTAATTATAGGTAGGAATTCACTGCAGACCTATTTTTTCTTCAGTGTGATGTATCAACTTATGCGCTACAAAGAATAAATATTTGGAGTTAGTCATGCTTTGAAGGCAACTTTTCTTATATGGTGAGCTAATATAGGTGATTTTTTTACTATTAACGCGTTCCTATAAACGCGTCCTCGACCCGACTGGTGATTAGCAGCCACTTCTCTCAACCTCAGTACTGTTACAAGCGCGTTCCCAACACTTTTGATACCGATAGATGCAATACTACTCTAGAAGGGTTGTTTAATCGTATTCTTCTGGAGGGAGGTGTTGCTCCAAAAATAATATTCTATTGAAAAAGAACTTCATTAAAGAAACCGAAACTTTAACATTTTTTGACTTAAAACTCATATCGCAATTGATTTCGTCACTAACCGACTAGCTGACAGTTCTCCATAGAGTAGTGTTTAAGTAAAAAGTTGTTAAAAGTACGATAACAACTGGTATTGGATCTCGTTGGAGTTTGCAGACACGTGATAATAGATAATATTTTAGTCTTTTGAATTATTTATTATAGCTTTTTAAATAAAAAACGTGTGCGCCTCGGGACGCCCGACAGAAGTGATAACTTAAACGCCAGACAGACTGGCGCCGTAACGCGTTACGTAACGAAGCGGTTTACCCTCCCATAAGAAGTTGTCACTTCAAAAACGTGGTTTAAAATTTTAAAACGTCACAATTAACCATTTACTTACAACATAACATAAATTTGTGATTAGTTGAGTTATGTTCAGTTAGTAGGTATGTTGACTATCCCTATTGGCTCAGAAATAACTTTTGAGATACCTGTTATTAATGTGGCAAAATATAATAAGGATTTCCTAATTTTTTCCAGAGAAAATCATCAAAGAGGACATCAGAAATGTCAAATTAGCTTCGAGTAAAATAAAATTATTTGTACAGAAAGTGAGTCTAATGAGTATATCGAAAGTACTCAAACGCCAATCAATTATCAATTATAGGAAGTCGTTAAATCTGTGAGTGTCTGCGGTCGACCCTTTAAAATTAATTGTAGCATTTGAGTTTTCGGTATTAAAGATAGTTTTGTAAACCATCATTCTGAGTGGAAAATCATTGGCAATTTCTGCCGGAAAATTCACATTATTAACAGAACATTTTTAACAAAGAAAACCAGTAAATTCCCCATACGGCCAAAAACACCAATGTAATCAATTAAACAACATACATGCAATCAATCAGCTGCTTTGAAGGCGCCGTACGTTGAAGGTCATTTACAGTACCGCACAGTAGGCGTGTTGCGTTACATTGCGTAGCGGAAAATCAAACTATTGACTGTAAATCCTTAATCTCGCACTTTTATGATGAACTGACTTTTGCATTGTGATAAGTATCCCAAGAAAGACGTTTTTGGAAGTTATTCGCGACGGTGATACTTACACGCTGTATAAAAAAGAAATATATATATATGTACATATATATGTGTAAATTATGGTTTCACTGCTGAAGTGCAGTTCTATGACTGATAGTTTTTTTTAACATACGATTCAATATGTCCGCTATGTAATAACAATAAGTTTTTATTACTAAAAGTTTAAAAGTTCTTCTAACAGTTAGAGATTATCTAAAATAGAAACCAATCGTATGTAAGATGCACTTGTTACGTAATATATAACTAAGCATTCTACATTAAACGAAGACTTTATTTAATTACAAATTTCTTACGAGAGTTTTAAGGCAGTATTATCACAAAAGCATTAAAAGTACAAATACAAAAATCCAAGAAAAAGAGAAACCACAATTTTGTGTTTGTTTTGGTAGTCTTGCCTAACACCCCATATTGTTGAACTCATTAAAATTCGTTTAAGTCACAGGAAGCGACAAAGAACCATAATTATCTCTTACACATCATTCTTTTTTTTTAGATAAGCTTTGTCTCATATTAAAATACTTCATGTTCAACTAAAAAAACCCAGCAGCAAACTACCAGGTACGTTTATAAACACTAGCTGCGTATATCTGGATAAAAAATAGTTTATATGTTAATCCAGGTGTTCAGCTATCTACATACCAAGTTTTATCTCAATCGGTTCAGTAGTTTCTGCGTGAAAGAGCAACAAACATCCAGTCAATACAAACTTTCACGTTTCAGTAGGATTTATAAAAGTGTACTTTTGGGATGAAACTCAAAGCTTAAGAGGACACATTTTTACAAGCTTTTACTTAACTTGCCTTGTCAGTATGTCTCAAATCAGGCATTTGAATTTTATTTGGTAGTTGTGTTAACAGGTTACTTACTGCTAATGGAAAAGTAATTGCTTATCTACTAAAATAAAAAAATAAATAGAAAATAGTTACAATATAAAAAACTGTATTAATATAATGGATAGTCTCATACACATTCATTCTATAGCTGCCTAAAAATCGTACGTACGCTGGAATAAATTATACTAATGCATACGATTTTCAGCTCTATTTGAATGGGAAAAGGTTAATATTTTATTAACAATTCAATAGTGCTTAAGGATTTTGAATCTGATTTGACTATAAGATTTAAATTGTATAAGAAAGTACTCACCTTTCCAGAAAAGTCGAATTTGGCAACCACCAGCTCCAAGACCTGGTGTGGCTGAGGGGGCGGTGGCGCAGCTACTTTGGCAAGCGCTTGTGGGAGCGGACGCACCAGTGGGGTCGTGTCCAGATAGTGCAATCGGTAGAACGACAGCAACGCGGGCATGTCTGCGAAGAGCTGGTCCCCGATTCGAAATCTGACAGTGCCATCCGCGGATACCACGCGGTTTATTATGTAGTGGGAGACGCGGTCGTCTTCTCTGTAAATAAAGGTAGAGAAAAAGATAAATTGAAGATATTAAGGGCCCCTTCACACTAGCGTTTGTCCAGCGTAGGCGTTTGCTGAACGTATGCGCAGCGCAGACGCCGCTAAAATGCGACGCGTACGTCGCAGCCGTCACACAATTTCGTTGTCGTTTCGGTACTATCATTATGGATTCCTACAAGTTAACTCTATTGATGGCTTTGTTTTTAAAAAGAAAATTAGTGCGAAAACGAAAAAATAAAAGGATATGGGAGAATCCATTATGGAGTGTGCGGTCAAGTCAAAGTGATTATTTTGTGCTTTATTGGAAACACTTTACACACACACAAATTATTTAAATTATTATTATTCTAACTTTCGAATGGCGAAACCTATATTTGATGAATTGTTATAAAAAATACAAAGTGATGTACAATATCAGGATACACATTTGAGGCCTTGTACATCGGCTGAAGAGAGACTTGTTATTACTTTAAGGTGAGGTTGATTTTGTTTATTATACTTATTAAAAAATGCGATTGAAATTGAATTGAAAAGAAAGAAAACAATATTAAACATACAAGTTATCGAAGATGTTGGCGGGGAGAGGTCGGATACGAACAGGATTGTACATAGACGACGCGACAACGCGACGCGAGCGTCGCGCTGTCGCCGCGTCCGCGCTGTTCAAACGTTTATCGAACGCCTACGCTGGACAAACGCTAGTGTGAAGGGGCCCTAAGCCGCACAAAATGATATCGTGTGCATTAAGTCGGTATAACCTTTAAGTTTGTTAAATCACAAATTTAAAACTGAATAGAAAACAACTGTTCTACAGAACACAGTTGTTTTCTATCCAGCATCCGATCGTGGTCCTTCCATGTATATTCTTGGTCCTAGCGACCTGCCTTATGTAGCTAGATTGGCTTAATTATCAACTTTCCCACCAGTTGTGTAGCAATATTCATAATGGTCAGACAATCCTACTAATATTATAAACGTGAAAGTTTGTGAGGATGTATGGATGTGTGGATGTATGGATGTTTGTTACTCTTTCACGCCAAAACTACTGAATCGATTGCGATAAAACTTGGTATGTAGATAGCTAGAGATTGGGATAAAAAGTAGCCTATATGTTAATCCAGGTCTCCAGCTATCTACATACCAAGTTTCATCGCAATCGGTTTAATAGTTTTGGCGTGAAAGAGTAACAAACATCCATACATCCATACTCACAAACTTTCACGTTTATAATATTAGTAGGATTAATCGCAAAGTCAAATTTCACTTGTCATTATTTAGGCCCGGGCTTTATAAAGAATGCAATGTTTAATCACTTGGTTCATAACATATACATACAAATATCTTTGAACTGCCCGGTGTGTCGACCAGTTTACAGAGGCCGTGGTCACAGACTGATTGGTGTGTAGTGTATTTAACAAAACTATCGTTGAGTCTCGTTAATGCATTATACTGTACATAGTACTTAATAAAATAAAACAAAGTCGTTTCCCACCGTCGTCTGTCCCTCTATACGCTTATATTAGGTCTTTTAAACTACGCAAGGGATTTCAATGCTGTTTTCCCAAATAGATGAAGTGATTCTTAAGGAAGGTTTAGATGTATTATTTTATTAAGGTATTGCGTAAAATAGCTTATTTATGACAATGATTGTTGAAAATGTCGAAACAAAACAATACGATAATATGCTCTGCTACCCGTGCGAAGCCATAATATATAGATAGATAGATAGATAACACTTTATTTGTACATTAGCAATACAGTAGAAGATACATTTTCATAATTACAGTAAACAGATAATGTACAAAGGGCGGCCTTATTGCTAGATGCAATCTCTTCCAGGCAACCTTAGAATGGATCAAAATGATTCGGAGAGATAGTGGCAGTTGGTGTTATATTTAAAATTATAATTAATTATTAGTAGTATATATGCATATTATACAGATATTTCTTGTATGTAACTATGTAGTGTATTCTAATATTTGTTAAAGTTTAAGTATCATGAACGTGCGTTGCGAATAGCCAATTATTTTAAGTAAAAAAATAAATAAATAGTCATTGATATAGCCAACAGCATAGCACGATTCAAGTAACTTCATACACACTATTAACGTTAAAATGTTTGTTGATTGCGTTCAACGCTAATCTCTAGAACAATCGGTCGGATTTGAAACATTATTTTAGCGTTTGATATGCTGATTCTAGTGGAAGACCATTAAACATCACGTTACGACCTTTAGGAGCGGAGCACAGACAATAAACGGGTGAAACTGCAAGGACCAGTTAAATGATAAGTTACAAACCTCACGCATAGAACATAGTCTCCGGTGATAGTCTTGGAATCCCTGACAAGAAACACGCCGCTCTCTGTCTCATTGAGTAGCAGTCTGGTAGCCTCTGCTCTGGACAGCTCACAGAAGTACCAGCTGTTGACAATATAAACAAGAAATTAATGTATTTCCATATTTTTTCACTCATTTTGAAAATGTTGTAGTTTACTCATGAATTGTAAATTTCGAAAGTGAATTTGTGCTGAAAAAAAACTTAACAGAAACGACAAACTCAAAACGTCACATTAGCAGGTTGGTGACATTAATTAACAAGGAGCTGATAGAACTTAATGTTTAGATTAGCGCCCTCTAGTGGATCTATATAATATATATTATTAGCGTGACGGTTACGAGTTCATTGCTTTTTCCCCATAGCAAAAGTGCACTAAAGAAGTTTCACTTCAAAACTTTTACGAGTGGTGTTCATATTACGTATGCGTCAGGCACATGACACGCGCCAGGTCACTCCAACACCTGTTATGGGGCCTCCGTCAGGCTCGAAACTAGTCGTTTAATCGTGGGAGAGCCATGCTTCGACACGTATGGGCGCGCTCGACCGGAGTGATACCACGGCTTCACAGAAAACCGGAAGTGAAAACATACATTGCTTTTCGCCGAGTGAGTGAGGTTACTGGAGGCCTTAACCCATCCCTCCTTCCCCTATTCCCACCTTAAACGCCGGCAACGCACTTGCGACTCTTTAGTTGCAGGTGCCCATGGGCGGCGGTAGTCATTTCCCGCCTATATTATAAAAAATACACTTGAGTAACACAGTATTTCTTTAATTAATCTGAAAAATATTGCATTCTATACATTATGTTCAATGTTTTTCTATCGCACATCGAGTAGGTGTGTAACGAAATCCAAATTTTGTGTACTGCTAATGATAATTCATTTATAATGTGTTATAACTATCATGCATTGATGAAATGGGAATTAATAAAAAAACCTTAGAAGTAGACATTTTTAATAATATCTTGTTTTTTTTTTATATTATAGGGGGCATACGAGCAGACGGGTCACCTGATGGTAGGTGACTACCGTCGCCCATGGACACCTGCAACTCAAGAGTCACACTATGTCGACTTACTTAGAAGTAAGTCGACATAGTGTGACTCTTGATTTCAATCCTTTTATGTAAATAATTGTTGTATTTAAATAACAATAATACAAAGTACCCTAAATATATATCTATAGATCACACAAGTCATTCTGGGAATCAAATCCAAAAGGTGGCAGTTGGTATGAAACCACTTAAGGCACTCACAAATTTTCGAGCATACATTTATAAATAAATCCAGCTTATCCAATTCTAGAAACATCAGATGAGAAACAGACCTACAACGCTAGCCTAGAATTATAAAACATCCACCAGTAATAAATACGTTACGCAACTAACATTTACTGTTACGCTGATGAGATTACCACTTAAACCACGAGCCCCATTCGTGGCGTCATTATAAATGTATAATTTTCGTAATCTACACACCGCGACAATTAGGGAAACATAAAAAAGGCATCAGCATTTATATTTTTATTTTATTACTAGTTGCGTCCCGCTGTTTCACCCGCGTAAGTCCCAACACCGTGGAAATTTTGAGATAAAAAGTAGCCTATGTGTTAATCCAGGTGTCCAGCTATCTACATACCAAGTTTCATCTCGGTTCTGTAGTTTTTGCGTGAAAGAGTAACAAACATCCATACATCCACACATCCATACATCCTCACAAACTTTCCCGTTTATAATATTAGAAGGATAATTCTGATTAAGCAACTAGGAAAATACATAAATAATGCAAAACAATATTATAATAAGTGAAATGTACAAAAAGTGAAAATAACCAACATTTGTGAAGTTCAAGAAATTTAAAATTTAATTTAATATCGCGTGTTGCCCCCTTGGGCTCTTATGAGAGCCAGAATACGTCTTCCTATGCTAACTTTTCGATGTTAATATAGTATTCGATCAAAGTTCTTAAATAGATTTTAATTTAATTGATAACCCAACTTCAGCCCGGCCAATAAGTTTGGGGATTGTACTTACCAGATTGCAGTGGCCGTGGTCACAGGCAATTCAGAGGTATGTAATACCTATTTCGTGATCGCATTAATTCCCGTATAAATACATAATTAAGTACATCTTCCTATGCTTTCGATACAATTGTTTATCATTTCTTGGGGTATGTTCTCATATTATAGAACAAAGTCCCCCGCCGCGTCTATCTGTCTGTTCGCAATAAACTCAAAAACTACCGAACGGATTTTAATGTGGTTTTCACCAATAGACGGAGTGATTCATGAGGAACCTTACGAACGAAATATATTTCATCATCAAGACAATTTTATGAAGATAAACTCTTTATAGCATGTTATTTGGACGCATAGCTTAAGAGAAAACGGAAAATTAAAATAATTCAATACTCGGCTCGGTTCTATGATCACAGTAGCAGTGGCGCCAACAAGCCGTGTGACCCTTTATGTATCGTGTGGAAACCCCCACGGATCATCACCTCACTGGGGTAGCGGTGAAGTGGTATCGGAACCGAACCGACTAAAACCACACAGTGTTCCGTCCTTCAAAAGCTAGCAAGGGACTCGGATATACTCTAGGAAGGAAATCCCCGAGAACCCCGGCCGAATTTCAACAGTAGGCAGCCACACCAATGCGTGCTGTTGCGTGCTTTGCCCATGTTCCGGTTTAGAGAAGCGCTCGCAGAACACGTCGCTCCACCATATTAGGCCTGCTTCTGATAGGGTAACGGGCAAGTTACGCAAAATATGCCAAGAAAATGTTACTAAAATATTGTCTATACTGAAGTATTATAAATCACAAATCAGTGATGTTTTTTAAATTATACGCAGGTGAAACCGCGGGACACAGCTAGTCCTGTGCATGAAAATTAATTTTTCGCCAATGAACGGGGCATTTCCAAGATGGTATTAAGATTCAGAGGTGAGAATAACCACTGTCGATTTCAAAAACCATCACTACATATTATAAAACAAAGTCGCGTTCGCGATAAACTGAAAAACTACTGAACGGATTTTCATGCGGTTTTCACTAATAATGGACCCGTGCGATGCCGGGGCGGGTCGCTAGGATATATATACATATATGGAATGATATAGGGCATTCTCTACCAGTCAAACTTAAGGTGATGCAAAAATTTAATAACCTAAGTACAACACCTGCAAATATATACCTACCGATTACTGGTTTTCCTAGTAATTAAGGACATGAATAATTGGTAAACATAAATACTATAACTCATTCGCACGACCCTGTATGTATCTTTAGGAGTCACCACGCACTGGTGGTTTGTAATCGGACGACATTATCGACGATATCGTCTGACGATTGTGTTCAAACTATTGGTCAGTCGGTTCAGTCTTGTTTCGGTTCAGACACAAGCAAATACTCATAAACTTACGTATTTACAATATAATACAGTAAGTACATAAGTTTGTTTGCAAGGCAATAAATAAATAAATGACGCGTTGATCCCATGGCAAAATTTTGCCTGGGATCCCGTGACGTGCTGAGTGATTTACGAGTTTTTTTAATTATGGGTTCCGTTAGAATATTATCAACAAAATCACGGAGTCTGGCAACTGGATTATGGTAGGTGGATAGGCTCACCTCCTATCCTACGTGTAACTATAGTGTAGTTTTCTGAATCATTCATTCTGTTCAAAAATTAACGGTTTACGATCTGGTTATAAGGTAATTTCACGACCATTAACAAACAATTAAAATTTATTGGTAAGTGTTAGGTCAATAAAATGCTTTAAAATCATTAGCTGTAAACCGTTGACTAGTTCCCTCGACTGCCGTCCGTCTCCATTATCAGATCAACTACAGGCCTCCGTCGTCTTGTAGTCTCATCAAAAGTACATACGTGTGCTCAGTATCAATAAAATCGGTTCACAGGTGAAACCTGTAAAAAGGTATGCGTACTACCGGCCATACATTAAAAAAAAATATACGGGTAGACTCGAGAACCTTCTGCGTTTTTTTATCGGATAAAAATAGTATTCACAATGTTACATTAGTCATTATATTTCTATTCTTATTTTAAGCAACTGTTCCAACACATTCATCAGTTGTCAATTTCAGCCTAAGGAAGGAGAGGAGTCTCGAAACTATGTCACTTACGTACACCCAAGGTCAAAAGTGTTAGCGACTAATTACCGACAAAGCGTTTTTGTTATCTCAATAAACTTTTTGTGCTTATTAAAACAAGCTACTTGTGAAAACGTCAAGGATTTCAGAGTTTGGTAAAACCAATTCTATTTATACCGTGAAACAACAAATTCTACGCATCAATTACAAAAAAATATTACACTTTGAGAAGGGAATCTGACAAATTTTTGCTTGCCCTTTACTTAAACTTTAATTCCCAATAGTAATATGGGTCAAGGATTTTCTTAGCTTACAAACTATTCTTCCGATTCACTTTTTAGTACACACTTATACAATAAAGTTTAATGCTAAGAAATTTGACAAGATATATCAGTAGAAATCGTGTTATTAGACCATTCACTATTAATTTGTATGGTTTTAAGCTGGCTACAGTCCACTTAAAACATGGAAAATATCCGCCTACAAATACAGTATGCATTGGTCACTCATCTCATCCAACTCAACCACAAACAGAAAGCGATTCAATGAGTTTAAGGATGCGTTTCCATTGCTGCGGAGTATTGCTGCAGTACGGAGAGACGCTTACAGGAATCGACCTATCTCGTTTTCGCTACACCTGATTAAAAAAGTAATCATGGTGTAAAAAACAAGATTTTTATCTAATTGTTGTATATCCAAATCTTCATAAAGCATATTCAGTAGGGCACATCTAAATGTGGTATAGCTCCACTTGAATGCAGAAGTTCCTCCATTGTAACGGAGACTTCACCATGCTTCTCCTACATCTTTTCACAGCGCAACTCCGATGATTTCTACTCGTCTCAGCCTCAGTGGAAACGCATCCTAATAATCTAAATTCGTTGGTATGTACAGTGTACGTGTGTCTATTGTTTATATTTAGAGGCAATTAACCTGAGTTTCGGAACCAGACCAGTAGTAAACTATGTTTTTAGTGAATATGTTCTAGTTAATGCAACTGCACCGGTTTATACTCTCCTTTTAACGTAGCTATTAAAATAATATATTTCCTGGTAAACCATGTTCCATACACCTATAAAACAAGGTCTGCTGCAGTAAACCTTCACTAAATCATTAGGCAATTTATTCGCAAGAAATTTTAATAACTAAATTTCTCGATCAGAGAATAAGATATACACAGACCTATATAGTAGAGAAAAAATATGACACAAAATATTACACCTATTTTAAACTTTTCACAAGAATCTTTACAGTTGTCTTTACAGGACGGATTGTCCAAAGAACGTGGCAATCATCTTTTCTTATAATTTTCATTTATGTTATTGTTTTGAAATCCTCAAACCTACTATAGTATAGTAATATAGTAAATAGTAATAATTATGTCGACACCTTCGCGCCATCACATGAGCACGCATTCGCCATACTGCTGCATACGCGGAAAGCCTCAAACGGCAAATACAATAATCTAGTTGGTGATGGCGAGACGATAGGGTCGTCGGGTGCGAGTGCTCATTCTGTTCACAAAGAACTAGCTAATCAACTGATCGACTGTTTTCGTGACCAGAAAGCTGGTCTTTTTCAATTGCACAGAGAGTTAGCATTGCCATTCAACGTGGTAATGACGATTTAGGCAAAGAGACCAGCGTCAAATTTGCCTTTTCAGAGAACATCCTCCCGTTTTAGTCCTTTTGACGTTAGACAATGATTAAAATGAAAACTTCCAGGAAATTGGGACGAACCGAGAGCCGTTCAGTATGTATCTTTTTGAAACTCTCTATTTCAGATTGAACTGTGGAAATATTAAGGTATTCGTTAATCATCTCATCGTTTCTGGAGAACCACGAGCCACGTGAGATGATACGCAGAATGTTTTAACACGAGTTGTAAATCAGTAGCTTCTTATCAACAGTAGAGACAACATAAGGAACATGGGAGAGTACTCGTTTAGCTAACATCATCTCCTTGCAACATGAGGCGACGGAATCCCACTTATTCTCGCTTCGGACCATGGTCTCCAGCGAAAAGCTTTCCCGCAACGATAGCCGTCGCGGGAAGGCGTAAGGCCGCTAGGCGCGACTGAGGCCCACGTTGAGCACTCCACTAAGGTGTGGAACGCAGTGTCCTCGCGTGGTAGTACGCAGAAATTTAACCCCAGCCTATTCGACCCAGGTATTCAGCGAAGCAGCCGCATCCGGTGAGTACCTGCGTCAGACGGTAGGAGAGGCTGCCATGTCGCCTCTCTAACCAATCCTCCATTAGGCCAATCCACTCATTTTTACGTCCCAGGAGAGTTCCTGGGACAAAAAAATAAGTGCAAAATGAATCAATTTGGACAACGGAAACCCGCTCAATTAGCAATAAACTTAAGCAAATTTTAATAAATAAATAGAATTTCTCATTAAGAAATAAATAATTTTTGATAAAAAAAATTGTATGTTTAGGAGCATAAAAGACGTTGATCACCAGATTTTTGTCCCGTGTGGGATTCGAACCCACAACACTCGGCGCGGCGTAGTGGCGAGGTGACCACTTAAACCATTGTGCCATCCGTGCAGTCTATTGCGATGAAACTTGGTATGTAGATAGCTTTAGACCTGGATTAACATATAGGCAACCTTTTATCCCGATATTCCCACGGGATCGGGACTTACGCGGGTGAAACCGCGGGGCGCTGCTAGTTTTCAATAAACAATAAAAAATAAATCTGTTGTCTGTAAAATCGGATTACTGACGATAGTTGAACGTGACAACGTCATAAGGTAACACCTCAGAGCGAGGTAACGCCGCATGAGTCATGTTTTTTCGTGCGTGCAACCGGCTCCATTGAATTATAAGACGTTGTCACGTCAATATTTTCATTTTATCATCCAAATTATTATTTTGCATAGAAACCCAATTTGATTTATAATATTTGAATGGCTTAATAGAAGAAATTACTAAACTCCTAAGCAAAAGTAAAAGTAAATGATCAGTACTGTAATTTTACACATTGTGTGCAATAGCAAAGATACTGCCCGGGACCATATGGACACTTTAATTTTCATCAAGCATAATTTTAATTTAACTTATGCTACAACATCATAAGACTTAGAAAGACAATTGTGATAGCATTAGAAATACACCTATAATATCCTACTAATATTATAAACGTGAAAGTTTGTGAGGATGTATGGATGTATGGATGTGTGGATGTGTAGATGTATGGATGTTTGTTACGCTTTCACGCCAAAACTACTGAACCGATTGCGATGAAACTTGGTAGGTACATAGCTGGAAACCTGGATTAACATATAGGATACTTTTTATCCCGATATTTGCATGGGATCGGGAAATACGCGGGGAAACCGCGGGGCGCGGCTAGTAATCTATAAATGATAACTTGACACTCAGAGAACTCACACTCGTTCTTCTGATTCTAAACTAATCTATATATTAATATGTGATGAGATTTCTTTGTACCCCTTTTTAAGCAAATTTCACACACCTAAGAATGTGTGTGTGTTAAGGGAAATTTGGAATGCTCACAGTTTATATGTAGAAGCAGTGCAGAAGCTAAAAATTTTAATCAAAATGTTTTAAACTTTAAAAAATTATGCAAAAAAGACTACAAAAGTTACATGTGTCTAGTATAAATAGCGTACCGAGGGGGGCCCTTTAGCAAGCTCATTTTGCCTTCAGATTCATCAGATTTTGCCCTCCACCTGGGATAACAATGGGCTAAAAGCTGGGTATGCCCATGAATGTGGGTTTTATGGTGGATATTCAACCACTAAGTGATCTCTACTATAAACATCATTTTCATGACTTTTATATCTGTCATTTTGTTTTATGACAGGTCAATGATCAAAGAAATAATCATGTTGTAAATTAAGGTTTTTAACACAAATTTTATAATCAGTTGATCACAATTACTTATGCTGGATAGAGATATATAGACTATATAGACATACGAGGGGTGATCAAAAAGTAATGATAAACGGATATTTCTAGTAATAATAAAATTCTAAAAAAATATTTTTTCAACTCCCTAATCCTTCACAACTTCCCTGACAAAAAATGGTATAAATAGGACGTCATTTTTTAAATATACATTCATTTGAATACTAGCAGTCGGAGTGATAACATCAAAATGGAGAAACATGAAGTGCGAAGCGTCATCAAATACCTGTGCTTGAAAAAAATGTCCACCAAAGACATTCATACTGACTTGGTGGAAACATTGGGAGACTCTGCTCCTCCATATTCTACAACTGCACGCTGGTGCAAGGAGTTTAAGATGGGAAGAACATCCACGGAAGACGAACACCACGGAAGACGAACACCGCGAAGGCCGTCCGTCCTCCTCCCTCACTGAAGAAAACGTCAAAAAAGTTCAAGATCTGGTTTTGGCAGACCGAAGAGTGACCATTCGTCATTTAGCTGAGAACACAGGCATTTCATTTGGTAGCATTCAAAGGATCTTAACTACCGAGATGAACATGAGAAAGGTCTCTGCACGTTGGGTCCCGAGAATGTTAACCGACGAACAAAAGAAGAAACGATTCGACATTTCAAGGACCAATCTTGAAATGTTCCAGGCGGATCAAGATATTTTTTTGGCTCGATTTGTGACTATGGACGAAACGTGGATTCATAATTTTGATCCCGAAACCAAACAACACTCCCAAGAAATTCAAAGTTTCAAGCTCTGCCGGCAAGGTTATGGCGTCTGTTTTCTGGGATGCTGAGGGAATAATTATGGTTGAATACCTTGATAAGGGCGCTACCATAACAGGCTCCTACTATGCTGACCAAATCAAAAGATTGCGAGAGGCCATCAAGGAAAAAAGACGGGGTAAACTGCGTGCAAAAGTTCTGTTCCATCAAGACAATGCACCTGCACACAAAGCTGAAGTTGCGATGGCTGCCATTCAAGAAGCTGGCCTCCAGCTGCTTGAACACCCACCCTATTCTCCAGATCTAGCCCCCAGCGACTTTTATTTGTTTCCTCGGCTCAAGGAACACCTCCGGGGCCAGAAATTTGAGGATAACGGCGAAGTGATGGCCGCTGTAGAGGCATTTTGGGAGAGTCAAGATAAAGATTTTTTTTTGAAGGGTATCGTTGGTTTAGAAAAGAGATGGACTAAATGTATTGACCTATTAGGAGACTATGTAGAAAAATAAATTTTATTTTTAAGTATATAGTTATTTTAATGTACCCATTCTCATTACTTTTGGATCACCCCTCATATTTTATGGAGACATACTTAATGATTCAAAAATATTTACAGCACCACCAGAACCTTTTTTTCCAAACTATGGCTTCCGAAACAGACTGATTTATATGTTTAAAAAAACCATTATATATGTCTTGTTCCCTCAAGATACAGGCACATAAATATTTTCAAACCTCATAATATGTAAAACATTATTTTTAACTAGCAGCGGCTGGCAGTTTCACCCGCGTAAGTCCCGATCACATGAGAATATCGAGATAAAAAGTAGCCTGTATGTTAATCCAGGTCTTCAGCTATCTACATACCAAGTTTCATCATAATCGGTTCAGTAGTTTTGGGGTGAAAGAGTATCAAACATCCATACATCCTCACAAACTTTCATGTTTATAATATTAGTAGGATTAAGTCGTGACAATTCAACAGGTCTAGATTGATTAAATTGAGGTTGTGGTGGTCCATACTAAATCTAAAAGCTCTTAGCAAGTAATATCTAGTTAATAAATATAAACAACAATTTATAGAAATACTAATATTTAAAAAAATACTGGTAAGAACTAAACAAACTGTCTTTTGGTAATTAATAGGGATTTTAAAGTTAGGAATATATAAAGCAGATATTTAGAATATAATCATATTACCTATAATAGGTTTATAAGAAAGAGTAGGAGTTTCTCTTAAGAATGGAGATATATATAGAAACTATGATGTTTTTTCACTAAAAATATCTGAGATGATGAGATTTGTATATAATATTAAGTAATCAATGTTACAGCTATTGTATCATAATGGATGCAATAATGAACATATGCCTGCCTTTATATAATAAATAGCTAATTTATTGAAAGCTTGTTCAAGAAATATTGAAATCAATAAATGTCATATAATTTTTCAATAAAAAAATATCACAACAGAATTTACCAGAATTACAATTTTTTTTTTTTTTATAAAAAGACAACTCCCGCTTTAGGAATTACTCCTGTGTCGCAGGGGACTTTACAAACATACAAACAACGGACACAAAGAACACCCAGACTCAGATGGGAATGGAACCCACGACCTCTGGCTCAGCAGTCAGGGTCACTAACCACTAGACCAACAGGCCAGTATGTACAAGAAAACTGCATATACATTGGATATACCACTTGAAACGTTTCATGTACTAGCTATTCTAGGAAAACTAAGCAACCAGATGATAACACCATAATGTTGACATATATAGGAGCTGACTACATTGAAAATGGTGGACCTCTACTGACCTGGTCATGTCATTAGGGTCAAAAGAAACCCCAATTCCTGCGGTCGCCATGCTTAAGCCAGGATATATCGATGACACAGGAAGAAACTTCACCGGAGCGCCCACATCACTGTTCAACACACACCGGAAATGGACGCACTTTATCACTTATCACCAAACTTGCACAGATTCCCTGGAGTAACGACCAGCACCAAACAAACTTAAAACACTCTTTTCGCACTCTCAAAAACGATTTCTACAAACCAAAACTCCGATCACATATAATTTGTTGTTATGTGTCACCATTTAATGTTCACATCAAAACACATGTTTCCGCATTCGTGGAGCGCCGACGGAGCGTCGCTGTCTTTGAACGTACCGTTGTAACTGAGTTTGGGATCTATACGTAGAAGAAATCTATAATTATAACTGAATTATAAATAATCTTTCTTGATCACACACACGAAGTTTCGCTGATGATCATACATAGACAAATAGACTATTTTTTAATTTTTGACGCATAATCTTCTAGAATACTCGTTGTCTATTATAAAGGTATGTTCACATTATAGTGAAATCGGTTATTTTTAGCATTTTAGTAGTTTTTACAAATAGCAACACTCGTTTCATTACACATCATCTTCGAAATTTTTGTCTATGGTTTGTGTCCATTGTTTTTCTACAATGTTATTTTTCTGACTGCTGCTGGTGGACGAAAAATTAGTTTCGCTGCGTCGAGTGTGAGTTAGTTCTAGTGTTCGTGTTCGATATTGTGATTTATTAGAAATAGATCACGAAGATGTCGTCACCGAGCGCTGGGAAACGTCGCATGGACACAGATGTCATCAAACTGTATCCTTTCTTTGTTATCGTCATTACAAAGAACCTATTGCGTTCGAGGGCCACCATGTAAATAAGTAGCTGTAGGGCCATCAGCTGATTGTCACGACCTTATATAAAATCCATATTGGATGTGTTTTCATTATGATTTCTTTGTTGTACACTTATGGAAGTTATAAATAACATTTTATTTGAAGGTTCTTATTGATGCAGACCTTTGACTGTTTGTCTGGGTGAAGAGCGTGCATTCTTTTCACGTCTCTGTGGGCCAACATATCTATATATAAAACGTTGATAAAGGTGTAGGTAGGTGCGTTACGTTAGCTCGGAGTACTCTTCCGTGTCTACTAAGTGCTATATTTCGTAATTCATAAACTAGGCCAGGGTCCTGATTGCGTACTTTTTTCTCTGTGCTATGGCCTTACGCGCTCACTATACAAATTATAAACTTTTCAAGCTTAATTAATCACAACAACACCTTCTTAAACACTTCCAAACATATTTGCTTTGTTACTAATTATGTACATAAATTGGTTTATATTGATGAATTTATAAGATTTGCATTAAATTATGTATAATTTAATTAGAAATGTTAACTACACTGTACACAAAGACTCTGTAAATAAAAATTCTAACTGTTGAAACACAGAAAAAACTAGTTTCTATTTGATATATTTTGAATACATATCTGAAAAAATTACCTAATTTATTTTTAAGTTTAATCTCTACTAAAACCATTCATAAACCTTGTTGATTTAATTTATTAGAAGTATGTGCAAGCAGTATTCTATATTCAAAATAATAAAGTAAGAATTCCTGTTTATGATTCCTTTCTTGCCATCATAAACCAATTGTGCTTGGCAACAATTACAAGGAAGTTATTCTATTGTTATAATCATTTAATGTATTCAGATATTTTGCGTAGTTATTGTTCTATTATTTGGAACAAACATTGTTCTTTTTTATTAAACAGCAATTTTGATACAAATGCATTAAAAACATTGTAGGAGTTAACAACATACCGTTTCTTTTTCTGATAACAAAATAATAGTGTTGCTTATATACATTCTAATGGTTATGTAATTTGTAATTAAATATATAATTTTTGCAGAAAAATAAAAAATGTAATTATGCACGTGAATTAATTCATATGATTCTTGCAGTCTTATTAAACTTTCTCTTTTCTTAATTTTATATATAACATATACTCATTAAATAATTTATTTTATGCATGACATAGGTAAATCTTTGTAAATAATCTCTAGGCCAAATTTATTTTCCGTAATGAAATTGTTAATAACAGAATACATTTAAAATGGTGCTTTATAGCCTGCACACAGAAGGGAAAACAGAATAAAATAACCTATAGAAAGAAATTCTTGAAAAAACCTATTATCAGTCACTATTTTTATTTTTTTATTTATATATATGTAACATGGGTGTACTCAGCTTTAGGCCTAGGGGGTTAATATTTTTTTTTGTTAGTCCAAAGGGAGGGTGGGGGGCAAATCAGACACTAAATACTGTGTAAGCATACAAAAGCCACCGGGGCGGCTGCCTTCCCCTGGTTACGCCCATGTATGTAAACTATTCAGTTGAAAAATAATTATATTTTTATTTAAAATTTATTATATTTAAAAAAAGATTTTATCTGTATTGATTCAGAAATCGAACTCGTACTTTATGAAGTTGGGTATTGAATAGGTGAAACACTTAAAACTAAGACTGTTGCAACAATTTTTACTGCTAAGCTAATTTTAAAATTAGGAGATGTTCAGACTTGCGTTACTAACAAATACAATTTAATTATGACAAAGTTTTATATAACTTTATGTAACCATATCATCAGACTTGTCCGGAATCAACTACTTGTTGTAATCAGTTTATATAATCTGATTGAAAGTAATCATCATTACATGTAACCATTAATTTGATTATAATAATCAGGAATCACATTTATATTATTGCTTATGTATGAGTGAGATTGTTTTTTGTTGTTCAATTTTAAAACAGACAACTCTCACATCAAATTCAAATAAATAAAATGGAAGTGTGTGTTTGTAATGTTAAAATTTATTAAATAATTATAATAATATAGCATACATGTTTTAATGAATCCGCGAATAGAATAATATAAGATAAAATATAAAAAAAAATATAGCAGAAATATAAAAATGACTTTATAAGCACAGATAAATTGTAAAATTAATAAAAATAACATTGACAAATATACATAACACATAACTGCTAAAGTAGACAATACATAAGACACGGTACTTTTTATTATTATTTTAAAGAACACAAGACATTGCACATTTTATTATAATTTTATATTTTTATTTTATAAGAAATACGTCACACATATATTTTATTATTGTTTTTAATGTGCCATCTAAAGCAATACATAACATAAATTTAAATACAAATAAAAAAAAAATACATGATTTAATTATTTATGGAAGCATAAAATATAGGTAACTCTTAGTATTATTCTTATCAAAAGCTCTCTTCCTTCTCTCTCCTAATAAAAATTTTGCTGTGCCCAACAGGGTCCATAATTGATTCTACCCTTATTTAACACCTTATCAATGTAATTATGAAATGCAATAAAGTAATGAGTAAAATAATAGTTTTTTTAAGCTTATACAGTTATTTGCATGATACCTATGGCTTAAAATCAGTATTTAAATTTTTTGTCTGTCTGTCTGTTTGTTCGGGCTAATCTCAGGAATGGTTCGACCTATTTCCATAACTTAGGCTACTTTTATTTTAGAAAAAGCATTAGTATTCAAAATATGCTGCGGAAAACCTATTTGTTGATTACATCATTTTTTATCCCATGTTATTATTGAACGTACAACACAGATCTAGGCGCTAAAAACCTAGATTTAATATATGATATTTATTTTACAATAAAACCTCTAGCAAGGTCCAATGAATAGTTTATCATAATTGTATAGTTAATTTATATTTCTACACATTGGTCAGCAAAACTTTCTTTGTTTTAAAAAAGGTTGTGGCCGTACTTGAGGTTGTAATGGCCCAAGGTCTCACTCACACACTGCTAACTTAAAAAAAAATATGTATACCCTTTTTGAAGGACCTCATACTCCTGTAAAAACGACGGCATACAGGTTGTTCAATGTACATGCTTTTGTCTTTCTCAATAGGTTGCATGAACAAATTGTCTGAAAGTGCATGTTGAGTATATAAATACATATCTATAACCGCAATTCTGTCTCATCTCTTTCTTATTTCCATTTCTATCTGAGCTCATCATGTCTTTGGTAACTTTTTTTGTTACGATATTTTGCCTATCTCTGCATGTCATATAAGCAGAAAAAATCATTTTGTATTATAATAATGACAGTTTTATTATAAACGTAATGTGAATGTCCAATCCTAGTCCCACTAATATTATAAATGTGAAAGTTTGTATGGATGGATGTTTGTTACTCTTTCACGCAAAAACCACTGAACCGATTGCGATGAAACTTGGTATGTAGATAGCTGGAGACCTGGATTAACGCATGGGCTACTTTTTATCCCGATATTCCTACGGGATCGGGACTTACGCGGGTGAAACCGCGGGGCGCTGCTAGTAATATTATAAACGTGAAAGTTTGTGAGGATGTGTGGATGTTTGTTACTCTTTCACGCAAAAACTACTGAACTGATTGCGATGAAACTTGGTATGTAGATAGCTGGAGACCTGGATTAATACATAGGCTACTACTACATAGGCTATACTTTTTATTTCGAAATTCCCACGGGATCAGGACTTACGCGGGTAAAACCGCGGGGCGCAGCTAGTATATTAATAGGTGAAGAGAATTCTTTGTATGCATTTTTATTTTTTCAAGAGTTTTGGTTTTGGCTATAAGACGTCCTTTAAAAAAACCGTCATTAACACACACAAAACTTTTAATGAAAGTCTGGGCTAAACGCATTTTAATTCGTTTTTAACTTACCAGTGCTTTAACTATGAGATAATAATAATAATTATTATAAATGGAACAACGAAACAAAAAACAAAATTGCAATAAACTGCAAAAATGCGTTAAGACAAACGCATTTTTGCAGTTTATTGCAAACTGCCTTTTCTGTTTAGTGTTTGTGTAGTTTAGTTTTTTTGGGATCATGCGATATGTGGATGAATATTATGATTTATTGTTGTGCGCTGTTGCCCATAGCGAATTAATTATTTTTTTATCACTAGGTCCTAATATTTTGTTCGTGTGGTATTTCTGATTTTTGTGATAGTAAAAATTACCAAAAATCTATCTTTATTTATTACTAGCAGTTCCCGCGTGGCTTAGCTCGCGTGTACATATTTATATATATATTTTGCGCGGAACCCTAATTCTTTTTCCATAATAAAAGTATCATAACTCTTTATAACACCAGCTATCTGCCAGTGAAAGTCCCGTGGTAATCGGTCCACCCGTTCCTTAGATTAGCCGGAACAAACAGACACAGACAACAATTTAAAAAACTGATTTTTAGGCATGGGTATCGTGCAAATAACTGTATGAGCTTAAAAAAATATATTACTTTGAGATAACAAACAGACACTTGAATTTTTTTTATTTGTATTGATACGTAGATGGGGTAGGTAGTAAGTAGCTCAGGAAACATAAGCAAATCGAATTACCTATTTTTATGTTTGTTTGTCCATGAACTTGAATTTGAATTGAATAACGTAGATACTCTTTTGTCCTAGTCGGTACTGCAAAGGCCAAAAGTTACAATACACTCGCTATTGTAGATACTACACAAATTGTAGTTAGCAAAATGTAGATGTTTTAAATACGGCTCTGCCTACACCCTTCGGCGTTAAGGCGTGAGTGTATGTACTATTGTTCATTAAAATCATTGTGCATAATTATTACGTGTTGGCTAACCGTAGTACGGATATTGCGATAACGTGTTACAATTGTCACTTATTTTAATGCCTAATCTTTCTCGTACCTAAATTCGTTATACATGATCATTTGATATTTTTGAACGAATTTAAAATGCCGCTTATATGGCGTACATAAATAAAAAAAGTTACAGTAGGCGTCACGTGACGTAAATATAAATTATATTTGTATGGTTACTGCTTCACACTGCGAGACCTTATCTTAATTAACGACAATATAAAACAAAAAGCAAGTTTACAAATCGAACTGGTAGTCAACCGGAAATTAGCGCGTTTTAAAGAATATTAAATAAATTAAAACGATGTTCTTCTAAACTCAGCATGTTTATGCTATATTATTTTAGTACTAGCGGACAGACGTTGTCCTGCAGGAACGTAAAAAATATTATTCTTGAAACCCTATCGCAGCGCCATCTACCGGGTCCAATTGTAAATCTAAACCATTCTCGAATCCACCTGAAGACACACAATTTTTTTTATTAAAATCGGTCCAGCCCTTTAGGAGGAGTTCAGGAACACACGCACAGAAGAAATATATATATAAAGATGTCATCATAATGATCTCAGTTACGGGAAGTGTTGAACCTATTTTTAACAGAAAACGCCTCTCCTGAATACTACCACAAAATGCGAAGTAAAACATAACACTTAATCAATTCAATCACTTTTCTATTTTAACCCCTGACGCAAAAATAAGGGGTGTTATAATTTTAACGTGTGCATTTGCAAGTTTTTTTGTGGCATTATTGCTTTTAAACGAGTTTATTTTGGTTATTTTTTTCCTTGAACGGTGACTTGATCGAGAATGATATTAGCTATAATTCAAAAACATCTGCCGTTCGAAGATCATCAATCAGCTCTTTTGTAATCGTTGAAGGATTTTCTAGTCGGGAGTATTTTAATTTTTTTATTTATACCTGCCTGCAACTAAATTACTTATCTACACCTAAATGTATATACGTAACATAAGTCATAATTAGTCATAAATCATAATCAATTTTTATTTGCAGTCGAAAAAAAAAACAAAAATGGCACTGCTACGCTTCTAAGGGTCGTAGTTATGTATATAGCCTATAAACTTCTTCAAAAGGTGGACTGGTAGAATATCGTGTTAAAAAACTTTGACTGGCTTGCTGGCCTAGTGGCTAGTGACCATGACTGCTATGCTACAGGTCGTGGGTTCGATTCCTACTGAGTGGGTGTTCTTTGTGTCTGTTGTTTGTAATATCCCCTGCGACACAGGAGTAATTCTTAATGCGGGAGTCGTCTTTTAAAAAAAAAAAACCTGGCAAATGCGAGTCTGATTCGCGCACCGAGGGTTCCGTTAGCAAACAAACTTGTATATAGATTTAGATAGTACGTCCATCTCGGGAATCGATTCTCGAAGATTTTTGCCCGTTGTTTCCGAAAAACAAACTTAACTTTGCGGTTCTAAGCATACTTTCCCATACACCGATTGACGACAAAGTTTATTTTTTAAGTGTTATTTAGCATTACAGTTATTTTTTAAGTGATATGTATAACGAAATATATAACGACTTTCGCATTTTTTCCTTTACTTGTTCTGTGAAACCTCGCTTCTTACCTAATTTCATCATGCTAGGTCAATGGGAAGTACCCTATAGGTTTTGATTTACCTGTTAAATGTTCAAATTTGGTCAAATCTAAACTTTAAATGGCCGTATCTTTTGATTGCGTTGACCAAGAAGCTTCATTTTTTACAGCTTCAAGGGACCGCAGACATAAGAATTTGTTATTAATTTCAACTTGATGCGTTTACGTTTGCCTGAAAAAAAGGGACAGACAGAAATACAGGCAGACAGACGGATGACGAAAGTGATCCATAAGGGTTCATTTTTTCCTTTTGAGGAACGGAACCCTAAAAACAAACTTCAGCTTTAGTTTATTTGTACAGATTCTACTATATTTATAGAAGTATATTTACAGTACAATAATAATAAATAGGTATTCGTAGGTACTCATAGTACTTACTTCACCATTGGGATAATTACTCTATATCACAATACAATTGGTACGACCGATGTCGCAATTGTGTGGTTTTAACTGTATTTAATTAGTAACCAGTTTATCGCTCACGTTTGTGTTTTAAGTAATGTACATAGTTATATGTAATATATAAATATAATTATTTTATAAATATCACCGCGATGCGTGTTGATTGAAAATCTAATATATAAAAGTCTCGTGTCACGGTGTTTGTGGTCGAATTCCTCAGAAACGGCTCGACTGATTATCATGATTTTTTTTTCATCCTCCTGCCGCTAACCCGATTAAAAAAAAAAAATTAAAGGCATTGCATCGTATGCCGGGTGCAGCTAGTAATTAATAGTGTTTGTATTACAACTCTACCTAAATTACCCGCGAGTATTTTTAATAACATTAAATGTATTTTTGGTTGAAAATTTTGCACATTCGTTTTTTACATTGTGGTTATGTCTATACCTACAAAATTAGCCAGCGGGTCTTGGCGTGGCAAATGTTCAATTTTGTAAAAATAATTACAGTTTTAAATAAAACAATACTGTTTCATGACAACATTCCTGGATAATTGGGAAATCACATTCGAATCTGTTCAGCGGATCTCAATGGACAAAACATACAGAAATACAAACAACTTTATACTTATTTTATAAAGAAATACAAGTTTCTTTAATATTAATACTATTTAATAACTTTTTTGCGCTTTCAATTTTGTGATTAACTGGAGACTCGGTGTAATCGTAAGTTCCAAGTAAGATGGAAGAGAGTGAAGTAACTTAACCAAATCGTTTATACATTTCATACAATAATTTTTCTACCATTTTAGATTTGCCCTCGTGAGCACAATTTACAAAAATCCTTATATTTTATTATTCTACGATAAACAATTATTTGCTGTAAGAAATATTTGTAACTTGTTTGCATTGTTTACTACATAAAATAAATAAATTAATTTAATCTTCAAACAATTTAACAACAAACGCAAACGTCGCCACAAATTGTGGCTACACACTCCTGTCACCTTTGCTTCTCGCTTCTCGTAAATTGTTTGGTGTTTATGACAATTTGTCTGTTGGTTAGTTAGTCACTATGACCTTATTGAAACAAAATTAAACAATCTGTTTAGTAGATCTTAAGTTCTTTTTTGAACTTCAAACTTTAGCAATTTGACATTCGTAAAGCTCCTTTATGTGGTTATTTTCTGTTATTCGGTAATTATTTATATCTCGTTGCGTCGCCCTTGAAAAAAAAATGTCAACAACTTTATGCGTATTATTGCGTGCGTTATACGTAGGTGACGCAGTTTTTAACCTGCCTTGACAACACTGTAGTGTGATGAAAAATATTGTTGTCCTAGAGTTCAATTGTAAAACTATTTATTATTTTTTATTATATTTATTCTTAAAACCATCCGAACCCATCTATTTGGATGTTATTAAAATTTAATACAAAATAAATAATTTTTTATCAAAACACATTTACATTAAATAATATTAATATACACAAGTTTAATAAACGATGAACTTTAAAAATTGTAAATGTTATGGTACCTACTCAAGTCATGAATATTGAACAAATTTTTAATTAGAACAATCGTTTGCGTGTCTGTTTAATTGGTAAAGTTTATGATGATGTCATACCCTGCGCCATCTAGACAAGACAAACCGAACTACTTAGAGTTATTTATTATCTATCCTGCGTCGCGCAATGAAAGATATTTTCTTTTTATTATAGCTGAATCAACTGTGTTCTGAAGAATTAATTGAGCTTTTAACAAATCGTTATTTAACATCTGACTTAATATTATCTACGTATTAACGGGAATTAACGCGATCACGAAAAGGTATTACATACCTCTGAATTGTAGATAATATTATATCATGGAACGCGAAAGTTTAAAAGTTAGTATAACATCTGACTTTGGTTCGTTGGTTTCATAATTTTGCGTTTAGGTGCTTTGTCCTAAATGAACATAGCTCCAGCGGACCAAATTTATGCATACACATAAGTAAAGCGCTCAAAGCACTTATATTTTCGGTTGATTTTGTTGTATGTAGATTCTGTTGCCATATGTGATTGCCAAGTCATTCTATTTATCAAAGAAAAATAACGATATCTAATTTACATTGATACGGTCACTATAATATGTAGTTAGTTACCTAATTAGGTAACAATTAGATCTTACAAATTTTTCCGGTAGAAAAACCGCGTTTGCGAGACAGATAATGGCGGGGCGTCACCGGTATAATTAATCATAATTATATCTATTAACTCATTTTTATAAAAAGTGAACTGTTTCACCATCTAATATAATCTTCCCCTGTTTTTACACGCTTTATATTAGCTTCACTTGTATGTTTGTATCTTTGTTTGTAACCGACTCCTTAGGGCACGATTTTAACCCACTTTAAACGGCCAGATTTCATTCAAACTTTGCACACCTGTCAAATACCGATGACAATGCAATATTCGATTAAAAAAAATAAATAAGAGTTTAACAAAACTAAAAAAACACGTTTTTACAGAAAATCCAAATAAAAAATAAATTTTAATAAATTTGGATTAAGAATAGTGTAAATAAGAAATTAATGTATATTATTAAAAAAAAAGCGTGGGGTGCATCCATAGTGTTAATAGTTAGAAACATTGACACTATATGCACCCCACGCTTTTTTTCAATAATATACATTTATTTCTTATTTACACTATTCTTAATCCAAATTTTTTTTAAATTATTTTCTATTTTTATTTGGATTTTCTGTAAAAACGTGTTTATTTGTTTTTTAAACTATTATTAATTATTAATAAATAAGTACAAGTTTTTGATGTGGCAACACACAATTAAAATTTTTTTGAGATACTAAATATAGTGGTGCATGATTGTACACACTCTAATTATATAACAATTATCACAGTTTACTCAAATTATTTACAGAGAGCACTGAAAACCATTTCAGAAGACGTGTACAATGACGTCGCTTATTGTCTATTTCACTCGGGCGTGACATTCAGAGTCTTGTCGTACAAATATGTGCAAGGGTTGTACATTCGTGTGAGCTCCACTGACATTTCCGACACATAGAGCTTATACAGTGTGTGACATAACGTAATACATCCTCACGGCATGCGAGGGATTAAAGTCAGTATTGTATACTTTGAAAAATCATTAAAAATGTTTGGAGAGATATGGATTATTGTTGTGTATGTTATGTGTGTTTTTCTATTGCTCTGTTTGAAGCAGTCGACAGAAATGGTGGCTGGAACCTGCTGGGGGTTTGTGGTGCACTTCCGTGCTTGAGTTTTAGTTGAATCGACTCCCTCATAATAACTTCTCTTTGTTGTAATCGATATTGTACACGGAGGTTTCCACACAATACAACAAAAATTATTGGTACTAGTGCAGTAGTGTATCTGCAGTAGAATTTATTAAGAATAAACACACATTTAAATTCCTTGTACATGAGTTTTGAATCTGACACATGTTCAAAGAATAAGAATGTGTATATCTATACCCATAATAATTGATTGAGTGAGTCATAATAATTGAAATACAACCTCTAATAGAACTACATCTGTACACTTTAATAAGTTTTTTTAAACATGTACAGACATAGGCATCGGAAGAAACCATTAGTTTTTTTTTTTTATTAATAGAGTAGCATGATTGCATACATTTTGTGACGAGATATCCAGTGTGCTTCACTCTCAGGTGACATTATAATGAACTCCATAGTTCCTATGTTTGCAGTGGCAGGGCATGAGAGTGGCAGCAAATGGAATAAGCTACTTTTTATAGACATGTCTTCAAGTTGAACAATTATTTCAACAGGTTATGTTTGGTCTTCTATTTGTTATACGTCATATTGAAAGTACGTTTCTCTAACGTACGTATAGACCGTTACGTAGTTTTAAAATTCTTATTAAAGGTTTTGTGGTAACAATTAATAAAAAAAAAACGATCAACCTGTATAGATAAATAAAAGTATGGATGATGAATGATGGTTTAGGATATTATCTACGTATGAACGGGAATTAACGCGATCACGAAAAGGTATTACATACCTCTGAATTGCCTGACGTAAAAGTTAGGATGGTTTAGGAATCATAAAACACTTAAAAATTGGTTACTTAAAAACAAACCCACTTATGTGGATGAAGCTGTAATAATTATTGAATTAATTTAGAACAAATGACGCATTTTCTGACTGTACCAGGTAATCGTATACCATGTGCCATGCTCTTCGCTGAATGAAAGCATTCGAATGGCTGAATTATCGGCTAACTGAAATATATATTAGCTATTGTTTTGAAGACATTATACAAAACTGATGGTCTGTTTTCAGCAGTTATTTTTTTGTCCTGCGTAATAGCCTGCCAACGTACTACCACCCAACAGGACCGATTTCACAGAATTTGTAACAAAAACATTCCATAAAATAATTGACCGATAAAGAAATCAAAGCACATAAACGCAAATTCACGAAACCCACGAAATAAGATTAAATAAAGATTTGGGAAAAATACTCCATTAATTGTTAAGAACACCTTTGATCCAGATATAATTTACAGAGGCCACAGTAGCTCAATATTCATGACTTTAGTTTACCATAACATTTACAATCTTTAAAGTTCATCAATTTAAAGTAACACGTAGTTTACTAATCTTTAGGCGTTGTTTAAAATGTTAATAAATAAAAGGATAGATAAAAACTATGAATATCAGTTTTACAATGTTATAGGATAACATAAAAATATTTTCCATCACACTATACCATATTGTCAAAGCAAACTGCATGACCCACTGTTGACATTTTTTTTCAAGGGCAACGAGATAAAATAAATATAGAATACAAAGTAAAAAATAGCAACATAATGGAGCTCTTTGATTATAACTTTTTTATAACCCAAGAAGAAACTTTACGAATGTTAAATTGCTGAAGTTTGAAGTGAAAAAAATCTTAAGACCTAATCAGATTGTTTATTTTTTATGTATTTAGACATTTGGTGTTAATGGCATGGAAAATGCTAGAAAACTTCTCGCTAAGTTATTTCACTCTCTTCGAACTAGGAACATAGAATTACCGTGTATCGAGTTAATCACAATATGAACGCGCAAAAAAGTTATTCCATAGTATTAAATAAATTTGTAATTTTACGCCCAGATTATCCAGAGCGAAGTTACATGGGGCCGAAAATGCCCTGAATGGCTTCGAAAAAAAAAGAATGGTCCTGCCGTGCCTTTGTTTTCCTTTTGCTTACTTGGCGGGGGCAGTGCCGTGTGCCAAGATGAATTTTGTGTACTAAAGCCACTTGTAAGAGTAAATTTTTTTTTAGTCATCTTAAATGGTCATATGTATGCTTAATTGCATATACCCAAATTCACAAAACAATTGTGACAAAGATAGTTGTTTCCTGTTTTAGTAGGTACATTATGATGAAATAATAAACATTACGATTAATTCTTGACACGTGTATGCAAATTGCACAATTTTAAAAGATATTTAATTTGATCTTAAAAAACAAAGTGCCTACTGAAATGATCAAAACTGAAAAAATTAAAACAGTTGCTTCATTAAGGTTAGTCACACTGACTGACAGACCAACTCGTGAACATTAGTGACCTTGAGCGAGAAATAGGTATTCGCGTACACTAACGCGTAACGTACTTCTATCCCCATCATCATCATCTTTCATTGGACGTTCGTTGTGGCACTACGCTTATACAAAGTCTTTAATATTCATACTCACCAATTTTAGGTTTAAAGAAAAAAAATGGCAAAAAGTGTTAAAAAAATTAAGTCTTACATTAAAAGGCACAGCATTGCTTGTTTTTTTGCCAGTTACTTATATTAAAAAGATTCGATACAAATTTTGTGCGTTCGTGCGTCGAGGTTAATGCACGGAACCTCTGGCACCTATTTGGAAAATTCTTAAAACCGATTGACAGGAACATTTTTAGAGGTAGAAATTTATTTATTTATACTTACAGAGACAGACTAATAACAATGTTATATCATTTTTCTATATATATAAAAATTAATCCCTATTTGCCTTGGTCACGGCATCACGCGTGAACGGTTGGACCGATTTTGCTAATTCTTTTTTTGTGTTATTATTATCAGGAGAAGGTTCTTATGAAAAAAAAAATTAAGAAAGTTGCACGGAGAATTAGAAAATTTAAAAAAACTTAACGACCATATTAACTTTCAATGTAACCTTTGCTCTTTTGACATAACTGGCCTGTTGGTCTAGTGGTTAGTGACCCTGACTGCTAAGCCAGAGGTCGTGGGTTCCATTCCCACCTGAGTCTGGGTGTTCTTTGTGTTCGTTGTTTGTATGTTTGTAAAGTCCCCCGCGACACAGGAGTAATTTCTAATGCGGGGAGTTGTCTTTAAAAAAAACAAAAAAAAAAAACTGTATGTCGTTCGACAGTTGGCGTGATTGACAGAATGCGCGCTGCAAATATCATTTAAAACAGATGCATCGGTCGGAACAAAGTGTTTTGGAATAATATTGTTTTTATTATCGCCAATTGTACTTATGTACAATGTTATCGTTATCGTTAGCTAGTAAGTAAATATATGTAAAATATTGTAACCTATTTGTTTGTGTACAATAAAGAGTACATCTAACTATCTATCTATACCAATTCTAATTCAATATTCATAGTTAAGACAGGACAACGTCTGTTTGGTCAGCTAGTTAGAAATAAATAGTCAAATTGCTAATTACTAGTCACTACACACGGTATAATATCATTATATAAATACGTGAAGAGAATTCTTTGTATCCCTTTTTAAGAACATTTCGCGAACGTAGTAACGTGAATTTTGGAATATTTACAGTTTATATATAGAAGAAGTACAGAAAGCTAACATTCTTAAACAATATGGTTTGTAGCTTTAAAAATTACCTGAAAACGGCTTAATGAAATTACAAGCGTCCAGTATATATTATGTGATTACCTGTCATGGTAAGTAAGTCTATACAATGACAGCTCAAGTTATACTGGCCAATGAAAAAACCAGTGTCGAAATTCGACCACCACGTGATCTCCAGTTATAGATAATTGTCCAACTCGGAGGAGTCCGGAGCCATTCGTATTCACAAAGATGCATCTATATTTGATTGAAAAAATTTGCAAAACCAATGTTACAGACTTGAAAGATAAACCATATAGATGTACGTGAGATAACTAAACCCCGACCCCGTTTGACCATCGAAATAAACGCATAAGATCGATCACAATGAAACGTATACATCTGTGTTTTTTTTCATAGATAAGGTCTTTATACTACCTAATTTTTTTTTATCGCAAATAAACCTTTATAGGCTAGTGTCTTTAATTTTTGTGATTCTTAGGGTTTAAAATTCGTTTTGGCACCAGCCTATTTACTACTAAATATATAAACATTGTCTAGATACACAAGGCAAAGTCTGCGGGTATCCGCAAATACACTTATACTTTACTAATCAGACACCAATATTGACTATTGAATGTACTAAAACTTACACTTATATACAAGAAAATCTATACCCCTAATGACTAAACAAAGCTTATTGATTGATTCCGCTATCCACTCCTTACAGGGTCCTCGACCCAGCCGGATGAACCCCCGATACCGAACCCAACGGAATAAAGACTAGACGGGACACAGACAAAATCGATTCAGTCTGCAACTATGCGTCCATAATTAATAAGAACAGTGCGAAGAGATACAAAAGCCTCGAATTGATTTACATTTTGTATTTTTATTATTTCATTTATTGTTTTTACATTTAGCATTAATAGAAATACGTAGTTGTCTCGATAGAACACTTGTTTAAGCAAGATAATAATATTCACTAATATTATTACGCTATCTAGACTAAACTAAACACAGCTTGTACTGCGGGTTCTAGATCCGGTATATTCATACTTATACACCCCCCGACTAATGCAATCATACAAATGTTTTGTACTGACCTGGAATCGAACCTACGATCCTTTACGTTTCTAGTTCTCGAGCTCAAATCAAGAACATAAATGTGAATGTATGGGCAAGTTTTTCGTCCACTAAATAAGAAAACAGTCCAGAATTTAGCGTCAATTTCAACAAAGTTACAATGTAAATGTAGTGAGTGGTTTAACGTGAACTTGACTAGCTTTTTATTTCTTAAGTATTTTCATACCTACTTACACAAAAAACCCGTTTGTAGAGTTGGATAAAAAATAAAGCCACTGTTAAAAGTATCGTGTTGTATTAGTTAACTACTTGGTTTTCAATAACCTGATAAATAACTCGCGAAGCATACAAAAACTTCCCATATAGGTAGTTCAGTCACGGTAATGTTATCTATCCAGTATTTTGACTCGGCCCTGTCCTTGAGATAACTACCCACAGCCGCGCGGTACGTAAACACGCGAGAGGGCTGCCCGCCCACAGTATTTTAATTTGAGTTACTATCTAGTTTAGTGGTTGTATGTAAATATTATAATATATTTTTTATATAAAAAAATTAAATTCGTTGTGAATGAAATAGAAAGCGTTCAATAAAAATACATGTTGTGTTTTTAGATCAGTAGATTTATTAAAAAAAAACGATCCTTATAAATTTGAGACTAAAAAATATACCTCGACTGAGACGTACGAAAAGTTTTATTGTTAAATTGAATAGTATAAAAAATCTATTGCCATATTAAGTAACTACTTATACTTATTCGAATAAAAACTTTCGTGAGTGGTATTCATATTATTTAAATTATACGGTTTTACTCACGTGTATATTTCGGGGATGCCCGACTAGTTTCGGACCCGACGGGGGCCCTTTATCAAGGGGTGAGGCGTGAGTAAAACCGTATAATTTAAATAATACTTATACTTATTTCAATCAAATACACAAATCGCACGCTTACTACTTACAAAACCATCACACTTTTTTCGTTCGTCACTGCGGGGCATTCGCGACTGGTTGTGTGTGTACCGAGTGTATACCGAACTTGATGCGCGTAGGCACACAATACATAATAGTACTAGTACAGAAGGACCTCTTCGCAATACCATTTAAATAAATAGCGACTCTTGCTCCGACACAATAAGGTGCAATTCAGATCGCACACCGCTAATTCCAAATGGCTTATATTAACCTAAAACTTGCCTCTCTTTCTATCGCATAACTCTTATCTGTTCTGATGCCGTTAAGGTTGTCTTCTGTAAGAAGAATTAATCTAAATATTTAATAACCAGTTATGTGCCTATTACTTTACTTCTGTGAACAAATGAAGTTTTAAATAAACATAGACTAGGTATTTACCTACTTAGTAGTACCTACGTAGATGTAACTTATATTAAAGAAAACTATTTTATTTCACAATCTCTGCATAGATACTTTAATCTCTAAGAAGATAGGCATTTGCTATAACGTTAGTGTGTACCTTTGAATGAAACTATCTCTTTTATGTGTTTAACTAGGTAGGTATATGCAAATCAAATCGCGGAACCCTACTCCTTATAACACCAGATATTTGCCAGTGAAAGTCATATGGAAATCGGTCTACCCGTTGCGGAGATTAGACGAACAAATAGACAGACAGACAGACAAAATTGTTGTAGTCCTAAACTTATCAAAGCTAAACTTGACTAAGTTACTCCTTATAACACCAGCTATCTGTCAGTGAAAGTCCCGTGGAAATCGGTATACCCGTTCAGTAGATTAAACAGAACCGGAACAAACAGACAGACAAAAATGTGAAAAATATTTTCTTGGTATAAGTACCGTGTAAACATTCAGATGCGTTTAGTAAAAAACTGTCATTTTGTCATTACAAAGGGACACTTCAAATTTATTTATTTACTAGCAGTTTCCGCGCGGCTTCGCTCGCGTGTACATATTTATATATTTTGCGCGGAACCTTAATCCTTTTTTCAAAATCACAGTAGCATAAGTTACTCCTTTTCACATCAGCTATCTGACAGTAAAAGTCCCGTGGAAATCGGTCCACCTGTTCCGGGGATTAGCCAAAACAAACAGACAGACAGACAAAAATTGTAAAACATGTTGTTTTGGTATATGTACCGTATATACATCCAAATGCACTTAGTAAAAAGCGGTTATTTTAATATTACAAACAGACACTCCAATTTTATTTATTTCTAAAGAGTATAGATAGAAGATGTGTATCAGTTGTTGTGGTCCTAATAAATAAATATACTTATCATAGCTAAACTTGACTTTGTAAACAGAACTTGTAAATATCTAACTATACTGATTATCATTAATAATATAATCTAACTACGTAAATACGGGAAACGTAATTCGTAAGCGACGAACGGACGAAGCGACGTAGCGCGGGAGTGAGTATCGAAGTAACGTGCTACCGTGCCGGCGCGCTGCAGCCCATTGAATTTCGCTCGACTCGTCGCCGCTGCTAGGTACCTGTAACTTCATACCTACTGACCGGAGTGGGCCTAGCCCGGCGTAGGTATGATTCGCGTTCCGACCGTTTGTATGAAGATAGAATACTGGATATACATATAACATTACCGTGGTTCAGTTGTCCTTGTTAAAGATTATGGTATTTACACCCCCGCTCTCTGCACTCATAAATAGCCACAATGAACGTAAACGCGTAGGAAGCCCACTTCATTCACCTCGTCTACTCTACTAATCTAGTTTAATTTAGTAAGATATTATTAGTATAAATCGCAGCCGTGTGGGTAGGGTTTCCAAAGAGTTTTACTCTAACAGCTCAAATTAAATTGAAAGTCCAGCCTGATTATTCTTCAATACTCAGTTAGATCAGTTATTCATCAACGCTGCATCAAAATAAATTATACATAGGTACATCGATACGATACGATTACCACCAGTTTAGTAAAATAACTCCATTCTATACTTAGGCTGCTTGGAAAAGATTGAGCTATATATAAGGCCGCCCTTTGTAAACTATTGAGACCATATAACCCTGGTGTAGAAATAAAGTGTAATCTATCTACACCAACTTTCAAATTTATCGTTAATTATGGAAAATAAACCGCAGATGTTTTTATCTGTTTAATTTTCATCTTTAAAACAACTTTAGTTTAAAAACGTTTTTATAAGAACCGAGGAGGCGACATCTATTGACAACTTGTTTAACTAAAATTTACAACAGCTGTTGTCGATTCGTGCTCCTTGAAAAGGGTTATACCGTTAGTTGGCAACACGTAATCTCTGGTATTATTATCAGTAACTTCTTGCTACCAGCCAGATTGTTTGTTTTTTGGCAGTTCTGCTGAAAAAAGATTTTTTTTCAGGTGATGACGTTTATCTCTATTTTATGTATGCGAAATGGATTGTATATCCATGTTCTTATGAATTGTAAAAATAGTAATACAACTAGTACTTTATCGCCAGTGATACGCGTTGATTGTGACCACGTGAAATATGTCGCGTCGATATTAGAGGAACGTCACACATACACTATGTTAGTACTGATCGCTGACGCAATATCTTGTTATCTAATTGTACGTTTATTTCTATAAAACAGTTTTACATTACACATTTTTATGTAATTTCAACTCTAAGAAGTTATAATATAGTACAGGCCACGTTTTTTTTTCAGGGCCTTCACCAAGTTACTATAATCTTCCTTTAAACTCGTAATGTACCTAGGTATGGATAACTTAGACATTTTGTTTTAAAGAGTCGTAAAGAGGCACATACTAACATACTGGACCAGTGCCATCTGTACCCTAGCTTAGGAACTGTAGGTCATAGGTGCCTTCTCATGGTGCCATGATTCCAAGATTTCAACACATATATATGGATCTTTTATTCATTTACAAGCGTTTATTAATTGATCTTAACAGCTGCGGGTTGATAAATAGTTATGATCACGAAGCACCTGTGATTTATGTCGTTCAATTCAGTACTTTCGTCCTGATTTTCACAAAGAAACTCTTTACAAGTAAAAATAAATCTTTACTACAAGTTTCTATTGTATCTTTTCTAGAAAGTATCTTGATATTTCTTTGTTCATTAAATGTCTTGTCATGATTGTGCGAAACAAAGCAATTACTCTCCAAAATCTTTCATAGTTATTATTTTATCACGATCTTCTAGAAAGTGGCTCTCTGTTATTGGTTTATTATTTGTTGTTCTATCGTTGTTATTTTTTAAAAGGGTCTTCGAAGATCCACCTGTGTATTCGTACATAGAAGATAGTTCAACAACCTTATAGTGGGTCAATACTTTGCTGTTGAACTAGAAATTTTAGGTGGGACACGTGTTGATATGCTATTTCAGATCACTTGACAGATTTTTCTGACTTCGTTCTATTTGTTTAATTTATTTTCAAGCACTTATTCTGACACACATCTGGTATCATGAAGCTGGCTTGAACGTGGAACCAGAAGGTCGCAATACTTAACTGCACGTCATAATCTTATCGTGTTTGAGCTGGTTAAAGTGTCTTGAAAAGTATTGAATAGACTTGGGTCATGTTCAAAGTCTGATGATGGAGACGGAAGATGATTATAAGAAATTAATTCTTACGTTCTAGAGCAGTAGAAATTTTCATCAGTAGTCCTACTAATATTATAAATGTGAAAGTTTGGATGGATGGATGGATGGATGTTTGTTACTCTTTCACGCAAAAACTATTGAACCGATTGTGATGTATGTATGTAGTATAAAATAAATGTATATTTTAACTAGCAGCGCCCCGCAGTTTCACCCGCGTAAGTCCCGATCCCGTGGGAATGTCGAGATAAAAAGTAGCCTATATGTTAAACCAGGTCTCCAGCTATTTACATACCAAGTTTCATTGCAATCGGTTCAGTAGTTTTGGCGTGAAAGAGTAACAAACATCCATCCATCCATCCAAACTTTCACATTTATAATATTAGTGGGATAGTGGGATTTATCCTGCCTTAAGAGTCTATATTGTCTTGGTATCTCATTAAAATCATGTGATAAAATAATATTAAAAACACGTGTGTCACTACAAAGAGGAGTGTTTTTCCCTCTTTGGAATGCCAATCGCGAGATCACAATACCCTCCCGGCAGTTCGCAATTTACTTTACTAGAATGCGGATATATTTTATTGAAACGATTTTCCTTAATTAGGTTGTGTAGAGTTCATTAAAATGGTTTATAACATGTATACTACCTTATGCTCTTCGTTTATCAGGATAGCAAATTTATAAAGGTGAATTTATGGTCACTCCGCGCCCCTTAGGTCATAATGTTAAATGACGTCATAGCGTAATCGTCAAAAATATTGTTTAAACTAGGTAATCCGAATGGATAAAGTCTGATCGGACAAAAAGTTAGACACAATAAAGTAAAAACATACCTAAATATTCATTGTAATATCATAAATTCATGACTCATGATAAATTTTTAGATAGCAACGAACGCCGGCGTATTACCAAAACTGGCATACTAGGTCAAAATAACCACGAAAAGACAATCCTAATCTTATCTTTACTTCCCTTTGAAGTAAATACATATGTGTGTGATTTGGAAAACATGTTTATTTACTGCCAAAGTATTCTTACACCATTTATACCTAAGCTTATAATAATAAAACCATCTCATATCTAGAGATTTAAATTCTGATGTTTGAAATGCATTGCTTCTTATGTTTGTGAAACGTTTCGATGACATACTAAATACAGATCAAAGAATGTGTATAACGAATATTGTATCTTTAATCAAAAGGTCTGGATGTAAAATATTAGGAGCGTCAGTGGGAAACCATGATTGATCTTAGATTTTTTTCTTTTTACGTGTGGAAACCCCCTCGGGTGCCACTTCACCGAGCACTCGGCGAAGTGGTTATGTCGGAATCGAACCGACTGAAACCATACGGTGTTCCGTCACAGGTGTTTATGGCTGGGGGTTCAGGTATAACCTAAGAAGGAACTCCTTGGACTGCCGACAAACTTGACTACCTGGCCATATAACATAGTCTTGCAGTCGTGAGTGGGAGCCTTGTCCCTCTTCAGTATAGAAAGGCGCGCGCGAAACACATTGCGCCACCATCTCGGGCCTATTTTCTTCTGTTTTCGCGCCTAGTTACCCATCCCGGCGCCTTTAGACCAGCGCTCATGGAGGCCGTAGGTCTTTAGGTGCTTTACGTCGCCTGGTGCGTCCTCTACGAGACGGGATAGTGCTAGCCCTCTCGCTGCTGGACCCACCCTGGACACTTCTAGGGTAAGGAGTGCAGTATCCTCAGGACAGCCCCCCTAGTGATGTCACGCAGGCATTGGCTCCCGACCTACTTCCCGAAGCAGTCGTGCTCAGTAAGCACCAGCGTCAGCCGGTAAGAGGGGCATAACGCATCTTGAGCCATTAAATCCCGATTTACTCATCTCATAAACAAATAATTAAGTATGTATTTATTACATTTTGTTATCCGTAGTCTAAAGATTTTAATCGATATATTTTACTGTAGTCGAGAAGTTACGGATTGATCTTGCAAAATTGCAGAGTTAGCTTTGATGGTTTGTTTGCCAAGCAAAAAGGGACCTTGTTGTAACTTTTATTTGTTATTTATATGCAATGTTCAGTAATCTTTGTTTCCTTATCAGTTCGTAATTTATGCGAAGCCCTTGAATTGATAAATGCTGAGTGACATTGCATTTGGTTTATATTTTAAAATAGAAATAAGAGGAGGTACTATGTTCATCGCGTTTTTATTTATGTTCACTGATTTATTCGCCAGTAGTAGCCTACTGGCGAATAAATCGATTTGAATCGTTTAAACTGTATTCGTTTGAGTTAGATTTCGAGATTCCGATTCTATGATATAGTCGTTGACGACGACCTCCTGACAACTAGCTAAGCCATAAACCTTATATTGTACTGAACCACGGATAAGACGCACATAAAATATATGATATTATATGCGTCGTCATGGGGCGGGTCATTTCTTTCCGTCTGATATGGCGAAGGAGATGATGGCTGGTCCATGCGTCATACTCGTGAACGGGTGCTGCTTGGGGTGACTGGTCGGCCTAGTCAGCGATGCTTTAGCCTATACTATTATTTTGGTTCGTTCAACTGCAACTCTAGCCTCTTAATCCAGTCACGAATTATTTTTAACTGTAGATTTTGTAATTGAATGAAGGTAGATGTGCACCTTGAATGATTTCTATGTTTAATAAGTTCAAACCTTCAACGGTATCACTGAGTGATTTTTATTTTTTAGTACGTTAGCTTTTGGAGCATTTCAATAAACTGAAATTCAGGTGGCATCAGCTTGCATCCTGTTTACCTTTCGTGTAACACTAACACTATTGTACCTGAAGATCTGACTTTTAAAAAGAGTGGCCATGAGTTTCTTTGCCAGTATTCTTCTCATAAGGCTCTACGCATTTTGGAAACTTGAAGTTATAGATCGACACAAGCAGGCAGTAGATTTTGGTGTTTTCACCTAATTTTCCTCGACAATCCAGCACATGCTGTTTGCGCCGATCTATGATTTTAACTCTAGCTTCAATTTAACGTTCATAAATGTCACTTAGTGTCTTAAATGAATAAACGATTTTGAATTTGAATTTATTATTTTATAAAATCAATAAATAGCAAAAATAATAACATATTCAATAAGTACAGATATGTGCGTTTCGAATCAACCACAGTGTCAGGTTACTTAATATGCACGAAGCATCTTGGTATATATTTCCATTGTGACCATGTAATTGTGTTGTTGAATTTTGATTTCATTCGTATGAATCGCTTTAATTTCAATACTAAGAAAATATTATTTAAATTAAAGTGGAAGCATAAACTTATGAAAAGGGAGAAAAGTGTGGTCAAATTGTAGACATCACAAAAATATTAAAAACATATTTTTTTATCAGTTAGTGTCAATGACCTCTCCTATCGTTCTCTAATCTTACCGCTAACTACACACCGGCTAAGAAATTGTATAAAATAATATTGCTTTAATTAGGTCAACATTTTTTTCGTCAGTCTTTTGACTGAATCTCTGACAAGATTCTCAGTATAGTAAGAATAATGAAAGCCGTTAAAATTAAAATACTCGGAGGTCTTGATGTTGGTAAAAAGACTTTGAAAGATTCCGTTACGTAAACAGACAAGTTAAGCTAATATAAGGCATGTAATATTTTTTTTTAAATGTTTTAGTCGAAATAATTAAGACTTATTCTGCGCATAATGGATGCAAGGGAAGCAATAAATTTTTTTATAATGAGTCAAACTCACTATCATCCTAATTTGAAACTGAATATGTTGTTTAACAGTGTTGATCTAAAATATGGGAGTTTCTGGACATTAGGTTGGCAATACAGTTGAGACACCATTAGTCTTTCGGCAATATCAGGTATAGGTATCCATAGTATAAGTTAATAATAAGTATGTTGTTTATAAGATTTCCTTAGCAATATAATAACAGTATTGAAAGTAAACACGAGGTGACTATCCTCGGAGGTCTGAACGAGTTCTGCGTTAAATTCTTCGGTCCTCCAGGCAGTAAGTATTGTTATTTACTTTTTTTTCTTAACTTCTAAAACCTCGTCAAGTCACATATTTCCAAACAGCAAAAGGCAAGCAAACTTCTTGTCACCTTCTGTTCACCATCTTGTTTTAAGGTGGTGGGAGCATTCGCCTGTAATGTAACGTTACAGATCCGAGCATTACATCAGTGAGAGCGGAGAACCAAGCCCTGCAGTGCGCAACATGAAAATATGTAATATTTTGATAAAACTTGTACAACCGCCTGTGTTTTGTCGGTTTCAAGTTCGGTGGTTAAGCCTGACGTATCGTGGCCCAATGCTTGATGTTGGGAAGTTGTATGTATTGTGTACTAATCAGCCCGAAAACGTTCATTGCGCGATGCAGGATCAGTAGTTACTATTTGGTTCAGCTCGTCTTTGCTTTCGACGTCGTCACAACTTTTCTAAGAAAATGACAAAATCATGTTATAAGTAAACTTTTGTTTATTTCAGCCCCGTACGAAGGTGGCGTATGGCGAGTCCGCGTGCACTTACCCGACCATTACCCATTTAAGTCACCGTCCATTGGCTTTATGAACAAGGTGTATCATCCGAACATTGACGAGGTGTCCGGTAGCGTGTGCCTCGATGTTATCAACCAAGCCTGGACTGCTTTATATGGTAAGTTTTTATTTTAATTTAGAGGGGGCAAACGAGCAGACGGTTCACCTGATGGTAAGTGACATCCGTCGCCCATAGACACTTGCAACTCAAGAGTCACAAGTGTGTTTCCGGCCTTTGAGATTGGAGATTGGCTCTTTACGTTCTTGACTAACTTTTTTTTTTTGACGGAGGGAGGATCCTTAGGATGTCCTTCTCCCTTGGGAGCGGTGAAGGGATCTGTCGAACTCTTACCGACTAAAAACCACCCCGGTGTTCCGCTGCTTGCCTATGATTAGGGGAGCGAAAAGCTATTGATTTCTTCCGCACCCCCCGACAGGCATTGATCCGTCTCACCCAAGAGGGGGCGGTTTTATTTATATTTTTTAACGACTAAGTTACCGCAATCATTAGCTATGGATTAAATTTTTTTGTGCTTGTTCTCAATTTACCTACATACTATATTTGTAATTGTTACGTGCTGCTATTGTTTCGAATAATATTAATAAATTTATATTAAAGTTCATACAAGGAAAATAAGCTTCAGGAGAGATATGAGGAAAATAATAACTTAATTTATTTTTTATTTCTATTTATTTAATGTGTATTTATTCAAATCCTCAGTTTATGAAATGTGTCATGAATGTCAATTTATAATAAGGTAGAACTATTGGCACTCTTGAAATTTATTTATTTATTTTGTTTAGGTACACAAAACAGAACTTAGTACAATAAGGTTGAAATCCTACTAATATTATAAACGTCAAAGTTTGTGAGGATGTATGGATGTGTGGATGTATGGCTGTTTGTTACTCTTTCACGCCAAAACTACTGAACCGATTGCGCTGAAACTTGGTATGTAGATAGCTGGAGACCTGGATTAACATATAGGCTACTTTTTATCCCGATTTTCCCACGGGATCGGGACTTACGCGGGTGAAACAGCGGGGCGCTACTAGTGTATAATAAACAGTTATGTTTTGAACTAGGTCCCTAACTATGCGTACACAGCATGATCACATAGGACTGTGTTGTTTATCTATATAAAAACAATGAAAAATTATGAGAACTTAGAATAAAAATGAATTTATATTAAAAATATTACAGTGTTACAAAACAAATATACAATTATACACGAGACATAACATGTCTGACATTGTTCTTAAATTTCGGGAATTTGCAATCGAAAATGTCTAAGGTGTTATGGTGCTCCGACAATAAATCATTGTACGTTCGACACATACGGACCACCGGGTGTAAAATGATATGTTGTTAATATGCACATTTAGAATAAAGCTTCTAAGGTGAGGATGTCATGACCTAAATCTAGTGTAGAAATTAATTAGAGCTAATAAATCGGGGCTATCTATTCCGGCATGGATTATTTTATGCAGACATATCAGGCCAGTGCTCGCGCGACGGGACTCTAAAGAGAGGAGGTTGAACTGATCAAGTTTTGCTTTATATGATTCTAATTCATGATTGAGTTCATATCTGTAACATATTATCGTAAGACATTTATTTTGTATCCTTTCAATTCTATTTATGTGGACCTCATGAAAAGGTGACCAGACAGGTGAATTATATTCCAATATGCTACAAATCATACTAGAAAACAGGTAAATAAGACTTTTTGGCTTTTTAAGTCCTTAGCTACTCTAAGAATGAAACCAAGAAGACTAGTACTTTTGCTGATTATGTGATCGTAGTGTGCATGGAATGATAGCTTTTCATCAAACATAACACCTAGATCTTTGATAACATGCTTTCTATCGAGATCATGACCATCCAAGTTGTAATTAAATAACATTTTATGGGTCTTGTGGGTGAAAGATGTTACACAACATCTGTTAACATTAAGATGCATATAATTATCCTGACACCACCTGCTAACACTCCCCAGATCCGACTGAAGAGTTTCCGCATCGCGAACACTGTTGACGACAGAGTAGATCTTAAGATCTTCAGCGTACAAAAGGCATGGGCACCTTAACTTTTCTATTAGGTCGTTAATAAAGATTACAAAAAATAAAGGACCCAAATGGGATCCTTGTGGCACCCTGGAGGTATTAATTGCTGGTGACGACAGATGGCCCTTAATAGAAACAAGCTGACTCCTGCTCAAGTAGGACTCGACCCAACGAAGTAGATTTCCGTGTATTCCATGGCTTGATAATTTGGCACACAACAAAGAGTGATATCTATGTAGATAGAATCGACTTGTTGCCTTGCGCCAAATGCACAGCACAAATAATTTTTATAAAGTAAGTGATTAGAAAGAGTAGACTTATTTTTGACGAAACCATGTTGACTTGGTGAGATAGAGGGACGAAGATGATAATATAGCGAATCATATACGACGGACTCGAAAATAAAATACTAATGGGTCTATAGTTTTCACAGCTCGATTTGTCGCCCGATTTGTAAGTGGGAACTATATGTGCAACTTTCCATGTCGCAGGGAATACACCGGAGCGTAAAGAGTTTGCAAATATTATAGACAATACATAACTGAAATGCATAACTCATCACGTCTACGAGATTTATAAAGCGTTAATAAATAATCAATAAAACAATCCAAAAAAGAAAAAAAAAGAAGAAGACAACAAGGTAAAAAACAAGGAAAGGGAAAAAGATCTTTGCTCCTTACGTTCATAACATTGTAGGTGATGATTCAGGACCTTCTCGAATGACGTGTCTTACCAACGTTCGAACTTTAAACTATTCACCACGCTCTTTTGTGGTATAAAGCCATGTATTCACTAGGGCACATGTCGCGGAAACATATCGCCAGACTTTCGCGTGGTATGTCTTTGTCGCTCGACATTTGCCTTGTCCACACTAGCCAGTTATCATGGAGATGTCGCCGAGGAGTTAGTGCTGTGCAGCGCGGGTTACATATTTTTTTTAATTACTATTTTTTTTTATGGTATAGGGGCAAACGAGCAGACGGGTCACCTGATGTTAAATGACTACCGCTGCCCATGGGCACCTGTAGCTCAAGAGTCACAAGTGCGTTGCCACCCTTTAAGGTGGGAGTAGGCGAAGAGGGGAAGGGAGGGGGGAAGGACGGGAATAGGGGAGAGGGAAGGGTTCGGGCCTCCGGTAACCTCACTCACGCGGTGAAAAGCAATGCAAGCATTGCTTCACTGCCGGTTTTCTATGAGTATTATTCTGAAACTATAGCTAATCGTAAAAAAAAGAGATGGGTATGGTATAATAAGCAGTCTATCGAACCTCTTCGACTCTTAGACTTGCTAAAACACTAATATACTTGGTCATAACGGCGACTATGGTTTCTCTGGTAGCCGAACCGGAGCTTCTTTTTGTGCTATTAAACTTTCGGATACCTGTAAAAAAAAAATATTTTTATTATTAAACGGGCGCCGCAGATGAATACTACTAAAAAATAATTACAAATAACATACGTACATATTGACTGGCCTGTTGGCCTATTGGTTAGTGACCCTGACTGCTATGCTTAGGTCGTCTGTTCGATTCCCACCTGAGTCTGGGTGTTATTTGTGTCCGTTGTTTGTATGTTTGTGAAGGCCCCTGCGACACAGGAGTAATTCCTAATCCGGGAGTTATCTTTAAAAAAGAAATATATAGCCAATTTCCCTGCGCACTCATGGTGTCCATACAGTCCAAGGTTGTCGAGTTGATAAAATTAGGGATTCATACGCAAACCAGTTAGTACTAGAAACATCCCCTCTTCCGCTTCCAATACCTACTTTTGTGCTCGCAATTTTTTCTCTCTTAATACTGAATGGAATGAATTTTACAAAATGCACAATGCATTTTGTAAAATTAGCAGTAGTTGTAACAATGAAGTCAAGTCAAGTCAAGCAAAAACACATCAAATAAATAAGTAAAATTAACACGCAACAATTTCATTAATATTAATATAATGAATAAATTATGTAAAACAACCAAAATAAAATAAATTTATTATACCGATTAATTTATTTTTTATATGTTAGTACAACATATAAAAAATAAATTAATTGGTTAAAATATCAATAAAAATAAACTATAAAAATAAACAATGAAAATACAGTTATGTCTACACATATATGCTATTATCTCGTGGGACACTACTGCCGGGTACAGCTAGAACTCATGAGAAGGAAGGAATATTCCTGTGTCGCGGGGGTAGGGGGGCAGGGGGCTTCACAACCATTTAAGCAACGGACACAAAGAAGACCCAGATTCGGGAAAACTATTTGTGGATCACACAAATATTTGTCCCGTGTGGGATTTGAACCCACAACACGGTGCAGCGTAGTGGCGAATTGACCACTTAAAACATTGCGCCATATGTTTATTTTATTAGGCCTATTATTTTTTTTCTAATATCCATGCATACATTGAAAAACGAATAGTTTTCTGCTGAACAGTGTACCGCGACTATCTCATTTACTCATAAATTCGCATTGGGTATTGGAATTCATATCGACCGCAAATATCGGCCATGATTGCAATTTGACCACAATGTTGTGGGCCATTTGTTATTTATTATTAACGTGGCCCTAACCACCTAACCTCGTTGTTTTGATGTAGGTATTAGTAATGATTGTAAACTCCTGGTGTTATCAGGTTTGATTCCTACCTTGGACAGCGAACATCAATAGCCAGGACAAGTACCAATAGACCGCACAAAGACTTAGTGCAAATGAAGTATTACTAAGTTTTAAGTTTTATTCTGTTTTAGTATGTATATTTAGATTAACGTATTTATGGGCCTATGCAGCCTGAAATAAATTATTTATATTATTATTATATCTTTCCTCAGTATGTGATGATAATCATATAAACGCTTGATTTTTCGAAGTGATTCAATTGTACACAATTGGTGTGGAAAGTTGTTACAAGAATAAAAAATCTAAATGATAGTGTTTAAAGAGTAAAAAAAAAACTACTATTAACAGTCTTGTCGCTACCTTTTCGACGGTAGTGGGGCCCTGGATTTGTTCCCCAAGATTAGGAAAAAAACTGACTCATTAAAATCCTCTTATTTTTGAATCGTCCGTAATATATATATATATATATATATATATATATATATATATATATATATATATATATATATATATATATATATATATATATATATATATATATATATATATATATATATTTCTCTTTATTTCTCAGATTTGTCGAACATATTTGAGTCGTTTCTGCCACAACTGCTGACGTATCCAAACCCCATCGACCCGTTGAATGGCGACGCGGCGGCCATGTATCTGCACAAACCCGAGGAATACAAGAAAAAAGTCTCAGGTGAGCATACATACTCGTTTAAAAAATATCACTATTTCATACTAAATATTATTTATGCACGATAAATAAGAGTAATTAAAATATACCTTATGGAGCGTGCCAGTTGTGAGTGGTTCCAGTGAGTCGGAACTGAGTGCCGCTAGTTCCAGTGAGTAGGAACTGTATTCCGCTAGTCTCAGTGAATCGGGACCGTTGAAAGGCTTCTGTACTTCTGGAAGGAGCTAGGCTGGTTTAACTAACTGAACTGAAAAATACCAAACGGATTTTCATGCGGTTTTCACTATTAGTCAGAGTGATTCATGAGGAAGGTTCAGGTGTATAATTTGTTGAGATTTTGTTGATGAAATATGTTGATGATTGTTGAAGATGTCTCTGCTACCCGGGCGAAGCCGGGGCAGGTTGCTAGTGGCAAATAAAGTAAGGTCTGTATACTTCCATAACCCAAGTTCATCTTCTTCGCGATGTAATAGCAATTTGGCTTCCAGAGTTCCGTTAGATTTGGTCGGTATACTGGTAATGTCTTATCACTAGGAGGACTGACTAACTTGCAAACTTCACTTACATTTTTCTACTCAAACTCTTTTGGAATTAGCGATCATTTTGAAATAGGTCGGAACATCACAATAATATAAAACAAGTCCCCTTACCAGTCTGTCTGTCTGAGCGCGATAAATTGAAAAACTAACGACCTGATTTTCATACCGTTTTCACCAATGATGGAGTGCTTCATGAGGAAGCTTTAGGTGGTTAATTCATTAACGTTTAATGTAAATTGGCTGAGTGTTGAAGATGTCGGAAAAAATCATGCCTTTACTGGCGTGCGCTACCGTGAAGCCGGGGCGGGTTGCTCGTAGTTTTGTATACAATATCATAATGCTTTTGAGGCAAGGCATTACGACCTTTGACGTCTCTCGCTATTAGCTTATAAACAGAATGACGCAAGCAGCATTTTACTATGAACGTAATAAAAATTCTAAATGAATTGGACTTGTGCCAAAAACGTAATGGTTTTATTAGGATCAATGATTTCTTTGTTGTTGACTTTACTGCTTAGAAAAGTTCATGTATATGTTTTTTTTAACCCCCACGGGTCATCACCTCACGTAGGGTGAAGTGGTACGTCGGACTCGAACCGACTAAAACCACACGGTGTTCCGTCACAAGTGAGTCTATTGCAGGGGACCCGGGATACCCTAAGAAGGAAGCTTCCGAGAACCCCTGCAGAGTTTGGCCTCCTGATATGTATATATGTTACGGATTAAAAATAAAACCTCACGATTGTTATAGTAGTAGGATTAATGTTCGATATTACTTTTTCTTACTTTGAAAATATAAATTTTGCGTGGGTGAAAACTTTAAAAACAGCTTTAAAGACTTGTCGAGGATATCGACTACAACATGGAATATTTCATTTAGTACACTATAGATTATTTATGGGGCTACTTGTCTGGGGTGTATGTGGTATAGGGCGCCCATATGAGCCAATAAGGATACTATTGAGGCAAATAAATTGAAAATTTCAAATATCCCCGACTCAAAAATCCCTACAACGATTATAAAAGAGCTGGTGATCTTCAAACGGCTAACCAGATTTTCTTGAATTGTATCTAAGAACACTCGTTCCAGTCACCTTTCAAACAAAAAAACCGCACTCAAATCAACTAAAATTTTACCGTCCGTAACCAAAACGAACGATTCGTTTTGGTTACGGACGGTAAAATTTTAGTTCAAAATCCGTAAGCAAACCGAACGCTGTAACAGACGAATAGACGGATAGCAGATATTTGACCTTTGCACTCATAGAGCTGGCGCGGCGACAGGTCAGCATCTCTTTCTCTGCTTCGAGAAGTAACTATCTCTCATAGTTCCAACATCTGTGTATCAGCGGGGGCTGCTTGGAGGTTACAGCACTGCACACTCTCGTCGAATACTCTACATTTGCCTCGCACAGTGGCGGCAGTCATCGGCATGGCGAGCCTGGAGACCATGGTTATGTCCATGGTCAAGCGGGTTACCGCCTGAGAGACGAAAGTGTTGTAGTTTACTGAGCAATCAGACAGACTTGGCCGCTTGTTCTAAAGATTTCCTGCGTAGGTTACATCCGAAGGTCCGAGAGCCCGTGACGGAACGTCAACGTCACGGAATTGATTCGGACTGCCAATTCGCCGTTAGCTATGATCAGGTGATGACCAGAGGGGTGATTCCCACACAACAAAAAAATGGTTTTATTAAACTTAGGCCTTCTATCTGCCGCCCAGTTAGTTACGAATAAATAAATACCTTATACCCACCTTATTTCAACCAGTTTTTGGAGTCTACGATAGACTTTGCGATGCACTCAGAGGGTTTCTAATGGATAATTTCTTGAAGCGCTAACTTTGTTAAGTGCAAATTTTGAGTAATACGCTTTTTCTTTTTTTTGTTATCCCACTAATATTATAAATGTGAAAGTTTGGATGGCAGGATGTTTATTACTCTTTCACGTAAAAACTACTGAACCGACTGCGATGAAACTTGGTATGTAGATAACTGGAGACCTGGATTAACATATAGGCTACTTTTTATTCCGATATTCCCACAGGATCAGGACTCACGCGGGTGAAACCGCGGGGCGCTGCTAGTAGTTAATATCGCAGTAGAATACGAGCAATGTAAGTAGTACTTGCTACGCAAAGTACTACCTACATTATAATAAAAATTGTTTAAACTAATCGATTACCCTGGCACCTGCATCAGGCCTTTAATGCTATTATTATTAATTTACAAACTAGTTTATATTAATTAATTTTTAGTTGTACATTTTAAGGTCAAAACTGAAAAAATATCTTGTATCTACGCCTTAATGTTACACATATCTGTTCCAGATTACGTCCGAAGATTCGCAACAGAAGATGCTCTTTTAGAAAAAGACGCGATAACCGGCATGGGTGGTGCAGCGCCCGCCTCCTCGGGCTCCAAACCCTCCAACGGCAACGCCAACAATAGCGATACAGAAAGCTCTATGAGCGAATTCAGTGATGATGAAGCGCAAGATATGGAGTTATAACATAAGTTACCACGCATATACACTTGCTCACTCAACACTGCCTTGTGTGTTTAATTTTTAGTCTGTGGTCTAGTGTCTTTGGTTTCAGTGTTGCCAATATAAATAGGGTTAGTTTTGATGTTGCCAAGGAAAATATAATGCAGAAATTATGATTGAATCGTACAGGTAAGTAAGTGTTATTTGCAATTATAATATAAACAGATTACTGAATTGGAAAAAACGGTACACTAGCACCTTTTTTTTTTTGTTAAATTCTAAACGATATTAGACCACAGAAGAGGTACAAAATAACAACCGAAGCCAGTTATCTGTATTCGTACAGGCGTTCGCTGCCCGACATTAAAAAAGTTTAAATATCTATTTCAACGGACCAGAAACATTGCCAATTTAGAAATTAAAAAAAAATGCTCAGGTGATATTCTTCGGCGGCGAACATACAACGCTTTAAATATATTACATGAAAAAATATGCATGACGGTAATAAAAAATTAATGTGTTTAAACTTAGTCGTTGGTCTGTGGGAAAGTTTTAATGGTTAAATTAGGATTGTCTATGGCTTGTCTTTGATGTGTCTTTACGCTTAAGATTAGCAGCAATATGTTAGAGAAAAAAAGTGTTCACAAAATACAGTAAACAGTAGGTGGGTAGGCTTTGAAAAGGATGGGTGGGTAGACGTAACTAGGGCTGTTACGGTGTATTGAAAGAGCCTAGGATTTTTCTCGACATTTAATGCTGTTATGAAGTTTATGGGAGGTATACAATATCCCTTTTAAGGTTTAGATGACCCTAGTTGCGTCTAAAAAGAGTGACGACTGATCGAAACTTGTCAAGTGAATTTTTACTTGCCATGTTTATTAATAATCTTAATTCCAAGTTAAATTATTATAATATAAGATTGAAAGGCTTTGGTATACGGGTGCCTTTATAACTTTACTTAGATCAACTGACAGTTTTTTTTCTTTACTTAATGACCTAATTACGCACATTTAACGGTTTTTTATATTTTCATTCGTTTCGGTCAGTCACATTTTTTGCAGGCTATGCGGTAGGCGTGATGTTTTATTACCTTAGAAATGTTACAATGATAATACTGTTGGTAATTATTTCCTTGGATATAACATTTATTACATTTTAGCCAGATTTATTATAATCAAAAGCCTTTTCCCAATGTATGAGCATCTAACGGTTTTGTAATTATGCATGTATGATAAAAAAGTATCTTAAGAATGTATGTAGTTTTAAATTCCATCAGTATGTAGTGGAATGCATGAGTCAGATGTAATCAATGCTAACTTAACCTTGTATAGTATTAATTACATGATAATCAATTTGTAACATTTCAAATGTAACTAATCATCACGCATGTTAATATAACGAACATTAAATTAGATATTAACTTTAAAAAAGCGTGTAAATACGCTATATTCTTAAAAAAAATCAAAAAATATCATAGACAAACATTAACCTTTTTAATTTGACAAAATTTTCAACTGGCAACACACATAGTGTGAGTGAGTGAGATAGCATTTTGTAAATAGCCTATCTGTCCCATAGTTTAAATCCAACTTAAAATGAGCCCGAGACGTCGGACTAAAGTCATCACTATATCTCATAGGTATTTAATTTTTTTATAATTATGATTTTAGTTGTATTTGAAGCGACATGTATCATTGTGTATTCGATCTCCCTCTGACATGGCGATCTGGTTAGGCGAATTAATCGGCTCGTATTTTGCTTGTCATAATCAATATTTTTATACTTGTTGTTATGTATTAAACTTTTTATAAAGCTGAATGCAATAATATCTATGCCTATGAACATTTATATGGAATCGTAAACTGTTTATAAAACATATCTTATGAGCAGCTAGTTTTGAATGTGTTACCCCATTTTTTTATCCATAGTATAAGGCATGTTTAATAAGTTTAAAAGATAAATTCCTCAATTACAATTCCGATCCACTCAGTATGAATGATAAAATATTAACGACTTTCTGTCTTTTAAAACTTAGGTCGGTTAATTCTGCCCAACCTGCATATTTCATCCATGGCAACGCTAACATAGATTGTCTATGGTCTAGCCAATGTTAACCCATAAGAAATTTGGCGTGTTATTTGGAACAAAACTGTGATTTTCATTTCTTCCCTTCGTTATTATTGTGAGTGAAAATTTAATAAAATGTATTGTCAATTCGTCAAAAGAGGTTGAGAATATAAATAAAAACTGTACTTAGTCTAATTGCTGTTTGTTGCTTTTAGATTTATTTGTTGCTATTTTTTCTTAGCACAATCATTGTTTTAAACTTTAAACACCGCCGGCTAATTTCGAATATTTGGTTTTGATTCTATTTGTTATTTTAGAAGGTAATGTTTCCAACATTTTATAATTCAAACCTATATATTTAAAGGTGTGTTAAATATATTGAAAACTGAGCACATTAATAATTGTATATTATATAATAGTTATTGTGATCAGGACCATTACCTTACTATAATTTTGAGCAATATTAGACTTAGACAACATGACATGTGGCGGTGTTTATAAGTTGTTTACTTAGATGGGCAGTCTACGCTTTCACCAAATAAATAGCATTTTATTTGTAAACTAAGTTGCAGTGTGAGTTACTTGAAAGACAAGAAACGAACGACATCATTTGTGAACATTTTATGTGGTTAATTTTTATAGATTTCAGGTACTTCTTAAACTTATCAGCGCCGACAATAGAACGAACGTTAATGTTTGAAAACATGAAATTACATACTGAACATACCTCAGCAGATAAAATAATAATTGCGGTCAGAGTAAATTCGCGCCATTAATACGTCAACAGAGTCGTATTAGAATGGTTCTCGTGGGTATTTACCTCTAAGGTTTATAATTCAAGCGTAATTTTTAGTTTTTTGTGGTTATAATTTTCTAAGTAACTCACACTTGGCTTTTTAAATCAATGACAAGAGCTGATCCTTCCAAATGTTGGGGTTGTAGAAAGTTTTGTGATGTTCTTTTTGCTTGATGTAAACCGAATTACTGTAGAATCTTACTTTGGCAATCTGTTGATCTCCATAAAACAAAAAATCTATAAGTATTGTAAGTGTGTAGTTGTTCGAATGAATGAGTTTTATTTGATTGACACGAGTTTAACACGACTGAAACTAACAAATAGAAAAATATTCGTTCAGTTATCTATGACCTGTCTGTTAGAGGCTTATATTTTCTTATGCATACATATCATTAAATTTTCGCAATTTAAAACAAAAAGAACATTTCAAAAAAATTAAATCTTGATACAGATCTCTAATATTTGACACATTGCGAACTGTAAGTGTTGCAATCGTCTTATTCATAAGTCTAGGCTAAAATAATATAGAGTTAAAACAACACGAAGATTATTATTAAATAGACATTTATCGTATCTTTGAAAACTCAGCCATAATAATATATTATATTTTTGGTAATAAGAAAATAACAAGTTAAAATTTTTTAGTTTTATTTCACGTGAAGTTGGGTTGACAGGAATGTTCTGAATTTTTATTAGTCCACCCAGCTTTTTATCGGTATGAATCATACAGTTTAGATATAAAGTCGCTGTGGTGTCGATGTGTAGCTTATAATACTTATGAAGAGATTGCGGAAGTTTTTAAATGTCCAACATTCAATTTCAAAACTAAAGTTTCACAGCATTGGCCGAACACAAAATATAATAAAAATTGGCGCCAAGTAATTGACAGATTCAATTGCCGCCAAGTAATTGATAGATTCAATTGCCCATTTAAAAACTATCGTCAATATAACAATGGTGACGTGATAACTTTTTAAATATTTGTTTTTTTAATTCTTTTTAACGTTTGACAAGATGGCGGAAATCACGTCACAATTGTTCGGTATATGGATATAATTATAATCGAGGTTGAATATATATTACCAAAATATGGGCCACATGCCCTTGACACGGAATCATTTATACATGTAACAGAATAAAAGTTTATAATATTATATTTTTATTTCATTACATGTAATAAACTTACGTTATTTTTAAACTACATCTGTCTTTTATTAACTCCTTAGTTTTTTTGTACAACTAGCAACACATTATTTTTTAACACAAATTATTACTTTCTTTTGAACACAGCCGACCGAATCTACAATTTGTTTAATTTACAAGCAAGTGACCTTGTTTCCTGGAGGTTATTAGTGCTAAATAGATAATACCCTCTGCCTGACGATTAAAAGATAATGGACGTAAATTGTTATTGATAAATGTTTTTTTTACATGCGCTATAGATCTTACATACTCTGGACTTACCAGAATAAGCACTTCGGCTTGTAATTTTGGGTAACAATGGGTGAAACTGAAAAAATCTCTCCTTTTTTTTTACGAAATAATCGTTTATAAAATGTTTAAGCAAGGCAAGCATCCCAAAACTAATCTTAGACCTTAAAAAATAAATTTTGCTGCTTATCTCCCGCCCCTCAGCTCTCAGTGCTTGAAAAAGTGCTGTGTTCAATGTGTTATATTTTGTGATATGAATCGGTAAATTTTGGCATTTTTATGGCATATAACTAATATTTTATGGTTTTAATTATTTATTTTGAGCAAAACACAATTAACAATGTGGGATGCAACTTGCGTCGACACCTTCGCGCCATCACATTTTCCAAGCACAGCTGGTTGTGCCGGCGCTGCTGCTACTGCATCCGCAGGAAGCTTAATCTTCGTAAATACAGTAATTTAATCGGCAATTGTATTTTTGAACCGATCGGGGTCGAGATGTTCGGGTCATAGGGTCAGAGTGCTCGTTCCGTTTACAAGGAACTAAGCGACTGATCCCTTTATTGCCCGTTACACTACTGCTTGGCACTACTAATAGTGTCATGGGATTTTTTTTTTACCCATGACACTACTCCTCTAATTGGTTCATTGGACGCATACAACTAAATTACCCGTGATACACTTAATTACCCGTGGCACTACCAACTAGTGGAGTTTGATTTAAATTCTGGTTTGTGAATCAAAAAATAAGGAAACAAAAGTGACTTATCTTCTATTTAGTACTAAGCTTATTTAAATAAACAATTTCATATTGATACGTATTTGACTGCTGAAAGCATCTATTTCAATTTTTCCAACGTGTTACCAACCGATAATTCTCCGTTGATGAACTGAAGAAGTATGTTCATTTTATAATCGTCATTATCTTTGGCAATTTTGGACCGTTTTGACCCCTTGACGATCAAGGGATTCTTGTCGTTTCAGCTTCGTGTTCTGCACCTCCTTCATTAGCCTTACCAATCGTGGTAACGTGATGGAATCTTTGGTCACCCTTTTATTTATTTTGGAGTGCCCACCCTCCATAGCATTATTTGTTACACTCAATATTTTTCAGAATTTTTTGTTGAGCCAGAATCGTTCTATGTAATTTATAAATTTTTGCATGCCTAAGTCTTCACTTTCGGCTTTTACGTATGGTCAGGCGTGTAAATAGTCCAACCAGGGTGTGATTGCTCAACAGTTAGCGTACGAGGTGTAGGGAAGTAAACCACTTCTATCGATCAAAACAATCATGCCAGCACTAACCTGCAACACCGACCAAGTCCCGATCCTCCAGAAGGCAGCGAGCAGCGGCGAGGTTTCTACGGTCTCTTGCAAGGTATTGACCGGCCGGTCACGATCGTAGACTGGAGCACTCCACATACACCTTGTAAAGGTTACAAGCGAGTCCAAACACTACACGGCTATAGGACTAACGGAAAATCAGCTTCTTTTCACGAGAAATATAACTGATGTCCGTGGCGGAACAAAATTTTTATATTAAAGGCGTCCTCTTAGCGAAAAGCGATGAGAGCAGGGTATGTCCGTTTTTTCTTGCACCAATCAGGTGCAGCGCGTTTACATTATTTGAAGACTGCTAACGCCATCTCTTGAGATCGTCGAGTACATTGGCAATATTACAGCAGTACCAGCACTAATTGCATTCGACAAACAGAATGTGGTTTACTATAAAGACTATGAAATTTATAATATAACGAAATATATTATGGTGCGATTATGTATGCATTTTATAAATATATTGGCGCTCCACCATGCACCCCGCCTTGGAACATCACAAGATGTTTCAAAACACGCGAATTTTCTAACTGACCGAGAGTAACACATGCATTATGCGATTAAATAATAAATATGATAAATATAGCGGCTTAAACTAAGAATAAGGTTTAAACTAAGTTGAATTTATTGTGTAGGAATAGGATATAATTTAGTTACAGCGCGTTTGTAAATTCCAGTTTGCGTTTTAACTATCGCCACGCGTACAACGTTATCAGAGCCTCTGAACACATCCGTAATTACTCCTAACGGCCAATGCAACGGTGGAGAATTCTCCTGCTCAAGAAGAACAACAGTTCCGATTTCTACCGGTTTGTCGGGAGTAGCCCATTTTTGCCTAACTTGCAACGTGTGCAAATACTCTACTCAATGGACGAGAGTTAAGAATACACTCTATCTGAGTAAGAACAGTTTGCAGTTCTTCGTATGTAAGTAACTGACTTCCTATTACTCTATATAAATGCGTTTTCATGCTCTTTATATTCCCTTCCCACATCCCACCAAAATTTGGTGATCTTGGGGGAATCATCTTCCACTCTATGCGTCGAGAGAGCAACTCATTCGACAGCGCGTTTTTGAAGCTAGAGTTCAATAAAAAACTATACAGCTCATCTAAATGTGCCTTCGCACCGATGAAAGTAGATCCATTATCGGAATAGAGACATGAAACTGGTCCCCGACGGGAAATAAAGCGTTTAAAGGCGGCTAGAAAGTTTTCAGTAGTTAAATCACTGGTCACTTCAATATGTAGACTACGTGTGACCATGCAAACAAAAAGAACGATGTACGCCTTTTGCGCATGTTGACCTCTGCGGCGAGAAAGGATTGTCCTTATCGGACCAGCGTAATCTACACCAGTGTGACAAAATGCCTTGGCCTCTGAAACACGGTAATCAGGAAGATCAGCCATTATAGGCGTTGGATGCGTTGGGTTGCATTTAAAGCAAGTGTTGCACTTTCGCAACTTAGACCTGATAACAGTCCTGGCATCCAAGATCCAGTAGCGTTGTCGTATAATAGACATAAGAAGTCCAGGTCCGGTGTGACAATTAACAACATGAAAATGCTGTATTATTAAGTCAACGACATGATCGCGTTTAGGGAGAAGAACCGGATGTTTAGCTTCGAAAGGAAGCATTGATCCAGAAAGTCTTCCTCCAATGCGTAAAATCCCTTGTTTGTCTAAGAAGACGAAGAGGCTTTGCAGCTTTTTTGGAGGTAATTTATCAGCCTTGATCAATTTGATATCTTCACAGAAGTGCACAGATTGAACGGCGAGAATTAACGCATTCTCAGCACTTGTCAACCCTGCTATAGAACGAGGTTCGACCTTAACTTTAGGTCTTGCGAATTTTAATACATATGCGGTGATACGTAGCAACTTTTTCCAAGAAGAAACACGTTGTGCTAACGTACACAGCAACGGCGGCTCTGTGTGAGTAATGGCAGCCAACACATTTGCCTTGAGTTCAGGCAAGACAGAGCAATTATTAAGCGAGAATGGCTTAATCGGCCACTTCTCAGATGAGCTGCGAATCCACGGAGGACCTTTCCACCACAAATCGTGGGTCAAAAGTTGCGATGGAAGCATACCACGCGAAAGACAATCACTTGGATTACTAGCTCCGGCAATATGATAAAAATGTTTAGAGTCCAAGTTTTCTTGGCACTGAGCGACGCGATTACCGACGAAAACTGACCAACGATGTGGTGAAGAATGAACCCATGATAAAGCAATAGTGGAATCAGAAAATGCGTATATCCCGGCAATGGTCATACGTGTTGCATATGTGTCTCGCACAGTTTTTATTAATTTTGACATAAGTAAAATAGCGCATAATTCTAAGCGAGCGAGCGTAGTGATTTTTGTTGGCGAAACCTTTGATTTAGCGCAAAGAATGCGAGTTTGAATGCCAGACGGGTAGGTACAATGGGCATAAATGACACATCCCAGACCATTCATGCTAGCATCACAAAAAGCAACAAGACGTAATTCACAACCAACTTCGACGCCTACATGACGTGGAATCCTTAAAGTGTCAAGCATTTGAAGTTCTTGCGCAAGAGCGAAAAAACGGGTGCGTATGTGCTCCGGTGCAGGATCGTCCCAATCACACTTGCTGAGCCACAGTTCCTTAATTAACAACTTGGCATAGAGAATCACAGGCGCGACCAATCCGAGCACGTCAAATAGTCGTGCAACCATCGAGAGTATGTTTCTCTTGGTGCACCTTTCATTAATTGCGGCGCATGTGAAATGAAAATTATCTTCACATGGTTCCCATGAGAGACCTAAGACCTTAGAGACATTATTGTCAACATCAAAATCAAGCGACTTGCGGTGCGTGTCGGGAAGCGAGTCAAGTAGCACTGGTGAATTGCTAGACCACTTCACTAAGTCAAAGTCACCCGATTTGAAAAACTTAATCAAGTTTTGAGCTAATTGCGTGGCAGTATCCTCATTTGCAATAGAAAGAACCAAATCGTCCATATACAGACAGGTCTCTGCCACTTTCGCGGCATCAGGATAGAGCGGACTCATGTCAGTAGCCAGCTGTCGCACAGTGCGCATAGCTATGTAAGGGCTTGACTTGAGACCGAAAGGTTGCCTATTAAAGGCATAAGTGCGAATTTTTTCCGATTCGTTGAATCTAAATAAAATGCGTAGGTATTTATGTTGGTCTACTGGTACACCAATCCGTAAATAATGTTGTTTTATATCAGCGTTCATTGCAATAGGAAATAATCTAAAACCTAACAATAATAAAAACAGATCGGCCTGTAAATTGGGTCCAATATGTAATATATCGTTAAGCGAAAGTCCTGTATGCGTTTTAGCACTCGCGTCCAATACGATGCGCGGCATCGGTTTATCAGGTCGGACTACTGCGTGATGCGGTATATAATAACCATCAGAGGACAGCTCAGATTCTTTAACAGGACTGAGGTAATTGTTATCAATATAATCCTGAATAACCTTGTTATAATTTTCGCGCACTATCGGTGCCTGACGGAGCTTACGCTCGAGTGAAACGAAACGGCGATAAGCGGTAGCGTGCGAATTACCTAATTCCGAAGGGTCCCTACAGAACGGTAATGCAACTGTATAACGACCTACGTCGTCACGGGTCACGGTAGCCGTGAAAATATTTTCGCAATCTGTCTCCTCTGGTGACAACAAGCGTTTCATGGGTACTTCTTCAAGTTCCCAGAACTTTTGCACTATATCATTAAGCGCTAACGCAGAAAAAGACGCGGCAGTAGGTAAAATATGTTTACGCGGGTAATCTCCCATAAGTACGTAACCAAATGTTGTAGATAAAGCACACGGTGCGCGCGGCCCACACTCGACCATATTTCCTAAGTATATAAATGGGAATAGCTGGGCACCTAACAATAAATCAATCTTTCCCGGATAATCCAGCTTAAGTCAGCGAGCGGAAGGTTACGAAAATCTAGGTCGCGATCACAATCGATAAATTTCGAAGGCAATTGATCCGTAATGCATTCTACAACAAGCGCATGTATAGTGTATTTCTGATCCGGATAAATACGGGATTCAATGTCTAAATGAACATAACCGATTATCGGACTTGAAGCGGAACCAACACCTTTAACATAGGAATTATTCAACGGTATTATCGGTAAATTTAATAAACTAGAACAAGCAGATGTTATTAGATTATTCTGCGAGCCATTATCTATCAAACACCTAACTACAGATTTGATACCAGCGCTACCCTTAGAGCGCGCGTATACCTGAGCGGTTGACAAAAGTATATCACCCTTATGACAAGAAGTGTAAGACTGTGTATGTGTAACTGGTTCTGTAGCAAGCGGGGGCGCTCGAACGCATGACGAAGTCGTGTGAGCGCGATGAGAAGGCGCGGGCGAAGTAACGGTCGCTCGATGAGCGGGCGGCGGCGAGTACGCGACGGCGGTATTTACCATAGCCGCATGCGATTGCGAATTATTACTATCAAAATGCAATAACCTATGGTGTCTTTTATTACAGAAACAGACTGACGTACTCTTACAATCCGGAAGTTTATGTAAAGTGCTTAAACAATTAACGCAACCGTACTTCGATTTAATAAACTCATATCTAGCCCTTGCGTCTCGCATAGTTTTAAACTGAGCGCAATCATATAAATGTCGATGGTTACCACTACACAAACAACAATTCGCGGTAACTGCTGCGTAAGATTTGGAGGTGTGATGAACGCGCCGGTCGCGTGAGGGCGACGTAACAACAGCAGCGGGTTTTGTATATGACCAATTTCGTGGGTTTGAGCGCTCCAAAATCTTAGCCTGATCTTGTATAAAAGCGATAAGCTGTTGTGTCGTAGGCACTTCCACATCCCCAATCGAAAGTTCAAAGGCTTGGATGGTTTGAGGATCCATCCTTCTCAAAGCGCATTGAAGAAAAATAAAATCAGTTAGATCAGTTATGCCTAATTCTTTTAGAGCTGATATCGAAGCGGAGTATTTACTAACAAAGGTATCAAGAGCGTTCGCAGTGTGCGAGCAAGTTTTTAAGTCCAGTATATTATTGAGATAATATGTACCTAATGAGCGTTTGTCGTGGTATTTCTTAACCAAACTATCCCACAGTATTTTATATGTTTCACCTGACGGAATAATACCGGAAGTGAATTTTAGTGCGTCGTGGGTGAGTTTAGAAATTAGATACTGTACACGTTGCGAGTCAGAAAGCTGTTGATTCAAATGAATATTAGCTTTAAAAGACTGATAAAAGGTATTCCAGTTTTCAGGGCGTCCGTCAAAACTCGGAATTACTAAAGGTTCTAATTTCACTACGGACTTGATCGAGCTACTGGTCTCGAGTGAACGCACCTTAGAAGTGGTTAATATTTTATTTCTAACGCGTTTAACTCTCGAGTATAAATCATCAAATGAATCGAGGCAAGAATACTCGGGATTGACCGTAATCTTTGATAACAAATTTATATTATTTATTTTATCAACAATGGACTCAAATTTATCGCGTAACTCATCTATCATCTCCGTTTCAGCCAGAAAATTCTCGTTAGCTCGCGTTGATGAATCGAAAGAAATTATACCTTTCGACGATGTGTACATACGATTAATACGTTGAAATAATAATTCTTTCTTTTGATTCAACATAACCAACATGACTTCGCGGCTTGATTCGCTTTCCGTCATGTTTATAAAATAATATCACAATACAACTACAAAGTGATAGGTATATCTACCTAGTTAGTGTAAAAACACAAGTTAAATTTAAATCCTAAAATGACTTAGCGTAAAGTACAGTGGTGGAGCGGTTAATAAGTGGGTAGGTATAAATAAGTTCAACTAAATTGAGTATAATGGATATTATTACCAATTAATACGTAATTCACCAAATCTAACAATTAATTATATTTAAGTACGAGTCTACCAATAATTACGTAGTTCTCGTGCGTTTTAAACACAGAATTTACCAATTTTACGTAAATCTGTGAGCGAGGAAAAATGGGGCGCAAGAATTCACTAAAATTACGTGAATCTTTTTTATGGTATGAATAGAAAAGTAAATTCACCAATATTTACGTGAATCACTGGCCTATCCGTACTCGTAAGGACCAAATTATATGGTCAGGCGTGTAAATAGCCCAACCAGGGTGTGATTGCTCAACAGTTAGCGTACGAGGTGTAGGGAAGTAAACCACTTCTATCGATCAAAACAATCATGCCAGCACTAACCTGCAACACCGACCAAGTCCCGATCCTCCAGAAGGCAGCGAGCAGCGGCGAGGTTTCTACGGTCTCTTGCAAGGTATTGACCGGCCGGTCACGATCGTAGACTGGAGCACTCCACATACACCTTGTAAAGGTTACAAGCGAGTCCAAACACTACACGGCTATAGGACTAACGGAAAATCAGCTTCTTTTCACGAGAAATATAACTGATGTCCGTGGCGGAACAAAATTTTTATATTAAAGGCGTCCTCTTAGCGAAAAGCGATGAGAGCAGGGTATGTCCGTTTTTTCTTGCACCAATCAGGTGCAGCGCGTTTACATTATTTGAAGACTGCTAACGCCATCTCTTGAGATCGTCGAGTACATTGGCAATATTACAGCAGTACCAGCACTAATTGCATTCGACAAACAGAATGTGGTTTACTATAAAGACTATGAAATTTATAATATAACGAAATATATTATGGTGCGATTATGTATGCATTTTATAAATATATTGGCGCTCCACCAACGTATTCCTAACCATGCGCAATTTCATTGTCCGGCAACAATGGTAGGGCTGCTGTTAGTCTAATAACACGTTTGTGACCTTTCTTTTTATTAAAGCCCATTGTCTTGGATTTTTTTCATATGGCTCTTGACCAATGGTAAAAGCAGCCTTTGAGTTCAATATCGGGGAAAACTTCTGTCAACGCGTTGATCGCTGCCAACTCAAAATCGCAGTAGAATATGTCAGGGGACCAATTGCGTAATACCGATTTTAGTTGTATAAGGTCACGTATGTTTTTTGTGTCTTATTACGTAATAAAGCAAAAATTAACGGGATTACGTTTGTAGTTACTACTGAGCTACCAATGTCGGCATGAATACTATGTAGTTCTGCAAATGGTGGTGGGCAGCTTTTAAACGTATCATCGCCAAAAAATTTATTACGTAATAAAGCAAAAATTAACGGGATTACGTTTGTAGTTACTACTGAGCTACCAATGTCGGCATGAATACTATGTAGTTCTGCAAATGGTGGTGGGCAGCTTTTAAACGTATCATCGCCAAAAAATTCATGGGTTTCACCAATTGGTTGACGGCATTTCGGAGACCAAATATTAAAATTCGAATCCCTTCGTGGTAATAGTCTGCTAAAATAAAATAACAGAAAGCTACTGGAGTTTGCACTTCTTCAAAATCTCGGTAAACTGTTTTTAGAACGCCCAGCGATTTGTTCCTCCGTACAAACAATGGTGGTAGTGAGGATTCAAAATTCAAACCTTTATTTTCAAACGAATTACAGGCATCGTCACATAATTGAGGGACTGGCTTGTCACATTTTCTTACTTTAGTCTTCAATCTTTCTACTTCTTTAGCAACAGTAGATCTACCGACAGAACGTTCACACGTGTGAACCTTTTCTGATGATTTAATAAATTTGTTGCCCTAAAAATAAACCATAAAATTATAGGAGTAGAAATTTTAGAAAATTAGGATTAAAAAATTTTGAATGATCAGTAATGGGTAACCTAAGACTTTCTTTGATTGTAATTATTCCTGGACATTTTTATTTCTTATAGGCCGAACATCGCCATACACTTGAACCATTTTTATAAATGTAATCACAATGTATAAAAACCGTGCCGCCTTTATGTTGTCTGAAGAAGAGTTCACTAGTGTCGACCTGCATTTTAAGAAATATTAGGTAGTTTATTTTTGCACTTTTAATTATGTCTATAAGTATTAATTAGCTTATTACCACTTATTTGGTTTGAATTTAATGCATAACATTGATATAACATTGACATTGTCTACTTAACTTTATCATCTAGCATCTCAAGTGCCAGTAAATATGAATTAGAATAAACCCTAAGTAGTTCGTTGCATTGCAGTAACGATATGGGTATCAAGGTAATACTCCTTGTGCCAAAACAAGTAATTTTCCCGTGACACTACTAGGGTCACTGTAGTGCCACGGGAAATTCTGTTTTACCCGGAGCACTACCGGTAGTGTCATGGGTAAAAAAAAAATCCCATGACACTATTAGTAGTGCCAAGCAGTAGTGTAACGGGCAATAAATGGACTGATCCATGCTTCTCGTTACCAGAAGCCGGGGCTTTTTCTTGCACAGAGAATTAGCATTGCCATCAATCCTTTTGGAAACGCTACCAGAAGGCGATGATGCGATGGAGTTCATGGCTTTTCTGTTAAAATAGCATAAGAAACTTTTGCGATAGTAAATAAATGAATTTATTGTTATATTATTCACATTAATTAATTATTTAAAAAAAGACAACTCTAACGTTGCAGCGTCGCCAGAACAGATAAGAATTACGCGTTAGAAAGAGAGGCAACTTCACCTTTGTAGGTAGTAGCGCTGTGCGACCTAAATTGCGATTTTATTGCGTCGAAACAAGAGTCGCTATTTATTTAAATGATTTGGCGGAGTGGGATTTGTGTACCTGACTACCTGTACTGTATTGTGACCTGGTGAAAATTTATAGCGGGTTCAAAGGCAGTTTACCAATCCCTCTCGGAATCTCTGAGTGTCATACCCTGGTGGCTTTTGGTGGCTCAATTCTGTTGATCCTGGTGTAGTTATGGTAATGGGTGTGTGTACTGCCTTGATTTGGAAATCCTACTTCAGTAACTCTTAGAACTGTAAATGCTACCCTGATGGTGACATAGGTACTGCAGTAGGGTTTCTAAGTTAAAACGCAGTAAGATATACTAGAAACCTTCATCCTATTCATCGTTCACATGACATAGCGTTGGCGTAGAATTTCTTGTATTTATGGAATATTCGCATTTTTGTTGAAGTAGGATAGAAAATAAATGAAGGTGGTCTCCCCGTTGATAATAGAATTTAGTGCTGCTTGGGGTGACTGGTCGGCCTAGTCAGCGATGCTTTAGCCTATACCATTATTTTGGTTCGATCAACTGCAACTCTAACCTCTTAATCCAGTCACGAATTATTTTTAACAGTAGATTTTGTAACTGAATGAAGGTAGATGTGCACCTTGAATGATTTCTATGTTTAATAGGTTCAAACCTTCAACGGTATCACTGAGTGATTTTAATTTTTTAGTACGTTAGCTTTTGGAGCATTTCAATAAAATGAAATTCAGGTGGCATCAGCTTGCATCCTGTTTACCTCTCGTGTAACACTAACACTATTGTACCTGAAGATCTGACTTTTAAAAAGAGTGGCCATGAGTTTCTTTGCCAGTATTCTTCTCATAAGGCCCTACGCATTTTGGAAACTGGAAGTTATAGATCGACACAAACGGGCAGTAGATTTTGGTGTTTTTCACCTAATTTACCTTGACAATCCAGTATATGCTGTGGCGTCTGTTTGTGCCGATCTATGATTTTAACTCTAGCTTCAATTTAACGTTCATAAATGTCACTTAGTGTCTTAAATGAATAAATGATTTTGAATTTGAATTTGAAGTGACGTTAGAACAGTATGTGTATCTACTTTCAGCGCATAGTAGGGGGCCCCTGATTATTATTTAAGCTTCAATCTGGACTATGCTACTTTCAACAATAGACCACGGAATGCAGTCACAAAAATGTGTCAATGTTTTACACAAGTTATTTCCATAATACCTCAGCGGGGTCAATAGATGAATAACACAAGTTCATGATTTATTAACATAACTCTATTAAAAATAAACATTTTAACAACAGGCTCTATGTACATTGTACAGTACGCCGTAATCTATCTACACTCATACAATAAGAATGGGCCGCACTTACGACATAAATGCCATTTAAACATTCAGATCAAACTAGCTATTTGGTCAGTGGTTTTACGACAGAAAAAATATAACTAAATAAAAATTATGCGCCTAATCTTTATGGCATATTAGTCGCAAATGTGCGGCCGGTCTAACGCCGTTGGCAATGGCAGCGGTTATTCGACACATCAACTTATGCTACTGACCCCATAGATGGAAGGAGATATGTTAAATTATATGGGTGGATGATGGGTTTGGGGTTTGGGAGGACTAGCATAAGCTTACTCACTTTAAGATAACTTTAAAATTATATTTTATTATAATTTATAAACATTGATTCTATGGTATAATATATGTTTAGAATAGTAATAATATGATGAACACCTTGCAGCAAATATGGTCACACTGATCACTAAGTCTGACTGCGAACCTCTGCTCTGAGTGGATAAATTTATACTAATATTATAAAGCTGAAAAGTTTATTTGGTTGAACATGCTAATCTCAGGAACTACTGGTTCGAATAGAAAAAATCTTTAGGGTTGGATAGTCCATTTATCGAGGAAGGCTATAGGCTATATAACATCACGCTACAACCAATAGGAGCGGAGCAGTGACCATAAACGGAGGTGAAACTGCGAGGACGACAACTAGTTACAGATAAAGTTATTATAACTACTTCGTGACATTATTAAAATTTAAACATGTAGTCGAGTCCGTTAATACATATTTATGTAACACAATACTGTGTGAAATGTTACAATATGCAATAATGTTAAGACACATGTTTCACTACTAAAATATCCCCACAGCTTTGACATACTTTGTCAAAAAGTTTAAATGAGAATGTCAATCCAAAAATTCATAATTCGAGTAAATTATCTTAAAGTGAGTGATGTCATAAATGCGTTTCTGGTGCTTTTAGCAAAACAGCATAGTGTTACATATTAATAAAAATATATATATACGTAAACCATACAAAAAAAAAATGAATTCAATACAACAGTTGTCTGGGTGGTTACAACATGTGCACACAATTGTGATAATCATTAATTTATTAAGGAATCATCTATCATATTGTTTTGTTCTATATTTTGGACTTTCATACTATTCGCGTTAGCAAGACTTATCAAGAAGAGTCAATCTAATCTGATGGTAGATCGGGTGCCAAGATCCATAAGGGTTGCAAGTGGTTTTCTGCCTAGGACTTATAAATACATTGGCAAGTCCATCTTCAGAAACATTAAAATAAATACTCTCACTCTGCACTACACAAAAAAGTTGTATTATCCAATATAATTATGCTCAAAAAAACATTTCCCTATGGTTTGCACGAACAGGCTATAATGTGTCATATCACTACACATGAGAGCTTATTTTACTCTGATTGAGATGTAGATACAGTAGCTAAAGGTGTAATGTTAGTGCACATTCATAAACTACGCTCTCTTGTCATAAACATATTCTGCATTGTTATTGCATTTTAAATATAAAAGTCCAAAAACTAGACATTCTAACACCAACAAAGTCAATATTTCGACTAAATTAAAATTACATTATGACATATTCAAGCTAGCGAGTCGATATATCCAACTTTGTCGAAGTTATTTTGCAAAAATATACATTACATTAAAATACACCTTTTATATAAGTATACATGTTGAAAGCAATTATCAAGCAATTATCCAGCAATAATATATATTCAAATTACCAAGTTAACTATTAAATTGATATGAAAAAGTAAAAAAGGGTAGTTAGTCAAATAAAAACATGGCAATGTTAAAAAAAATGTGAAATGTTAAATAACAATGCCCTAATAGACATTTAACATTTGTACAAGTTATTAATAAATTATGGGGCGTTATAAAATAGTTATCTTGATAATTGCGTCAATAGTGGGAGATTAAAAATTGTTTTTTTTACAATAACATACATTTCATTACTATACTGCTTGAGTTTTTCACAACTCACTATGAAATAAAGTAAACAGCAGGAAAACAGACCATTTCCATAGACTTTGCTTATAATGGCTATCTTCTTTTAACATTTGAAGGCCCTTTCATATGAGGTAAATGAATTAAAAAACAAATTAACTTCCTGCATGCCACTGTAAAAGATTCAAATAAAAAATGGCTTTAATCATGGTTTTTTTCTTGAGCTGCCATTTACATTTAACATTTACAATGAAATTTGAGCAGAACTCGGAAAAGGGTGTCCTACTACTGTACTGTCAGTGTACTTTACCACCCAAAATATACATAAAATGGATTAACTGTTTTTTGTGTTTTATTGTCAGCTACAATAAAAAATGTGGATTGTATAAAACCTTTTTCATGAAAAAACACTAAACTTCTTTATTACAAAACACTTTTACCAAATGCTGTTTATAAACATATTAATACTTTCACCAAACCATTGAAGAAGGTTTATACAGCTCAACTCCTTACCGGCTATCTTCAATTCTTAATATAAGGACTTTTGGATATGATGATACTATTAGTAAAAAGTTTGTGAGGCAAAAATTAAAGTAAATAGAATTTACCATGTTCAAAGATTTGTTGAATTGTGGTTGTTTGGTAAACTCCACCCAACAACAGACAACTCTAACAACAGACAGTAGTCATCTTCTTCACCACCTCATATGAATAAGTCCCATAAAGCTTTTATTCTCCAGTTTTCTTCTGTCTTCAAGAAATATTCACATTTTCAATGCAGATGTCATATTGTAGTCACTTTTTAGACACACACTAGCTTGAGCACATCACACACAGTCTTCACCCAGTGCTGGGGTAACTTAGCCGATGATGAGGCCACAGCCAAACTTGAACTGTTGCTTGCCTTGGTTAGCCATGCCTGATAGAGCAAATGTGAATGGTAATGGCTGCAGCTTCTTTTCTAGGACAGCTCCAATGTTCCAATTTGAATCTACCATGCCTGAAAGTTAAAAATAAAATAAATTATTCACATTTACCTACTATCAGCTGATGAATAGTTACCAGAGCTTCAAAAGAGGGTTCATAGAGTTGGTAACACACATGAGTTTTTATAGTAGTTGGGTAGTGTTAAAAAAATATCTGTCTAAGGAAAAGTACAACATACAGAAGGTCAAGAACATGGAAGAACATTTAAATTATCAACTAAAAAAATTAATAGTGATAAATATAGGTCCCGCGGTAATCCGCATGGTTCCATTCATGAGACTTCTGTCATTTCAGTTTATTGCTCTATCACTGCGACGTCTGCGGCACATAGGTTAAGCAGTTCCAGCCAAGTTCTAATAAATAGAGAAATAATGCAAAAGACCGGGGTATACCATTCCAGGACAGCCGTGGAAAGACCCATTGTGGTTTCAGAGTTTGTTCTTTGTTTCTTACTCACCTCTAAAGACTAGATCAGCTTTGGGTATGTTGACTTGATAACCGATAGTTCCCGTGGATTCCATCCCTCGGAAGGAGGTGTCCATTTCTGCGACCACCTGCAATATTAATATATTAGACATTTATGAACTCAGAAGTCAGAACAGGTCAGAAAGCCAGCAATGGACATCCTAAGGCTGAAATGTTGATGATAATGAACTCAGTCTCTTCAATAAAAAATTTTACAAATAATTGTAGGTAAAAACATTTATCCCTGAGTGCTATTTGTTTTTATTTATTTTTTGTAAAGTTTAATGACTTGTGGCAAGTATGTGTTTTTCTTAAATATTTTATTAAACCATAGTTTCTTGTGCTTATACTAACATTTTTACTTTTTTTAATACTTTTCTGTAGACCTCTTTATGAAATTGATATTAACAGTCTGAAGAAATTAAAGTGGATTTTCTCGTATGTTGCCTAATTTTCATATTATCTTGATTTTTGCGCTTAACGACGACGACTAACAAATTTAAATAAATAATAATACTCAAATATATCTTCAACTAGTTGTTGCCCGCGACTACGTTCACGTGGAAATACAAATGAATACCACGGGAACCGGTTTTCTGCTCAATTTTCTTAATTTTTCGTTCCGTTAGAACCTTCTACATAGTATTAGAAAACATTAAAAAAAAGATGAATGAAATAGGTAAAGGAAGTAGGGATTTATTTTTATTATATACAGATAATAATTATAATCAGTTAGATTAGCGTTTCACCTTCATACACTGTTTACAAGAAATTTCAATTTAAAGTTGTTTGAAATGCACATAATATTAACTCTGTGTAAATATTCATGGTAATAATATAAGTCCCACTCACATCTAATCAATGGCCTGAACTGATTTGAACCTGACAGCTTTGAACTAACACAGTATCTCAAAGTAGTTCTACATGACATATAAAATTTGAAAGCCTTCTTTTTAAATAAAAATTACCTGAAGTTGTTCACTGCACTGCTTGAAGTAACACAAGTGGAAGTTGGCCGAGCTCAGAGTTGCTGACACCTCCGAATCTGTAGATAAAGGAAAAAATCTATTATACCTGGACAATCCTACTGGTACGAATATGTCCCCTGTGACCCAAATAACTCACGAAAACTAATACAGTGTTGGTGACAGCAAGTGGACTGTACATGTGCATACATACACTCACACCTGATTTATGTAAAATATGTTTTTGTTTCGTGAGGAGCTTCACAGCTTTTAAAGTTCTTCTTTAAATAACTTTGATGTGAGTGATGCCGGGATTAAATCCATAAACACTAACTTAACAAATTTTCACAGTTAGCTTTTATGGATTAGTAACAGAAAAAAATATTCTAAAATAAAAAAAAATTATAATATCTACGATTTAAAATCTTTACTAAACAATAATATTTTGATTGTCTTACCGTCCATGGTATATCTAGCGGCGGCGGAAGTGATGGCGATCTCTCCCCCCATGACCCTGGCACCAGACTGATACACCAGCTCCGTGCCAAGTGCCAACCGCTTCGTTACAGACTGAAAACAAGTAACAATGCTTCTATAGCTGAAAAAATGAATTTTGGCCTGGCATGTCTGGAGTCGCAGATATTTGAATACGTGATATTTACATTGATCTGGATGTTTCTATATTTACAATATGTATGTATTTATGAAAGTATATTTATATCTGTGCCAGATAATATTCTAACAAATTTTACTAATATACTAACTAATCTTACTAATATTATAAATGTGAAAACTTACAATGTACAAATCTACCTGATAAGCTAAACTATAATATTTGTTCATTGCGGCAGTTAAAACTATCATATACCTAACTATTGATTTATTTATTTTATACCTAGCATAGTTTAAACAAGTCTCATTCCTATCGGCAGTGCAGCCAGTGCATTCAACAATCATGCTGCAATAACTGTATGAAATATATCAAAAAACAATGTGGAATGCAACGGGAAAGGAAAATACCACATTGTGTAAACACTTGTACTTCTTTTCAAATTCATATTAGAAATAAAATGTCAAGAGTGAGTATACATGAAAAGAAGGACAATTTTAATATTGAATTTTTCTGTAGGATTAGAGATGCTGCTATGAACAGTGTGCGGGATTGGAAGGCCTATCTCTGCCACTATATAATGATAAAATCTCAAACAATAGTTTACCTGTAAATAATGTCCAACAAACACTGAAGACTTCTCACTGAAGTCAGGTTTGCCCACAGCCAATGCGAGTGTGTAGTCCGAGCCTTTGTACTCCATCGTACCCTGGGTAGCGGTCAGCTTGCATTCTTGAACCTGAAGCATGACAGGTCATCATATAATAATAATCATTCAATCAGGCAGAATGTAAAATGTATAAACGTTAGTGGTGTTACGGATCGTTAAGTATGTATATCCGCGGATACGGATAATTTGTGTTTAGATCCGCGAATACGGATCTTAATTTTTTTTTTCTCAGTTAATGCGCGCGATAGCGACGCGATACGTGTGACCTTAAAAAGTTAACCCTGAGGACTAATAACACGACACGTTTTGACTTGCATTGCATGTGTTTTTAAATAATTATTTTGATACAAAGTTAGTCATCAAATAGTACCTTACAACTGTTAATAATATTAGTAGCTCAATACATTATATATTTAAATTTAGCAAAATTTTTGAATTTCACGAACGCAATAAAATATAATAATGTAAAAGAAGTAAAATTAAAATTAGTAAATTTTTTTTTCACAATAAATTAAATTGAAGTCAGTAATTACTGACACGGTGTTAATTGTTACTTCTATTGGGAACTTAGCTTTATTAAATATTTTAGTATTTTATCAATCTTCCTTACTGTATTTGTAATAAAGATACTGTAGTGTGGTAGTGTAAGTTAGCTTAAAATCAAACGGTACATTCATCACACAACAAAGTGAACTCATCTAGAAGTAAGCTCACTTTGTTAGTTCAGTAAGATAAATTAATTTACCTGAGCAGCGCCTTTCAGTCTAATTTCTGGTGTGAGTTGATGAATGAGGCTGAAATTGACATTCCCAGTGGGGTCTACATCTCCCAGAATGACAGGGAAGGCTTCTGTGGGCGATATCTGCTTGGTGCCGATGTAGGTCCCTCCCAGTTTGTAGCCATTTTGAGCTGAACTCATTGTCAGTGTGTGGGACATCTGAAGAAATTGCAATATTGTTTTTTTTTCATTACAGATCACAAAACTACTAGATATGTCTTAATCTCTCCAAATAATATACCACCCATATAAAAAATATGACGATGAGGTGTGTCAGGAAAAAGGGTTCATAAATAATAGTAATAACTTGGCACATCTTATACACGGCCATATGATCTAAAACTAGGCAGAGCTTGTACTATGGTAACAAGACTGCTGATACACATTATGTATATATTTCTAAATCTATACTTATATTATAAAGCTGAAGTTTGTTTCTTTGGTTGAACATGTTAATCTCAAGAACTACTGGTTGCAATTGAGAAAATCTTTTAGTGTCGGATAGCAGTCCATTTATCAAGGAAGGTTATAGGCTATAAATTTACAAACGAGGATGAAGTTGCGCAGGTTAGCTAGTACATTCATATTATAAATACATTACACCCAGACACAGAACAAATGATCATGCTCATCAAACAATTATTTGTCCTATGTGGGAATCGAACCCACAACCTCTGGCTCAGCAGTCAGGATCACTAACCACTAGACCAACAGGTCAGTAATCTCTATGATGACTCTAATGATTCTGTGCGTTGGTTGGGTTGCTCATATATATTTAAACTGATATGCAACCATTTATGTAGTCTTTACGAGAAAAATTGCATAGTGGTTTTACTTAAGGTTAAATTTATTGTTTTTGAATATGTGTATAATTGCTGGTGGAATTTGAAGCACTTGCCAGTCTGTGGTAATGTTCATATTTATGGTTTGTTATGGGCATTTTTGGCAGCATTTAATAGAAAAAATATTACTTATGTGATAGAGGCATGGGGCAAGGCAAACAAGCAGATAGGTCACCTGATGGAAAGTGACTACTGCTGTCCATGAACACATGCAAACACATGCAACTCAAGAGTTACAAGTGCTTTGTCAGCCTTTAGGGTAATAGTAGGGGAAGACGGAGTGAGGGAGAAGGGGGTAGAGGGAAGGGTTAGGGCCTGCGGTAACCTCACTAACTTGGAGAAACTTAAAGCTATAAAACAAAATTAAAGATTAGTTTACAGCTATGTTAATATATGATAGAGTAGAATAATTAATTCTGGTAAGTTTTACTCATAGTACTAAATACATTAGATTGTACTCATGATAATTGCCCTTTGCCAGTTGCCAAAAAGAGGCCTTTAACAAGAAGTAAAGCAACCTGTTTGTGTCAGAGTAGAGCCTGACACTGATGTGTATAATAAGACTAGATGAAACTACTCAGGAATGCAGATAACAGGCATGTGATTTCAAAATTAAATAATTAATAAGTATGATAATGATCAGTTCATAGAATGTGGAGCAATTCAATCATATTATCATACGGGAACGAGAGAGGACAAGCACTCTCCCATCCCGCATAAGATGCACCAGGCGCCGGAGAGCGCAGAATGATAACCAACGCCTGGGGCCAATGAGGCCTAGGGGTAGCGGGAGAAGCAGGCCATAGATGGTTCTTAGGATATACCCGGACCCCTGCAATAGATTCACTTGTGACCGGAGCAGTGTTGTTTTAGTCGGTTCTAGACTGACATACCTCTTTACTTTCGGCGAGGTGATGACTCGTGGGGGTTTCAACACGATGAAAAAAACAATCATATCATCATGGAGTGGTATCAATTGTTTAAAGTTAATGTTATTGCTACTACAAGGCGGAGGACCGGCTGCTATGGCATACATTAAGAGAGGCCTATCTAAGTCTAGCAGTGGTCCCCAATAGGTTAATGATTGATTGGTTGACTACATACAGAAAAAACCTCTCATGGTTTAGTCCCATAACAAACAGGTGGTATACCTCATCAATCAATCATCAATCAGCCTATCATAGTCCATTGCTGGACAAAGGCCTCTCCCAATGTGCGCCACAGCACCCGGTCCTCCGCCTTCCGCATCCAGTCCATCCCTTTCAGGTCGTCGGTCCATCTGGCTGGGGGGCGTCCTACCTTCCGTTTACCGATTCGCGGTCTCCACTCTAGGACCCGTCTGCTCCAACGGCCATCGGTCCTTCGGCATACGTGGCCAGCCCATTGTCACTTCAACATGCTTATCCTGCGAGCTGTCGGTAACTTTGGTTCTTTGTCGGATGATGTCATTACGAATTTTATAATTCAAAGAGACTCCAAGCATAGCTCGCTCCATAACCCGCTGCGTGACTTTCAATGTGTGGACTAGCCTCACCGTTAGTGTCTACGTCTCGGCGCCCTATGTCATTGTATACCTGACATAAGTCAAACAGAGTAAATGGTGAAGTAAAAATCTACCTGAAAATGATTGGAGAGACCCCTGTTCACCATGAGCTTTCCACCTTCAAAATTAACCGGCATGACATCTGAAACAGAATAGTCTCACATTTACATCACAAAATTGAAACCATTCTTAAACACTAAAGTAACAATGAACATCATCCATTTTACTAATTGTTAAATGTAATTTCTTGATGTTTTTAAATTAGATATAGAAACTCTTTGAGAAAGTGCAATTTGACAATGTGGCGACTTCCACATACAGCAACAAGAAACATCTAAAAACCTACTAATCCTGCATCGCTATGAGAGTTCTCGCGCCGATTAGTATATATATAACTTCCCAACATCAACCGTTGGGCCGCGGCCCGCCAGGCATGATCACCTCGCCTGGTCGGAGGATCCTCCCTTTGTGTTGGAGGAACATGACACCCGTTCCTCCACAGTGGTGACCCCGACGTGATTGGAAGCAGCCTTCATAGAGCACATCAGCAGCATCATCATCGCCACCATCGTATACACTCCTACAATGAGCGGTAATCAAGTCTCAGCCAGCCAGTATCCTCGGCCTCAACAGGGATACCACACGCCTGCAGCGTCCGCTCCAGCCTGGTTACCCTTACGGCCTCATCAGCGTCTAGGCACAGCACACTGCACCCACGGTCCACGTAAGAAGAGCATCTCTCTCCCGTCTACGCAGCAGCCAACTACTACGCAGCAACCGCCCCGACTCACTGGGGACTTCACCGCAGCACCGCACGCGGCCCCGACACACTGGGACCAGCGGACTTCAGCCCCAACTCACTGGGACAAGCGGCATTCAGTTCCGACTCACTGGAACTAGCGGAATACAGTTCCGACTCACTGGAACTTGCGGCACTCAGTTCCGACTCACTGGAACAACTCATTACTGGCCCTGGCACGCTCCTTAATAGAGCATAGACAGCTGACTCATCAAGATATCGACTTCCGGTCTTGGAGGGGAGTGATGTGGTGACTTCCGCATCACTCCAGAACAACAAGAAACATCTAAAAACCTACTCATAAAGCACCGCTCTATGAGAGTTCTCGCGCCAATTAGTATATTTATAACTTCCCAACATCAACCGTTGGGCCGCGGCCCGCCAGGCATGATCACCTCGCCTGGTCGGAGGATCCTCCCTTTGTGTTGGAGGAACATGACACCCGTTCCTACACAACAACAACAATTGACATAGACCAATTTGACAAAATTTTATTTATATGCAAGCTGTATATCTAGTAAGAATCTAGTTATTGTATTTCACATGACTTCATTTGTACATTCTATAATTCTGATGAATAGCTTTAACATTGAAAATATAAAATTTAAGCAAAATTTTAAATTAAAACATGTAGCTATTTAATAAATATGTACTGTTAGTGCAATATGGAAAGGCATAAAAATATAATATTTTTTGTTTTTTGTTGTCTTATCTTCACCACATGCACCAGATTATCTAGTGTTTGTTTATTTCCTATTATCACTGCTGAGGAAGTTGTTAAAATCATATAAATAATTACCATCGCTATTTGTTATTGCTATATCTTTTGTGTATCAAATTTACACATCAACTAATTGATATGCATTTTATATTATGATAATTAGATTTATTATTTAGATTATGATTATCATTATAGATGGACATAAATCAGATCAAAAAAATGTAGGCTAGCAAAAGTGCAAACATCTTTTATGGGGTACTGAGTTAAATTCTATAATAAAATACCTGATAATATTCTTAACAAAATTTGAAGAAATTTAAAACTTGTATAAAATGCACGCTATGTAAACAAGCATATTATAAACTAGATCATTATTTAGATGATAAAAATGCTTAGCAAAATGCTGGTCCTGCTCACACTGTTAATAAGCAGGTACTCATCATGTGTCTTATCTGACATATTATAGCTTTATTGATATTTTGATTATTATTATTGACATTGTTAATTTTATAGAACATTGATATTATTTTACACACTGTTGACATTGTAGTTATGATACACTTTTTATTTCTTGGTAATTGGAAAAAATTGCATTGTACAACTTAGAACTGTGTAGTCACTTAAGTATTAAGTTAATTTTCTATGTTGCCTAGCAGCTCTGTGATTTTCTTTTTCATTTTAGAACAATAATATGTTACATTGTCCTCACATTAAATTGTGCTTATAAGCAATGTAACAAGTAACTTTGTAAAAAAAAACCATGTTAAAAAAGAATGTCCTTGGAGTTTCTTGCCTGTTCTTCTCCATAGGATCTACGTATTGGAACAGGCAACTAGCTTCACGACCGAATTATACTGACTGACTCCTCCTGACAATTCAAAAATACTTACCTACAATGGGTTTACTTGAAATATATATTTTGATTTTAATTTCATTTTGATAGTACCTACCTACTATGAATAAATTTATAATCCAGCTGGACACTTTCAATCAAAGCGGTTGGATACTCAATGGGGCCGATAACATTCTTATCAAATTTTATATATTACATTAGGTTGAAAGGTACTACCAAGATGTTGCAACCCAATATACATACGAATATGTATGAATGCTTAAGAATAATTGTTATTATAGCGTGTGACATGCAATAAGGAAGGGTTTGAAACGAGGGCATGTTTATTATTCCAGTAAATTGTCTCGTATTACATCACAAGATAACCCAACTTTTAAGTTTGCTCTAAATTATATTTGCCGCGGTTTTCTGAATGAATACGTGATTACGACACGTTTTTATTAATCTGCATAAGATTGCAATCACTTGAGATAATCGTTAAAACAGTTAAAATGCGTGTAATAAATACCTTTAGACTTTTTATGTATCTCATCTAACGTTCCGGGATTTTCGCGTTTTTCCTCACTCTCTGTGTTCTTTAAATCGGTGCTTATGAGCCCTGAGTTGTATACGCGGTATCGGCTCGCTATAGCACCCATTTTAAAGTTCTATTTGTAATACTTTCTCTAAATTCGACAGAAATCGATGAACATGTGCAATGAAACACAATTCTGTGGAATAAAAGACAATCGCAGCAGTGTGAAGTTGACAGCTTGCACCAACATAACGAGAAGTTCAGCATTGATCGCGTTGAATTAAGATAATGTAAAGACTACATTATTATTTATAAAAACTAGTTTCAGTAATGGTTAGAATATATTCCATGATTATTTACTACAGAATTATTAGAGTTTCATAAAGTTTGAATGATTTTGATGGACGAGAGTATCTTCTTAATTTGTCTATGGTTAACAAGAGTATTATATTTAGAATATTATATTAAAATAAGTTGTAAAAGTATTTACACAATCAAATATTTTTGCTTGTTATATTTAAATTGTCAGTAGTCAGTCATTATAACATCTATTAATGGACATATTTATTTTTTAAAATACATTATAGTCAAAAAAATTATTTGATTTACCCAATTAGAATTGTGGATATTCAAACAATAGAGGATCTTCGTTAAAAAGTGGCTGACGTTAACTTTGCTGTCGTTGTTGACATTGTGTTGTCACTCAACCAAAGAGATAGTAATCACTCAACTTTGGTTCCCTGTAAACACTACAGAACATTCTCAAAACGAGAAAATCATTTTAAAAGCATTCACACGTAATACTTTTTATTTGAACGTTCGTACGTATTTTGAACTTTTCCTTCGTTCTCCTTAAACCACTTTCTTCGACGTAATGCCTAAAGTTGTATCACGCAGCATAGTCTGCTCAGACACAAAAGACCAAGAAGAATACAATGAGACGAAACCTCTTCACATCTACTACTGTATCTGTGGACAAATGTCGCTAATTTTGGACTGTACCATCGACAAATTACCTTTAAGACCTATTGATGGCGCTCGAGTAATTGACGGTTCGAAACACGCTCACAAAATTACTTCAGATCCTGACGAAACTGTGTACTTAAAGAGAGACAAAGGTATTGAAAGGCAGTACAGATTAAAGTGTAAAAAATGCTCCATTCCTATTTATTATAAGCATGAACAAGACAATAATATAGTTTTTATTATGCGAGGTGCATTAGTGCAAACTGCAGGTGAGGGTGGCGTAACAGATATCTATAAACAAGTGGCCTTGACGCAACCTAAGAAGATTATGGTGACAAAACATACTAAGAATATGGGAAAATTCAGTTCTGTTACGGTGTCTACCATTGATGAAGAGGAGGATGAAATTGAGGCTAGAGAAGTAGCAGACAGCTATGCCAATAATGCTAGAATTATTGAGAAGCAATTGGAAAGGAAAGGAATGAATAAGAGACAAGCAGAGACCCCTGCACAGACTACGGAGAAGAGAGTTAGAGGGACCTTGATTGATAAATAAATAGTTTTCAGCTATATTTTTGTTCTTTTTTAAGATTTGTATCATATGTTATATGTTATGTTGCAACTCACATGTCACAGGCAACTCATGCATTTGATTGCATTCACAGTGGTGTAGAAGAAGAAGTCCAGTTTTTACATAAGAGGGATTGCAAATGTTTCTTATGCTATTTTAATAGATAAATATTTTTCTTGTCTAGCTTCATTTCTTTACAACTACGTAATAGATGACAAATTTATTTCATTAATTGTTTAGTAAATAGTAAATCTTCTAACACATTGTTTTAGATTTTTATACACCACTTTGTAAAGCAGTGATTAGCACTTATAAAAAGTTAACATTAGCAGTGTCACTTACACCCTTCCTGTCATCATCTTACTTTCCCCATGGACACATTAACAAAACAAGTATTTTCCTTATTATTAAAATGGTGTGTGATACATCTACAGGCAAAAATAAAAGGCATATGCTGCAGTTTCTGCTCGAATAGGGGAAGCATCACCCAGTAGCGGCCCTAAATCCTTTATCCTCTGGCCAAGTTATTTAATTATACCTGATGTTGATACTGAGAAACTCTGAATATACCAGCGAGAAACATCATGTGGTATTTATTAGATCAGTAGTTACTACGTAGTCCAGTTTGTTTTCGCTAGATGACGCTGAAGTATATTGTTGCTGTAGATGGCGCGACAACTGATAGAGTATTTATTAACTTGAGAGCACACTGTTTCTCGAAAGACAGCAAATGCCGTGGCGTGTTCTTGTAGCTGAACAGTGACAGCAGTGTGCTCTGTATCACAAAGTAATATTTGCTCCGTGGTAATATTAGTGCAGAATCTTCAGCCTGCATAGACTCTTAAACAATAGGCAATTAAATAAGAACTAGGTACTGATACATCCCTATTTCATACCTGCCCATTTGTATGCCATTAGGAGACTTATAGGCCAAAGATAGGTAGGTAGGTACTAGTAGCTAGTATCAGTCGTAACGGGCCCGTATAGTTCTGTATGTATTCTACAGAACTAAGTATACCTTTGCAGCACTAAAAATGACGCTCTAGCGCACTAGGCGATATTTTTTCCATGCTAACTTTTGGGAGGAATTCCGTAACACACTGACTGATGGATATTGTTCTTCCCAAATTTTATTGAGCATGACATTAAGAATTTCGATTTTGGAATGTTCTGTATGTCTGAACTGGTATCTAAATATCTTACTAATATTATAAACGTGAAAGTTTGTGAGGATGTATGGATGTTTGTTACTTACTCTTTCACGCCAAAACTACTGAACCGATTGCGATGAAACTTGATATGTACATAGCTGGAGACCTGGAACAACATAGCTACTTTTTATCCCGATATTCAAATTGGATCGGGATTTACGCGGGTGAAACCGCGAGCTAGTTTGAAATAATGTTGAGAATATTCTAAGAGGCTCGGAATTGATCTATAGAAGTTTTTCTAATCGAAATAAAGAGTGAAAATAAGATCAAAAGGGGTAGGTATAGGCTATCAGTAAAAGTATAAGAAAGCGAAACAAGAGAAAGAGGAAAAGAGTGAAGCTAAGCTACGTCAGTCAGTGCGGGTGCCTGTGTGTACAGAAAAAATAATAAAAATCTTTTTAACCAAAAATTAAACCGACGAAAAGAACTAAAAAGCAAAAAATAAATGAACCTTAAGTCTTAAGTATTGACATAATATATAAGCATTTGATGTTACATAAGATTTTTTCCTGTCTTTTCCGAAAGACAAACTTAACTTTGCAGTTCTAAAAACACTCCCCTAAACATCAATTTACGACAAAGTCAACTTTCCAACCGCAAAACATAAGTTTGTAATCGAAAAATCTGCTACCCTTACCTATAAAACCAAATTAACGACTTTTAGATTTTTCCCTATACTTGTGCTGTAAAACCTTGCTTAGCAAAATTTCATGATTCTAGATCAATGGGAAGTACCCTATAGATTTTTGATTCCCCTGCGAAATGTTCAAATTTGTTAAAATCTAAGGCTTAATGGTCGTATCTTTTGATTGCATTGACTTAAAAGCTTGACTTTTTTACAGCTTCAAGAGACCGCATACATAAGTATTTGGTATTAATTTCAAATTGATGCGTCGTTTTACTTGAGAAAAACCGTCTTGTGAGACATACAAACAGAGAGACGGACAACAAAGTGATCCTATAAGGGTTCCTTTTATTCTTTTGAGGAACAGAACCCTAATATTAGAATTGGTTGACAATCAGAAAAGAAAAAGATACTCAACTGTTTTGTCTTTGCTTATTAATAGATAATAATAGGTGCTTAAATACCTTTGCACGTAAAAATAAAACTGCTGTATCATATTCATCATCATCTTCTTACGTGTTCTTTTTTCTTACTTATTTGTTCTATATATCCTCTTTCACGCAGTTCATCCACCTTTTCTTTGGTTGTCCTTTTTCGGTCTTTACTCTTGTATGTCAACTTCCATGCATAAAACTCTCTTCTGCTCTTTTGCTGATCTGTCCGCATCATAGTCCTTACCACGATTATCTATTGCTCCTCAGCTTTTCTACTACTAGCTACTTTAAGGCTCCCTCTAATTTATTAATTCCTTAATTTCTCACCTTATCCATCCCAGTCACACCACACATCCATCTCAACATTCGCATTGCATCATATCCATAAGCCGAAATTTACAATTGCAGTAGTTGTAGCTAAAGTTCGCCTCTGCAGGGTCCTTGAGAAGATTACGTAATTTTCTACCGGTTACCACCAAAATTGCACCCTCAGAATCCCTTCTTTTTCCAATTCTTGACTACGCAGATGCCAGCTATACTGATGTCACCGAGGACCAATTTAACAAACTTGAGCGACTTCAAAACTTTTGTATACGGTTCATCTTTGGATTGCGCAAATTTGACCATGTTTCTGAATATCGAAATAAGCTTAAGTGGTTACCCATTCGCCTTCGCCGGAACATCCATATCCTTTCACTATTATATAGTACACTTTTCAATCTAAACACTCCTCCTTATCTCAAAGAACGATTTGAATTCTTACACCACACACATTCAAGGTATCTTAGGTCTTCAGAGAACTTGACATTGAAAATGCCAACGCATTCTACGAATTTCATGGATAAATCCTTTTCAGGCCAGGCCATCCGTCTGTGGAATGCATTGCCACTGACCATCAGGCTCGCAAAAACTTTACCCAATTTTAAAAAATTAACAAAGGAGCATTACTCGAGTTGTTGAGTGGTTAGGCTCATGATGCCCGTTCATTTATATGTGTGCACCTATACTTATTTATTTGTGTCTGTATATATATACCTATATATTTATATATATGTACCTATACTGTTATCTGTATGTATTTGAAAATATATGTTATTATAATGACTTAGATAACATTCTTAATTATACACTGCAACTCCTCTTGCCATACTCGTACATAAACTCTCGTTCCATCCAATGGTTGCCTGGAAGAGATCGCAGAGCGCGATAAGGCCGCCAATTGTACAAGGTCGTAGTGACCTCGTCATCGTACAATTTTAGTTTGTAAGAATGTCTTTAAACAGTTTTGTATGTTTTGTACAATAAAGAGTTTATCTATGTATCTATCTATCTATCTAAACTACTAATTTACGCGTATTTGCACATAAATTTCGTTGTTCTACGAATGCTCATTATACACGTTAATGATAAGTAAAACGAATACTTACGTAAGTTTGTGTGAAATAAATGTGCCAGTGTTACTCGCTAGAAGCAATGCTAATACCTATTTGCTATTTGTGGTTTACAGCGCAAGAAATAGTGCGAGGATTTTGTAAAACGATTTCCTCTGAGTACACAAGTTACTCAGAGGAAATCGTTTTACAAAATTTAAGGTTTTGCTTCTTTAGGTTTTTATATTTTTACAGAATGCAGTATAATATAACGACTATTATTTTGCAGGTGTAGAATTTGTACTGAAATCTACATTTCGTAAGTTAGTAGAGTAAATAATCACTACATATTATAAAACAAAGTCCCCCGCCACGTCTGTTTCTCTGTCTGTTCGCGATAAACTCAAAAACTACAGAATCAATTTTCATGTTGTTTTCATCAATAGATAGAGCCATTCATGAGAAAGGTTTAGGTGTATAATTTGTTAAGGTTTTGTGTAAATTGGTTAAAATATGATTGTGATTGTTGAAGATGTCTCTGCTACCCGTGCCAGTGCGAAGCCGGGGCGGGTTGCTAGTTCAGAATAAAACAAAATAGTCTTTTAATTCGTATTATATGAAAAGCACGGAAAGGTATTTTCGTAAAAATTCTTTGGTAATGTAATAACTGTAATAATTGAAATAAAAATAGAAATATAAAACAATTTGTTCGGAGCACAAAAGGGCTCGGCTCGGACTTCTGTTCACTATATTCATGAATTTACATAATAACATCTCTGCGACGTAGATTTTATATAAAATGCTGAACTGTTTTGGACAAATGTTTAACTCCATTGTTTATATAAGTGCAGGGGTGTCTTTGATGATCCTTTGTATAGTGCCATGACCGAGTAGCGATAGAAATTAACCCCAACTTATGATTTAATTTAATATTTACCCGCCCCAGGTACCTTTGACTTCATCCGCGCAAAATATAAGCTTTGTACCATTCACCATTTCAAGGATTATTGTTATGTAAATTGTTTAGTAAAGGTACCGTAGTATACGATAGGTATTTTGTAGTATAGGATAAAGTAAAAATCTATACAAAAAAAATAACATTGAAGTGTCTGCTTTTTATGTCATAATTACAGCATTTTACTAAACGCATCCGAATGTTTACAGGGTACATACACCAAAAACAATTTTTTTTTAAATTTTGGTCTGCTGTTTGTTGACGAGAGTGGCAGGTAGCTGGTGATATAAGGAGTAACTTAAACTACTTTTATATTGAAAAAAAAATTAGGATTCCGTGCAAAATATGTACACGCGGGGTAGTCTACCTAAAATACTGCCGAAGTAACTAAAAAGCAAACATATATTCAGTGAAAGTTGAAACAAGTCCAAACGAAGCACGTCATCAAAATTACATTGGATGACTCCGGCACGACGTACTATGTATACGAGAGATCGCCTGGCATAAACAAAAAATGATTCGTTTACGGACGGGAAAAAATTTCGTTGAAAATCCAACGAAATTTTACCGTTCGTAAGCAAAACGAATCGTTTTTTGTTTATTGGAACACGGCATTAGAGTGTACAAAAGGTTGTTATTGTACACATATGTGTCAATAATAAGTAAGACAGTCATAAAATTAGCAAATAGCGGCCCAAGGCAGTGACCGCAGTCGGCATTCTACTGCGCTTCATTTAATTCCAGTGGCTTTTTCAAGATCCCACGGGATCAGAATAATGATGAGAACGCAGCTCAATTTATTTCAAACGATATACCATCTACTAGATGAGCTTGGTGGACAATGACATTTTTGCGTTTACATCAATAGCTTAAAATAGCTTCTTTTTAAGACGCTTTTATTACTTCCACTTGTAATTAACTAACTAACTTGCCAGCATGGATACAGGTTGCTTCGCCACTACACCGCGCTGAGTGTTGTGGGATCCAAATCCCACACGGGACAAAAATTCGTGTAGGTAATACCACAGAATACTTAATAGTTGGTATTACAAAAAGTTGTCCCGAGTCTGGGTGTTCTTCTTTTTTTTTTTTGGGTCCGTTGTTTAAATGTTTGTGAAATCCCTCGCGACACAGGAATATTCCTAATGCGGCAGTTGTTTTAAACCAGAAAACCACAAATCTTTGAAGTCAATTTTAACCTTCGTCTAATATCGTCGTATCGAAATAAAACTGTGTATGTAGGTATATGTAGTTTATATGACAAAACTATAATTTGGCATCTTGGATCTGATCTGGTGATGGAGCCAGGAGGTGGGTAGTGGCACTCTTCAGTGGCTACTAGTAAATCCGTCGAGTTTGGGCTCATATGATTCGTGTTGACGAGAAAAATATATTGGGCTTGAGGACGATGGTCTGATCGTGAAGTCAAGAGGTGGATAGTAAAATTCTTTTTTTGAAGTGAAAACTTATTTAGGCACGTTTGTGCACTTTTGCTATGAGGAAAAAGCACTAAACTACTAATACATATATAGATCCACTGGAGGGCGCTAATCTAAACATTGAGTTCTGTCAGATCCTTATTAATTAATGTTACCGACCTGCTAATGTGACGTTTTAAGTTCGTTGTTTCGTTTAAGTTTTCACTTCTGTCGGTAGTACATGGCTGCCAATTTCTTTATTTTTAAATCGGTTCGCCATCGGTTCCTGTGGGATAGATTTCAACAAAATTTCTCATCAGCTAGTACTTATAATTATGGAAAATATTACTAGTAACGTTTCAATAAATGTTTGTTATGAGTTATGAGTGTTATGACAGTCATAACACTGTTCACGTCAGTAGTGTAGAGCAGATATCACCAATCAGTGTCATTTGGGATCCGTTTTTTAAATTTTATGACCGTCGCGATCCATTTCTATTTTTTTTACAGATTACTTCTAAGCCACCTTTCTAATTGCCTGACGTTTTGAACAGGCTACATTGGCCGTGATCACAGGCTGACTCAGCCGACTCAGATGAGTCGTCAGGCAATTCAGAGGTATGTAATACCTATTTCGTGATCGCGTTAAAAAAAAGTAAAAAAAAACTTAATCTTCTTTGATCGAGTTTCTTTATTATAAATTCACTTGTGTTACTTGAGTACATATACAAAAAAGCATTGAAATTTCTTGTCATGAGCTTAGTATATTGTGTGTGGTACAACTGTATGCCTCAACTTTACTCCACACTTCAAACGGATCAAGGCAAGAAATGAATTCTTCTGTTGGCTGTTGGCCACACGAGGTGTGGGACATCTGTTACTAGTGTGACTCCAACACGGATAATGAAAGGTCCTTCGACCAGACTAGATTATCGTGCGGCAGAACGATTGACGTTGGTAAGCTGTACCTATATATACTTAACCACAGGGAGAACTTTTATAGCACGACTCAGGTATATTAGTTCCTATGTAGTTCAGATTGCCTAAACTAGATGGCGCTGAAGCGTGTTTTGATGTACCCAAAGTAGTTATTCCAACCCGACAGAAGACCTGAAGAAAATTATTAAGCCTAACATTTGTGTCCGTATTTCTTCAGACCCACTGCTCCGATCAGTACAGAAAAGTGACGTTTTTCTTTCAAACCTAATTTTTAATGTTGCTGTTTGAAATAAACAAGCACTGCTCAGACGTGTCATGCGATATTCCTCTGGCAACACACGAGTTTTGCGCACGGTTGGCTCAACTTTTTATTGGCAAAGTTTAACAAAGCAAGGCGTCCGGCGTTCAAACTAAAAAGAGATGCGTTGATGAACTTTTTTAATCAACGTCGTTTACTAAAGCGGATGAAACTCAACCGGAGGATATTGCTTCGAGACGGGAGAGCATCAACCTTCAGGGTACCTGTGGTAGGGTCATCTACATACATATTATGCAAATTTGTCTGTTTAACATTCGAATCGATGGAGATTGCTTGAGCATTGTATTTCTTTTCAGGTGGGTGTTTTGAATTGAAAACTGACGATAACGAGTCGTTACAATTATTGTATGTGGCGCAGCGGCTGTGCAAGTGTGTATTCGGCAGCAAAGTGTTCGCTGTCGGGAACGCCGTCGCGGATTTGATTTTCGTTCAATGTAAATATTTGAATCCATGAATATGTCTATTTGCTTTCGTCTGTATGTCCATGTATTTTTAAATAAAACAAATGAAAATGTGCTAAAACCAGTTATATGCACAGTTTTGTTATCAAACGAGCAGACGGGTCACCTGATGGTAAATGACTACCGTCGCCCATGGGCACCTGTAACTCGAGAGTCATAAATGTGTTACCGCCCTTTAAGGTGGGAATAGGGGAAGAGGGGAGAGGGGGGAAGAGCGGGAAGACGGGAGAGGGGGATTAGAGGGGAGGAGAGGGGGAGAGGGGAAGTACGGCAATAGGGGAGAGGGGAAGTACGGGAATAGGGGAGAGGGAAGGGTTAAGGCCTCCGGGAGCCTCACTCACGCGGCGAAAAGCAATGCAAGCATTTTTTCACTGCCGGTTTTCTGTGAGGCCGTGGTATCGAGCGGAGTCGAGCCGGCCCATACGTGCCGAAGCATGGCTCTCCCACAAAGATAACGTCTTTATAATAACGTTAATGTTTTAAAGTGTAATAATGACACTGTGACAGAGGATAATAATAAAGAGAATAAAGTTAGTTATTTTGAAATGCGTAGCTTGCGCACGTCTATCCTTTTCACTCTCGCGAGTGTACGTGGTAATGTTTACCACGAGTCTAATACGCGCTGTTGTCGTAAGTAATAAAGTACAGACGCTATACATTGAAGATTAATATCAAACTATTCATGTCGTACCGAGAGCGGGGGGAGCAGGGGAGGGCAACTGCCCCCCTGGCTTTAACAAGCTCACATAGTACTAAAGTAATTTTGAGTCAAATTTTTGAATTGCCGCCTCCCCCTGGGATGACAAAAACAAATTTTGCCCCTCCGTGGGCTAAAGCTGGATACGCACATGAAAATATTACAACTTATAATTTTACATGCATAGTACGGTTTAGATTATTATTAGGATGGCATATTCCATGCATGCACGTAAAGTATTTAGTACTAGTTGTCACAATTTGACGGGATTCTTGTTGGGGAACGTGTATCTCTGGTACATTTGATCGAAGATTACAAAAGTAAATGTTTGAAAGAGATATAGGATACAATCCTCCTCCGCAGGTGTTTAAAAAAGGTCATTATCTGGTTGAGTTTGAGCACAAATTCAGAACAATTTGTTTAATTTCCTTTTAATTTTGAAAGCTTGTGTTTTTTATTTTGATCTACACACACGACAGTGAGACGGTTAACAGCCGTATATAAAGTAAACAATAATCAAAACATAGTGATTCTAAAGTGAACTCTAAAACAGGTAGGTATAATGTTACTTTAAAACAACATGGCTGCCTCAGTTGTGTAATTAGCTTTGTCAACATCACTTAGAGTGTTCAGTATTCCATCGCTCACGGCCTCACGGCACATTATCTCATTGTGACGCAAAACAAAGTTGTAACGCAATTATCAGCTTAAAAACTGGATTACAAGTTTTCGTTCAAGGAATAAATTGGACGGCACATGACTTGTGACGAAACATTACCTGGTGATAGCTGAACAATGACGGATTAAAAGGTAACTAAATTAAACATTTTTTCGTACGGTAAGTCCATGGGTTTACCCACGGTGGCCATTACATCACAGGCTAACCGTGAGTCATAAACTAATAAGAAATTTATTTTATAAAGAAAATTAGTTACAAATCACTTAGATAGATGGATAGATAGATCTACTCTTTATTGTACACAAAGCAATAGGATACATCATTTTTGTTTATATCTAAATACTTACTAGTAAATGTTAAGTATTGTCGATTTATCGATTGTTTGCGATCTCTTCCAGGCAGCCATTGGATGGATAGAGAAACATAGATTAAAAGAGGGGCTGCAGTGTACAATATCAGGAGCCTATGCAATAATAAATAAATAATATATGAGTACTATTTAGAGATACTTACTATAGATAATATTAATTGTTTGTAAATGAGTACCTATAAAGATAAGTACACACATACATTATAACATCACTAGACTACGATCCAATAAATTAATCAAATAACCAATATTCACATATTAAAAAGGTATAATTAATATATTATAATTCCATGTTATATAATCCAATTCCATTTCTGGAACAACCTTGTCAGGACCTTTGCGGCTTCCTGCACAGTAGCAGGCAACTTCGTAGAGTGCCGTGACCCTTCCGGCTCAGAAAGCGCACTCGGAACACATCGCACCACAGTCTCATGTCTGCTTCTGGCAATGGTCAGCCCCACCGGTTACCCTTAAACTAAATTAAATTGAACTTTGGCCCTGTGTTATACTGCCACCACCATCACCACCTTCCCCACCTAAACTATTCCTCGTAATGTACTTCATTACGAGGAATAGGTTAGGTGAGGAAGTCGTCGTCTTAACAGATACAGGACCGGGAGGTGACCGAGTGTGTCCGACGGGTGACGGTCGCACCGGGTGAAGGGACCCGTTTTGGGTGAGAGGGATCAATGGCAATTGTCGCTCCCCTGATCATGGGCAAGCAGCGAAACATCGGGTGGTTTTTAGTCGGTAAGAGTCCGGCATCCTCCTTCGGCCCCCCAAGGGCGGAAGACATCCATGAGGATCTTCCAAGAACTAAAAAGAAAAAAACCTTTCTGAAAGAAAGGTGCACCATGTTCTTTCGTGTACCCCTGATAACGTGTATGGAAAATTTCATGGCGATCCCCTTAGTAGTAAAGGCGTAGTACCACCGTAACAAACAAATAAATTTTCGCCATTTATAATACCTATTAGTTGATTTAGTACCAGTGAACATATTGAATCTTTCAAAGCTTTGGGTTCTAACACAATAAGTTACAACCAATTATGTAACTAATATAACTTTAATAAATCTTAAGTATATTTTACTTAGAATAACATGACACTATAAGTAGATAAGCGAATGCCACTAAACAAAATAATCTCCTATAATTATAGCAGATTATTTTACTCTTATAATAATTATAATTACAGTAATATATCAAATTTGAAACCCATGCAAACTGTTTATTTATTTATGATTTCTGTCACCGCGGGACTTACTGACAAACTACTTATTACTATGCTGCTAAATTATAAATTGTAGTTAATAGTAATAGCGAACCAAATTAAAAAGTAGAAAATAATTTCACTATCCACCTTTCGGTCCAGAAAGCCAGACCATCTGTAAAGCGGACAAATAGTTGTCATATGAGTGATCGAACCCACAACGATTGGTAGTACAAAGGTGGTTTCGAGCGTTTAGAGTGTAAAGCACCACACCAGACTTGTGATAGAAATAGAGTTGCCCCACTGAGGCGAAAGAGAGTAAAGGCGAACTGCCAGTCATTCTAAACATGAGGTATACGCAGAGGGCATAACATGTGCCCTGGCCTGCGTGTGCTATATCACAATGCGTCTAGGACACTGACGGGGCTGCCGCGTTTTTGTAATGCTTCGGTGATGTTTACTGAGGTGAGGATTGAAATCTTTCATGCGAAAGCGGTGTGCCTTAATTTTGTGTAGAACGCGTTACAGCTCCCACAGCATCCTAAGCACATTGTGTGGCAGGTTCGATTGACCAATGCTGCGTCACTGGATCGGACTACTTACGAGTCTGATCTGCTTGAGCTATTAATTACTCTCCAACATCTGGAATTGACTGCACGGACGGCGCCCCCTGCGACACAGGAATATTCCTAATGCGGGAGATGTCTTTAAAAAAAAACCCCATCTCTAATTCCCAAAGGCCATTTTTACGTCAGTGTTCCAAATTATAATGTGTACACTTTCAGGGATACAGGTGTGAGTGTGTGTATATGTATGTATTAGAAGAGTAGCATACATTGTCGCTAATGACTTCTATAAATAATAAACTTCTTTCCTCGCGGGTACACAGTCCTACCGACTGGTAACGATCTAGCTCGTCACTCCAACACTTTATCTTTTACGATCTGAATTATAACTCAAAATGTCTCTAACTTTTTGCGAGATAATAAAATGTAACGTGTCGGACCAAGCCGGGGACCGGGAGCCACTAAATAATAGCTATTCTATATAATACTTGTCTGGAGCCCTAGAATATATAATAGTAGAAAAGTACAGAAAGCTTACTCATTGGCACTTAAATAAATTGCGACTTTTGCTTTTATGTGATTAGGTGCAAATTAGCTTAAAGAAAACAATATACAATCCATGTTAAAACATTTCGTTTAAGTACCTAAGTCACGTAAGCTTCATATTTTGTGCCGAATCTCTTCAACCCATTGTTTCGGTTGTATGTAGTAACTCCTTCACTATGAAATAGGCTAATGAATATTGAATACTGACTGGTGTAAAAATCGATATTCTGTTCAAAATTCCAAATTCAAATATATTTTTTTTAAATTAGGCAATGATATTACTTTTAAAAATAATTTGTACATTGGTTTTCCCGCCGTTACATTTTTTTTTGATATCGTTTCTGTGACCATAGACAATCGAAATAGACATGGCAGCAACGTAGCACAGACAGCAAAAAAATATCAACGACGTGTGACTAAAATTAAAATTGGACCTATACCTATACTAGAATGGCCATTATGTGTGTGTTTAATGCACATGTATGTGCATTAAAAGAAGCTTGAAATAATAAAGTAGAGCTTTCGCTCGCGTTAGGGTTTTTCTATCCATAGAGAACGGTATTTTTTTTTCTTGACGAAAGCCCTATCCCTATGTCCTTTTTCGTACCATGACAAAGTGATTGCAACTTTTCATGATGATTGGTTGAGTAGTTAGGGCGTGAGAGTGTAGCAAACAAACCCGCAATCGTATTGTGGAGGAAACGGGTGTTATGTCGTTCCAACAAAATGGGATCCTCCGACCAGGCGAGCTGATCATGCATGGCGGGCCGCGGCCCAATGGTTGATGTTGGAAGGTTATATAATTAAATACTAATCGGCGCAAGAATTTTCATTGCGCGATGCAGTATAAGTAGTTACTCCGTAGTTCGGTGTATTCAATTCAATTCAATTCAAAATCATTTATTCAATTAAGACACTAAGTGACATTTATGAACGTTAAATTAGAACTAAAGTTAAAATCGTAGATCGGCACAAACAGACGCCACAGCTTGTACTGGATTGTCGAGGTAAATTAGGTGAAAACACCAAAATCTACTGCCTGCTTGTGTCGATCTATAACTTCCAGTTTCCAAAATGCGTAGAGCCTTATGAGAAGAATACTGGCAAAGAACCTCATGGCCACTCTTTTTAAAAGTCAGATCTTCAGGTACAATAGTGTTAGTGTTACACGAAAGGTAAACAGGATGCAAGCTGATGCCACCTGAATTTCATTTTATTGAAATGCTCCATAAGCTAACGTACTAAAAAATAAAAATCACTCAGTGATACCGTTGAAGGTTTGAACCTATTAAACATAGAAATCATTCAAGGTGCACATCTACCTTCATTCAGTTGTAAAATCTACTGTTAAAAATAATTCGTGACTGGATTAAGAGGCTAGAGTTGCAGTTGATGGAACCAAAATAATAGTATAGGCTAAAGCATCGCTGACTAGGCCGACCAGTCACCCCAAGCAGCACCCGTTCACGAGTATGACGCATGGACCAGCCAGTCTTCGATAGATGGCATTGAAGTATGTTTTTAGTATAGTATACTAATATGTACAAAAGCGCGTAGAGCTAATACCTTGTCCACAGCCATTTGCGGCTTCGTTCAACGTCACTCTCTAACTTTTAATTGTAAAACTTGAATCATTCGTGGACTTTGCACGTTTTATCTCATCGCCGCTAATTGCCTCCCGCCCTCCGTTCCCCCTGCACTCCCTGATCATCCCCTCTGGCCGCAAACTCAACGCAGATAGTGTTGCGGCGATAATGAAGTGATGCTTGCTTAGCTGTTTCGTGATTTTCGTCTCGAAGTTCGTTTAGCAACGATTGCTGATAGGACTCAAAAATTAATTATATCTTTCAACTTTAAGTACTTAATGAAACATAAAGTGTACAGCCGGATAATAATAAATATATAAACTGACATCTAACAATTTTAATTTTGAAATTTGATGTGCGTCCTGCGTTGTTTAAAACTATTATCACTACATCATCACTACATATTATAAAACAAAGGCCTCCGCCGCATCTGTCTGTCTGTTCGCGATAAACTTAAAAAATTCTGAACGGATTTTCATGTGGTTTCCACCAATAGATAGAGCGGGTTATTCCCCAAGTACCCTGATCTCCGAAGCCCCCGTCCCGGAGAACCCCGAACACGATAAATTTGATTACATTTCTTTTGTCTATTGTTTTCAACTTGTACGGTCGACATAAAAAGTGCTTATATGTATGTGTTTGAAATACATAAGACGAAAGTAGTTTATTTGAATTTGGTACAATGTCGAATAATAGTTTTAATAGAAGTAATTACAGTTTGAATAAAATTATAAGGTTATTTAAGCTATGTAACATTACGCTACGACTCTTTCCGCGAGTGGAACTGCGGGGAAAGTCTAGTGTATTATATGTTGTAAGGAATACAAATTAAAATTACATCTAAAACAAAATCTTTATATATTGGATATAAAATACAATTATAATTAAGTTAACGGGAATTAAAGCGAGGTAATATTGATTTGCCTGACGTTTAGACCAGGTTGCGGTGGCCGCGGGTGGATGAAGAACATTCTACGGATTCGGATTTTTTTTCTAAAGATGAGACCAAATACCATCAAGGTGTCGCTACCCAAAACTCTTACCATGTAAATATGACGTAGGTACAGATGACTAATAATTAAAAGTATGAAAATAGTGTTTATTTTCAGTGTTGGATTATTACAAGAAGAACTTCGGAAAATAGAAGTCGTTCAGTCGGGCGTCGCGCGTGTACAAATATTTATACTGTGCCTATACAATATTTGATGTTGTTCATGAGATATTTCTGAAATGTCACCGTCTCTCTGCAATAAGTGATTTAAAAAAACTTAAAAATTTTGCTGTTTTTTTGGTAAAAACGACGCGTTTAATTAAAGAATGAAAAGGATTCCTTCTTTTTTCCCCAATTGTTTATAGTTTCGTAATTCACAATTTGAAACTCTGGGACTGCAAAGAATATTTTGACTGAAAAACCAAGATAAACTATATTGAGATTACCATGATTCGCTCCAGAATCGATTCCCGTAGTGGGTAGTATTCCATCCGATACGGGTATCATTTATCTCATTACAACAATCCTCTACAATACCTGTGAGGCATTTTATTTTTATTTTATTGTAGCAGGCATTTTATTTACAACTTAATTGGTTATTGGTGTGTAGAATCTCTTGCAACGAAGTCAATAGTCTTCTCTTTCCCTCATCTCCCCTTCCACGGGGCTTTGGTATCCCTACTTACTATTAGAAGAAAACTGCACTACGCTAGCAGAGCTGTCTAAAAATTATCTTATGCAGGGTGCAGGTACTGGACCTGTAGGGACTACAATATAAACAAAAATCTACCTCAGTAGTGCAGTACCTCACAAAACAACGCTCACTCCAGTGCAAATTACTGACTTTGCAAGAATTAAACAAATTATACTATATTATGTATATGAATAAATAGTGAAATAAACAATTACAGCGTGTTTCTTTTCTGATCAGCAGAAAGTATTTCAAAACTGTGATTGTCTGAAACTTTTGAACCCAAACAAAACAATAATTATTGTTCGGAACCACGACAGCTAGTTCCGCAAGTATAAAAATGTGTAGTGCAAGCTGAAAACTCCAACTTTGGTTACAAACACAACCATAAAACATATCGTATGCATTCTTATGTGTTTGCTACTTGTACCTACCGTCAGCGACAAAAGTCGATGTGCATTTTCCAATATACGTGAAATTTACTATCACATCATAATCTTGTCACGACGATTGCTGTAAGTATTGTCTAGCAATGACTACCAATACAACATACATATGTACAATGTAGATACGCTCACGCTTGGCCCCCCGAAGGGGTAGTCAGAGGCTTATTAAAAACCCACATTTTACCAATTATAATTTCGAACCACTTAATATAAGCAAGCCTATTGCTTACGTAGTAACTACTTAGTAATCTGTGGTATTGCCGTCAACCATTGCAGGTACTTTGGGAGTTAAAGTAGGGTAATTTGGGGGTATATTGAAAGGAAAAGGTAGATAAGAAGGGATGTAATGAAAAGAAATTGATATCTATATATATAAAAATAAATCCCTGTTTCCCTTGGCCGATTTCGCTAATTCTTTTTTTTTGTGTTTGTTATTGTCAGGAGAGGGTTCTCATGAAAGAAAAAATTAAGAAAGTCCTCCCTATGCACCTCAAAGGCCGGCAACACACTTGTGACTCTTGAGTTGCCCATGGGCGACGGTAGTCATTTACCATCAGGTGACCCGTCTGCTGGCTGAAAAAAAACGAAATGCAAAATTCCAAAATAAAGAAATATGTACGATTTCAAATCTCTAACTTTACACATTCCACCTCATTTTATGAGAAACGAAGGTAATATACCTGGAAGTTCAAACAGTCATAACTTGTCAACGAATATTTTTTTTTTCCAAAATTCTTTTTGTAACTGCATGCTAGAGTCATCTTCTTTCAGAGATTGAAGTAAGTGTTCCTTTTTCAAACACGGGTGTGTGTATACTTACATAATTATTTCTAAAAGATGTTCATAAACATACATAACTATTCCGACAATATAAACATCAATATGTGTCTGGGTGTCAATTTATCTATAATATGTATGTATTTAGAAATATATAAGTATGTTTATCAGCAGTCTGGTTACCATAGTACAGGCTCTGCCTAGTTTGGGATCAGACGGCCGTGTGTGAGATGTGTGAAGTTATTATTATCATTATTATTATTATCACAATTGTTGGCATTGCACACGAACGACAAACGACCCTACGACACTTTATCGCCCATAGCTATCGCTCACGAACACACGTTTCAATACATTTTTATCAGCCGTTGTTACCGAAGAAAACGCTGCGTCAGCACACCGATGCGACAAAAGATATGCAAATACGGGCTGAGGGGTGAACGGAGCCACTGATTGAGCTCAAATACGCGGCCATCATGTACCGTTTTTTTTTTACGAAACCCGCATACCGATTAAATTATTAGGAATGGTGGCAAATTTCGTTGTTCAAGTTTGTAACTTCAATTGGTTATACTCCTTATTAAATCTACTTTTTTTTTGAAGTGAACACTTCTTTAGGCACGTTTGTGCACTTTTGGTATGGGGAAAAAGCACTGTACTCGTGACCGTCACGGTAATAATACATATATAGATCCTAGAGGGCGCTAATCTAAAAATTGAGTTTTGTCAGCTCCTTATTATAAATAAATATATTATGTATGTACCTGTGTGTTTTCACTTCTGTCAGCAGTCCTACGGGTGACAGTTATATTTTCAGTTTAAAGTTTCAGTGTTTCTTTAAAAGAAGAGAGGCCACAATCGATTTTTTTGCTGGAATTTGAACCGATATGGAAACACCTTACGGATGACTTTGGTTAACAGGTGTTTTTTATTTTTAGTAATAAGTAAAGCAGAATCTCTTGCTGTTAGCGTCTAAAACTGACATCACAGGTCGCTTCACTCCTTGCTGAAGGGTCCTGAAGAAAAGTGTCAGAAACTCTAAGTGGGAGAGCCATGCTTCGGCACGTATGGGCCGCCTCGACCGGAGTGATACCACGTCTTCACAGAAAACCGGTAGTGAAGCAATGCTTTCATTGTTTTTCGCCGAGTGAGTGAGGTTACCGGGGGCTACCTATTGGAAAAGGGGCCAGGGAGGACCCCAGCCGCTTTTCCACTCTTCTGCTACTCCCACCTTAAAGGCCGGCAATGCACTTGTGACTCTCGAGTTGCAGGTGCCCTTGGGCGGCGGTAGTCACTTTCCATCAGGTGACACGTCTGCTCGTTTGCCGCCTACAATAAAAACAAAATATATAAAAGAAAAGTGGATATTCTCGAAATATACAAGTAAGTAATAACCTGTATCATCCAATAACATGAACGACTGTTATCGATACAATTATTGTGTGAGATACGATTGTCTATGAACATTTATCGTGTGTCAGGCAATCAAAACAAAACAGATGTAGTAGGTATATATACTAGATATTAACCGACCTTTAAAAGGAAGAGATTCTCAACTGACAGTAATTATGTTGTATATAATTAATTATATTATTCGATATTTTACCCAATTATATCAAATGGTTTCTTTTTTATTTTATATCTCTCCACATCAAGACTAACCCTTCGGCTGTCGTAATAGCTTTTTGTTAAAGATTGTAATTAATTAAAATTATTTGCTCTCCGCTATTGCCATACAACAAAAAAAATCTAGTAGACTAATACGTGTACGTCGTTATACTTTTATAATAATCACAGTCAACGCTTCTGAATGGACCCGTCACCTCTGTAGTCTAAATTTAATTAAAAGCTCTCACGCCGGCCCCGCGTGGCTGCGCATACAAATCACGGATTAGCGGCTTCGAATAAAAAAAAACTGTTTTGCTGCATGAGCTCACCTCATTTCAATATTGAGCGGGACAGGACTGACCGCTGGACTATTAGAAATTAACACTCATGTCATACTTGTTCGTACCTGCCACTTTATTCGAGAATAACCGTTCCCCGTAGTGTCATCTGCTTTTATGGTCACTGCGCCGCTCCGAAGAGTTGTAGCGTGATGTCACATAGCCTATAATGTTCCTTAATGAATACTCTATCTAATACAAAAAGAATATTTCGAATGCGAAGGGTAGTTTCAAAGATTAGCGTGTTTAAACAAACCAATAATTAAACAAAAAAAAATCGGGACTGCACCAGGCCCGCAAAGGTAGATTTCGTGTTTTTTTGAATTTTTTTAAAAATCTGCCCCCCAGTTCCCCCTTTGGGGGAATATCCCCCATTTACGAACTTAACCTTCATTTTTGCCCTGTTGATTTGTCGTCCAAGTTTGAAAGCAAGCGGTGCATAATTGCGACCTCTATCGTGCCGGTAAAGTTGAGGTACATACATATATATATATAAACTTTTTAAGTGGCGGTTGTTTTGGGGTCTAGGGATCATAACTAGACCTTGTGAAGAAATTTTTGGAAAACTAGACAACTGGTACAAAACCAATAGGTAGACTTTTCTTCGAAATGTACCTACAACTGTTCAGATTTATTATATTGGTGTAGATGTGCTCGGTATTTCTACACATCAGGTAAATAAGTGGACTTAATAACTAAGGCATTCTCTTCAGTTTTTACTTGTCAACCGTTGTAAAACAATAGGAATTCGAATAGTGAAACAAATGGCATACAATCTAAAATATTCGAATATAATATTTTTATTTTTTATTTAAAAGATTACTAGTAGCGTGGGTCACACATTACTAGTATTCTTGTTAACCCCTCCAGCTAAGCTTAACGCTTGTGTTAGGAGTGGGTTCACGACGGTAGTGCACTGGGTGGGGTTTGAACCCATGATGTAGCTTAATATATAAAAACACATACACGTCATTAGTTATTTGAATACATATGTACAAACACCCAAGCTTGTATCCCCGAAGGGGTTAGGCCGAGGCGTATTAAACACCCACGTTTTGCCAAATATAATTTGGTCCCTCTCTCGTAATAAGGGCAATCTTGTTGCCGTGAACCGGGCACTTTGGGAATGGATGAGATGGCAAAAAATGGGAGTATATTGAAAAGGAAAGTAGTTAAAAAGGGAATGCAATGGAACTAAAGATATATTGCTTTTACGGATAGATTGGTGAGGGACCTGCCCAATGTCATTTCAATTTGCTGATCCCTTGGGCTATGTCAGTATTCTTTACGCGTCTGCGTATCTCCTCACTTCTGATTCGGTCTCGTAGAGAAACCCCGAGCATAGCCCTCTCCATAGCTCGTTGACCAACTCTGTGCTTGATTATCAAGCCCAAAGTGAGAGGAAACGTTTTTAAATCCATATGTCATCACAGGGAAAACACACTGGACAAAAACTATTGCTTTGAGATACTGAGGTATTTTAGACGAAAAGATATTGTGAAGTTTCCCAAACGTTGCCCATACCAGTTAGATTCGACATTTGACCTCTTTCTCGAAGTTAGTCTACTTAGTTTGACTATTTCTCAAGAACTGAGTTCTCAACGAGTGGTTCAATTCAATTATATGTTACTAGCAACCCGCCCCGGTTTCGCCCGGGTACAAATTATACACCTAAACCTTCCTCATGAATCACTCTGTCTATTAGTGAAAACCGCATAAAAATCCGTTTAGTAGTTTTTCAGTTTATCGCGAACAGACAGACAGACAGATAGACAGACGCGGCGGAAGACTTTGTTTTATTATATGTAGTGATATAACCTTCGTCTTGTTGGGAGACTCTATTGAGGTTTCTTAGCATCGTGATGAGATCTTCCATAGATTTTGCCATGACCAAATTATCGTCGGCAAACTGAAGATGAGTGATGTAGCGGGGGGTACTTGTTTTAAGCTGTTAATATTGATTGCGAGCCCTTGCCCTTGTCAGGAGGAGCCATTCCAGGAGCTTGGGAGCCGTTTTCATAGTTTAGGAGAAATGACAGAAAGGACCTTGAAGAAGTCGCCTTCGAACTCTGCTCCTGTACATAGTGACATTGCTGTAAAAACACCTCAACTATTTAGCTACACCAATATTATTTGGTATAACTTGACGGCCCTGTTGGTCTAGTGATTAGTCATTCTAACTGACCTGGCTAAACCAGAGATCGTGGGTTCGATTCCCATCCTGGACAAATAATTGTGTGATGTGCACGACCATATGTTCTGTGTCTGATTATAATTTGTCTTTAATGTGTGTTTAGTAATATATAAGTACGTTTATCAGCAGTCTGGTTACTATTGTACAGGCTCTGCCTAGTTTGGGATCAGACGGCCGTGTGTGAGATGGAAAAAAATAATATTAGAACAATATACTGATTCCTATATCTACCTTCTACTAATTCAAAAGTACCAACCAAGATTGAGATCAAACTCGATTCAGTTTTGTACTTTAGTACTACGAGGCTACACACATATATCATGCTTGATACTGTCAATTTAATAACTTCAAAGTTTTGTAATTTTGATTTTTGACAGTAGCAGCGTCATTCTTTTTCAACCAATTCCTTGAACACTATACTTGCGCCACTACTCATGAATCGAGTCAAACATTGTTTTTAAAGTTAACAATCAAATGGCGAGCAATTTGTTTCAAGTCAAACATGCTCGACCCGGGTAAAAACCTTAAACAACAAGACCAAACCTGGTACGACTACAAAACAAACCTAGTAACAATTTCACTGCGATTCTCTAAAACAACTAGTTATTGTGTAATTAACTTCCTTTCAAAATATTGTATAGCATTGCAGCCGAGAATAAAGAAATAAAAACAGTTTAAAATAATTTGTAGCCACTCCATTCTGTTTCCCCCCTACCAACACCCGCCTACCCCCACCGCGCACTTCCTTTTACTCATTACGTGAAACAATAGAAACGTTCTCAACCTTATCTCTTCGAATAAGATTTCCACAAAAAAGCGTCTTCAAAAAGAAGTGGCGCGGGCCGATAATTACATCCCGTGGGAGTCCGGGGCTATGAGCCTGGGATTATCCCGCGAGTCCGTTTCGCATGGAGCCGCATTCGGCCTTACCGACATTGTCTGCGGCGTCTGCGGCTTTATTGTGCGGCCGCTGGGCGTTACAAAAAACTCTTTTCAATTGACATTATAATTTATGAGTGGCGTTGAATCAGTTACCTGTGGCAAGCCCCATCGTTACTGTAGTATGATTTAATTTTTTTATATTAGTAGAAAAACGCTTGTTCTTACTGTGAATGCCTAATAAAGCTAAGCCACTAAGCATTAGCACCATAATTATGTTGGTTTTATCACTACATCTTAGGTACCAATACCAATTTTTTGTTACCGCAGTAAGTCCGCGCTCAACACTCTGTAATCCATCTCTCACTGATGTGATGTGATGTGACGTGATGTAATGTGATGTGATGTGACGCGATGTGATGTGACGTGATGTGATGTGACATGTAAAAATGGATCTAATCTTCGAGACTTATAAAATGATTTATTATTATAAATGATAGAAGCAGTATAGGTTAACATCTTTCCTAGAAACAGTGAATTATAGATTTTTTCAAACATGATAATAAATTTGCATTTATGTGAGATGCAATATTGTGTTTCCTTTAAGGGATATATGCTTTTTTTTTTATGGAATAGGGGGCAAACGAGCAGACGGGTCACCTGGTGGTAAATGATTACCGCCGCCCATGGGCAACTCAAGAGTTACAAGTGCGTTGCCGCCCTTTAAAGTGGGAGTAGGAGAAGAGGAGGAGGGGGGTAAGAGTGCGCAGAGGGGGGGGGGGGGGAGAGGGGAAGGACGGGAATAGGGGAGAGGGAAGGGTTAGGGCCTCCGGTAACCTCACTCACGCGGCGAAATGCAATGCAAGCATCGAGCGAAGTCGAGCCGGCCCATACGTGCCGAAGCATGGCTCTCCCACGTTAACGTCTCTTCCCGGGCCATCAATCAATCAGGCTATTCTTTAGGTAAAGAGGAAAAAAATTAGACGAGATTGTAATAATAGTTATTACATCATTGCCATTAGGTCCGTCTAGTGCTAGTTGGCCAATCTAATAGATTCAATTTTTATTTTTGTTAAAGGATGGATGCTTACAGTTAAAATTTATTTGTATTAACAGGGATTCTGTAAGTAAAATACACGATAATAGTGTGCACTGTAAACATTTGTGTTTTTGTATCAGGAAGGTAATTTAATATGCAATTAAATAAAAAGGAGATATCCATCCAGTATACATTTTTAGATATAATAATAAAGCCTTTATTGAATTCCATAGCATTCACATGACTTAAACTTTGTGTTAGTGTGGTTAGTAATACAGTATAGTAATTTTATATTTAAGAAAAACTTTGTTAGTATAATTAGTGAGTTGTTTTATTTTTCTAGCTATAGATCCCTTACTTATGATACTAGTAATCTTTATTTAAATGAAATTACTATGACCAAACTAACATTTCACTTGCTCGCTCGCTAAAGACTAAGTCTTAATACGCCAGTATACACTACGACTCGACGCGTCGCGATCTCTCCGGACTTTTTCAGTTTGCGTATTTAATTTACCATCGTCCGGCTTCGTTAGTCAGTCTGTTTGGCTCCGCGTAACTAGGTAAATGGCATCTTGTTTAGAACTCCCGGGGATTTGAATAATAAAAGTTTTTTACTGGATAAAAAGAAACTCCGCGGTGGCATATTTCTTGAATAAATGATTCGGTTGAGTTCATTTCGGATGGATAAGTAAACGAGTCTCTTGGTAGGCGTATTGTATGGCGTTTGGTGATTCTTCGTGTCACTACAGAACAGGTAGACTTAATTAGTCATCAAAGCCCCCTAAATAGTTAGTTACTTTATCTCACGTTCAGTACGTGTAAACTATAAACATTCACAGGAACACATTTTGCTTAAACTTTGAACGAGACACAACGACGTTTCTCTGCGTAGCGGACATACGAGTACATTATGTAGTTCTAGTCCTAGTAGATGGTCACTGCTCTTCTCCTAAGCGTTGTAGCGTGATGTATAAAAGGTTTATTCTTTTTGTAATTAAAAGAGTATTGATTCTTTTAAGTACTTACTTAGATAGTTCCAGAGATTAGCGCATTTAAGCAAACAAGCTTTCTGCGCAAGCTCAAGCCAAGCTTTATTATATTAGTATATATTAAAAGGTTATTGTTTAAACACTGAATAAAAAATCATTATTATTTTAATAAGTTAAACAATAATTAATAATACCTAAATGCTCATATTCTTACTAAATGTTTGCCTTAGCCTATCGATGTTTTGGGCACTACGAACGCGAATTGTTAATAATACTTACGAAGTAACTAATATCTTTAATATCTGGGATGATACTATCTGTTCATTTTAGCATATGTGAGCTTCGAAATGCCTGAACAGATGTGGATGTATGGGGTATCGTTAGAATCTTTACATCATCCCAAATGACACTGGCTATAATAAAAAAAAAAGTGATATGGTGGCTGTATGGCTCGTAATTCGGTTTTGCAGGAAATCTGTTGTCTGTAATCTTTTAAATTAGTAGCTTGTTGAATGTCAAAACTGTCGGTTGACTTCACTTCACTCCGGTCGGGCCTGCCCATACGTGCCGAAGGCATGGCTCTCCCACGAACCGGACTTGGCTTCCAAGATTTGTTTAAGTAGAGTAGAGTACAAGGTAATAAAAGCTGTTGATCAAAGCATACGCAGACGAATGTGTCGTAACGCATCATATATTGTAGGTACTTGTGTGTCATGCTGCAAAGTTATTTATCCCACGCGTAGAGGCGGCGACGACTAAATTGGATTTCAACATTGCGCCGGTATACCGTGGTAGAGAATCCATTTTGTGATAAGTTTCTTCAAGAAGTTATACTTACATGATACCATGGCGTTATATAAGTTTATAGTGTTACTGTTGAAAATATTTTTATTAAGGACGTTATTATTATATTATATTAAGTATTAGGCAACAGAGTGTTGCCTACATTTTGTTGCCTCTAATACGGTACTCAATGGTCTCTACGGTAAACCTTAACTTAAGTCCGTCATGTACCAAATGTGCAAAAAAACTGCAATCTTGCTTACTATTATAAATGCAAAAGTTTGGATGGATGTTGTTTGTCGTACTCAATTACGGGAGAACGGTTGCACAAATCTATATGAAGTTTGGCACAGAGATAGATTATAGTCTCGAATAGCACACAAGATAGGCTTTATCCCGGAAAAATGTACGGTTCTCGTGAAATATTTCCAGATGAACGAAGCCGCGGGCAACAGTTAGTAAATAAATAAACCGATTATAATATCTTAGTGGAACCGACTAACACCACGTTGACATGACGTCATGACGAAGTGAACTGAGGAACTTTACAAACATTGAAACAATGGACATAAAGAACACCCCAAACAAGAGACACCTGTTTATGATCTGATATTGACCCACAAATAGTTGTTTGTTAGTTAGTTGTCCGCGGCTTAGTGGCAAGGCCACCACTTTAACAATTTTCCATGCGTGCAGTGTCCCTGAATTAAAAAAAAACAATTTTTAAAAGTTTATACCCGTTTGAGCATTATTTTCTATTTTTTACAATTTTTTTGACCTAAGTTACTAGCATAAAATTTTGCTTTATAAATTACTCCATCCACTGAGATCCATATATTATGCAATGTATTTATAAGAAAAACATTGATTTCTTAATTTAAAAACTCGTATAATACGGAAATTAATTTTCAGAAAAGGATATTGAGATTATTCTTTATTTAACAGAATAATTACAATCGCAACAACTATGGCTATATGTACAAATATGCATTTATAAAATAAGTACATAATATAAGAGGTTTATTTATAATTTTATGAAATAAATAAGAAGTATTGAAGGAGCTATTAATAGGGACAATTATTTTGATGAGTGTTATTAAGGAATCCTGCAAGTCATCGTTCGTGGCGCCGTGCGTGCCTCGCGTACTGATACTTATTTCAGGCTATTGTTCCTGAAGACATATCTAGTGATTGCTTGATACAATACAATACAATGTTCTTTATTGAACACCATAGAAACAGTTACAACATAAATGAGAAACATTGTATACTGGTACAATCGGCGGACTTATCGCTAATTGCGATTTCTTCCAGACAACCTTAAGATGGACAAATGTGATGGATTAGTAACAATTGTCTATCCAAAAATTGCCCTGTAAGAATATGTTCTACCTATCAACTTGATGCTATAATTTTATAATAAACTAGCTGTGCCCCGCACGGATTCGCTCGCTTGTACACATTTATATCTTTTTACGCGGAACCCTAATCCTTTTTCCAAAATAAAAGTAGCCTAGTTACGGATTATAACACCAGCTATCTGACAGTAAAAGTCCCGAAGAAATCGGTCCACCCACTCCGGAGATTAGCCGGAACAAACAGACAGACACTTTTTAATTGGATTTTTTGGTATAAGTTTAGTGTAAAAAATAAAATGCATTTAGTAAAAAGCTGTGATGACATTACAAACAGACATTTGTATAGATGTAGGATTTCTTTATTAACTTAATATAAATAAGTGGTGTTTAACTTTAAGTAATTACTGTATGCCTATGTTTCTTTATGTAAGTAAAATTCAATTCTGTTCTATTCTATTCTCATATTTGTTAGTAAAATGAGTTCAATCTCACTTATTATCACTCATCGCTTATCACTTTATCACCTATAAGTATCAGTTAACATGCGAAATTTAGTTGTCATTTGTCAGTTCCGCTGGAAGATTCACAGTCCCTCTTTCAACCTTGTTTACGCGATCCTCTGCCCTGGTGCCCTCTATCTGGAAATCAGCATACATAACACCAATTTATAAAAAGGGGCCAAAGAGCTGAGTGGAAAACTACAGACCGATTCCTAAGCTCTTTGTGTTTGCGAAAATCTTTGAAAAAATAATTCATACACAAATTTACTCCTATTTAGTGAACAGCAGGACGGATTCTTGAAAGGTCGGTCCATTTAGTCATATGTAGTGACTTCTTAATGGTCTCAAAGGTTCAAAGGTCCCAAGTTGATTGTATATATAGTGTATACAGCATAGTATTAATACATCACGCAACGCTAATACGCAAACTTATGTTTATGGGTATTTTGGGTAATCTCTACTGGTGGTTTAAATTATGTGTCGAAAACAGGCCTCAAACAGTTGTATTAAATGGTTACTCATCAAGGGCAACCTAGATTCGATCGGGGGTTCCTCAAGGATCTTTATTGGAGCCGCTCCTGTATTTTTTTTATTAATGATATCAGTTTATGTTATCTGAACTCAAATATATTGTTATATGCAGATGACATGAAAATTATGAAACAGGTGTCGTCGGCCGCAGACCCTTTACAGGAGGCACGAGGATTTGGAGAAGTTCCAGGAATATTGTACCTTCGCGGCAAGGTAGAATACCTGATGTAGAATATTTTCCATCCGCTTATCAGTAGACAGGCCCCATGTATCCTAAGCCATGCCATCCATCTTAGAGTATAAAATGGTTTATATTTGAGACAATGTCATTTAATAATAATATCAGTTAATAATTGAATATGTGATACCACACCATTAATAAAGTGTGGTGTGGTTGTGAGGTTGTGGTGGCATGTTTAGTATTTTCGTCCGGAAAGTTCCTCACTTGTGTTGCAAAATGCAAAACAATGTAGCTACTATTTTGTACTGTCACATAGCAAAATGTTGTAGTTAAAGTGAAGAATACGTCAGTTTAAAAAACTTTTGTTGTATATGAAACGAGGTTAAGCCATGGACTTAAAACTTCAGCGAGTGACGTTTGTCTGAGCTGTAAGTCTACAAGACGCCAATCTACATCTTCTTTTGTGCAAAGTTATATCTTAATAACTTTTATTATAATTATATTGGAATTAATAAATTGAAATATAAGCGGCGGTAGCTTAATGGCTAAGGCGTCGGACTTGCGATCAAGTGGTTGCGGGTTCGAACCCCACCCAGTGCACTACCGACGTGAACTCACTCCTAACACAAGCGTTTAGCTTAGCTGGAGAGGTTAACAAGAATACTAGTAATGTGTGACCCACGTTGCTAGTATTCTTTACAAAAAAAGAAAATAAATAATGTATGTATACGGGCATCACATACCTTTGAATTGCTTGACGTCTTCTCTTCTTCTCACAGGCTGATTGACGGCCTTTATAAGTTGTGTCTTCTACTGAAGCGAGTATAACCACTTTTAAATAACCAATGGGTATCGGCGATGTAAAACTGAAATGTGCTATTCCTAGTTTTGCTTATGAAGTATGTCAAGTGGGGATCGTTGAATAGATATTTAAAAGTCATCTTTAGGTTTCTTTCATAATTTTTTATTTTAAATAACAATTTAGATTATACAACGATTTGAAGTTGGTTAGTAACCATTCTCGCAAATTTTTCTATGACAGATACAATATTAATAATATATATTGATTATTACATTATTTACTGGGGAGGGGCGCTGGGCGAATAATCTGTAATTTAGACAACCGCAAGTTACTTAATAATAAGCACGACATAAACTCCCTCAAGGAAGTCAATTAACCCTAACTAAAGAGTGTAGAATAAGAGAAAAATTAAAAAAAAAAGAAAAGAAACTAATTAAAAATATGTGAAAAAAAAATTACTTTAAATAAAAACTCTAAAGAAAGAAACAAGCCGAGTAGTTTAAAATTCTGTTAAGTAAAACTGAATAACTACACCTTTTTTTTATGATATAGGGGACAAACGAGCAGACGGGTCACCTGATGGTAAATGACTACCGCCGCACATGGGCACCTGCAACTCAAGAAGTAACAGGTGCGTTGCCGGCCTTTAAGGAGGGAGTAGGGGAAGAATCGAAGAGGGGGAAAGAGGGCGGGGAGCAGGGTTAGGGCCTCCGGTAACCTCAACCACTCGCCGAAAAGTAATGTAATCATTGTTTCACTGCCGGTTCTCTGTGAGGCCGTGGTATCACTCCAGTCGAGCCGGCCTTTACGTGCCGAAGCATGGCTCTCCCACGAATACACTATTGAAATAGTTTTATAATCGATACACACATAAAAGAAATCATAAATACTAATGCAGAACAGAACGACTCACAATCGGTGTCCCTAGGGTTTGATTGATAAAATTTGAATGGTTACTATTATATATAAGTTAAACTAAGCATAGTTTGGGTCCAGATAGGGCTGTATAATATGCCCTACAATATAATTATGTATTATATTGTAGGGCATATTATACAGCCCTAACTAAGCCTAAACAAGTTTAATTCAAAGTGTCATTAGTCTAACTAAAAAACTACTGCATGTTAATCGAACTAAATAGTTCCTTGATGACTGGCCTGTTGGTCTAGTGGTTATTAGTGACCTTGACTGCATAACCAGAGGTCGTGGGTTCGATTCCCACCCAGGACAAATAATTATGTGATGATTATGAATCATTTGTTCTGTGTCTGGGTGTAATTTATCTATAATATGTATGTATTTAGTAATATATAAGTATGTTAATCAGTAGTCTGATTACAGTACAGGCTCTGCCTAGTTTGGGATCAGACGGCCGTGTGTGAGGTGTTTCAAGTTATTATTATATAAAATATTGGAACAGATCGAGCAACTCCAATATATTAATAGCGATCATAAATCACACATGTGCTAATTTAGAAATCTGATGTGCATTCATGTTAAAAATATTGCAAAAATATTTGTGTATCCTTTAAACGAAATCAATCATTCGATTCACAAAACGTCAGAATTTAAAATTTGCCTGCGACACATACATTTTCAGGTTATTGTTATTATAATACGAGACTAAGGTACATATGCAACGCCGGAACAGGAAAATCCTGTTCACACCCCCCTCCCAGCTGACTTCGACCGCGCGATAGCTCGCATATCCAAAAAGCCTTTTGATTCTTAAACCCGTATAAAAATATCACATTCAATTCCCCCTCCTTTCAACTTCCGTTCCTCCGTTCGAGGCTCACACAAAGCTGTCTTGTGCCTTTATTATATTTGCCATCCATCTTTTTTACACTGACGTCACATTAAACCTTAAATAAAACGTGTCACTCCAAAATAATGTCCTCAATCTCCTTCAAAGGTTATTTCGGTATACTCGACGTTTTGTTTACTGGACGCATTTTGATAATTAGATGAGCTTATAAAAAGTACTTATTAATAACGCAAAACAAACAATATACACCTTTATCTATTGTCTTGCGTAGTCAGCATGAAAAATCGTACATTTTCTGCCTACGTGATATCCACATACAGCGAAAACATACTTCAATGTCATCTTACGAAAACATCGAACTACGGAGTAACTGTTAATAATGCATCGCGCTATGAAAGTTCTCATGCCGATTAGTATATATACAACTTCCCAACATCAACCGTTGGTATAATTACATATTTAAATGGAAATTAAACAGTCAGCCTGTGACCACGGCCAGTGCAATCTGATCGAAACGTCAGGCAATTCAGAGGCATGTTATACCATAATTATATCATGGAACGCGAAAGTTTAAAAGTTACTATCAACCGTTGGATCGCCAGGCATGATCACCTAACCTGGTCGAAGGATCCCTTTATGGTGGAGAGACAATAACATCCGTTCTTCCACACTTCGTATATGTCGTTTGGGTGACTATAGTATAATTTGGCATCTTAGAGTGGATCTGATGATGGATCCAGTAGGTGAATAGTGGAACTTTGCAACGGCTACTATTAAACCTCTCGAGTTTGGGCTCATTTGATCGTTTTGACTAGGCCAACAGATTGGGCTTAGTAACGATGGTCTGATGATAAAGGCAGGAGGTGGGTAGTGGAACTCTTATTTACTTCTTTTTAATTCGATTCCCGATTAAATAGTCTTTTTTAGTTTTGCTTAAGTATAATCATTTCTAGCATATTCTATCATATAGTAAGTGGAAAATATAAGGAACATGCATATATTAAATACCTTTAAAAAGTCTGTTTTTTTATCAACCCGGTATATAAAAAAGTTAAGGCCATCACTGTGTCCGTTTTGTTTGTGTGTGCTGCAACGGTATTAACGCTACTCAATTTTAAAACATCGTTAAGTAAGATTTTTTAATGACGTATGAATAGAACCTAAGGGTCACCGAACAATGCATACTCGATATAAAGGTTTTCGTCTGCAGGATATCCTATTTCATCTAAGTCATGTTCATCTTTGTCCAAATTATCCTTTTTCTTAGGTAGTCTGTCACTTCCATTACCTCCAAAGTTATCACTGTGTTCCGTGTCATCTTTTGAACCATCTTCATCTTTATTACCATCTGGAAAATTGTCATCACTTTTATTGTCATCTGGTAAAGTATCACCTAAATCATTCTCATTTTCTTTGTTATCGTCTAGCATGTCATGTTCTTCATTTTTGTAAGTTAAATTGTCGTCACCTTCATAGTCACCCGGCATGAATTCATCATCAGGAATGATGTTATGATTTTCATTGTTAACCGGTAAGTAATTATCATCTTTATTAACATCTGGTATGCTGACATCAAATGGATTATCACTCGGTAACTTATCATTACCTTCAGTGTTATCTGCTGAATTAATATCATTTGTTTTATCATAAATAATGTTTTCAGAGTCTTCGTTATTATCTGGTAAGTAATTTTCACCATCATTAATATCTGGTATGTTGTCTTCAAATGGATTTTCCTCCGGTAACCTGTCGTGAACTTCGTGAGGAACACCTTCATTACTATCTGGTGAATTGTTCTCAGGGCCATCGTCGGGTGCTGGCATAGGGTGTGTGTGTATCATCTGACAACACACCAGCGCCAACGTTATTAAAATCTGTGAAATAAAATATAATTGTATGTAGTTCTACATATTATTTAGAAACGATTTGACTTTTGGTAAACAGAAAAGGTCCACTGGTTTCATCACGATCTCGTTCAATTAAAAACTTGCATCCATGTTTTACCGTGTTGAATAGTACATAGTATCGCGGTTTTGTACCTTAAGATTGACTACTACCGACAAACCGTCAGCTACACGTATATATAGTAGTCGCTATATTTCACGACCACAAAACACTGTTTTTCCAAGCCGTAAGCATGACTGGCAGATTAGAATAGTTTATCTACAAGCAACGGGGAAACTTTTGTGGAAAAATCATCTAGAGGGCTTGATGCAGGCCTTAGGGGTAGCCCGACAAGAACGGCAGCCACGCGTGCTTTTCGAGAGGGGATTAGAGTTTACTCTCTTCCTGTGGGACAGATTGCCAAGATGTGTCGGGGGTTGCTGTATTAATAGCGGCTTTTGTGTTTATACCATTTCTCCTGGCAATCACTTTGCTGTCGGAGACATGTGTGGTTTTTCGGTCACACTTCTACACTGACGTAATCGCTTTGTCGTTCTTTCGAAGACTAGCTAACCAAAGTTTTTATGCTTAGCCTCCCCGAAACACACACGCTATTACAATCGGATATAACTAACTACTCTAGTTGGAAGAGTACGACTTGAAGGTTTAATTTAAACAAAATACACTTCACTTTCACCTTTTCGAGACACATAATAATTATATTATAAAACACTCACCAAAAGTCGCATGATGACGAATGTTGAACTAAACTGTTTAATGCATTTTAATTATTTATATATTGTATTTTTATTGGTAGCACAACCGCAAAAAAAGATAAGGTTCGTATCAATACCACGTTAATTTGTTATACGGGTGTGTTTACACTGGCCGGTTCCGACGACCCTACATGATCAGAGAAGCAACTACGGTTAACGATTATAGTTACGAAATAACTACATTCTTGGTCTAGAGCTATGAAATGGACAATATTTAGAGCCTTACAAGCAGGTTTTTCTTTTTTTCAAATTATGTACTGCCCCACTTGGACTTATATAAATTGTAAGAAAAAGTGATTTCGTACTATTCCAATTTCGACACAGAGTTCATTCGAAGTTTCTACAATAACAATCGTAGAAACTTCGGTACGGTATGTCAAAACGTAGGGCGTCTTTTACGGTGTACAAATGATCGTAAAATAACCTACTTTAAATTTTTAACAGCTCTTTATACCTTTAGTCTGTGGCTAAAATATACACTGCTGACCCAAAGCTGAAGTTGTTAGATTTATTGATTTAATTAATTTCTTCCAAAACTTACAGACAATGTTATTAACATGACTTTTGTACAGACTTAACAAATATTGGGAGTTAGGAGCCCAAACTAAGGCGAGACCTGTGATATGGGTCTCCTGGCCTCTTCATCTCGCTTTATTCCTTTTATTTTTTTAGTTTATATAAATGCACCTCACCCTTCCTTTTCCCCTCTACTTCCCTCACTCCCTCTCTTTCTCTTCCCCCTTCCCCAACTCCAACCTTAAAGGCCGATAACGCACTTGTGACTCTTGAGTTGCGGGTGCTCATCGGCGTCGATAGTCACTTACCGTCAGGTGACCCGTCTGCTCGTTTGCCCCCTATACCATAAAAAAAAACAACAACTTCTAATACATTTAATTACATTTATATTTAATATCTAAGCATCAGGTCAGGTTTGAATGCCTACTGGGATGAGAAACATCCAAAGCCAGACCGCTATGAAGAATGTCTTCAACATGCTACCTTCTCCACAAACTAGACCGTCTTCTTAATAACTGCATTCGATTTATATTCAATCTTCGCAAGTATGACCACGTGTCTGCTTTACGTTCCGAATTAAAATGGCTACCTATTCACCAGCACCGTAATCTACGAGCACTAACTTCTCTTTTCTTAACTCTCCATTTCCACCTTCTTATTTAGCTCCCTACCTTCGGTTCTTGTGCTCAAATCATAATAGAAATCTTCGTTCTACAAATAATAACCTTCTCTTACGTCCCCCACATAACTCCGATTTCGTGAACTCTTCGTTCTATGTCCAAGCAGTTCTTCTCTGGAATGCACTTCCACTCGAAATCAGGATGTCCACAAACCGCTTTACATTTAAGAGGAGAGTACGGGATCTGCTCCACAATGAGTTGGCGGAATTGACCCAGCACTAGTACATAACTCTCTATGTGTGTATATATGTATGTTTATGATATGTATGTATTATGTAGTATATTATCTATCAATGACACATAGCAAACTTTGCAACAATGTGTATTTTATTTATGTATTTAACGTGTATATTTAGTTCATGGTTTGATTTATCATATCTATTATAAGACTTTTAAATTCGTATCTTTGGAATAACATCTCTCTCTCTCTCTCTCTCTCTCTCTCTTCCTATGTTTTCTCTCTTTATCATGTCTTTTGCACCTACCACTTTTATTTCTGCATCACCCCAAGGTTGACTGGCAGAGAATGCCTTAGGCATTAAGTCCGCCTTTGTACAGTCTGTGCATGAAGCATTAATAAATAAATAAATAAATACTAATGAAAGTTGTGATCACAAATGTCCAATAATTTATGCTCTCTTGCCATGTCGTTTTATTGAAGGGGAATCCTTGTCAGTGGATTGTCATAGGAGATTAAATTTTTGTTAATTTGAAGAGCAAATAGGTTTGTATCATTAGCCTTACGGGCGCTAAACTTAATATTAAATCTGATTTGAGAAAGTAATTCTGGTAAATTATAATATAATTAATGATTTTGTAGGAATAAACTAAATCGAAATATATGCGTCGGGTTACCAACGGTTGTGCTTTAAACTTGCAGAGTCTATTTTGGTAAATAAAATCTGAATGACCAGGGTTTTCACGATAATTAAGAATCATAAGAAATTTTTAGAACATGTGTAAGCAGTTTCTTCACAATGTTATATAACCTAGGCCCTTGGCAAAATATGAAGTGTTTACTAAAAACTATTCTAGTTTGTTATAGGTTGGATGCAAAAATGTTTAAAAACCAATATTACCCGATGTTGGTTTTCGACTTTATGCTCCAATACGGTTAAGAGTTCCATCGTTTTTTAAAAGACATCCATTGGGTACATAAGCACAAACTAAATTAAGAACAAAGTTACGTCTAATCTTATAATTATATACCATATATAAAGATAAAAGTTCAAATTAGGTGAAGATTGTTTATTTCAATTAGTTTAAATAAAAATGCATCAGACTCCAAATTAAGAGGTACAAGACCGGGCCCATGATACTCCCCTGTTGCATGCTTTCCTTATAATTTTAGTAGATGGCCCTGATGTTGCATTATGTCGTATCGTCTAGTGTAAACATACCAAAATCCTTATTACCAACACTATAATAAAAAATATCGTCTTCTTCATTACTTGTGTCATTAACTTCTACAAAAACTGATTTAAATTCCATTAACAAATTAACAAATGAGTTTATTAGTACATCGAAATAATATTGTGCGAATCAAGAGATTTTTACATATTTACATGGATGTGAAGATTTACATCGTTATTTACACCCTTGCTGTCCAGGTCGCATGAAGTGTTTATTTAGACTGTATTAGTTACTAGTAAAAAACAAACATTACCAAATGATCATTGCTTAAATGACTTACTTAAAAATAAACAGTTTAAGAATTTTGCAGAAAGCTAAAGGTGTAATTTTGAGGGCTTTAGAGCAAGGTCTAATTTAGATGCTCATGTTTCCAAAAAATATTTGAACCTTATAGATACAGAACACCTTACCTGTTCATTGCATAAAAATATAACTTCTATCAATAAACATTATTGCCTTTTTTACTACATGAACAAATACGACATTCTCTTAATGAGTAATAATTTTACTGACATCAAGATAAGCCAAATTATGATTTGCTATGAAAGAGTAATTACAAAGGTTCTAATTCATAGGTATTGTATAGATCATTTAATTAATTCTCATAAGGTAGACACTCCTTAAATGCACCGACTATATTTTTTACACGCTTTATATTAGCTTCATTTGTATGTTTGTATGGTTGTTTGTAACCGATTTCTTAGGGGGCGATTTTGACCCACTTTATACGGCCAGATTTCATAAAAATTTTGCACACCTGTCAAATACCGATGACAATGCAATATTCGATTAAAAAAATTAAAAAAAGCGTGTTTTTTTAGTTTTTTAAACTATTATTTATTATACTGTTAATAACATTACAGTTAACGGAATAAAACGTTAGTGTATAAAAAAGAAATAAAATACAAATGATTTAGCGCTGTAATTGTAGGTTGACAATGTGAAGTAGGAGAAAGTTCAAATAAAAAGGCATCCTGACTTGTCTAAGTTACCATAATATGTAATGTATTTTTAACAACTTGAGGTTACTAAATGACTCTAAATGACCTAAGTTGGCTTCAGGTACCACAGTGAAAAATAATTACGTATGCTGACGACACGGCTTTAATTGTGCACAGGAGAGGCTGGTTGGAGGGGTATAGTCACGCGGAAAAGGCCCTTTCTATTGTTGTCATGGTTTGCTACCAGTCTTCTCACACTCAATGTCGAAAAAACTAATTACATTACATTTTCCTGCAACTCTTCCCCTCAACCGCAAAATGGCCTTCAATTAAAAGCTCATACTTGTGATAAGCCAAATAAAAACTGTAACTGCCTACCTTTAGTCCATACGACTAGTACCAAGTATCTTGGAGTACATATAGACTCTTACCTCCACAGGGATAAGCATATTCAAAATCTCTCAGCCCGTGCCAGGAAACTGATATTTGTTATGAAAAGTTAAGGTCCTCGGCAGGTTTTAAAACATTAAAACTGGTGTACTTAGCATTTGTGCAATCTTTGCTCAGTTATTGCATCCCCGTCTGGGGTAACGCATGTTCCCTGTATATGCTTAAAGTCGAAAGAACACAAAGAGCTGTCCTTAAAGTTCTACTACATAAACCGTTCAGATATCCAACGTCACTATTATATAAAGAATGTTCAGTCCTCACCGTGAGATAGCTCTTTGTGCACCAGATGGCACCCCGTAGACATGCAGAAGTGCCATTTAAAACAAGCAACAAACGCAGAAGGGACCGCATTTGCGAATTTACACCTCGTCGAACAGCTCTTGCAGGTCGAAGTTTCTACATTTACAGTTGTATACTTTATAACCGTATTAATAAAGAAATTTACATTCATAACCTAAATAAAAATAAATTTAAATTAAGTTTAACGGTCTGGCTAAAAACGTCAGACTATGCACACACGGAATCTTTTTGAAAAACGAAATGTTAGGCTCCCATTCTGACATCACATCCTGTCACAAACAGAAAAATTTCGGACAATACAGTCACACAAAAATACTCAGGTTTAGATACATACCTTTTCACACTAGCTTCATTCACATATTACACATACACACCGACATACACACACTAACCTAATATTGTTAAGAAAGTATATTTGCAATCACAATGTACTACTCCATCCTTATGATGCAACAATGTTGTATAAGTTGTAATACATGGTCCTTATTCAGTCAGATTGTTCTCCGACCATGGAAGGCGCTGACACCTGTGATACAGTGAATTTTCACTAGTACAGGTGACAACGATGCAAACTACTATGTACTTATGCGGACTTTTGTTTCCAGTATTGTTCTCTATGTGTTTTATTTTGTTATATTTTGTCTAAATAAATTTTATTATTATTATTATTATTACTATGAGCTCTGATTTTTGGTTAAAGGGATTATTTCTCATAAAGAAAACATTTCACTTACATGAGATAACATTTTCAGTTTAGTAAACTAATCAAACATCTAGACATCACATAATACTAGTTTAATAATATAATATTTACACAAAGATACTTTCGTGTTAAATTTATTTTTGTATGGTGGTATTGCAATAAAACGCAAGCAACAAAATGGAGCATGAAAACATCCTGCACGATGATTAAGGACCTTCATTCAGTAATTTATAATCATTTTAGCCTTCATTTCAATATTTTTTTAACAGTTAAATCTATACTGAATTAAAGAATAATAGACATACGAATCTTTAATTGGGTTTCCTCAATTTTTTTTTAATAATTATGTCTCTATAATTCTGAAGGTGCGAATTATGAGCCCAAACTCGAAGGGTTAAATTGTAGCCTCTGAAGAGTTTCACTATCCAAATCCTGGCTCCATCGTCAGATCAGCTCTAAGATGCCAAATAATAGTATTATCATCTAAACTACATATATACAAAGTTTTATTTCGATACGGCAATTAGAAGTAACTTGAAATTGACGTCCAACATTCGTTTAGATAATAATTACAAGTGAAGTGTGTACGCAACATAAAATCATTCATTTTAATAATGTATTTCTGAACATAAATTAAGGATAGTAACTCGATCTTGTTAAAAAGGTCTTCATTTATAGGACATTGTCGTCGTAAGAATTATCCTGATCTTTTATTGACAAATAATTTTATTTATTATATTTTTCACGTTCATCACCTCCTGGGCTGGCACCTTTATTATTATCATTTGAGTTATGGTCACCTTTATTGTCTTGTGGTATGTTACCATTGTCATCTGGTACGTTACTGTCACCTTTATTATCCTCTGGCAAGTTATCTGGCATATTATCGTCATCATCATTTTCTTTCGGAGAGGTGTTAGTACCATCTTTGTCATCTAGTATCTTGTCTTCAGGTTCGTCAGTATCCAGTATGCTGTCGTCACCTTCATTATTATCAGGTATGTTGCCGTCACCGTCATTATCATCAGTTGTATTGCCATTATCTTCATTATCGTCGTTTAAGTTATCGTCACCTTCATCCTCACGTAGTGAGTTTTCATCGTCTTTGTTATCATCTTTTTCATTACCATCTTCCAAGTAGCTCTTATCTTCATCAGTACTTGGTCTTTCGTCTTCGATTGGATTATCATCTGGTAATTTCTCATGACCACCTTTATCTGGTGAATTGTTTTCATTATCTTCATGGCCAGTGTCATCGTTAGGTCCCGGTGTAGGATGCGCGAGCATCATCCGGCTGGACACTAGCACCAACGCTACTAATATCTGTAAAGTTAAATATTACAATAATAAAAAGAGACAATATACGAAACACTATGTACATATATCCCAGTCTAAGTTTTCAAAATTATCTATATTAAAAAGATCAGTACTCGTTCGAATAAGTATAGTTACAGACGTCTATTTTATATCATATATACATTGTTATGGTAGTTAAGTTTTAAAATTATTATTTTTTATTTCTTTTTTATTTAGTTGTTTTGCTTAAATTCAACAAAATTATATAATAATATACGTGGGAGAGCCATGCTTCGGCACGTATGGGCCGGCTCGACTCCGCTCGATACCACGGCCTCACAGAAAACCGGCAGTGAAACAATGCTTGGATTGCTGTTCGCCGCGTGAGTTAGGTTACCGGAGGCCCTAACCCTTCCCTCTCCCCTATTAGCATCCTTCCCCTCTCCCCCCTCTCCTCCCCTCTAATCCCCCTCTCCAGTCTTCCCGCTTTTCCCCCCTCTCCCCCTACTCCCACCCTAAAGGGCGCCAACGCACTTGTGACTCTTGAGTCACAAATTAAATATAATTAGTTTACCCAATTATACATGTTTCAATTTGAGCTTTTCGAGAGATAAAGGAATAAAAATATAATTTAATAAAACACTCACCAGAAAACGCATGCTGCTGACGAATGTTGAACTAGACTGTTCAATGATTTTTAGTTATTTATATATTGTATTTTTATTGGCCGACTAATTGGTAACCACAAAAAAGTTTTGGAAGAAATGATTAGGATCTTGTCGACATTAATTTACTGTTCGGATGTGTATACACTGGTCGATGTCATGTCTGCGTTGGGTGGGGTGGGTCAGTATAAATAAACAAATACGTAGTCGTGAGGAGGAGAGTGCCTGGTCGATGTCAACGATCAAACAATTCCGAGAAATATTTTTTTTAATCGATGATAACTACGAAACAACTACATCTTAGGACTGATATCTATAAAGTAGACCAAGTTAGTACACAGTTTAGCTAATTTAACTTCTAACTAGGTATATATTTATGAACTAAATCTTGTATATAAAATAAATTTACAGAAACAATGACGATAATTAATATTAGAATTATGACACTCAAATAAAAAAATAAATAAATCTAGGAATACAAAAAAGGAACAAAGAAACGATGAGAAATTAATTACAATACAATACAATATTCTTTGTTGTACACCATAAAACAATTTACAAAATCGCTAGATGCGATTTCTTACAGACAACCTTTATAAGATGGATATATGCAATAGATTAAAATTATTTAATCAAAAAAATACTTTAACAGAATATGCGTATACTAGACCGGACCTAAGATAATCTGTGACCTCTGTGACAGATATTTGCTCAATATTTGAGAAGAGTTACTCTTGAACGTAACGTTACAGTTAGTAGTCAGATTTAGTTGAACATAGTGTGCAGTTTGCAACATATGTGGGAAATATTAACGTTGTATTTTTGCTGAGTTAGAAACGCTTGGATGCCACCTTTGCGTCACAAGGTTTTTATAAGGTAGGCAATGGTGCCGATTCTATTGTACATTCGACTAAACTAACACCTGACTTAATTTCTTCATATGAAATCAACCTAGTGTTCTTCGTAATAAGGTCTATTTGATACTGGCATCTGTTTCTCAGCGCCACTAAATTTCACTAAAACCTGTCAACGTGTACTCAACTTTATTTCCACGCAGCGAGAGTCTCCATTTATTCAAACGCTGTATAATTGCCGTATAAAAACTTCTTCAAAACCAACAAGGATAACATGTTTTTAATCTACACCTACGAAGACGCTTACTAAAAACACAGAGCGAAAGAGATGGCATTCAACGGATAGCGGCTCTCGCTACGTGGTATTAAAGTTTATTTAAGCGTATCAGACTTTAGTCGACAAATAAATTGCTTATTTCGATAGCGACATATGTTACCTACTTGTTTCAATTTGAAATAAGACCTTGTTTTGAAATGTACAAGGTTTACATCTTATATGAAGAAAATTTAGTGAATTTTAATTTAGCGAGTGAAGTAACAGAATTGGGGCCAATAACGGAAAAATAAGTCACTTACACCTGTGTCGTACTATGCAGTGTACACATACCTTAAAACCTCAATAAAAGTATATTAATGAACAAAACCTGGCTTCATTAAAGGTGTCATTATTTATAATAGATAATGATTTATGCTCCATTAACAAACACGGAACCAACAAACAATTTGATATTGAAACAAAATATTTTTGGAATCATGTTATAAATTAGTGTCGCATGTTAGTGAAAGTTTTTTTTTATACATAATAGCATTTTGATTAATTACGTTAGTTCAACAAGGTTGAGGACGTGTTAAAATCGTCTGAGGTTATATCACTGGGACGCATTCTTGGTCCAAAAAACAAGCGTTACATGCTTCTCGGTAATAACTTCACTACTACTGAATATTTTGATAATTTTCTTAAATATAAATTACACATATATTTAAGACCTTCATCGAATAAACTCCTGTGTTGCATCGAAAAGTCGAAGAAGTTTATTTTCATTTAAATTGACAATCCGGTCAGATTCTGTCATACAGATTAATAAGAAAGTTATAAAGCTCCGCCTCAATTGTAAATAATATAAGTGTTTATATAATTATGCAATTTGAACATGTGATTATTTCGACAACGATACCTTGATAACAAGATGACTACTGGTCTGAAGACAGATAAATTTATCAATTTCTTTTTACTAAGCAACGCAAATGTCAAACAAACACACGGTAAGCGATTACCTACCCATGAACATACGCAACAGTGGAACCTATCATATGGAGCCCTTGTAATTTTCTTCATTATATTGTGAGAAAATACAACACTTCACTAACAGTCTCATTGAGTAAACCTCGGTTTCAGTGGAAGAAATTTGCTGTGCTCTGCCTCCTTGACTAGAAAAATATCGTTATGCCTCACTTCTAAAAAACTTAGTTACTATGAGCATCTCGAATATCGTATTCCGACCAGATGTAGTAACAAATGCGAGATCAATGTTGCTGGGACATTGACAAATATAAGGAGTCACCCCCCTCCATTAGCCTCCTCCTGTCTTTCCCCCTGTACTAGAAAAGCAGAAAAAGCGCTTCTTCAAATCGAACTACTCTCATATTGGGTGTTGATTGATGAGATCATATGCAGACTCGGTGCGCCATAGAATAGCTGATGTACATCGATTTATATGAGCGTACTGGTAGTTTAATGCTGTCGGTGTATATCGCAATTAAGTATTCTGTGGTACCTAAGGCAGCTGTGTTACTGCGGGCGAGAGAATAAGAGGCGATTGACGGTTACTCCGACATTACGTTTAGCTATAATAGTCATTGTTGTAAATAAAGTGCCATCAAATTAACTATTTGTATTTTATATATTTATTTATTTTATTTGTAGGCGATATACTTTCTAATTAGTGCTGCATGTCAATTCAAAACGTCAAATATCCATCGCATGCGACGGTGCTTAGAAAGGAACGGAGACTCCTACTACTTCGAGAAGCAATAAAAATATTAACAGGCTTCTATATCATTCAGTTTTTTATTTTCTAAAAACTTTCAGTGTCACCCTTGTATATAAACATGGCTTTTAGAATAGCCGCGAGGGAAAAGTAGATTTCTGCATCACAGGTCGATACTGTTCAAAATCATCATGACGATTTTAGAGATCGCATAACATTAAAATAAAATTATATAGATGTCAATTGTATGATGGATCTGTCTCAAATTATAAAATACTGTGACATAGTGTTAAATGACGAAGCAATAATATAACGTGGCTTAAAAGTTTATTTACACATTCCTAATTAAAGGAGTTGGCTTACGTTTTTATTAACTAACTAGTTTAAAATCCCGAAATCCATTAATTCAAGTTACCATTAATTCAAGTTTTTTTTAACACTAGCAACCCGCCCCGGCTTCGCACGGTTACAAATTATATACCTAAACCTTCCTCGTGAATCACTCTGTCTATTAGTGCAAACCGCATGAAAACCCGTTCACTAGTTTTTCAGTTTATCGCGAACAGATAGACAGACGTAGCAGGGGACTTTGTTTTATAATATGTAGTGATGTAAAAGCTACACCCCTATGTAGGATGGCACGTAAAAAAAATTATACACACATGTATACCCCAACTTTCGCAGGCATGTACCTACACACACACACGCATACACACACCCATACACACACACACACTCATACTCACACATATACTCTCATGAAACATTTATGTATGTGTAATAAAAAAAATGTTTTTTCTAATTTTTTTTTTATTTTATTTCAAATTTACAAACGCATCGCAAGTGGCATATTATTAAACTGTAACCCTTGCTATGGCGATGACACTGGCCCCTGTAACACAGTAATACTAGCACAGGGGTCAGGGAATTCTTAACTATGAATGTACAAATATATGTTCATCTATTATGTCAATAAAGAATTATTATTATTTAATCGCCCCCGCTGACAGTAGGATACACACCCAACTTTAGTGTGGCGAGTAAAAAAAACTGGAATGGCATGAGCGGCTGCCGATACGCCTATGTACATGTGTCGTCAAATATTTATGGAGCACTCAGCCGGGAACGATTCTGGCTCCATTGCGATTAGGTGCATTCTACGTACCATATTGCGCTGGGTTTTGTCATTGCACTACGTTCGCGTATTCGAGGACCTAAAACTGAAATGAGTGGATCATTTGCTGTAGGAAACATGTGTGGTTTTGTACGTTTGTATCTGCACGTGTGCGGTTTCGTTTACAAACGGTATAGAACTCAAGGTCTAGCTAAAGGCGGAAGGGCACAGTAGAATGAATCAAATTTAATGATTACAATGACATTGAGGTCAAAATAATTAGAAGAGGTTCGAATCCTCTTCCGATTCTTTAAACGATTTGGGAGAGTTTTAGTGACTATCGGGCTGGCGAGATTAACTTGGGGTCGCCAATCAAAAGTTGATGGTGAAGTTGGATACTACCCCTACCAATGTAGGGTTTAAGGACAACCCAAACCTCGACTACAATTTTATAAACTGTAAGTCTTTGTTGGTTTTATCGTTACTTGAGATATGTCTGTGTGTATGATTTGTAAAACATAGTTAGAGAGAACATTATTTATTGTACACCACAGTTGGACAGAAATTAAACAGTTTATAATAAGTGGCATCTACAGTGGGCGGTCATATATATTTAGTGAAATAAATATTATTATATTTATTTCACTAAATATATATGTCCTATGTGTTTTCTGTATACAATGATGTAGATACTTCACGTATTCCTTTTCACTTCATTTCTTACTCTCAGATCAGTCGTAATATCATTCGCTTTACTTAGATACTATATTTACTATGTCATTGTTCCCGTTCTAAATATTTTTAGTACGTCACCAGCTACCCCTTACTTTCGTCTGTTGTTTCCATACAAAGGTTGTATGGAAGACATCGCTTTTAGTGATAAGACCGCCCACTGTAGTTGCTACTTATTATAAACTGTTTAATTTCTGTCCAACGGTTAGTGGAGACAATTTAGTGGAGTTATATAATGATTACGACAGTGTCGCTATACTCCTTACTATAGTGGAATACATTTCAGCATATTATGCAAAATATAATTTCAATCTATAGTGATTGTAACTTAATAAGCTAGTGATTACATGGTTTCTGCACGTCACTAGATCACAATCAAAGCCAATAATTATAAACAATATTTTGTTTTATCGCCGCAGAGAATGTTCCCGACATAATTGTAATTAAATATACCATTTATAAGAAAAGCGCCCTCTATTTGTTTGAATTAAGAAATCGTGCAAAAGTAACTTTTAAGTAAAATAATCACTTATTGAAACTTTATTGCTTCACTTAAGGAATATAAAAACATTCTTTTGTTAAACGCGATTACTTTGGAGAAAGAAAATTGTTATCATCAATGATGCAAAGGGAGGATCATGTCTTCGCACCCTGTTTGTTTGATGAACGCCTGTGCTAGGGGCATGCGGCGGGGGGGAGGTTTAAGGAGGATCACTAGCGAGCCGATTTTAATTTGATGGACCGCGAAGCCTTTTTATGGGGGCCTTTGTTTCGATTCGATTGAACCTTTTGAGAGGTAAGGTTTCAATAAAAAGCCCGTCCGAGATCCGAGGTACGCCCTCTCTTGGATTTTATTATAATTATGCATTTTTTATTTTATGAAATCTGTATTATTATGTACATTTTTTGTGCTTTAGAGTTTAATCATTTTTATAAATTTTTTATTCTACTTTATGACGGATTAAAATGGTAAGTGCCTGCTGATGCCTGATTCCTATTGAAGATTATTTTCTATTACTGCTGGTCAGCAATGCTGCCGAATGCTCTATCGCCGCCACATGTAAGCCACGCTGTCAGAATGTTCTAAGCTAATTATGTAAAAGGAGTAATTACTGGGTGATATAACAATGCACAACCTTAACCGTGGAAGTTAGGAGCATCTACCACGAAATTATGTTCCCAAGGTTGTACAAAATAGTGTTTGAAATTTTTAAATCTTCTAAAGTTTATTTGGCTGTTTGATGGCAAATAAATAAACGCGTATTACAGCATTTTTATTCAGGTATAAATATGTATTTACAAACTATACATAATTACCGTATTAATTTAACGGTATCTTCCCTAACACGCTGTATAATCACAGCAATGTAACGTAATATATTAAATGAATTGTACCGCACATGCAGACTTGTTCATCTCTACGTTAACGCCATTCGATAGCGTTATATTAATTCCCTGGGCTTCATTGAGGCCAGTAATGATGGTGCTAAATCGGGCGGCACGACCATTGCGGTACAATTTAACAGCTGTTTTCGTTATTTGAATTTGATTATTTTATTTATAAAGGTGGATACACACTTTGCGAGGCAAGTGTGTATCCGGCGTGCAACGCAGGCCTTGACTTGAGGCGTGTATGGTAAAAAAAAAAGCACAAGCCAACAAATAGTGAGTAAATAACTCTATTTAGATAGACATAGACACTCGTCTACGAACATCTTATAATATCGGAGATACTTTACGTACTAGCACAGCGTCGAGTTCTTGGTATAGGGTTAGATTGCCAGCGCTAGATGGATTGCGTTCACATTCTGGTAGATATACACATCGGAAACTGTTTCTCTGACAGAAACTCGATGAATCTATAACTCAATATTTTATCAAATCAACAAACAGCGTTGGAAAGCCGAAAATCCGACAAATAAGATTAAGTTTTTAAAATGTAAAAATCAGAAAAGTTAAGGGTAAATTTGGGGATACTAACTTTTAAACTTTCGCGTTCCATGATATAAATATGTAATCTGGTGCAACCTGGTCGAAACGTCAGGCAATTCAGAGGTATGTAATACCTTTTCGTAATTATATTAATTAATTATAATTATATTAACTTCAAACATCTCACACACGGCCATTTGATCCCAAACTAGGCAAAGCCTGTACTATGGTAACCAGACTGCTGATAAACATACTTATATATTTATAAATACATACATATTATAGATAAATTACATTAGTAATCGCGTTAATTCCCGTTTAAATACATAAATTCGGGTATTACGGAAAACCCAGCGTTTTTTTTCAATGCGAATTAAGAGGTTTGCTCCTTTCTTTAACAGACTTCGATTAAACTTGGTACACAGGTACGATATATCCTAGATTGACAGGTAGGCATACGCGACCAAGACATACAAGCAGAGGCGGGTGTAACTAAGTAAAGCAGTGAATTACCATATTCATTTTCTAAAAGACTTTTTGGAAAATAGTTTCAAATAAAAGCCACTAAAAATAAACTGAGCATACAACATTGGCTAAAGTCAGCCGCCCTAACAAGACGTGCCTGGATTTCGTATACAATATGCTAACAGTAAATCTCTTCGGTGTACGAAGTAATTTGACGGCACATTAAGTTGAGACAGGCGATCCCATTAATATCTACCATTTGTGAAATCACATCGTTTGTTATCGAGTCCCAAAGTGAATGTGTGCAGAAAAGGCCAGGTACACACTATAGTGCTCGACCTCTGACTTATTTCTTAAATATAATACAAGGTTACTCTTCCTCTGCTTTAAGAGACAGTAACGATGCGGAGAAATTTTATAACATGTTAAATACAATTTAGTTTAGTAAACTAGTAATTTGGTAAATCACTTCGTGGTCCGCTCTATAATAAGTACTTACTAGTCTCTAGGGCGCTGCCAATCTTACGTCACTGAAATAAAAAAAAAAGTACTGAATTTAACACATACGCTTAATCTAACTTCTAATACAATTTTTATGCTGCCTTCTGGTTAGATATTTTCATTTTTACCTTACTTTAGAATTGCAATCCTGCTTCATTTAAAGGAGCCCCTTTAAATTATCAATTCTACTCACTAGCAGAAAAAAATCATGATTATGGTAGTAGTGCTTATGTAACAACTGTCTAATGTAGTTTCTCCCTAGTCGGTTCGCTACAATTTAAGCACAAACCTTAAGTACAACAAACGCCTTTAAAAAAAAGTAATTATACTTAATCTGCAACTATTTCACACTATTACACAATGGAGCATAATACAAAGCAACACAGCAAAAACAGAGCATAAGCACAATATTGTGGATTTGAACTAATTTACTATCTACACGCAGTTATCTTCGTCTAAGCTATTAAAAGTAATATATTTCGTTGTACTTGGAGTATTTTAAAAATAAATGTCCTCGTGCCCAGTAGTGCGTTTACAACTAGTTTCACGGGCATTTAAGTGGCCATAATGGTCGAATTTTAACAACTGTTATTTTTTATGGGGCTGGATGGCATTTACAGGTAACAAAAGTTGTAAAACGTACAGAAAAAAATCATTACCATGTCAGTCGAAGGATCTTTAAAATGAATTTACGTAGTTAATTTTTTTTTTTTTTAATAAAAGGCTATTAGTAACGTGGGTCACACATTACTAGTATTCTTGTTAACCCCTCCAGCTAAGCTAAATGCTTGTGTTAGGAGTAGGTTCACGTAGAGGTACGCGAATGGCGTGAGGCCGCTCGCCGAGCCACCATGGCTCGTTGGTCGTCCCGGCTGGAGGCTCCACGTGCTGGCTTTGCCGCCGTGGAGGCGCTCCAACCGGTCATCGTCGAGTGAGCAGGGCGGCAGCACGGGACCCTTTCCTTCCGACTGACGCAGGTTCTTTCCGGGCACGGCTGCTCCGGGAAGTCCTGCACTTGGTCGCTAGGAGGGAATTGAGTCCCGCCTGTCACCACTGCGACTGCAGTGAGGACTCGGCTCGGCACACGCTGGCGGTTTGCCCCAGTTGGGCGACGCAGCGTCGGGCCCTCACTGCAGTCATCGGAGTGGATCTGTCGCTACCGGCTGTCATACGCTCCATGGCCGGTAGCGACAGGAATTTTACCGCGGTCGCAACCTTCTGTGAGGAAGTCATCTCGCAGAAGGAGGCGGCGGAAAGGGTTCGGGAGGACGACCTCCACTCGGACCTAATTCGCCGCCGGCGAACCGGGCGGCGGAGGCGCGCTTACCAGCGCCTCATGCCGCCCTGAGTGTGGCCGCGGGTGGACGGGACGGGTTTTCTCCTTCACCCGCTATAGTAGCCCCCCGCGAGGAGGCGGCGTCCGCGTGTGCCTGGACGTCGCCTAATTGAGAGGTTTTTTACCCGAAGGTGGTGCCCGCGCTTTTGCGGGCAGGCGCTAGGAGGGTTCCGGATGTCTTAATAAAAGCTGTTCCCGGATCCCTCCTATTTAAGGCGCAGTACGGCACACCGTGTGGTTTTAGTCGGTTCGATTCCGACACACCGCCCCATCGTAAACCCCGGTGGGGTGACGGCCCGAGGGGGTTTCCACACGCACAAAAAAAAAAAAAAAAAGGAGTAGGTTCACGTCGGAAGTGCACTGGGTGGGGTTCGAGCTCGCAACCACTCGCAAGTCCGACGCCTTAGCCATTACGCCGATACTGACTTTTAAACTTTCGCTTCCCATGATATAATTATGTATTTATACGGAAATTAACGCGATTAAGAAATAGGTATTACATACCTCGGAATTCCTTGACATTTCGACCAGGGTTCGTGTCAGCCTGTGACCACGTCCAGTACAATCTGGTTGAAACGGCAGGCACTTCAGAAGTATGTAGTACCTATTTCCTGAACACGTTAATTCCCGTTTATATACATAATTATAATCTATATATATTTATAATGTAATATAATTTGTTTATTCTTCTTTCACACAAAGTTTGTACAAAGTACCTATCTATGAGTATGGATAGAATGGAGTATCTTTTGGGCTGTACGGTCTGAGCCGCAAAAGCCTTTCAAATTATTTTTTTTTACAATTAATTACAATTAATAATTATTTATATTTTTTAACCGACGAGGTTATCAATTCTACACGTAAATTATACCCGTAAATAAAATCTAATAGTTGTCAATGGGACTCACATATTGATAAATTTATCGAATAGACTCAGTTCGGCAGCATACGCAAAAAGAAAAATTCATGAAGTGACTGATATTGAAATATCCAGATTAGTCTATTCTAGTTATTTTCATAGTATAATGTCCTAATGACGGATACGGGGTATGTCTGTCAATGGAACACTTATTTTAATTACTGAAAGAGCATGACTAGCATGCGGGGACAAAACTATAAAAAAAAAAACTATCCGTTTACAAATTATGACCGTTTGATTTATGACAATTTCCAAATATTATCAAGATTTTAAATCGTACATATTTTTTTTTGAACTATTCACTCGGTTATTGAGAAAACCCATAAAAACTTACTTAAAAGGTTTAGGAAGTTAGTTTTTATGGATTTTCTTAGTAACAGAATGAAAAATTCGAAAATAAAAAAAATATACACGATTTGAAATCTTTGATTGTTTACATTATATTATTATACTATGAAATATTAAAAGTATTAAGATTAAAAATAAATGAACTAAAATATATTTTTTTTACTTTTCATCTTAATAACAAAATAGCGCTAAACAAAACAGTGCTATTGTACAATTGACTAAATATTGTTATAACTATCTGGTGATTTAAAAGTGGTGCCGAGAGTTTGTTTGTCCGAGATCTTGACACAAGGCTCAAACATTTGGAAACAGGCGGTCAAAGAGTATACAAACTCTACGTTTGGGCGGTTGTAGATCGACACAGGCAGATACGGTTATTATCTGTAATCCTTTTTTTTGAGTTTCATAATTTTACATTTGACAATGCAACCTATTTTTGCGGTGACTCTGTGCGTGTTGATATAAAAATTGACTATCCTACTATACTATATTATAAACGTGAAAATTTGTGAGTCTGGATGTTTGTTACTCTTTCACGCTAAAACTAGTGAACCGATTGCGATGAAACTTGGTGTGTTGATAGCTGGAGACCTGGATTAACATATAGGCTACTTTTTATCCTGACTGGCGCTCGCCCCCGGTGAAACCGCGGGGCGTTGCTACTTTGAAATAATTGTTCAGCAATTTTATGAAACAAAGATATTGAATGTGAATTTTAATGATGATTTTTGTGTTTTAAAATAACATAGATCCATATTGATTTAAATTTACCTTGTACAGTAGTTACTTAATACTTTATTGTTCTACGACGAGTAAAACGACTAAAGAAAGACTTTCGACAAATCGTACCAAGTATTATTGAGCTCGTAAACGTAGCGATCCGATTTTATATCTTCCCTCGACTCGTAAGAGCCACCAATTATATGGTAGGCGGTTTTTTCGCATTGGACATTCGTTATTTAGTTCTGTAAGACTCTTTATATCGTTATACTGAAACGGTCTCCGCTTTCGAGAGAACGAAAAAAGTGGGTCCTTTTCAATAAAATTTATTTTATGTCTTCCTAAGTAAATATATTTGAAATCGAAGTATTTTACTCCTCAGTACTTCGATATTTGAATGGGATTGGTAGTTTGTACGTGTTTGAAGTACATTGCTGCTTGTGTCTTAAGAGAGCATTTGCTAAGTTTTTAGTAATATTTTATGGTATTACGCCTAGAGGTAGTTTTGATAACCATACCACTACCCGATACCCTTAAGGGTCCCTCTAATTACTTCCCCTCATACTTTGAAGAGAGAAAGAATACAAAGGCAAATAAATTGTCAAATGATCCTGCTTTGGTTTAAAGAAACAGTTACAGAATTGTGTAATTTAAATAAGAGCATAATAGGGTAATTATGCGGCACGATGGACCGACTACCTGAAGAAGGTGGCTGGCAGCGGATGGATGTGGATTGCGAAAGACTGGGAGTTGGCGTTCCTTGGGGGAGGCCTTCGTTCAACAGTGGACGGCGATAGGCTGATGATGAGGGTAATTATAATTGGAAGGGTTGTAATCTTTATGTTTGTTGTTGTCTTTTTGTGGTTATCTTTATGTTATGGTAACCGCCTACCATCACTTAGGCCAAATGTTTGTTTGCCATCTTAGTTATATATTTCTTTTGCTAAACAAGTAGGTAATCAGCAATGTATAATATATAAGTTGAACCAACTGTAATCTAATTTTTTTTCCGACGTTACTCTCTTCGTAAATGGAGGTAACTCGTAATATATTTTTTCATGTCGGTCATTTGTCTAACGCACGTGGGTTTTTGTAGACATTAAGCGCCTTAAAAAGGGCATTTACCTTCGTGCCACTGGCCGCTCCCTGCAGCGCTTGGGAACACATGTGTATGGACCATATATTATTTATATATAGGGGATATTAAAGTCTTGCGATCTTGAATGTTTATAAAGATTTTTTTATTAATATAGTCTATTTCGAAACTATTTGAAATTGAATTTCGAATACTATATTCAAAAATGTTTTTAAACTTTTTAATAAATTTAATAAAATATACATAATCTATTCTTGGATGTAAATCTCTTGATAAAAGGGTAGATGACTGTCAAGTAAAATCAGTATCTTTTTAATAAACGTCAAAACTGACGGTTCGGTACATTTTTGTATTAAATACGACATTACGTCACCCCGTAGTGTTGTCGAATCATCCACTTTTAATGTCGAGATGACAATTTATTTTATAACAATTATAAAATAATTAAAAAACCATCCATCCGAGACTTGCAGTATCCCTTACCCTAGGTTCCTCTCCCTACCCATTTCCCCTTATACAAATTTACCTTCTTCCTTCTTTCACGTCTTAAAATGACTGCATTCCCAAGGATGGTCAGCGTTGGTAGTCAGCGGGCCATGAAAGAAACCAGCCAAAACCCTTTGCAATGTTATAAATTGCGCCGATCCTAATGAAAGTTGGGAAAGGGTCGGAAGATGATGATGTTTTTATTGTATTTCACTTAAAATGTGTACAATAAAGAGATAAATTGACGTGGGAGAGAGATGCTTCGACACGTATGGGCCGGCTCGACCGGAGTGATACCACGGCCTCACAGAAAACGGGCAGTAAAGCAAAGTTTGCATTGCTTTTCGCCGCGTGAGTGAGGTTACCGGAGGCCCTAACCCTTCCCTCTCCCCTATTCCCGTCCTTCCCCTCTCCTCCCTTCTCCCCTCTTTCCGCTCTTCCCCCTCTTCTCCTACTCCCTTAAGGGCGGTAACGCACTTGTGACTCTTGAGTTGCAAGTGCCCATAGGCGGCGGTAGTTATTTACCATCAGTTGACCAGTCTGCTCGATTGCTCCTATAGCTTAAAAAAAAATTATATAATTATATATCCTTCTTTTTGTTAGTTTTTGCTTGTGTTAAGGTTTTTAAAATCTATGAAGGGAAATATTTTCAGGTGAACGTAAAGGGTTCTCACGCAAAAGAATTAGCCGAATCAACTCGTTCGTAGATATATATTTTATGTATGTGTAAGTAAGTTTATGATGTGTATACATATATGTACATATAAACATATATATTAAGCTACATAATACATGTTTGAGTCATCTTTGGACAAATTACAGAGTATATACATTATAGAATTTAAGTGAATGCAGACTAAAGAAGAAGTATGTGCAATTTAAATTGTAAAGGTTGACTGGTAGAGACTTAGAGTATGGTATTGCTATTGGTATATATTTAGGGTTTTGTTTCCGCATCTAGACTCATAGGTGGTTCATTATGCGTTCAGATAAGCTGACTAGTTGAGTCAGCCTAGCTCCTTCCAGAAGCACAGAAGCCACCTAGGACGTTCTCAGGTTTCTAGGAGCGACCTGGCTCCCGCGAGGATACTTGCCCGTTGTGTGGCCACTCCATCGCACTCCGCGGTGAGACTTTGAGAGTGCCTTCGGCATCAACCCCGCCTGAGTATCAGATGTGCATAAAATAAATAAAGATTTGTTCACCATTCAGCTTATGTAGTGAAAGACAGTGAAGTTATATGATATATTTCAATCTCGTCTGAAGGAGATAGCAATATGAGAGAGAGAGATAGATTGGTCCAACTTGCAGATTCTCATTATAGATAAACGAGTGTTTTTCAATAAAATGCGAACGTCGCGTCGCCTCCCGTTCGTCGCGTCTAAATGCAATGAACAAAAAATATTTCTCATCGATATATCAGTTTTTATATTGCACGTAGGTTTTCTGTGTGTTTACTTTTGTACGAAGACTACTAAAACTAAGAGCCCTCTGAGGTTTTTAATATGATGAAGTTTTGAAGTACATATTTTTACTAGAGATCGTGTGGTGTTTTGTTTTGTTCTGTTTTAAGCAAAAGCTACAGGGGTAGCTTTTGAAGTTTCCTAATAATTTTTAAATTTAAAACACTTAATATTGGTAAAATAATTTAGCTTTCTGCACTTCTTCTGCAAGAAAATGGTTAAAGAATATTACTTGGCACCTTAATTTCTCCTTTTCTTCCTTTGCTGCAGTTATCGGATATAATCTCATTAACCTAGAAATATATATATGTTACTGTAAAAGCCCGAATATTGGTAAATCCTAGGTTTTACCGGTAAATTCTAAGATTTACCAACCGTTATTGGTAAAAGTCCGAATTTAATAAAGAAGAGATAATTTTTCGGGCTTTTATTACTGATAGATAGATGATTAAAAAATATCACAATTATAATTACAATTAATTGTTAACAATTTTTTTTTAAATAAACAACATTTACCAACCGTCATTGGTAAAAACCTAGGATTTACCAAACTTTCATGGTAAAAGCCCGACACGCCACAATTGTGGCGGTAAGACCCATCATGGAGGGTTGGCTCGAGAGGCAGCACGGCAGCCTCTCCTACCGGCTGACGCAGGTTCTGACCGGCCACGGCTGTTTCGGCAAGTACCTGTGTCGCATAGGCCGGGAGCCAACGTCTGCGTGCCATCACTGCGGAGGCTGTCGCGAGGATACTGCACTCCACAATTTAGTGGAGTGCTCAGCGTGGACGCAACAACGCCGTGACCTCGCAGCGGCTATTGGAGTGGGATACCTCTCACTGGAGACCATGGTTCTGTCCATGGTCCAAAGTGAGAGTGCGTGGGAATCCGCTGCCTCTTTTTGTGAGGAAGTGATGTTAGCTAAAGAGGCAGCAGAAAGGGAACGGGAGAGGGCTAGTACTCTCCCGACCCGAAGGAGAGGCACCAGGCGCCGGAGAACGCAGAACGATCTCCGGCCTCCATGAGCGCTGGCCTGGTGTGTCCGGGAACGGGTGAGGCTGCCCGTTACTCTAGCAGAAGCAGGCCTGAGACGGTGGCGCGCCGTGTTCCGCGCGCGCCTCTCTACACTGGAAGGGGGGCAAGGCCCCCCGCTCGCAAGGGCGTAGCTGCCTTTTGTTTAAGAGGCGGTCAAGGTCTGCTAGGGTTCTCGGGGACTTCCTTCCTAGGGTATACCCGAGTCCCTGGCAATAGACTTATTTATGACGGAACACCGTGTGGTTTTAGTCGGTTCGATTCCGACATACCACTTCACTAGCAGCCCCAGTGGAGTGATGACCCGAGGGGGTTTCCACACGATAAAAAAAAAAAAAATGGTAAAAGCCCGAAAAATTATCTCTTCGTTATAAAATTCGGACTTTTACCAATAACGGTTGGTAAGTCTGAGGTTTTACCGGTAAAACCTAGGATTTACCAATATTCGGGCTTTTACAGTAACATATATATGAATTATTTATTATGTATGTTTACTTATATAGTGCTTTTTATTTTTTTTATTGTATATAAATACATTAAATGATACTGAGTGACCACGCTTTTTTGCCTATCTAATTATATCGCATAGTACATGTTAATAGGTATCATTTACTAGTTTTTGATTCCACTCAATTGAATAGGTTTTTTCCTTTTTTTCCATCCCAAGGGTGCCTGGAAGAAATTGCTTTTATTGATAAGGCCGCCCATTGTACATATACATTTTTGTAAACTCACTGTAAGCAATATGGTCGTGGTGTCCAATAAAGTTTATGCTATTCTATCTATACTTCTTCACATAAACTTTAAAAGTGTTTAAAAAATCACATTCCTTCACCCGCGAACATTACGCTAGATAATTTAGTTTTTGTTGTTTTTTTTTTTAAAAGACAACTCCCGCATTAGGAATTACTCCTGTGTCGCGGGGACCTTTACAAACATACAAACAACGGACACAAAGAACACCCAGACTAGGATGGGAATCGAACCCACGACCTCTAGCTCAGCAGTCAGGGTCACTAACCACTAGACCAACAGGCTTATTGATTAAAAAAAATATAACTCTCGATATAATTGTAGTCAATACCAGGTCCACTCCGCAGTATAGGTATAAAGTTGTAGCGACTACATACTACAGTATGCTAGCAACCCCGCAGCCCCGTAATGAATGTTTTATCTCTGAAATAATTTTATTTATACACATGGTGTGTGCAAACAATGTGAATTCAATTAAAGGACGCTGGCCCGAGCAACGTTCCCGATGTGAAAATAAACACTGCCGTACCGCACGGCTTCGTGTCGCACCGTCTCATAGTCTGGAGCAAATCGGTGCGGTAGTTTTAGCTAACGTATTTTTCAAGTTCAGTTTAAATACTGTTAGTAACGAGAATCGTGCAAAAACTGTGAATTTGTTCGCTGTTTTTTTTTTAACAAAATAAAATTAGTCAAGTGGGACACACATTACTGGCATTTTTATAACTCTTCCATGGGCGTACCTAACTTTTACTTCTATAGAGGGTCAAACTTGTGTCAAATAAAAAAAAAATGCCAAAAAAATTAACACTACGTAAAAATACAAAAAAAAAACAGGAGGCTGCCCACCCTTACACCTCCAGGTTACGCCCATTAACCCCTCCAACTAAGCTATAATGCTGTGAAGTGTACTGGATGAGGATCGAATGGTTGCACCACTTGTTCGCAAGACTTTTTAACAAAAGGTTAAAGCTAATTAAATAATACGTTACTTATTGTTATCCCACTAGTATTATAAATGTTAAAGTTTGGATGGATGGATGTTTGTTACTCTTTCACGCAAAAACCATTAAACCGATTGCGATGAAACTTGGTATGTAGATAGCTGGAGACCTGGATTAATGCATAGGCTACTTTTTATCCCGACATTCTTACGGGATCGGGACTTACGCGGGTGAAACCCCGAATCTTGAACAATCTTTCATTAGGTTTAAAGTTCTCATTAAGATGAATTATAATATAACAACAAACACAAGATAGCTGCTGCAAACCGTTTAGGAATTCCTTCCACTGGCTTCCGCATCCAACATCTCAACTACATGTCTCCGTCATGTTGTAGTGTCATTAGAACTACATATGTGTCCCAAGATTCAACAGATGGTTTACAGGTGTAAAGTAAATGTGTGAACAATTATTCGTCCCCTATTTTTCTACTCTAAGCGTTGAAACTGTTACTTGAAATTTAAATAGGGCCAACTTCAAAGTATGCCCTCTTCAATAAAAAAATAATGATCGTAATTAGACCAAAAATACTTCAGCGTAATGTGTCGTCAACTTCAATACGTCAACCGTTCCCGCTGTAGCTGCGATCCGTCTTGCGTCAGGCGTGATCTAAAGTTTGTGTTAAAATCGATAGCGATTTTATTCTGAGATATCCCAATCCATTAGATACAATGTTTAAATACATAAAAATGCTCTTCTTAATCTAATAATGAAAGTCAATCTGTAGTAAAAATCTACATTATAAAAATCGTCATCATAAAATTATTAACAGACAGTAGCAGAAACATCTTCAACAATCATCAACATCAAGCAATTTACACAAAATCTTAACAACCTTCCCCATGAATCACTCTGTCTCTTAGTGAAAACCGCATGAAAATCCGTTCAGTAGTTTTTCAGTTTATCACGAACAGACAGACGCGGCGGGGGACTTTGTTTTATAATATGTAGTAAACTGATTAACCAATATGCTCTTAAATACCGTTGGCTGCAAGATTTATCATCTGAAGACCTTACCTCGACGTGAGAGCACGACTCTCAGACTTTGAACAAATTTGTTCGCGATTGTAAATTTAAATGTCGTGCAGCACATTCGTGTTGATAATGGTATCGCTTTACATATGAAACAGACGACGACTACATATCAAAGACGGCAGTTGGTAACTATTATAAAGTCACATAATGTTATTATATGTAGGAGTTTTTTATTTGTGTTGTTTTATTTATCAATGTGTATTAGTGAGCATGAGTGTGTGTGTGTGATGGTATGTCTTTCATTTCAAGCTCTTTAAGGATCTATAGCCTACCAGGAAAGTAAAAACCTAACAATTATAAAATAGGACAATTTTCTGTTATTGGGTAAGAGTAACTTTAAAACGTAATTAATATGACATCATTGTTTAATATTGATTGCTGTCAAAATGTAAGCGTGGTCTATTTTTGAGTTTGTGAGTTTTTTTCTGTGTTAAATTGCAAAAAAAAACGATTCTTTTGCCGCGTTCCAATAACCAAAGAACGATTCGTTTTGCTTACGGACAGTAAAATAATTTTTTTATAAGAAAATTACCGTTCGTAAGCAAAACGAATCGTTTCTGGTTTATTGGAACGCGGCATTAGTTGTCAACACAACTGGTAGGTACATCATACACAATGAAAATTAGCTATTTGTAAAAGGATTGCTGCAAAGAATACATAGATAGAGAATTATTCTTTATTGTACGAAACATACGAAATTATACAAAACGGGGACTTAATCTTACAAACTAGAGACCTAATAAGAAAGTTGGTATCGATAATATTACCTTCCTAAAACTAACAAGATTGTTTCGAAGCAAAAATTTTGGAAATTTTATTTAAAACAAAAACCGTAGGTACAATGTTTTTTAATGACTAAATGTTATTATTATTTCGTAGTAAAAACAACATGAAAAAATAGTAGAAAATTATTATATAGAAGCAGAGAGCCTATGGCTAAAAAGGAAATCCAAAAAAAAAAAAATAATGTTGGTGGTGCAAGCTGCAAAGTGGGTGAAAGCATAAACATAGTATGTAATAGGCGAACATAGTGTGCGAGTGAGATACTTAGCCTTAAACAGAAACCTAGGTGTGAGAAAGAGACAGAATAAATCTGACAGTGAGACCTAAGTTATACTAAGTTTATGGGTGAAAGTGATTTATCAACTAATGACAGTGACAATCTTGAATCTGATGTATTTAAAATTCCAACAATTGGTGCACTGCAGAAACACAAAAGATGAAAATGTGAAATGAAGTTGAAAATTTAGATTATGATTTTTGTGATGATATGTGATAACAAAAATATTTACAAGTTAAATGTTTATTTGTTATTATTTTAAACGCTATCGGGTCCTTCATTTCCTTTTATAATTTAGCCATTAAATGATTTTTTAACTGTTGCTTTATGGCATAGAATGATAAATAGACGTGATCGTGAGACGTACCGATCTACGCAATCACAGAAGTGACACTTTTTGCGACAAATATCGTCCTTTATTATATAAATTCTTTGCGAAGTCGTGAAATAACTCACCAGTCCACTCGTAGACGTCGTGTTTTATTGCTGAGCGTTATAGACCACTTTAGTAAATTAGGTTTCTGTTTAACAAGACTAATTAAGAAAAATAACTATTACTATAATATCTATAGTCTTTTTGTTTATGACAATTTAATTCATTTTGAAATCAGGCCGGGTCGTACCGTCCGATGACTAAGAAGGGCTAGTCACTACCGTTAGATCAATCATCTCTGAAAACTGTTAATAATACCAACTCATTATGGTGATGAAGAATGAAGTGATAAATACCGCTAAAAATACAAACAAATAATTTTGTATTTTTAACCAAGTTTAAAAAGCAGGACTTTTTTTGTGCGTATTTTAAGCGGTATCGTCGCAATTCGTTAACCCGTTTCAAAAATTATTTTTTTATTGACTTGGTTGTAAGGTCGAAGTTGGTAAGGCTCAAGGCGTCCGGATATTTTAATAAAAGCTGTGCACGGATTCCTCCTACTTTAGGCGCAGTATGGCACACTATGGTTTTAGTCGGTTCGATTCTGACATACCGCCCCACCAAAAAACCCTAATGGGTTGACGGCCTGAGGGGGTTTTCAGACGTAAAAATAATATGGTAAGGCTCAAAGTTGGTCCCATTTATATTTAAAGAAAATACTACCTACACCTCTAATTGTGGAAAATAAACGGATGTAGAATACAGTTTATTAAAATTTATCATGATTAAGGCTCATTGAAGTCGGCGATGGGACGATTGTTTGGGTGTACTTGCATGTCTGTGAAGCTAATCATAATTTGGGACCAAACTGTGAGGAACATGACTCCGCCGTCTTCTCTTGGGATAAAAAGCTAGATGACTATGTAAATTTTCTGATATAAATAATACAGAACTAACCTAATTATCTTACGCTCCATATACATGCGGTATTTTACTCAAATTAACTATCAAAATATTAGTACTTCAAACGCAAAGTACTTAAAACTGGTTGGGTAAAGGGGAAACCAATATTTAATATTAAAAGTTGCGTTAGACTTGAGTTCGGTGTAGAGGGGCCCTCCTGTGGGGTACTCCTCTACTTCCACCCCCTATAAAGCGCACCTTATATATCCTCTTGAGATCCTTCTGATATCTTGTTTTATTGGATACATTGGATATACAAGGTGTAGCGGAAAATTACGTAAAGTATTAAGTGAAAATTCGTAATTCTTTTTTTTATGGTATAGGGGGCAAACGAGCAGATGGGTCACCTGATGGTAAATGTCTACGTCCGCCCATGGTCACTTGCAACTCAAGAGTCACAAGTGCGTTGCCGATCTTTAAGGTGGGAGTAGGGGAAGGATGGAACAGGAGGAGAGGGGGGAAGGGAAGGGTTAGAGATTCCGGTAACCTCACTCACTGGCGAAAAGCAATGTAATCACTGCTTCACTGCCGCTATTCTGCGAGGCCGTGGTATCACTCCGGTCGAGCCGGCTCATACGTCAAATTCAAATTTTCAAATTCAAAATCATTTATTCAATTAAGACACTAAGTGACATTTTTGAACGTTAAATTGAAGCTAGAGTTAAAATCATAGATCGGCACAAACAGACGCCACAGCATGTACTGGATTGTCGAGGTAAATTAGGTGAAAACACCAAAATCTACTGCCTGCTTGTGTCGATCTATAATTTAAAGTTTCCAAAATGCATAGAGCCTTATGAGAAGAATACTGGCGAAGAAACTCATAGCCACTCTTTTTAAAAGTCAGATTTTCAGGTACAATAGTGTTAGTGTTACACGAAAGGTAAACAGGATGCAAGCTGATGCCAACTGAATTTCATTTTATTGAAACGCTCCAAAAGCTAACGTACTAAAAAATTAAAATCACTCAGTGATACCGTTGAAGGTTTGAACCTATTAAACATAGAAATCATTGAAGGTGCACATCTACCTTCATTCAGTTACAAAATATACTGTTAAAAATAATTTGTGACTGGATTAAGAGGCTAGAGTTGCAGTTGATTGAACCGAAATAATAGTATAGGCTAAAGCATCGCTGACTAGGCCGACCAGTCACCCCAAGCAGCACCCGTTCACGAGTATGACGCATGGACCAGCCATCATCTCCTTCGCCATATCAGAGGGAAAGAAATGACCCACCCCATGACGACGCCGCAAGCAATATGTACGTGTGCACCGAGGGACCACACTGGGGATTTGCCAAAGAACTTACTAAGGATTTAGTAGTAGACTTAAAACAATTGTAGAACGAATCTTGGAATTTGTAAACAAATATATCAAAAACTACAGCCCTTTAAGTGTGGTCCCTCAGTTCTCACACACTGTTATCTCGATCCCGGTAAGTATCTTATAAAAGAAGGTTGTGTGATTACAAACATTTAGTAAAGAATTTGCAAGACCAATTTACCAAATAACATGTCCCAAAGCGTTACATATTAAAAGTAAACAATTACTAAACTTCGGTCCCTCAGTCCACATAAAAAAATATTGATTTTAGTTAAAATCATTGAATTAAATCGTACTTTTTCCAGTTAACGTTTTAGTTGAGGCCTAAACATATTTTGTAAAAATGAAATGGAGATAAAATATGTGCACAATATCAAGATAGCGATTGTCTAAACTGGTCCCTCAAACCACACGTCCACCGTCATATTTTGCGTGTGTAACTGTTTGACAAATGGAACATCAGAAAGATAAGTATCGTACCTTTTAGTAAAAAGATTCAATTTTGTATAGGTTAACTTTTAGCTGAGATAATATATTTTAATGAATCCCAAGAAGACACACCGAGTAGTGTGACCACACAATGAAACAATATAATTATACAACATACATATTTGAGCATATACTTACGAGACATTTTTTTCAGTGCAACTTTCACAAAAAGTATTTAAATACGTCCTGCCAGTCCAGCCAAATCAAGAGGTACGATGCGTTTTTGTCCTTGAATTGATTTTTTTTTTTAAATATTTGGTATAGGTATTTTAGAAGAAGCTATTAATAACCCTTGATGAAGGAAATCGAAACTGTCTTACTTGTCATGATCAACTTAGTTATAATTACGAATTGTCAAAAATGATATCGTTTGAATTGAATGCCATCGAAAAAAAATCCTTGTCTTATGTCCCTGTGACTATAGCAGAAAAGAACAAAACCTACAAAACTATAGGCGCATCTGAATTTACTGTTACTATTTTATGAATGAGCGTTTCTTTTGCTATGATGATCAATTCTTAAATATTATTGAAAGGACAGACCAAGAAATATTTTTGAATTTCTTAAGCTACATCCAAATTTTACCAAATTAAAATGGTTATAGTTTATACATTTTTTAAAATAAAATAGATACCTTTGGAACGCGCCGACATAGGTCTAACAGTTTGAGAATTTAATGTAAAATGAGGTGAGACATCTATCTTAATCATACCACAGCATGGTCTGCCCAGGGTAGATGCTTCGGCACGTATAGGCCGGCTCGACGTAGCCTCACAGAAAACCGGCAGTTAAACAATAATAGGGCGACAACGCACTTGTGACTTTCGAGTTGCGGGTGCCCATGGGCGGCGGTAGTCACTTATCATCAGGTGACCCTACTAGCGACCCCTCTCTGACCAGCTCCTTAAAGCAAGCCAGAGTTGAAAGTCCTGCGGGTGCTCTTAGTTGGCATCACACTCCAGTCAGTCAATAAAGGCAAACTGAAAAAGAGGCCCTGGCCGATTCTCCGATTCATTCAGGACCGCAATGTTGCTGTCCTGCGGTTTCGGTTTGCGGCTTCGATCCCTAATTTAGCTTATTATAATTATATTAGCTTATACAATTTTTAAGCAACTCCACTCTGCCCTCCAAGTTAACGTCAGTCTCATAAGAAGATAACGACTGCCCCAGTGGGGGTTTATTGATTTTATTGTTCACCTATTCAATAAACAAATCACAACATTTTTTTTCATTCTGTATGATGTACTTGTTAAATGCAATGACAACATACAAAAAACATCTTAGGTTAAATGAAGTTTAATATAACGCATCATATTACACTGTACACTTTGTTTCATTGTGTGGTCACACTACTCGGTGTGCTTCTTGGGATTCATAAACATATGTTATCTCAGCTAAAAGTTAACCAATACACTATTTAAGTTTTCCGTTTATTTAGTAGAATCTTTTTACTAAAAGGTACGACACTTATCATTCTGATGTTCCATTTGTCAAACAGTTACACACGCACAATATGACGGTGGACGTGTGGTTTGAGGGACCAGTTAAGACAATCGCTATCTTGATATTGTGCACATATTTTATCTCCATTTCATTTTCACAAAATATGTTAAGGCCTCAACTAAAACGATAACTGGTAAATGTACGATTTAATTCAATAATTATAACTAAAATCAATATTTTTTATGTGGACTGAGGGACCAAAGTTTAGTAATTGTTTACTTTTAATATGTAACGCTTTGGGACATGTTATTTGGTAAATTGGTCTTGCAAATTCTTTACTAAATGTTTGTAATCACACTACCTTCTTTTATAAGATACTTACCGGGATCGAGATAACAGTGTGTGAGAACTGAGGGACCACACTTAAAGGGCTGTAGTTTTTGATATATTTGTTTACAAATAGTTTGACTGGCCTGTTGGTCTAGTGGTTAGTGACCCTGACTACTAAGCCAGAGGTCGTGCCTTCGATTCCCACCTGAGTCTGGGTGTTCTTTGTGTCCGTTGTTTGTATGTTTGTAAAGTCCCCCGCGACACAGGAGTAATTCCTATTGCGGGAATTGTCTTTTAAAAAAAAAAAAAAAATCCAAGATTCCGTTCTACAATTGTTTTAAGTCTACTAATAAATCCTTAGTAAGTTTTTTTGCAAATCTTCAGTGTGGTCCCTCGGTGCACACGCACATCAAGCAATGACATTTTAGTGCGAAGTTACGGGAGTTACGTGCCGAAGCATGGCTCTCCCACGGTTACGGTTGATACAGACATTTTATTAGAATAAAAAATTTCGTGCCTGGTAGTGGATGGATGTGGACTGCCCAAGACCGAGATAATTGGCGATCCTTGGAGGAGGCCTTCGTCCAGCAGTGGACAGCGACAGGCTGATGATTGATTGAAAAATTATCGTGAGTGGTATTTTTAAAGACATATGCTTTTATTCACGTGTGTATTTCGAGGCTGCCCGACTAATTACGGACACGACAGGGGCTTTATTACGACATATGGATTATGTATTTATCTGATGCTCAAAATTCGTGCTCATTTTAACCTCACGTCTCTCTCCAACAAAACCCAGACCAACTGAAATATGAACGCTACCCTCACGATCATCGAACAAAGAAATGTTTTATTATTCTTTACAGAATACGCCCTTTATTATTTATATAAATTATACAAATTTCAGACGAGCTTCCACTTAATGTCACTAAGAAACATGTTTACTTATTAATTTTATGTAAATTATAGTACTAATTATGTAAAAATCCCACTAATATTATAAATGTGAAAGTTTGGATAGATGGATGGATGGATGGATGTTTGTTACTCTTTCACGCAAAAACTACTGAACCGATTGCGATGAAACTTGGAATGTAGATAGCTTAAAACCTGGATTAACACAAAGGGTACTTTTTATCCCGATATTCCCACGGGTTCGGGACTTACGCGGGTTAAACTGCGCTATATTCATCTTAAACTTATCAATTACATTTTTAAACTTGTACAAACCAAAATATATATTTAAAAATATAAAAAATAGTATGACGATATCGGGTACAGGGACCAAGATGGTTAGGGCTCCAAAGATATTAACCTCCTCACTATACGGACCGTGTCGAGGAGAACTGCCTTCTGCATCAGTCCCTTGATCCAGCCGTTTAACGCGAGCCTCTTATGGTGTTGATCAAGGCTTTTAGCTATCAATCCATGAGCAGATATGACATTCGGAACAATGATCGCCCAATCGACATTTCCCATATGGACAATCTCGTGAGACAAATCCAAAATTATTATTCTCTTTATTAACATCTATTGAACCACCGTCCCACCGGATCAGGTACAGGGACCAACCTACCGGTGGTTAGGGTTCCAGAGACAGAAACCTCCACTACCATCTACTATGCGTGCCGTATCGAGGAGAACTGCCTTCTGCATTAGGCTCTTAATCCATCTACCTAACGTGAGCTTAAGAGATTGTGTTGGTCGAGGCTCTTAGCAATTAACCCATTTTCTGAAATTGCTATCGGCACAACAATTGCTGAATTCATATCCCACATGTTGACAATCTCCATGCGGTAAGTAATGTACGAACTTCTCTATCCAAGACATCTAGTTCAGTCTGACTCTATCTAAGTATGCTAATGTAGTAGCTTAGGACTGATATGACCCAATCGTTATAGGCCGGACCCTATTACCATCTGACAAAAGACTTTTCAATCCTTTTTTTAAGCTGCCAATAAAGCGTTTCTGTAACGAAATTCATTGAAATTCATTTTCACTAACCTAACCTACACCTAACGCTTGTAACATATCTACATACATAAAAGTTTCGCTGGCGGAAATACATCTAAGGTGCGTGGAATCTGAGAGTTCAATCCCATCAGATTCCACAACCCTGCATCTTTTTACACGCATGACTGCACTTATATCCATACTAAATTCCATCCTGATACATTTACAAAAGGTTTCAGTTACCTCTAGTAATCTTATCCATTGGAATTTGCTGCAGTTTCAAATCATCCATGAAACGAAGATGGGATATAACCTGACGTCCTGTCCGCAAACGATAGCCTAGTTCTGAACCCCCGAGCTAAGATAAGGGATACCACAAGTCTTGAATTTGGAGTCAGGACTGAGACTGCATAAGTTAGAAAAAGCCGGGGTCAAATACCCGTATGACCGTCCTGTGATCGGAAAAGTCACTAGGAGAGAGACTTCAACTGACTAATTAAATGGCTGGCAAATTTAAAGCATATCAAATAAAAAAAAACCTGTTTTTCTGTTTATGAGATTGGCGTCTTCAACCAACTGCCAACTTTATTATTAGCATAGATAAAATCTGTTATTTTATTAATGCTGTGGTATGTAATGGGGAGGCTAAAGTAATTATAAAATTTACTTTTTATATTATTAATACTTGATTAGGCATCAATTATCCCACATTGAAGGCATCGGCATGCATGAGGGTTCTTAATTTTGTTCCCGAAGTTTTGTAAAGATCAAGGTAGGTTAGGCCCGTGTCTGCCAATTACTTTCCTTTTTTTATGCCACTGAAATTGAAAACAAATATATATAATGGTCCGAGTAGCTCAAGATGTGTACTACAAAAAACAATCAGGTCAGTTGGAAATCCAGTTAGTAAAAAATCTTAGCTTTCAAAATGTACACAGTCCATTTCATATTTAAGTATAACAACGAACAAATACATAATAATAAGTAAATCGGGTAATTAAAAGTAATAACAAAAACAAACAGTATATTTTTAACACAGTTTAGCTTCGCTTGAAGTAGTTTACAAGTCTCGCTTCACAATTAACAAACAAAATCTATTCACGTTTCGGCCGTATTTTTCCCTCGCACAATATTGCGGCTTACCACAACTAAAAAAACCTTTTATGAAAACATTGTTCCTCACAGACTGAAGTACTTTATACCTAAGTTTTTGTTCGAAAAAGATTTCTCTTCGAGATGAGGCGGTAATAAAATATTCCGTCTTGAAACGGACAACATTATTTCGATAAAAAGATAATCTGGCGTCCGCAGGATACCGCATAAATACATCGTTTATTTTTCATACGCAAAAAGCTACAGACATATTTTTTATCCGCTTAGTGAGGGAAAATCCGTAAACACCATACTGTAAGCCGTGGGAGAACATAAAGGAGCCCAAAGCATATCGACTGCCGCCTTAATCTCCCATAAACAATCGCTACGAACAAAACCGTGCAAGTAAATTTCAGGAAAAGTCATCCGAGGGAATAATGGCTAAATTCTCCGATCGGGGCAAACATCTCAACCGAAAATAAACCTTCAAACTATAGCTACAAAGTCCACATACATATTTTCTAGGTTTGTGTCACCGTGGTTATCTGTCATGCAATATGAAGTCATATCAGTTGAAGAATAAAGACTGTTTCCGCATGAAGTGGTTGGCAGGAACATGTGATTCGCCGTTTAATCTGGTTCTGTTATTTTTCCGGTAATACATCAAAGTGGCGACTTTCTACGGCAAATTGTATCAAAGTCGCTGATGTATGTACTACTCTCGTATGAGTTTGTGTGTGTGTGATCAAGGATAAATTTGTGTGTGTCTATGATAGGCGCCGGCGGCGACCGCATGATTTATTCCTACTCAGTGATATTAAGTGAGATATTTGTGATATTGAAAATGTAGTTGAGGAGAGATGTATTATATTGTGTTGTAACTTTTCTTATTTCACGTTCCATTTTTTTCAATGCATTATTCAAATGCATGAACTTTGTAGAGACGTTCATTATCAAATGTGCAGTCTAGGGTTCTTATTGAAAAAAGATAATCCTACTAATATTATAAACGTGAAAGTTTGTGAGTATGGATGTATGGATGTTTGTTACTCTTTCACGCCAAAACTACTCCACCGATTGCGATGAAACTTGGAGGAATAGATAACTTTCTATCTCGATATTCCCACGGGATCGGGACTTACGCGGGTGAAACCGCGGGGCGCTGCTAGTATCATAATATGATGCATAATTAGTTGACTATGTGGATCACTGGCAGTGAGATAAGAATGAAAAAAAGGCTTTCACTGTTAATTTCTTGGATGTCATGGATAATATTCGTGTGTGGTAGAATGGGCTATATTATTCTTTATGTAATAACTTAATAATCCTTTAGTGTGTGTACACTTTGCGTCCTTTAATCCTGCAGTACCAGAACGTAGAAAACAAAGATTGGTTAAACTATAAAAACACCGTACAGGGTCATGAAGGTCTGAAGACTCCTAAAGGAAATCGCTCTATTACATTTCAATAAACTAAACTATCTGGTTCGAAGGACCATGTTTGGATCGAATTTATTAACAAAAAAATTATTGAAAGTGATTGTACACCTAAATCTTCACCGTAGGTGTAGTCACTGGTGGTTTCTTCTGTCCATTCCCAGTAACTCATTCTAAGTTTTTCTATTTCATGGGCATTTTATGATCTGAAACAATAGGCTTCCGGATTGAACATTTATAAAGAAGGTATATAGTGTCGTACTATTGGACGGTGTATTTCTGTTGGCGATTTCTTTCGTGGGAAAGTCATACTTCGGCACGTATGGACCGGCTCGACCGGACTGATACCACGGCCTTACAGAAAACTGGTAGTGAAGCAATGCGAAGACCTTAACCCTTTCCTCCCTTCCCCTACTCACTCCACCTTAAAGGCTGACAACGCATTTGTGACTCTTGAGTTGCAGGTGCCCAGAGGCGGTAGTAGTCACTTATCATCTAGTGCCCCGTCTGCCCGTTCACCTCCTATCCCATTAAAACAAAAGGGTTGGCGTATCAGATTTGAGAGTGGACAGGATTGGCTGTGTGCGAGTAGCACGACTGGTGTAACAAGTGTTTATAGGAATAGATATCTTATCAAGTGTGTACTTTTTTCATCCCCTTGATAGTTTTTTTACGAGAAACCACCCTGCAATGTACATATAAATGCATGCTATACAAAAATATATTATATAGGTCGTAAAGCTGTAGCGATTGAATTCCATTTATGGCTGTGCGGTTGTAAGTAAATATAGTTAAATGCCATGTGCCCAAACTTTTATGTGAGAATGGTTTTCATGTACAAAATAAACTGGATTGCAGCTGGTACAAAATCTCTACGCCGTAGCTGCTACGTTGTAATTGCTACGACGTAGACTCTGTGTTGATATTATTCTAGGTATTTGTGTTTGTAAATATGTTGTTGAACGCGATGTATTATAATTATGTATTATACGCTGCAATCTTGTAACATTTTAATTAAAATTACATTATTACTTGATAGTGGTGTTCAGAAACCTCTTCCGTATTTTTCTTTTATAATTAATTTGAAGTATAAATTGTAATTTTTGTAGAGAACATTTTAATTCTTTAAAAAGAGCGTGTAGCGTTTATTGTTATTAATGTTGTGGAAGGGTGGTAAGTAGATGTAAGTAAGTGGTCATCAAATTTAAAATTATTGTTTGGAGAGCAAAGTATAACTGACAACTCCAATTGATGACGCCACGAACACTGATGGCAATCGAATTGAGATTTTTACCCTTCTAATTGAAAAAAAATACAATATATTCAGTGTTGGAATTTTAAAAATTATAATAATTACAAAAATAGTCAGCCGTGAATTTTATTAGATAACTTTTCCTTGACAGGCTGCGTGCGACCTCCCAACCTCCAAAATAAATTCTATATGATTTCTGACAATAATATTGAAAAAAAAATATGACTTAGGTATAGAATATTGATTAAGTGACTTATTTTTCTGACAATTTATGCCATTTATATTTTTCTGATATATGCCCACTCTTCTATCTTCTCCCGTTCTCTCGAGCTCTTAATTACAAGGGCAAATAAGAATCTGAGATTTATTTAGCAGATCTTCAATTTGCAACTACTTCAGCAGCACAAGAACACAAAATCTTACATAGGATAAACTCCACGGTTTATTATTAAACATTTAAAAAAAAAAGAATATAAGTAACGTGGGTCACACATTACTAGTATTCTCGTTCCTCCCTTGTCTGGTATAACAACGTTTTGTCGAATGTTACTAATTCGAACAACGTTTGAGAAAATAATTGCTTTGCATAATATCGATTGACATAATTTTCATTTCATCGAATATTTATTTGCGATAACAACATTTGCGCTATTAATCAAAAAGTATAATGCTCATTTCATGTAATGTTCAGTTGGTATAATATGTATTTCATCGAATATTCAATTGGTATAATGTAATGTAGTGTAGTGTAGAAAAGAAAAAAATATAAATATTTGCAAGTTTTTTATTATAAAAAAGAAAACCACTAAGAGTATGTTTCATGAAAAACAATACAAGTCAAATTGAAAAACTCTCAGTGCAATCGGCAGGGTTAGGTTAGGTTAGAACTGTGACCACAACAATAGACAAAAAACGAAATATGAAAAAAACAATGAAACCACCGTCAGTTTATAGACAATGAAAGGAAACTAATTATTACTAAACCGAATATTCGATATGATCTCTCGACTAAATCATTATTAGTCTGATGAAGCATTAGTTTAAATAAAATTAGTGCAAATGAAAATTCGCTGAAATGACATTATTCCAAATAAATAATTATGCTAAATAAAATTCTACCAATTAAATATTCGGTCAAATGAATAATTATGTGAAATGACTTTATTGTAACTAAAATTAGTCGAAGTGATTTTCAACCAAACGTTGTTATACCAAACAAGGGTGAACCTATTCTGGTTCACCCCTTCAGCAAAGCTAAATACTTGTGTTGGGTTCGAACCCGCACCGCTTGATCGCAAGTCTGACACCAACCACCGCTTCTCAGTGTATTTATTTAAAATAATTCAAAAATTGGAAATGTTAGTGTACTTATATTTAATTTAAATTTATTCAACAAAAAATATATTCTACTATTCTAACACACCGATGCATGAGCTTAAAACTCCAGCTTGTGGAATAGAATTTTAAAAAATCAATTTATTTGTAACACTGCAATCTCAGCGGGACAGGCGTTGCCGGACGGCCGGGAGGTGTAATGGGGGGTGGGGGAGTACGGGTCATCTCTTGGGCGGCGCGTTCGAACAATAAAAGTAAAATAGCCTCGGCACACTATGACTGCCGTTTGAGAGGCTTTTATCAACAGACGTTTATGAAATGCACCTACTGCATAGATGTATGAGGCTCTATTAGGTCTATACAGCAGGTTTAGTATTTTCAAATTTTAACACAATTTATCGCGGGAGAGTCATGCTTCGGCACGTATAGGCGGGTTCGACAGGGGTGATATTAAGGCCTCACAGAAAACCGGCAGTGAAGCAATACTTCATTGCTTTTCGCCGACTGAGTGAGGTTACCGGAACCCTCCCCTCCCCCCTCTCCCCCTCTTCTACCTTTCCCCTACTCTTACCACTCTTACCTTAAAGGCCGGCAACGTACTTGTGACTCTTGAGTTGCAGGTGCCTATGGACGGCGGTAGTCATTTACCATCTGGTGACCCATCTGCTCGTTTGCCGCCTTTACCATAAAAAAAAGCAAAACACATCTGCTTGCTTGTCTTGTTGTAAGTTTTTGCAACTTATGTCAATAACATTTATATAACAGAGAATAAAGGAAAAGACTGACCAGTCTTACTGGCGAAGGTACAGGCCTCTTGGTCTAGTGGTTAGTGACTCTGACTGCTGAGTCAGAGGTCGTGGGTTCGATTCCCATCCAGGACAAATAATTGTATGTCTGGGTGTAAATTTATCAATACAAATAAATAAAGTTGAATTGTCTGTTTGTAATGTCAAAATAATAGTTTTTTTAAGCTCATGCATTTATTTGCACGATACCTATGCCTAAAAGTCAGTTTTAGATTTTTTGTCTGTCTGACTGTCTGTCTGTTTGTTTCGTCTAATCTCCGTAACTGGTGAACCGATTTCCACGGGACTTTCACTGGCAGATAGCTGGTGTTATAAGGAGAAACTTAGACTACTTTTATTTTGTAAAAATATATAGGGTTCCGCGCAAAGTATATAATATGCACACGAGAGCGAAGCCGCGCGAAAACTGTTGGTCTATAATATGTATATATTAAGAAATATATAAGTATGTTTATCAGCAGACTGGTTACTTAGTTATTGGTTAGGCGGCCGTGTGTGAGATGTGTGGAGTTATTATTATTTTTTTAAAACATACTAGTAACGTGGGTTACACATTACTAGTAGTCTTGTTAACCACTAATACTAAGCTAAATGCTTGTGTTAGGAGTGGGTTCACGTTGGTAGTGCACTGGGTCGGGTTCAAACCCACAACAACTTGATCGCAAGTCAGTCAAGTTCAAATTCGGTTAAACGCTTTTAATATTTACCTTTAAAATAGGCCTGTTACTATATTTTTGTTATAATGTAAGCAGATCCCTAGCCGCAATGTACGTTGAATATTACCTTAAGTAAAGTTATTAGCTATAGTACATAATTTATTCATATATCACATCCACTAATGCGATACCAAACGAACGATGAGATAAAATAGGTAATATGTTATGTATGTTGGGTTTCAAAGGGTTTGCAATGAGACGCATATGTATAGCGATTTCGTAATGATAGACGAGTTAAGTTAAAACTGGTTTATTGCTAGATTCGTAACATGACGTACGTATCAACTCATGTTAGTTGTACGTATGCAAATGCACAGTTGCAATTTAAGTAAATAATCTATTTCATCACATCCATGCGTACTGACGATAGCCATAATTATAAGTTTAATCATCAAGGCCTCTAACATCTTAACCGATGTTTTTAAACAGCGTCTGTAGTTGAGAGGCAACGCCGTGCGTGGCTTAAAAGCCCAACACGTGAGCGGCACGTTCGTCCGCACTTTTGGCATAAGTTTAATAAGTTCTAACTTTTAATTCCAAAATAAAAATTACATCGTATCTTAATCATCATCACCAATGCAAATAAATAAAATTGAAGTGTCTGTTTGTAATGTCAAAATAATACTTTTCTTTTTAAGCTCATACACAACACACACACACACACAACAAACAGACCGACAGAGAAAAATTAATAAATTGCTTTTTTTAATATATGTACCGTGTAAATATTCAGATGCATTTAATAAAATGCTGTTATTATGACATTAGAAACACGATTTTGCACATTTTATTAGCAGCTATCTTCAGAGTGGCCGTCATTTGAAAGTCTAAAAGAGTCTGTAATGACAGAGCTCCATCTACATCAGTTGCAGGTACTACTTACGCGCCGGGGAACGCATACAAATGTTAGCTTTAGTTCGGGTAGCATTGGCCTTAGTTTGATATTTGACTTCAACGATCGCTTATTCCATTTTCGTTTCTACAACTCATGCATGCGATTGAGAACGATGTAACTACTTTATCGATATAAGTATAGCTATATGTGATCTTTCACGCTGCAAGAGGGGGTTATCAGCAAAGTTGGTGGTTTGAGCCAAAGTAACACTATAGAGCCAATGTAACCCAAACTTACAGTACTCTCCTGTCACTTAAAAAATTATACCTAAACTAGTCTGGGAGTTGGGGGTTTGGTTACAGAAGTAGATTAAATTTTTGATAAGCTGTTGTCCATGGCTTTGTTCGCGTTTATGTATAGTTACTTAATCAACCCATCCCTCTGTTGCCTATGTCCTTTCTGCACCCCCGAGAACGTGGACGCAAAATTTCATGTGATCGCTTGATTACATAAGGCGTGAAGGCATAATAAACAAACAAACATACTTCAAATTTATAATATTATTTAGGTTGTATGAGTGTGTGGGTGTGTGTGTATGTGGCCGAAGATGCAGGCGAAGCTTTCTATCTTTTTCGATTTAAAAGTTAAGCTCCGAACTAAGAATGATTTCTGTGTTCTGCAAACTTTACGAACTTTCAAACAACAGACACAAAGAACACCCAGACTCGGGACAACTTTTTGTGGATCACATACATCTTTGTTCCGTGTGCGGATCAAACCCATAACACACGTCCCGTAGTTAATCACTGCATCATCCGTGCATTTGAAACCAAAACAATCACAATAAAAGATTACAGCAATAGCGATACGTGTTTTAGCAAGTGTAACACGAGAAATAGAGGACAATTGTAGTTTAATATTATTCAGAGCTTGCTGTCAGCGCTCGTTGCATGCATTATGTCTGTGAAGCGATACCTGCCCACAGATATATGTAAATTGCAGCAGAAGTCGCTCCTCTCGGATACAGTTTACGAACGTTTATTCCTCTTCTGTCTGTCTACTATAATTCTTGAATTTGAAATTTTTCGGATGCTCAAAATGAAAATTATAACTATAAAAAAGTTTTTACAGGAAGGTGTGGTTTTTTAAGGAGCGTTTCATTGCCGAAAAATAGTAGCCCAAAAAATTGTTTTTGAAGTGAAAGTTGATTTTGTTTGGAATTGTGATTTGAAATTCGATAAAACGAAAAACTCTAAAAAGAGACAAACATTCATAAATAGGATTTAGCCGGCAAGAGAATGAGATAGAATAAAAGTATACAGTGTTTCCTATAATCTTCGTATGCTCGCACGTGTCTTTGCGACTGCGTACTACGAAGCCTTCTTGTGTCATTCACGTGTATAATTTTTGTGCATTTGCGTATTAAAATTCGTTGGATAATTAATTTAGAAGTTTCACTTCTGCCGTGGGTGAATTGCACACACACTTTTTTCTTCGGAGAACGATTTTTCTCCATTAGGTGCCTAAAATTAAAAAAGCTCGGACTACCCAACTGTTGCCAGTTCGAGTTGGTATGTGACCTTGACCTTGACTTGACCTTGACCTTGACTTGCTCAAGCTATTACTAACACTCCCCAATCCATCCTTCTACGCAAAATCCTTTTCTTTCCATTGCCTTTCTTTCTTATCTATCTTTCCCTTTTATTTCCCAATTTACCCGGTTGACGATAGGCTCGTCCCTTATGACGTGAATAGGACCTAACTACGAGTATACTTGGCAATATGTGGGTGTTTAATACACCTCTGCCTACCCCCTTCGGGGTTAAAGGCCTGAGTGTTTGTATGAATGTATGTATTTAAATAAGTAATAGCGTGTATATGTTTGTATATACAGGGTGTTTTTGAAAATAGAACACTTATTTAAATCACTGAAAGGACATGACTCTAGCATGCAGTTAGTGAATTTTTGAAAAAAACTATGCGTTTATGACCGTTTGAATTTCCAGGTATTTTTGCCTCCGTTTTTCATTTTCAAATAGTACACACATTTTTCTTTTTGGATTTTTTCATTCCGTTACTACGAAAATCCATAAAAAAAACTTCGATTTTTTTTTTAAGTTAGTTTTAATGGATTTTCTCAAAAACTGAGTGAATAGCTCCAAAATAAAAAAAAGCGTCTTAAAATACGTACCATTTAAAATCTTTAATTTTACACGTTCTACCTGCTTTTATAAGAAACTGAGGTAAAAATACTTCGAAATTCAAACGGTCATAACTTTTAAACAGATAGTTTTTTTTTTTTATTTTTATTGTAACTGTATGCCTTTTAGCCTTTTAGAGATTTAAGTCAGTGTTCTATTTTCAAATACACCCTGTATTAAGCTACATGTCACATATGCATTTTCGAGCATTAATTGTTAACATTTCAGTTTGTGTTTCATTTGTGTTACTATGCGTATTCCATTTGTTTTACAAAGGTTGAGAGCCTATTGTCTACAACATGAGTGCCACCAAATGACAGTAGGCAAATGTGAGTGTACTCCACTCGGCCTAGCACTTACGGTATACACTTGTGTGAGTCATATTTCTAAAAATTTCTTCTTCTTTCTTTCTTTTTTAAAAGACAACTCCCGCAGTAGGAATATTCCTGTGTCGCGGGAGGCTTTACAAACATTCAAGCAACGGACACAAAGAACACCCAGACTCGGGGCAACTATATGTGGATCACACAAATTCTTGTCCCGTGTGGGATTTGAACCCACAACATTCGGCGTGGCGTAGTGACGAGGTGAGCACTTAAACCATTGTGCCGTCCGTGCAGTCACAATTACAAGAAGTATTCGTATCTGTATATGAATATATCAAATCAGAGTCTATCGAGTGTGCCATGTATCCACAGAGAAAACTCCGACGAAGAGAACAATCTAGTACGTCAACACGTGAGCTAATGTTTCTTATTTTCCATCAATTTGGTCTTAATTTTCAGTTTCCCTATTATCATATTCTTTTTAAGTTTATTTACTTTCAAATTCAATTTCTTTTAAAAACATAATAGCACACAACAAAATGATGTGATATTTACTGAACATTGTTAAAACTATCTGGTTTTTTAAAAGAGTGGCCGTGGGTTTGTTTGCCCGATTTCTTCTCACAAGGCTCAACCATTTGGAAACGGGCAGTTATAGATCGAAACAGGCAGATGTGACATTATGTTATCCATTTTTTTGTCTTTAATATTTTACATTTGACAAAGCAAACTATTGTTGCGGTGAATCTGTGTGTGTTGATCTATAATTTTTAATTATAAATTATAAAAATATTTTTTTAAATTGATCATTTCGAATAATTGGTGATCAATTTAATGAAATAAAGATATTTAATTCGAATTTGTGTTTCGCTTCTACAGGTCTTTAGTAACGATTAGCAGCAAATGAGCTCATTATTAAGCTATTATAGTTTATCTATGGTTGTTACCATTGTTGGTTATTTGATGATATATAAATTTCTAAAATTTTCTTCTTATTTCTTTCTTTTTTTAAAGACAACTCCCGCAGTAGGAATATTCCTGTGTCGCGGGAGGCTTCACAAACATTCAAGCAACGAACACAAAGAATACCCAGACTCGGGACAACTATCTGTGGATCACACAAATTCTTGTCCCGTGTGGGATTTGAACCCACAACACTCGGCTAGTTAATAATATAAAAAAATACTATACACCTGGATAGGTTATTTTAATCATTTTAAAATCGAGACATCGGGAATCGATATCATATCAAGGAATAAACATACAATAACATACATCTTCCACAGACGGGGCGCGGTGCCCTCGTAATAAAATTCTTCAAATATTTACGAGATCTGTAGCAGCAGATGCACTCACTTATATGTGCTGCAGATATTTGTATTGCATGTACTGCATTATGTTACTAGATATCGACGACGACTGGCAGCGTTTAGGGTGAAAAACCCTGTTTTCGGCCGAGAAGTTGTAAATAACTATCATCTCAAGAACGAAATGATCATGGTGTGATTATTTTTAGATAGAATTTTAGCTCCGTTCCTCAAGAGGAAAAAAGGAGTCCTTATAGGATCACTTTGTTATCTGTCTGTCTGTTTGTTAAGACCGTTTTATAAAAGAACGCATGAATGCGCATGCGTCTGCGACTCCTTGAATCTATAAAAATTAAGCTTCTAAGCCAACACAATCGAAAGGTACGAACATCGAAGCCTTATATTAACAAATTTTAACACTTCGCAGGTAAATCACAACCCACTACTCGCAATGACCTAGAATCAGGAAATTTGGCGAGAAGGAAGGTCTCACAGCATAAGTAAAGGAAAAATCCGAAAGTCGTTTATTTGTTGTTTTATCACAAAAACAAAAGAGTTAAAAAAATTTAATTCACTGTGAAATATATCTTGGTATGTATATGAGAGTATTTTTAGAACGGCTACATAAGGTTTGTCTACTAATCAGACTTTCTACATGGATGGTTGTACGGAACCCGCGGTGCGTGAGTGAGACTCGCACTTATCCAGTTAATAAACTGGCTAAGTGCGAGTCTCACTCATATTATATAATACTCGTATATTATATAATAATTTAGTACAGCGATTGACACTTTAGTGTTTACCAGCGTCAATAAATGTTGGTAACACAAGTTAAGTCCCTTGTACATTTTTCTAAATCTAAACTTTCTTATAAAATATGTCTAACGTCTCAATAAGTAAATCCATTCACGAATATTGTGTAATAGATGCCACCATAAGATTATATAGAACCTTGTTATTATATTTTCCGGTCGGATGAAAAAGATTTTCGATGTTCCCCTTCAAGGGCCTCAAAGCAGGTTACAAAATACGGCTCAAATTATAACAGATGTTGTTAAATTTGTATAGCGACTGGTATAACTAGAGCTCTTTCTGGAACAGACAAACAACCGCAAGCCCGTCTTGAAAACAAAAACAATGAAATTCTGATGCGTTAAATACGTATTTACCACTTAAGGCGTTTTGTTGATAAAAAAATAAAAAAATATATCTTCATAACTCCCCATTTTACTACCCATCCTCCCTTTAGCAGAATCTTTACCTCGCGAATTCTCGGTTTACGAGTATGCCATTAATAATAAAATGATTCGATCGAAATAAGCCGGTCTAATGGCGTGCGAGCGAGCCCTCGCGTCCGGAGTAACGCCTCACACAGACTTGATACATGTACCATAGACGAATTCACGTAAATGTTCGGTTAAATACGTATATAGACGTCTTGTTTTTCAAAATACTGTTATATCAATAGAAAAAAGACAATCACAACCGTACGTAAAGCGTTTACGTGGTTGTGGGTTTAAACCCCATTTTCGACGTGAGCGTTAAGCTTAGCTGGAGGGGTTAACAGGAATACTAGTAATCTATAACCCACGTTACTAGTAGTCTTTATAATATATATATGTATATGTTTCAAAATAAAAGGGGCTGGTGGCTAAGTGGTAACCGAGTAGGTTAGCACATTACAAGGTTAAGGACTACTATTCGTTACGGGTAGTTGGAGCCCTAAAAAGTCCGACAACCAGGTCTAACTACAGTACTATCGAAGTTCGGCCGTATAGTAGTTAGACTGAAAGCCGACCCCAACTTATTGGGGAAAAGGCGCGAAGGATGATGATGATGATGATATTTAAAAATAATGTTCTGGGTAATTCATATTACACACCCATAGTTAGACCCTAAGCATAGCTTGTACTACCGATTCTAGTTCACAAATAAAAATGCTTCGATACTGTTCTTTTGTAAATAACACATGTTCATAGAAACAGCCAGGAATATATAAATACAAATAAATACTTTGACCGGGCACCGAAACCACGACCTTTGAAATTACAATTTAATATCATTTATAAATTTCAATATACAGGCTTAAGGTTTAAAATAATTAAATTTGCCAATTCCAGCTGACCCGCGACAACAGTAATAATAAAAAATTAATTGCATTAATCGCACCAGTCTGTTGCCATCCTAAAACAGTTTTTGTAAAAAAAATGTGCGGTTTAATCTGGGTATGAAATAAATAATAAATGTTTAGGTTGGATTCAGATGTACGTGATGTGCGTTCATGAATAAACCAGTGATGCGCGATGGACGCACATCGCTCACAAGAAATTTTAGCGGATAAATTTAAGATATCTTGTTATGCTAAATAAGGACAGCTGACGTATTAATGAATTAAGGTAGAGAAGCCTGTTATGTGCCTACAGATTTAACAAAATTTAATTAAATTTTTATTAAATTGTTTATGTGTCTAGATTTATCAATATCTTATTTTACGCTTGATTTCTTCGGCCTCTGCCTATAAGTCTGTATAGGCCGTTCAATTCAACAAGGCATCCTGTGCCTACTGAAAATATTAATCTAGTTCTAATTTCAATAAAAGCGTCTGTATTTTTGGTACATTTATAATATATACAGATTCAGGTCACCGCTTACTTCTGTATAACTGGATAGACTAGAGCCTAAGTTACCCAAGTAGATATTTAGAATATTTTTTATTAAATACCACATTATAAACAGAAGTAGAACAATTATCGATAGGCGATTAGTACAATGGGCAGTCTTATTGCTAAAAGTGATATCTTCCACACAAAATTTGAAAAGTACATACAAAACAATTTTCTGGCAATTTTTTGTGGTTTGATGATACATTCCGCATCACGTGGCTCCTGCAAAAAATGGCATATCCTATCTCTCAATATTTTCTTCCTACTTTGCTGCGATCTAACACCAAGGCCCGGTATCAGCAGATGCAACGTTTTCTATAAATTTATTAGAACTAACTTTACTAAGAGAATGACCAAGGGACGTTTGCAATACTTGTAAGGTTATATAACACAAAACAATTTTAATAGTTTGTTTTGTTTTGTCAAAATACTTGCTTAGAGGAGTCAGTGTGTTTTTTCTGTCCATCTGTCCCTAGGATCAGTAATGCGTCTGACCAACGTGTAAAAAGATCTGAAATCATAAACAATCAACAGCAATTTTGTGAAAGTTCAGATTTCGTTACCAGGCATTGGTGATGCAGAGATATATAACTGCGTGTAATGTGTTACATTATTAATTTTTTACTTATCTTTAACTTTATTTTAGTATTCTACAACGTTTTTAATCGATATTTACAAGATTAAACAAAGAATATGAGGTTGTAGTTTCGGTGCCCGGTGAAAGTATTTATTTGTATTTATATATTCCTGGCTGTTTCTATGAACATGTGTTATTTACAAAAGAACAGTATCGAAGCATTTTTATTTGTGAACTAGAATCGGTAGTACAAGCTATGCTTAGGGTCTAACTATGGGTGTGTAATATGAATTACCCAGAACATTATTTTTTATTTTTAAGAATGTTTTATGTTTTTATTTCAATTAGCCGAATAATTCAGGGTATCTTGATGGTAACGACATAATAAACACGTAGGAAAACAAAGAACTGCTGTAAGTATTGTTTCTTGCATGTCAAAAAGCAAGATAAAAAGGCAATTTTAACAAGAAAAAGTCCTTATTTTAATGAAAATAAACCCGTATACAATAACAATTCCAATTTTCGCAAACTGGCAATGCTATTAATTCTCCATTCCACAGTTTCGCATTCACATTAGCGAACTGTAAAATGAATTTCATCACAGTTGCATTCGCGCTATGCCGACGACGGGCGCCGCCACCCTACTCATCGCGCGCAATAACGAAGCTCGCGATATTTATGTTTTAAGATTCGTCTCATTTCGGAGCACATTTGTCTACAAATTAGTTTTGAGATTGGTTTACTTTAGGAAATAAAGAATTTTGATATATCGTTGAGACCGATTACAGGAGTCACGGTACATTTCTTTTATAATAATCACTACATATTATAAAACAAAGTCTGTTTCTCTTTATGTATGTCTGAATGCGATAAACTCAATTACTAGGAAACGGAGTTTCATAAAACGTTTCCATCAATAGACATAGTGATTAATGAGAAAGGTTTAGGTGTATAATTCATTAAGATTTTGTGTAAAATCGTTGAAATATGACGATGATTGTTGAAGATTGAAACAAAGGAATAAAAAACCAATATAGTATATGCTCTGCTCCTGTGCGATGCTGGGGCGGGTTGCAAGTCTATAATATCGTGGAATATAATCTAGTGAAAGCACTGAACTTGGGTGACCGTCACACTCAGATAGATATAAGATGACATACAGATGTATGTGAGTGTTTATAAAAATGTGTAAGTATTTTTTTTTACTTTTGACGTGCAGTACTACGACTGACAGTTTTTTATTTTTATATAATAGGGGGCAAATGAGCAGACTGATCACCTGAAGGTAAATGAATACCGCCCATGGACACTTGCAACTTAAGAGTCACAAGTGCGTTGCCAGCCCTTAATTAAAAATGCTTACTTCGAAAAGGTTTACTTCCCATCAGGTGAGTTGGAAGACAAACGCCTATTCCATCACACAAAAAACAGAACTAGTCTATAATTGAAAAGAGTTTCGTGATTCTGCTTGCGCAAAGTAAAAGGTATATTTGAAATTAAAATGAATTGTGACTTTGAATATTTCCCATCCAGGATTGAAATATGTCAGTAATACACTAATCACAGAGAAAGAGAAAACAAGAGTAAAAATCCGTGAACCCACCAGATACGCTGGCTAATCCCTCGTGAGCGCTTCGTGCCTAACTTTGCACCAACTGATGAATACCGTATAATCCTTCTTAGACCTAGTCACGAATGTAAAACCATCAGATAGTTTTGTGGATTGTTCTATCTTTACATATAATTTTGTAGCTTACAATAGTGGCATGTAATACAATAGTTATAGTAATAATTTTATTGTTACTAGCCGCTCTTATCTCATTTACATGTATTAATGGTCACTGCTGTACTTCTGAGGTCGTAACGCGATGTTAAATACCCTATAACCTTCTTTAAGAGTTGGGCTATGAAATGCAAAAGGAATATCTTATATTCTCTTCAAACAAAAACATATACTCTTCAGCTTTAACTATTTTAATAATAATAACGTGAGACACCTCACACACGGTCGTCTAATCCCAAACTAGGCAGAGCCTGTACTGTAGTAACCAGACTGCTGATAAACACACTTTCATATTATAGATAAGTTACACCCAGAAAAAGAACAAATGATTGTGATCACTAACCAATAGACCAACAGGCCCGTCAAATACTAGTATTAGTAATATTAGTATAGACAATTATAACTAAGTGGTAATCAAGTATATGACTACGTCACTGATATCGGTCACATTCGAAACAGCCGTTTACTTGTACAATAATACCGACTATAGGTGAACGTCACGTGTCGCACCGCGCCGTTGTTAGCACACTGTCCGGGACGGTTATTTGTGCCGTCCCAATTTGTTTTGCCACATGAGTCCGTCAGCATCAAAACAAACACAGTGAGCATTGAACGCTGAATACTTAATATGAAAACGTATATGTAGCAAAATTCATAATTGTCAATGTGTTAAAAAAAGGGACTTTGTATAAGTGTTCATCACACAGCCCGATTTGACATGCAATTATTCATATTGCCCGGGCATTATAAATAGTGCAATGTTTAATCACTTAGTCTATAACATATATATACCCAATATTGCACTTGCTAATTCTATAGATATGTGTATTGAAGATATATTGTTACAAAGTTGGTTATTCGGTTTATAGTTAGTGTTTTAATGCACAGCAGTATTGCTTTTTTGTTTCATGTTTTAATTTTCATTTTTATAACCATATTTATTTAAGTAATTTTATGAACGCGTTGCGCTCTTTCTTCCACTCATTCTGGAAGTCTTTGGGAGGTGCTCAATGGTTCAGAAGATGTGGATGATTATTATTCTCTCGCTGGCCATTGTATAAGAATAACATATAACAATACAAAATACGTATGTAAGTTCTATAAGAATATTGTTTCATCTCAGTATCATGGCAACAAAGCAACTGGCTTCAGCCGTCACTTTCACAAAGTTTCTCTTAAACTTTATACTATATAGAATGCTACATTAACATTACACTAATGAATGTACGCATCAAGTTTGTTATCCGCAACACTGCTTTCTTGCTTGACTTAGGGCCTCAGCAAACTCTGCTTCTTGTTGCAGCGCGGCAGCGGCTAGATGCAACAATAAAACGCATAGTTTGCGGGCTCGCTCGACGCCGTCTTGGTGTCGCACTTAGTCAATATTAAATACAAAAATATCGACATTAAACGTATTCATTTTGAGAATTGCTATACAAACAAAGAAAAAAAAAATAGGCAGTCATGTGACTGCCGACAGAAGTGAAAAATTAAACAAAACGACGAAGTTAAAACGTCACATTAGCAAATTGGTGACATTAATATTAATAAGGAGCTGACAGAATTCAATGTTTAGATTAGCGCCCTCTAGAGAATATATATGACGGCGCGTGCTGTTCGGGCTGGTTGAGTCTGGACCATGGTCTAGACATAGTGTTTAATATTTTGTTTGACTGAAATAGCATTGCAAACTTTTTATATTATGATTGTCAATATTATCTTTGGAGCGGCCTGATGAAGTTGAAGAGATGTCATCTTACACAAAGTCAGTTTCTGGTAATGGCGAAATAGATAGACACATCGAAACTCATCGGCTCCGTTAATTCTTTGTAATCATGTAATATTTAATTGTGTATTTGATTATTACATGTAACTCGTTGAAACATTCGTATTATTGAACAACGTTATACTTCATATTTATTTTGGTGGAAACACATACACACAAAATGGCCGATAATATCAACGAAGCAAAATAGCGAAGTATTATAGTATTCCGATTGGCTATCCGATATATATATGTATTATTTTCCCAGTTTTGTGCACAAACGTGCCTAAAGAAGTTTTCACTTCAAAACTATTCGATGAAATTTAAGATGCATTATAGAACATACTGCATTTAATAAACATTACAACATAGGCAATACCTCACGTGACACGTTCAGCACATGCCCAACATGTGCCTGGCGCTGGTTTTGCCAGACCCTCTGTGTCCCACGGATACCAACCACCAAAATTAATTATGAAGTTGGAAGTATATGAAGGTATGTCCTGCGCTCACAGTAGACTGACTCTGACCTGTCACATACACGCGACTTTCATTAGGTGTGACCGTGCGTCTAATCGCTGTGAGGACAGACTTCCATCCTATCGGTGCGACTTTGCAACGACGAAGCTCAACAAAAATATATGACGGGTAGGCAGCGTCATGATTGTTTTTAAAAAGAGTGACATCAGCAACGCTGACGACACTTTCAATAACTTTTATGCAGTGTGCGACTGACTAGCTCTGGGGCCGTCGCCCGTATTTATACAGATCGACCACGCGCGCGACGCACGTGTTCAAGTTTTAGGTTAGGAATAAATAAATAATTAATTTAAGAATCTTGTATATCGAATAGTTTAAAAGATAATTTGATTTTAACATTAATTTAACCATGTAATTAACAATATAGAAGTTAATAACAATAACTTAACTATGCAATCAAAACAAATTGATTAACTACAAAGTCATTTGTGATTTAAACAATTATTTCATAATCATAATGTTAATCAACTCTCAATCTACTTATTTATTGATGTAACTGCATCTTACAGATTACAACATATTGATGAGATGTTTCATATAACATAACTGCGCCGATATATATGTATTTACCTCAGGCTGTCGTTGCGTCATATCACCGAGCTGTCGCAAAGACAGGTCACATAGTGTGTGTTGACCCTTAGTTTACACACTGCATAGCTAGCACGAGTGTGAAATGAAATCCGACTTTATTTACTCTGCCTGTTGACTCAATTTGTAATCACGAACATGTAGGTATTGTTCGTGTTACTTTAAATTGCTACGTATTTTTGAATTCGTGACAGGTTATAAGAGAAAATGATAAGTGAGGTTTAAGTTTGCACCTCATAAATTGTGTGTAATTTTGTTATTTATAAATACGCGCGCCATTTAATCTTGGACATGGTAGGTTTACTATTAGATATTTTATTGTATAAGGCGGTCTATGTAACCTAGAGGTAAAGCAATCGAATGCAAGGTTAGACGTCGCGTGATCGACTCCCGGTCAGTGTAAATATTTGTATGCATGAATATTTGCATTTTTCTCGGTGTTACTTAGTCTAATAAGTATGTACTTACAGACAGAAATGTATCTGAGTATGCTTGTCATTGTCATTGTTATAGGAAAAAAAACGCTTGGTTGGTAGAATATTATTATTATCTTTGTAAAATAAGCTGACTAGTGACCCTGACTACTAAGCCAGAGGTCGTGGGTTCGATTCCCACCCAGGACAAATAATTGCGTGATGAGTACGGTTATTTGTTCTGTGTCTGGGTGTAATTTATCTATAATATGTATGTATTTAGAAATATATAAGTATGTTTATCAGCGGTCTATTTACCATAGTACAGGCTCTGCCTAGTTTGGGATCAGACGGCCGTGTTATTATTATTATTATTAAAGTAAATGACGATCTGCATAGATAACCTTCAACGCCCGAAAAAAGCCCAACATGTTACTAATTAAACAAAATATAAAAAACACAAAAGATAATTATAGCCAGTGTCACTCAGGATGATATAAGGATTCTAAATATACTCACATACATGCCTAAACTACATACATTAACCTTATAAACATTACACTCCTTTTTTGCGCAGTCGAGTTAAAATTGAGTGAAAAAAAAACATCTTGCAGTTATAATAAAATCTAATAAAAGTATATACTTACATATAAAATAAATGGATTTAGAACTTGGAACTTGCGCTTAGGAAATATCTTGCCTCAAATCTCACTCTGAAACAAACAAGCGCTGAGATTAAAAACGCCTTACTGTAGCCCGTTTAGCCAGTCATTGATTTACGAGTATGTCAACCGAGTATGCAACAGAGCGTGGACACCGTCAGCCTTCGGGGCCTTCGGACATTGCTGGCATTCACGTTTAACGCTGACGGTTGACGTCTGCGCCGGACGATGAGGTATACCATCGTATATAATGCGAGGTTTCGCACAAATTACAAATTAGTATTTAAAAATGTAAACGAGAATTTGTAACTAACTGTGTAAACTTCTTGGAAGTCAATGTTTGTGCTGTAACGATGGTCTGATAATGAAGCCAGGAGATGGATACTGCCACAAAATTGACTGTTGTCGTGTGTAGTGGTGGACCCATGTCTCATCCATTAATCTCTATTGAATCTGTCCAAACATTTCTGTGAAAATAATTTGCGCTTTTGCCTTTGAGCATTATTCAGCAAATGCTACACCCACTTTGCGCAGACCATTCGAATCCGTAATTCTTTGTGCCAAATCTTCGCGCTTTTCTTAGAAATTGTCACGGCCTCTGCTATTTCACTTACCTTCACACCCCTGTTATCCAACACGATACCATGCACCTTTGCGTCCTTCACGTAGATTATCTTCGAGGGACGCGCGACCACGTTTGAATTCAACTGCCAACTTTTTAACGGTTGACATTGAAGGAGCATAGTCTCCGTAAACTTTCGTTAACTTTGGACGATTTTTTTTCAGGGTTAATCCATTAAAAACGAAAAAAAAAATGACCGCACGATATTCCAGTTTATAAATTTTTACGAAAAATACGCAAGAAGGCTACTACAGAGATTCTTGTAAAGAATTGTTGACCTTGTCGAATGAACGAATGAATGACAAGTAAACTAGGCAAGAATCATAAATACTGCTGACCAGAACACCATCTATGTGCCAGGCCGAGAACTTTTCACCTTACCCTAGTACAGTATACAAAGGATTATTATTGAAAGGAGCCATATTTACTAATCTCACATCAGTCTAAAACAGTTTAGAAAACTATAGTAGCCCTCAACATTCACGTCCGTCTCATTGAAACAACTCAAGCATGAAGCAAAACTTTCGATATTGTATTAACGGATATGAACGACGGGGTTTGGTACCTTAATATAAGCGTTCACGTACATTTGTTTTTAAAACTAAATATCTTGATTTTCTTTATCGCACATCAGTCAAATACTTCAAATATACTTTAGGAAGTCCATGATAATGTAGTAATATTCTTCAAATAAGTTCTTTCTTAAACTTCTTGTTAAAAATATTCCAATTTAAAACTTTTTCATGCATTTCGAAGTTTGTTGCGGATTTTCGGAACTTAACAAAAAAATTTTTTACTCAGTTTTACTTTTTACCTACATATTATATTATGTCTGATTAGCTTTACGTAAGCATATATAATTATTGTAACCCCTAATGCAAGAATTGGAAATCAAAGTCAAGAGTTCACGACTCGTGGTTACTTATAAAAAACACTATTGGTGGAATCATACTACTAATTATAAACATGAAACCTTGTGAAGATGGATGGTTATTTGTTACTCTTTGATGTTGATGAAACTTTACTGCCAAAATAGTGAGCCATAACTACATTAAAATTAGATACTTTATTCACCCTATTGAGATTCACTCCAAACATTACATCAGCAATAAACGGTTAGTGTTACAATGGCCAATCAATCTTACCGCAAACTACGATTTCTTACAAGCTGTAAGTAATTTCTGATTGTAGTGCACAACTACTAAGCATAAGTAATATCATAAAATACTGTTCCTTTTATTTCATACGGTGAAGAAACGTGAACGAGAAACGTAGAGGTGGGGCTGGTCCACAAGCTTAAAGTCGCGCGGGCAATGCTTGGAGGTCATCTCACAAAGAACCAAAGTTACCAACATAGCCCGCAGAATAAGCAATGGGTGGGCCACATCTGCCGTTGGAGCAAACGGGTCCTAGAGACCGCGAATAGCAAAACGGGAGGTAGGGCACCCTCTTGCCAGATAGACCCACGACCTGAGGAAGGAAGCTGTGATAGATTGGATGTGGAAGTCGGAGGACTAGGTGTTATGGCACACCTTGGGAGAGGCCTATGTAATGCAATGGGCTAATTAAATTAAATTGAATATAATAAATAGTAATTAGTACTTATTTACTATTTATTAGGTGTATTTATGTACTATTGAAAATGACAAACATTAACTACTTTAATTTTCTAATATTTAACCCTGAGCGGGTGAAATCGGGAAGCAAGCACCACGCCAACCAAACCGCGGGAATATTCAAATAAATTATACCAAAGTATCGAGAAAAGGTAGCCTCAGTTTAACAATATTTCTGAATATTTAAACAATTTTCATCCCGTTTACTTCGGAACAAATATTCCTTTGCTTCGTATTTCGAGTGTGCATTTAATGAAGTACATAAATATTATCATAAAGTAAACAAACATTCCCTGTTCCATTATACATTAATCGTATATTTAAAATGTCAGATAATCTGTCTGATTGCTTGTGCACTTGTACATTAATTAAAGCTACTGTGGCTTCAATTAATGTATTAAAAATAGTATAATTTTTTATCCCTTATTAGTCTATTATCGACATCCTTTGTTTGTGTGTTGCCCGACTGATCGTCATTTGGAGAGGAAGCAGCCTCCAATCAAGCTTCTTTCTTTCTTCTTCTTTCATGTTATAACGTTGTATATAATTATGTCGTGGGCTAATCGAAATTCACCTGGGCAGACTACGATATGCTGACATTTCATGATTTGACCGAATATTTCAGATGTGTCTAATATAAAGTTGGACAGATCGATGAGAGCAATCTATTTGTCGATTTTCCTAACTAGTCATTTAGCCACATCGAAATATTGCTGAGCGCATCGTAATGTAGTTCCGGTTAGCGACCCTGGTGGCGCTGTTTGGGTTCTGTCAGCTGTGTGTACGTAGGAGAAAGATGGCGGCGTGTACTACATTATACTCTACCGAATCGAGTTACCCAAACACGGGTAAATAGTCAAACGTTAAGTACTAAACGATATCAGTCAGGCAAATCAAGCAATGCTGGTGTATCATGATTTGCGCAGTTCAACGGTTCGCCTACACCATATACTCGTACTTATGCCAATCAATAGTTACGAAATAGTTAGGCATGTCTTGGCTAGATGGCACTGTTTATATTAGTATTACAACCGGTGCGACTACACGTTTGTATAATATCTAAATGTGTAGTAGCAACAGTTGTAATACCACTTTTAACAACGTTGGTAATGTTTTTACACACTTTATATAAGCTTGACCTGTATCTGTCTATCTAGGTAAAGGAATCGTTCATTGTAGTTTTCAAAAACTTGAAGACGTCCGATAAACTTGAAATTTTGCACACGTATCAAGCACCCATGACAATACAAGACTTAAAAACAAGAAAGTAAAATATAGGTTAAAAAACTTAATAATTACGCTTTAAAAAACAGAATTAAAAGTAGAAAATATTTTTAAATATGAAGAGTTTGTTCAATAGCGATACCAAGTCCACTAATATTATAATAATTTAAACAATTTTAATAAGTTTGAAATAAGAAATAAGTTATTAACAAAAAAATCAATTTGTCTGTAAAAATCGACCTCAGTGCGATAGTCAGACTCGAATTCGAGGGTTCCGTAAACAACAAAACAAACTTGTATGTAGATAATGCGTCCATCTCGAGAAGCAATTCTCGAGGATTTTTGCCCGTTTTTTTCCGAAAAACAAACTTAATTTTGCGGTTCCAAAAAATATTCTCCTATACATCGATTTACGACAAAGTCAACTTTCCAACCGCCAAACATAAGTTTGTAATCACAAAAACTTTTTTTTATGTGATATAACAACAAAATTAACATTTTTTTTCCTTTACTTGTGCTGTCAGACCTCGCTTCTTACCAAATTTCATGAGTCTATGTCAATGGGAAGTACCCTATAGGTTTTGATTTACCAGCGATATGTTCAAATTTGTTAAAATCTAAGTCTTAATGGCCGTATCTTTTGATTGTGTTGACTTCTAAGTCAACACAATCAACTAACCTTGATTTTTTACAGCTTCAAGGGACCGCAGATTTATCTATTTGGTATTAATTTCAACTTGATGCGTCCAGGGGTTCCTGGGGATAAGGTTCTTGACAAACAGACAGACAGATGGACAAAAAAAGTGATCCTATTAGGGTTCGTTTTTCCTTTTGAGGGACGGAACCCTAAAAATTTCTGAAACAAACTAGTAGGTATATCAAAATACCTGATGGTATTAACATCCGTGGTGTTCGTGCCAGGAGGGAATTATTTTATAGGTTCTCCAAGAGGAGGAGGTGCCCTTTTTTTTTTTAGTTTTATTAATTGCACACGTGCGAATCCGGGATGGTTCGCTAGTTTCATAACGAGTAAGAAAAAATAACAAGGAAAACCACGTATTATATAATAAAATCCATCAATAATGATATAAAATCCGTGGTATTCATTAAAAAGACATACTTAATATCCTATAACACACATGAGCTCATTAAATATATTGGAATATCGAATAAAGCGATTCTATAGAATAAACGTGAGAGCTAAACCCGCGGTCCCACTGCAAGCGATCAGCGGCAGCATAAAAACGTCACCGACGCCTTTACATAATGTGTTTTATCCAGCTGATACGCGCTGAGGGCCATCAATATCGCGATCGGGGGATTTCGCAAATCCCTGCCCATTGAAAACAGACCCTGTTAGCGTATCCCCCCCCACGTCTCTTAGCCCGCGGGGCTCTGGGGCTCCGGGGCTCTGTGTATTGAAAGGGGCGGTGATATGAGTTGCCAGCGGCGACGATACCTTTTATTCACTTAAATTCTGTTGTTGTCATTATATTACCTTCGCACGGCAGTTGAAAAGACTCCATAATGTGCTTATATGGACTTTATAATATAACTTTATATGGAGTTCATGTTATGTAGGTATAATTTGCAAGACCAGGCTGAAAGTAGATTGTATGGCACTCTTAAATGATTTCATTGAACATCGGCCACCATAGAAAGAAAAAAATATTTATTTTTGTTAATATCTTCAATCAGCAGCTAATTAATACAAATAGTGGTGGTTATATATGTAAGTTTATAGAAAAAAAAAAACTTCGTTGAAATGTTCTTGTTTTAATTTCCAATAATTCACGATAGCATTAATTTTTGAGCGCCCATTACACGGTAGGTTTTGCTGTCAGTTTTGCCACAATCAAAACGGTGATTGACGAATAACCTATCGTTTAATGCAGTGATTGACGGTTGCTTGATGAGATTTCAATGTCGATATTATGGTAATGATTGACGTTTGCATGAGCGTCTCATGGACGCCTAAAAGTTATGTTTTACCACCCATGCTATTATTAACTCCCTACGCAAAAAACGAAGGGTGTTATAAGTTTAACACGTGTCTATCTTTGTATCTGTGTGTATGTTTGTGGCATCATACCTCCTAAACGTTTGAAAATTCACAAAACAAGAGAAAAAGGTATTGAACAATTTTATCTTTACCTATTTATATACAGGGTGTAAGTGTCACCGTACCGAATCCTGAAATAGTGTATTTAGACCATCATTCTGAGTGGAAAATCATTGGAAAATTCATAATTTTTATTTGAATTTTTTGACTTAAAAGTGAAATCACTATGCCCAAAAACTGCAATGTAAAATATTTATGCAATCAGCTGCTTTGACGGTGCCGTGCGCTAATGGTCATTAACCGTACTGCACAGTACGCGTGTTGCATTACACTGCGTAGTTCAAAATCAAACTATTGACTGTAAATCCTTACTCTCACATTTTTATGATGAACTGACTTTTGCATTATGATAAGTATCCAAAGAAACACGTTTTAGTAAGTTATAACCTCCCTCTAAGGTTTAAACCCGACTTCGTAAAACCCTCTCTCTAGCTTCCAGAAGACGAGTTTAATGGTTTTACCAGTGTAGAGTTGTTATTTTATTTCTGTTACTCCGGAGCAGAGGCGTTATTGATCCATCCTTGCCTGTTCTTGTGTCTAGTGGTTAGTGATCCTGACAGCTGAACCACAGGTAGTGGGTTCGATTCCCATACAGGACAAATAAATTTGTGATGAGCACGATCATTTGTTCTGTGTCTGTGTGTAAGTTATCTATAATATGTATATATTTAGAAATATATGAATAAGTATGTTTATCAGAAATCTGGTTGCCATAGTACAGGCTCTGCCTAATTTGCGATCAGACGGCCGTGTGTTTGGTGTCTGGTTAGTGATGTCTCAAGTTATTATTATCTTCATACTGACTGACGGACTATGGATTCCAAAAAAGAAAAAGTGCTGTAAAAAGCAAATTGCATTTTTAGTTCCATATTCATGACAAAGAACATTCCGACTAATATTTAATATAAGCACGAATGCGAGTTGTTTGCTATTATGCTACTCTACCGCTCATCATGAGACATGCAATTTACAGTCAAGTCAAATTAGAACTTATTTAGCGTTCAGACTAATATATTACGTTAATTTCAGGTTCAATTTATAGGATTCATAAATATTTTCGCATACTCTATTCAATAGCGAAAATAATATCAAGAGTTCTAAATAAATACTTTTATGTCTAGGTATTATATGTAAGTAATTTTTATTTTTTTATTTTTGTTTTATTATTTTTATAATACAAAAAAAAAAACAAAAATATATTGACGCAAAAAAGAGCTTTGACGATCAATGTCTCGTGTATAATTGTATATTTGTTTTGTAACTTTGTAATATTTTTAGTATAAATTCATTTATATTCTAAGTTCTCATTATTTTTCATTGTTTTTATATAGATAAACAACACAGTCCTATGTGATCATGCTGTGTACGCATAATTAGGGACCTAATTGCAATAAGTTCTGTTTTGAGTACCTAAACTAAATAAATAAATGTAGCGATGACGTGGCATATACATGAAAGTTCAAACAGCAAGCGCCATATTCTCGGCAATTAACTTAACAAAGTCACAAGAGCCTAATGATAGCAATTAATATGGAGCCGTATTTCATAGGGATGTAGGCAATTTATCCATAATTACCTACCTCTCAGTGGCGCGGCGCGGCGGTAGTGCATTCGACGGCTACGCCGGGGATCGTGGCTTTGATTTTCGCTGAGTGCAAATATTTGTTTGCATGATACGTCTTCTTGCATTATGTTTCTGTGTATGTATTTACAAAAAAAGTATGTTTATCTGTATCGTAAGTATGTTTATCTGGAAACGGGCGGTTATAGATCGAAACAGGCAGATGTGATATTATGTTATCCATTTTTGTTTTCTTTAATCATTTTACATTTGACGAAGCAAACTATTGTTGCGGTGACTCTGTGTGTGTTGATCTATAGTTTTTAATTATAATCATTATTTATTAAATCAGCGATTTCGAATAATTGATGGTCAATTTTATGAAATAAAGATTTTTGAATTTGAATTTGTATACGAAAACCCATAGTCCTTCAGCCTATGCTTAGTTTGGATCTAGATGCGATGTTTCAGAATTAATATTGAATTTCATATTTTAAATCTTTGTACCAAAAAAAGCAATTAATTGCCGTTAAAGCAATTAATTGTAATTGTAATTCAAATACCCACAGTCAACAATATGTGAATGAACAAAACATTACCCGTTGTGCACTAAAAACAAATACTCACTCTTCAATCAAAATGAATCGTACATCACCCGCTTATTTTAATTAAATCGCAAAAATAATAAACATGATATACATTGCGCCGCGGGGCGGGTCGCATCAACACACAATGTACAATTAAAGTACACATGTTAATCCAGGCGGGCGACTGCTGCGATAATCTCACAGGGTAACTATGAGAATCTATAGTTTTACTACCGTGGGTATAGTTTAGGAGACAGCTCAAAACTACGCTACTAGTAACGAGGTAATCGTTTTGTTCGTCAGCTGTCACTACTTCATCGGTAAATAGGACATGGTAACCGAACACATCGATCAATATTTGAAAGCTAATTAAATTTATTTTTTAAAGTCTAACTGCTGGTCGTATGTTGGTCAAACTTATTTGTTATATAACTTTATGTGTAGGACTATAGGTCTACCAGAATCTCATGTCACGAAAACAAATAATATTGTTATTTTTATATGGAAATATCAACTGTCACCTATCATGCCAAATAAGGCGATTTGTCAATCGCTGCTGAGATTTTGTGATATTTCTTAAAAAAATATTTTTATAAAAGTGACGAGAAATCCACTAAGATCTTAAGCGAGAAATATTGTTTTCAAAGTGTATTGTAAAATACGCCAAGAAAAAAAAATGTAACTCAATTCTTTCTCGTAGGTGAAGGCACAGCAAATGATGGTGTTTTTTCTACGCTTCGTAAGAGAGAGAGTAGAGGGAGAAAGAAGAAAATCAACTTCGGACAGTTTCGATTTAGAGTTGATCAGGAAAAAAGTGAAAGAATTCTATATTGTACCAAACGAAATTCCAACGGTGATGAAACTATTATAAATCTTTCGCCAAGATATTAAATTCAACGAATATTTGAAGTACTAAATGAAAATTAATTACTTCAGTATTATAAAAAATATGAGTAAATTACAATCTATATTACTTGATAAATTGCATTATTTTTACAGACATATTAGAAGCGATTGGTTTTGAATATGTTAAATGTCAATCAAAAAGGAACGAAATGATGAAAGCCTTTAGGTTGCACGATGCCACCATTAAATTAGTTACTTTGTGCGTATATGTGCGTATACTACATAAGAACATTCAATAATAACATTCTGTGAAATTAGTTACTTTGTGCGTATATGTGCGTATACTACATAAGAACATTCAATAATAACATTCTGTAAAATTAGTTACTTTGTGCGTATATGTGCGTATACTACATAAGAACATTCAATAATAACATTCTGTAAAATTAGTTACTTTGTGCGTATATGTGCGTATACTACATAAGAACATTCAATAATAACATTCTGTAAAATTAGTTACTTTGTGCGTATATGTGCGTATACTACATAAGAACATTCAATAAGAACATTCTGTAAAATTCTTCTAAGTCCTTTACTTTACTTTAACCTAAAATAAATACCGATTGTTGGACATTCTGTTTTGAACAAGAAGAAAGCTTGCTTAGAACATTTTTAGTGGCGTAATTCCGCCGATTAAAAATCACTTTAAAAAACTACTTATTTTATTAACCGACGAAAAAAAAAGGAGGTTCTCAATTCGACCGTATAATTTTTTTTTTTTTTTTTATGTCTGTTCAGCCCTCACTCCGTTATTTGTGAACCGATTTTGATTATTCTTTTTTTGTTAGATAGGGTATACCTCAAGGGTGGTCCCATGTCAAGGAAGTCAGGATCTGATGATGGGATCCTGAAAAAATTGAGAGAAACCCTCTAAAATTGTAGGAACGAATAGTGTTTCTGTTTACTTTTCATTACTTTATCAGGTATTGCGTTTAAAAAACATCATCATTTTTCATCACCATCATCATGATGATGAAAAAAACCATAAAATAAAATCTTTTTAACAAAAAATTAAACCGATGAAAAGAACTAAAATGCAAAAAATAAATAAACCTTAAGTCTTAAGTATTGAGCTTATTTACATGAACTATCTAATTTTATATAAACTTATTTTGAGTCGGCGCCAAATAAAATTTTGATAATTAATCAGTTTGTTGTTTGGCGCCGACTCAAAATAAGTTTATATAAAATTTGATAGTTTATGTAAATAAGCTCAATACTTAAGACTTAAGGTTTATTTATGTTTTGCTTTTTAGTTCGTTTCGTCGGTTTAATTTTTTGTTAAAAAGATTTTTATATACCTGGTGTACAATAAATAGATTTATTATTATACTAGTTACTGTTACGTTAAGATTCTGGATTTAACATGTATTTTTTGTTTACGCAGTTAGTGGAATAAAAGAAATTTATTGAATGTTTAATTTTAGTTTATTATGTTTTACCTTGCTTACCAGCAATGTTCCGTCTATATAAAATTATACATGCCTACATATAAGCAAAATGTTGATGGTTTTACGACGTTTTTTGTAGCTACTTTGACTAATTTTATAGATCTATAGAGTGAAGAGTTTGTAGCAGTGATGGCATACTATTTACTATTATTTTTTTTTAAACTTAAAACTTTTTAAAACTTCCTGCAGTTTACATTGCACGAGGCGGACTTAATGCCACATGGTATTATCTATCAGTCAACCTTTGGGTGGTTTAGTGAGGGACATGGCAGGTGTATAAGAATGAAATTTTATGAAGAAAGTTATAATTTACATAGAAATACAATTGATTATACATAATACATACATATATATATATACTTACAGATAAATATATATTCAAATAAATACTATACATAGATACAAAATATACCTATGGTTGTGAGGTTATGAGGATATTTCTGCCAACTGCTTCCTGTAAAATTCACGGACCTTAGCTTTAAACGTGTCTCTGCTGGTGGACATCCTAATCTCAAGAGGGAGCGCATTCCATAGTTAAATAGAATAGATAGCAAATGAAGAGTGAACAAGAGGTAGGGCATAGGAGTAGAAGATTATTTGTGGAGCGAAGATCTCTGTCATGGTTGGAACATAGAAGTTGTATCTGTGAGGTGAGATAAGTGGGAGCTGTAGGGTTATTAAGTAAAGAATTTGATGGCCTTCAAATCACGGTTCACACTGTGGATTGCTTCACGCAAATTATCCAGCCTGGCCTGAGAATATATTTGAAGGTCGTCCGCATACAAATGATACGCACACTGATGTTCGAGAGTAATGAAATTGATGAACATCGAAAATAATAATGGAGACAGAATGCCACCTTGTGGAACACCAGTGTCAAGATCACACCAACTTGATGATGATTCATCGATGCGGCTGACTGTTGGCGTCCACGAAGATAAGATGAAAACCATTCCAGCGCGTCGGAGGAGACCATATAATGAGTAAGGATGGATACTAGGATGTCGTGGTTTCCGGTGTTGAATACATTAGAGAAGTCGATTAGGACTAAAACGGTTAGTTTTGCATCCTCCACGCCATTCCTAACATCACTAGTCATTTTAAGCATAGCAGTAACTGTTCTATGCCCAGGTCTGAATCCCGATTGTTATGGACTGAGGATATTATTATGAAGGATAAACTTGGAGAGCTGTTTCTAAGCACAGGCCTCAAGTACTTTAGACAGGAAAGGGAGGATTGATATCGGTCGGAAATGATTAGGAAGGGAAGGATTAGGTATCTTCGGAAGAGGGCGAGCCTAAGCCTTGCGCCATACGGTTAGGAAGAGTCCGGAGTCAAGGGAAAAATTTACTATGTGGGTAATTGCGAGCAGAAGCTGGTCTAAAATGGTGACTATCATGAACCGATTTATATCGTCACAGCCCACAGCCTTTGATTTTATGGATAATATGGTCTTTTGATTTCGTCCGAGGCGACTGGAGAAAAGAAAAAAGCTTCAATGTTACGCCGAGTTAGGCTGTTGTTTGACTCTTAGTTTGTGACGGCACTAACGGAGCAACACTGAAATGTCGGTTCATGTCGTCCAATCCAATAGTCATAGGCAGGTTGAACCTTACCAATATCCAGAGTCCTTAGGAATTTCCAAATATCGGCGGGTGAGGAATTAGAAATATTCATGTGAATGTGGTGGCGTTTAGCGTTGCGTATCATTTGATTGCATGGATTTCTTGCTGCTTTGTAGATTGTCCAATTGCCCTCACAACGATACCTTTTAAATTTACGGAAAGTTCGGTCCCTAGGGCGCATCGCCATTCGAATTTCTGTTGTAAGCCAAGGTGCCGGCGGGTGTTTTATTTTGACTTTTTTGATGGGTGCATGTTTATCATATAAGTTGCGAACAATTTCGTTAAATAACTGAACCTTGCCATCAACTGTACCTGCCAGCGTTACGGGCTCCCAATTAATTTCTGAAGCGTCGATTCGCAATTCTGATACATCCATGCGAGCGAAACAACGCCTAAGCAGCACTTTCGCCTTGGGTGTCGGAGTTTTCAGGATATAGGACAGGAAGATAAGGTCGTGATGAGAGAGACCCGGTGCAGGATGTTGGCTGTGAAAGGAAACAAGGAAAGGACAAGAGGTAATGATTAAGTCTAACCAAGTATCATGTCCAGTATTGTTGTGATGCGTAGCTTGAAGAGGTGAAACATGAAAATTGGTAGACTTAATTATGTTAAGGAGTTTACGGGTTCGAGGGCTATTGGGATCAAGGAGATCAGTGTTGAAATCCCCCATGATTATGTGATGTGCATACTCAGACCCTAAAGATTCTAAAACCAATTCGAAATCAGTGAAGTAATCGACAGCAGGGGGGCAGTAAACCACACCTATAATAGTTTTCGCTCCTCCAAAGCAAACCTCAAGAAACAGATGTTCAGCAGAGGCATTAGAGCTAGAGGGAGAGGTAGTGACGACTTTGTAACTAAAGTCGCTACGTATGTAAATAGCAACTCCGCCGCCTTTTCGACCAATCCGATCGTTTCGGATGAGGATAAAGCCTGGAAGAGAGTAGGCAGTAGATAAGAGTTGAGGTTTGAGCCAGCTCTCTGAGACTAGGATAGCGTGAACGTTGGAGTCACTAAATGCTTCCAAAAGGTCACTGTGATGACTGGGTACGCTTTGAGCATTCACATGGCACACATTCAATGACCGGTCCGATTGTTGGCTAAAAGTATTTCGAATAACATCTCCTAAGGTAACCGAGCAGAAACTACTATCGTCAGATAAGATACTATCATCCTTAGCAGAATGAAAAGAACTATCATCGTCCGATAATACGTCCGATAATATATATAAATATTTATTTTTATGATATTATTATATATTATAGTATTAAAGAACGTAATAAGCAAAGTAACAAAATTAATCTTGACACTTAAAAGAAAGAGAGAAAAAATAAAGCGTTAAATATTTATATATACATATATATATGTATATATTTAATTAAGCATATTGCTATTTATTGAAACTTTACAAGTTAAGGCGTAGTGATCAATAACAAAATTAGAGCTCGATTCGCTGAGGGATTACGAAAGACAATTCAGGAAGCCATTGCGTTTGTTGTATGATTTTTAATTATTTTTTTAGTTGCCGTTTTTATACCACTCAGGTATACTTGTAATAAATACCAAATTAACAGATGGGCGACCTAAATATATATATAATGATATATGACGGCGCGTCTATGATTTTAGAAATAGAGTAAACGAGTAAAAGAACTGTTAGTTGTCCCTGTATAATATAGTACCCATGACTGTGAGTTGTCACTGCATAATATAGTATCCATGACTGTAAGTTGTCACTGTATAATATAGTACCCATGACTGTGAGGTGTCCCTGTATAATATAGTACCCCTGACTGTGAGTTGTCATTGTATAATATAGTACCCATGACTGTGAGTTGTCACTGTATAATATAGTATCCATGTTAGTAATTGCAACAATTCATTTAAAGCAATTTCTCATAGTAAAGAGCAGATCATCACAGTCTTATAAAGAACGAATCCACCCACCGGTCAAATAATGCGATAAAGCGAGAGGCTGCGACTGTTCGCAGTCTCTGAATCCCGAAAAACGACAAATGACAATTTTATGGGTCATAGGTTTAATATGATAGCAGTGCTAACAGCGTAATATAATATATTTGGCGTTGGACATTAAATGTAAAGTGCGAGAAATATTTGCGTACGCGTCGCTATAGATCAAGGAGCCACCACGGGGGGTGTCACTGTGATGTGCTTTACAGAAGTACGACATTTTTTTTTTGTTTTTAGTACTTGTACAAAGTTCTTGCAGGGTTTTGAAGGCGATATCGATAGTGAAGCTGTAGCAGAGTTTTCTTACTAAATATGTATATTTAGACATTTCTTTGTGTTAAAAATGATAAAAAAAGAAGTAGTTTATTTAAAACATGCAATAAAACATTACAGCATTAATAGGAAAGCGACCTGGTGCTGATTTTTAACTTGTTCTGCTGGTTCAGAATGCGAATACTGCAATGCATATTAAATAACAAAATTCAGATTTTTTTATATACACAGTCAACAATTGGTGGACAGCCTGTTTCCAAGAAGAAGAAAAAATTGCTAACAACATTTTTAGAGGCATAATTCCGCTGATTATAATAAAACACCTGCATAACTACAGTCTAAATTAAAATCAAAATTATGCATGATTCCGAAAACTGATCGCATTTAACTTACTGTATCGATTTTGTCAGTGTTGTTTGGCGCTTGAATGGTATTGTCGCGCCAACTCGTCACCCACCAGGCCGCTACATCCGCACTCACACATCGACTGGATACTGAACAAGTTTGGCAGCTTTTACAGTGTGAAACGAATTTCCTAGGTTGAATGTGGCCTGGAATACAATATCGAACTGCAAGGCATAATAACATTCACAAATTGGATTTAGTAACTGTTTGTAAAAAATTTAAACCTACGTCTGTTTGACGTTGTTTGTTAACTAATTAAGCTTTGTTATAGGAGGAATATCTACAAAGCCTTACTGAAAAAAAGCTGGGATATGGGGCAAACGAGCAGAAGGGTCACCTGATGGTAAGTGACTACCGCCGCCCATGGGCACCTGCAACTCAAGAGTTACAAGTGCTTTGCCAGCTTTTAAGGTGGGAATAGGAGAAGGGGGAAGAGGTAGAGTGGGGGTGAGGGACAGAAGGAAGGAATTGGAAGGGTTAGGGCCTCCAGTAACCTCACTCACTCGGCGTAAGGCAACTAAGCTTACTAACTAAGCATTGCTTCACTGCCGGTTTTCTGTTTTATCACCCCGGTCGAGCCGATGATGTTATTAATATGAGAAACGGTCCGCGCATTTATACGATTTGACACAGGCGGCACGATACAGATTCTTTTATATTCTTAGCTTTAAGGGACTGTGTGAAGACCTGATTCCTTCTGAGGCAAATGTACGACTTTAGGCCCCGTGAGCACGAGCAACATACGGTTGTTATAAACATAACTACCTACTAAATAACACAAGATACTTAATTTCAAGCAGACAGTTCACTTAATAGCAATTACTGTTATATTTGCGCAAGCCATATAAAAACGTAATACAAAAGTTTTCAAATAATATCGATTTTTTGTTGTAGTCATTTCAAAATATTCATATATATCAACCGGCTTCTGAAGCCATAGAATCATAATTCTATGGCTGGTTGAAAGAGAATAATAATTATTATTCTCTTTCAACATAACAAACAAACAATGGAGAGTACTCAATTGTTTATTTTTAAAAAACTTCGTCGTATTTTCGATGAGTCCTATTTCGATCCAAAGAGGCTTAAAAACTCACCCGGATAAAGCATTGCGTTAATAATGTACATTTTATTAAAAGCTACAAAAAACAACACTTTCCTGTTTACGGTTCTCGTGAAAAATTATTAACCATTTTTAGCTTTATAATGACGAGGAAAATTAGCGGCGTTTTAATTTTCAGCATCACGCATTTTAACCATAATTTTTGATAAATGAGAGGCCAAGTGTCTCCTTGGTGCCTCCCACATAAATATGAGGCTAGGTCTAAGGAGTTTAAAGACAGTATCTAATTATGGAGACATAGTTCTTTATTTGCCTCTGGCATTGATGACTTTAGACCTATCGAAAGAGCCCTTCCCCTCCCCCTCTTTCCTGCCGCCTACCCCTCCACCCCTTCCCCCTTCCACCATACCCCTACTACCACCTTAAAGGCCTGCATCGCACTTGTGACTCTTGAGTTGCAGGTGCCCATGAGCGGCGGTAGTCATTTACCATCAGGTGACCTGTCTGCTCGTTTGGGCCCTATAACATAAATAAAAAAAATCTGTTGTTGAAAAGTCAGTAAAATTTTTCGACGAGGCTAGGTCTGGCTAGACACGACATAATGGTATATTTGTATGTTGCATAATGGTACGTTGGGAAGGTGAATATATTGTTATATAGTAAAAAAAAATAGTATATAGTGGCGTAACAATAGAGTGGCAGAGCGGGCAAAATGCCACGGGCCCATGGCCCTAGAGGGACCCCGGCCACGACCTCAAGGTCCTATGCACACGAGGCACCAAGAGTGAACTTGTGCCCCATCCGATGAATTAGCCACGGGCCTCAGATGGTATAGTTACGCCACTGCCCACATACTCGAAGTTCAGTTTATCTTGTAATTTATTTTCTTTTTATATTTATTTTAAGTTGTTATAACAAACAATTGTTGTTACTTATCTTCCCTAAATTGAAGATGTGAATACAAACATAAAATTGTATATTGGAAATATGATGCGTGTCTCGATGTGACATTCTAAATTGAATTCCAAGATGTTTTACATTTCTTTTGTAGCGATATGAATCTGATCACTAGCTTGTCTCTGTTAATATCACGGATCATATTTGTGTTAAGCGATTTACTTCTCTGTATTTGAAGGTTTCTCGTTTCGATTAAAGCCGTACTTTTGACGACGAATCCGTTTTCCTGTATACGGAAATGAATTTTTATTACTAAAATATCTGGAAAACTATCATAAAACTAAACGGTCGGGTTGGTAAGTTTATGAACATCAATTGGATAGTTTGTTTTATGGAGATAGGTCTTGGCTGTAGGTCTGACGTCAGAGATATCGTTTTGTTTAAGTTTTTTTTTAATGTCAACGATAAAGATATGCCATAAAAAATACAAAAAAAGTTACTATTTATCAATTTTTAAGGTTTCTTAACTCCGTGACTGTAACTGGCTGACTGGAGAAGTAACTGCACTCTAGAAAAGACTGCAATTGACATCAACACTTGCGTTTTTTTTCTGCTGGTGTAGGTGTGTTTGTAGGTGTTGAGAGGGAAGGTGTTGTGTTTTTTTTTAAAAGGTACTGAAAAATATGAAAAACATTTCGTCAATTCCTCCTTATCTACTTAACTACTAAGTCTTAACTTATAAAACACTTGTTATACTTTTAAATTGCCATAACACAACGACCTGAATGTATGAATTTAATAGAAGAGAGAGGAAAAGTGGCAGCCGAGTCTCCCTACCGTAAGCTTATGTGTTAACACCACGTGAATCATTTCAATTTATACATTATAATAAGTCCAAATATATTGGAACCTTCAAATCGTGACACGTGTTACCTACACGAGTATTATGATTATGATCTATGAATACGTCATAGTTGTTTACACAACTCTCATAAATTATAATGTCAATGTTTACGACAACATGGAGTAATTACTTTGGGTGAAGTCTATTTTTTTATAAAAAGCTACAAATTTGGCAGGATTTCGTTTTAAGGATTAATATTTGATTCCCTCGTATTGTCGAAATTTCCTAGAAAAGCCAATAAGAAATTGCAAGGAAGGCAGAAAATCAGTATTACCGAGTCGGAGAGCCATGCTTCGGGACGTATGGGCCGGCCTCACAGAAAACCGGCAGTGAAGCAATGTTTACATTGCTTTCCACCGAGTGAGTGAGGTTACTGGAGGCCCTAACCCTTCCCCCCTCTCCCTCTTTTCCACATTTCCCCTACTCGTACCTTAAAGACCGGTAACGCACTTGTGACTCTTTAGTTGCAGGTGCCCATGGGCGGCGGTAGTCACTTACCATCGGGTGACCCGCCTGCTCGTTTGCCGCCTATAAAATAAAATAAACTAAGTGAGACCATACATAATGATGGTGAAAAGTTTAAACAATATCTCCATCATAAGATGCTGCATGACACAAAGGGCTATAGGTACATTTGAAAACAAATTCATAAATAGAAACCATAAAAAATAAAACCACCAGAGTTTGATAAACATTTAATTCATAGCATTTCTCTGATCTGGGGACATTTTGTTTTTTAACGTCTTCCCTATTTGTGTTTATTTTCTTTATTAAACTTAACTCAACGAACAAGTATGGCGGACTCGACATACATGTAAAGTTTTGTTAAAAAAGGTCCGCCTGTGTTCCCCGCGGCGATAATTGCTTTATGAAAATATTATTGTTGGTGCAAAATGTTGCATGTAGCCGCGCGACGGGGTAACTGTTACTGTACAGAGGTAGGGCTGCCAACGAATGATGTAAAAATACAGTAAGTACCATAAAAAATAATATCCTTGATCAAATCAAATACTTTATTTGCATAACACAAGTACTTAAAGTTGTTACAGAATAATAATAATAATATATAAATGGGTTTTAACCTATATTAGGTGTGCAAATGTGAGAAAATATGTCGCATGAATCTTAAAATTTTAATATTAGTTTGAGTACTATTCAAAATATCATTAAAAATATAAAAATAACTTAATAATAATAATAATTTGACATATCTCACACACAGCCGTCTCATCCCAAACTAGGAAGAGCCTGTACTATGGTAGCCAGACTGCTGATAAACATACTTATATATTTCTAAATAAATACATACATATTGTATATAAATTACACCCAGACACAGAAGAAATGATTGTTGTCATCACACAATTATTTGTCCATGGTGGGAATCGAACCCATGACCCAGAGGTCACACTGGTTAGTGATCCAGAGCTCAGCAGTCAGAATCACTAACCAGTAGACAAACAGGCCAGTCAAAATATATATCATATGATTATAAATAATTTAGAATTAATAAGATAAATGTCAAATATGTAGCACCTAGACTTCTATTTATTATGACGATGACGTGAAGAGAAGTTTTAGTACCCATGTTTAAAAAAAAAATTGCGAACGTAAGAACTTGCAATACTTAATGTTTTTATATAGCAGAAGTGCATAAAGCTAAACATTTTAAACAATATGTGTTACAAATTTAAAAATTACGTAAAACGGCTATATCAAGCTACACGCGCTGATGATGCTGTAGTTTATCTAGCCAAATACCCTAGATATGTATAAGCAATGGGATTTTTTTGGTTCTAAGTGATAAAGAATATATATAAAATAGAAATATCGACTTACACCAGGAAAAGCACGTTCCAATGAAAAAATAATGGAAAGGTTTTTTCAAAATGCATTTTTTCCATGCTAAATCAACTACTTGTTGTCGGCTACACATCATCATTTTTTTTCAGCCGGTTGACGCCCACTGCTGGGCATAGACCTCTCCTAAAAACATAACGTTCCTAAAATTGGACCACACAATTCTCTATCAACCTGCATATTTAATTACTTTATTTTTATATTTTTTTGTTACAAAAATCATACAAATATTTAATATTTTAAATAAAGCATTCACAACCAGTGACAACCCTAAGTATAAAAATAAAGGGGCAGTGGCGGGTGGTGGGAGGAGAGACGGTGACGATGCGTGCCAAACTACCATGGACTGGATTTACTTTACACACGTTATTTAAACGAATCCAATATTTGATATTTGTGATTCTATGTTTATGTGTCATATTCAGGATCAAAGGGGCTAAAGACAAAAGGATTTATATTTGAATGTTTATTGATACTAGAGATCGAGTGGTGGTCGATTTTCGACCATGGTTTATTTATTAGCCAATATTACTTGACCTATCATCGATAGACTGTTGTACCATTACAGGCCAAAGTATATACTGGACACATATCTTTATGTACCCGTTTTTGCATTTTTTTTAACGTTTTAGCAAATATTGTTTAAAAATTTTAGCGCTGCTGATTTCTGCACTTCTTCTATATATAAACTGTGCGGGGAGATCCTCAGTAAAACCACTCGCAGACCAAACAGAAGCAATTTAATTAATAATCACAAACAACTTTATCCGCATATAGAAAAAAAAAACACTAAAGGGCTGCGGTCAGATCACACTGCGGTCAGATATACAGTTCCGTATATAATTTTTAACTTGCATCCTCATGCCTTTCCAGAAATATCGTTTAGCAATACGTTCGATGGTTTTTTCTGTTCCATAGTGGCCAGCGGAGGCTTCATCGTGATATGTGGAGATAACCTTTGCTTGCTCTTGCTTGGGAACAACTAATTGAGCATTTTCACTGTCGTTTTCTGATTTGTATCGATAAAGTAGGCCTTGACTCATGACATATCCTTTAGCACTCCAATACCTTCCACTTTCGTGTTGGTCTCCTTCTAGATTCCTTATTATTTTTTGTATGTCTATGTCTTTTAGCTGTTCTTCCCTTATTTCACTAGATTTCTTCCTTGGCATATCTATTACGATACTGCAAACACCACAATCTTGGCTTTTGGTAGAACTGCAATTTGGGCGTGATAGTGCATCAGCAACTACATTCGTTTGACCTTTGATATATTTAATCGTCAGATTATAGGGCTGAAGTTGAAGTGCCCATCTCGCTAATCGACCGGTTGGAGACTTTAATGACATGAGCCATTTCAGGGCTTGGTGGTCAGTTAATATGGTGACATCCGCACCTTCAATAAAACCGCGAAATTTGTTCACAGCCCAGATTACAGCTAGTGCTTCCCGTTCAGTAGTTGAGTAGTTTCTCTCCGCTTGTGTAAGAAGACGACTTGCATATTCAACTGGATGCTCATGCTCTCCCTCCCCCTGCGCCAGAACTGCACCGATTGCATAATTACTAGCATCACACTTGATCGTGTAGGGTTTCGTGTGGTCGGCTTGGGCTAACACAGGAGCCGTAACTAAAAGTCTTTGAAGCTCGTCAAATGCTTTCTTTTGTTCTTCGTTCCAAGACCAAATAGCATTTTTCTTCATCAGCCGAGTAAGTGGTTCGGTGACTTTTGCAAAGTTGGGGATGAATTGTCTATACCAGGAGCACATCTGCAGAAATGATGTCAAATGCTTCAAATTTCCGATTTAATTTATATATACCGAATCTGTAATGAACGCCGTCTTCATTTGATCTTCTTCTCTGACTTGAATCTGCCAATAGCCAGCACGGAGGTCTATAGTGCTCATAAATCGCGTAGGTTTAGCACTGTGTAGTAGGTCATCTATTCTAGGTAATGGGTACATGTCGGCAGTTGTGATTGCATTTAATTGACGATAGTCTACACATACTCTAGTACCACCGTCTTTCTTTGGTACTATCACAACTGGTGCAGACCACGGTGAGGCACAGGGTATAATAATTCCTTGTTCACACATTATTTTAATTTCCACCTTCAAGATCTGTGTCTTAGCTGGTGAAAGTCTGTATGGTGGGACAGAAATTGGAGAAAGTTCTGTAGCCGCTTTGCCTCTTCTTCCGCCAGAGGGCACTCATGATTGGAGACGTCTAGTGATGCAATTTCCGTCCCTGGAAATAGTCCGGCAGAGTTCGGTGATAATTGTACCTCAGCGTCATTGATACTCCTTCTTGCATCTTCACGTAGAGCATCCATGATTGGGGAGTACCCATCAAATAAATCGTTGCGAGGCTTTTTAGGCGGAGTCGAGAAATCTATGGGTATCAAAGGGCCATAGGGTCGTTCCAATTCCAGTTCAGTCGCATTAGGTGTAGCAACTCTTCTCTGTGGAGAGTGAGGTGGTGTCATAATTCCTATTTGAAGCTGGGGAATATCAGCAGCTGTCTTCGCGGGTGAGATAATAGGACTTGGTGTATTCAGCATTGGTGATGTCATGTCTGGCAAGCAAACGCTAGATAGGATACCAGCGATATCCATTGTCGTCTCAATAGTTTCCGGCTTCAGATCGTAAATAATGCTTGGCTGGTCTATGAAGTGGCATGTTTACTGAGGTAGGTTGAGAGCTAACAACGCATCTTCTATAAATCCTACTCCTAGTAGGGATCGGTTCTCCTTAGCCTCGGGAAATATAATAAAAGAAGTATTGATGTCCCGTCCATAGAGGTTTACCACAGCTCTTACCTTTAAAACGTTGAGTCTTTTTGTAACACCATCTGCAAGTGTTACCCACATGCACTCACTCTCAAATTTCATTCCGATCCGTTCTAAATGTTTATACAGGCTGTAAGAAGCAATACTCGACTTTGCGCATGTATCGATAAAAGCTATCCCTTTCGCACCTTCTACTACAATAGGTACCGTTGGGCGGGGTCAGACGTCGGTAGCTAGATTCGTAGAGCAGGAACAGTAATCTACTGCCGTCAAAGGTTCTTTGCTTTTGTACTTGGGGCATCTACTTCTTATTACCCCGGGTTCTCCACAGCCATAAAAAGAAAATTTCGGCTTAGCATTAACCTCAAGTTTCGAAGAGACAGCAGGATCATCTATCTTCTGGTTTTCTTCTTTAATTCTCTTTCTACAGACTTCCGCTGCGTGACCAAAGAGGCGACAATACCCACAGCGTACCCTGTTTTTAATTTTTCTATTTCCCTGTTTCTGTAAAGTCTCTGTATTTTGATCATGTTCAGTTCCTTCTTTTTGTTTACGCTTCTCAGTCAATATTCTTTTGACATCTCTCGCCTTTTTTAACAATTCATCAAATGTCTTAACCGTGTCTCTAGGAATCTTTTCTCTGATTTCAAATCTTATTTGTCCGAATACCAGGTCTATTTGTTGCTGCTCAGTATGATGAGGCTCAGGCAATTCAGATATTAGAGCTCGCTTCTTAGCAATAAATACTTCAGTTGCAGTGTTATAGTCTTGCTTTATTTCAATGAGCTCCTGGTATATTCGATATGGCAGTTTCTTTGGTGCGAAAGTGTACGAGGCGTTCTATGAATGTATCCCACTTTTGGATTTCAAGTTTCACGCCTTGCCACCATACTGCCGCATCACCTGTTAGCACTAAAGGGAGTCCTGCTAAGGCGCCTTCGTCTGAGATATCTTCTATTTCTTTAAACACTGACACTGCTGCGGTAAACGATTCTACTTCTGATTTTGTGCCGTCAAATCGTGCAGTACATCGCGCCATCGTACTCTTTTCTCTGCTTCCAGACGAGACGGCTGCTAGAAGCTCCTTAAACTGGTCGGTAGTCATATTTATTGACGTCATCTTCTTTGTGTTGACTAGTGGCTTGTCACTATTAGGCATGTATCTATCGGGTTTACGAGTAGGCCGTGGCCGTAGGTCCTTTGTTTTGGTCTCCACGTTGTGCGCCACTTGTGGGGAGATCCTCAGTAAAACCACTCGCAGACTAAACAGAAGCAATTTAATTAATAATCACAAACAACTTTATCCGCATATAGAAAAAAAAACACTAAAGGGCTGCGGTCAGATCCAATATTGAATGCTAACCGTGCAAGCCACGGGAGCGCCCAGCCGCCCGAGAACGTTCCAGAGTAGGAAGCGTGTCCGTGCGAGCCGAACGATTAAATGACCGCTGCATCGCCTTATATATATTTTTTGAGCGGAGCGCGGCGTAGGCGGTAGTGGCGGGGGAACGATGGAAGGGCGCGCTGACTCATTGATAACGGCCGGGCGACCGTGCGTCTTATTATAACTGTAAATATTCCAAAATTCACGTTACTACGTTTGCGACATTTTCTTAAAAAAGGGTGCAAATAATTCTTTTCACGTATTAATAAATGACTACCCATGAGCACCTGCAACTCAAGAGTCACAAGTGCGTTGCCGGCCTTTAAGGTAGTAGCAATGAAACATTGCTTCACTGCCGGTTTTCTGTGAGGCCGTGGTATCACTTCGGTCGGCCCGGCCCATAAGTGCCGAAGCATGGCTCTCCCACGAATAATGATTATAATGATTATTGGTAAACAAATAATTCTGCGTATTTGACTTTCTCAATTTTCTTTGAAATGATTTGATTTGAAAACATTAAATGGCAGTCATGACACTTTCGACTGGGGTGAGTTGTTAGATAAGTCAAAGCCTTGTTTTAGCACAGCACTCACTTCCTCTCTCTTCCAAGTCCGTCAGACTTAAGACGGAAAAGAGGTAATGATTTTCTCTGTAATTTATATGTATTTAGGATTTAGATATAATAGTAGCTTCTAACGTAGACGTTGTTTTGTGTTTCATAAGGATTAAGGATTATACTTCATCTCTACGTCAAACCCATGTGTCCGGTCTTGCAGAATATACATTTACATAATTTTACATATTCACATATGTACATAGTCGTGTGTACATTTGTAGGAAACATTACAAATGTTGATCTGTCATGAAAGAATGCCTGCCTGGAAGTCGAAACCCTGCAATCACAAATTAAAAATTTAAAACACCCCCGACTCGAAAATCCCTCCAACGATAACAAAAGAGCTGATGCTCTTCGAACGGCTTAACAGATTTTCTTGAATTAAACTTAAGAACACTCTCGACCAATTCACCTTTCAAACAAAAAAAAATAAAATCAAAATCGGTTCATCCGTTCGGGAGCTACGATGCCACAGACAGACACACACACACACAGAGACACGTCAAACTAAACAGGTGTAACTGAACGGCATTAAAAGCTATTTGAAACTACATGAAATTACGATTTTGCATAAGCTTTATCTGTTACATGAATACTCCCAGTAAAACCAATTACATGATTTATTGGCTTTCTTTAAATCATCCTCCTCCGCGCCTTTTCTCAACTGAGTTGGGGTCGGCTTTCAGTCTAACTACGATACTGCCGAACTTCGATATTTTACGTGAAGCGACTGTCGTCAGACCTCCACAACCCAAGTATTAGGCGATATCGAAGTTCTGTAGTTAGACCAGGTTGTAGGACTCTTTAGGGCTCCAACTACCCGTAACGAATGCCACAGATGTTTGTATGGCACGTGGGACCGACCGACGGTTTTACGTGCTCTCCGACGCACGGAGGGGTCTCAATGTGTTAAGAATGGTCACCTGGCCTAGACTGACCTGGGTAGTATTACTTACTTTGTAATGTGCTCACCTACTCGGTTACCCCTTCGCCACGAGCCCCTCTAACGACTTTTTTTAAAAACACTCTAAATTTAAATCAATCAATCTATCAAACCAATCTCCTAATCTATAAACCCTGAGTACTTCTAAGTTCTAACTTCGCACTTTAAACTAGATTGCGTATATATTATAATCAAACTAAAAAGTCAAATTTTAAATTTAACATGCTCTGTGAGTATATGGTTACTTACAAATACACAATCCAAGCCAGCAACGTAACAGCTATCATTTTATCTCACCTCCACGTTGGTGGACTTAACCCCACTCTCGCCGACAATCCGATTGTGTCCGACAATGTTCCGCACATCGTCACAGGTGTGGTGACCGCATGCTATCATTACATGCCTCGACCGAGTTCACACTGCTTTAATTAACATCGGGTCTAATTGATATCCTTTGTAATTGTGAACTGCACTGGCTTTGAGTTTGGAAATCTTTTACACTGTTTAATATGTTATTATAGTAACGAAACGACTATAGTAACGATCATAATTTTAAATTTAATTAAATTAATTTTTTTTTAATTATATTTTATAATTATAATTTTTAACTTAAATTTTGTAAAAAATCAAAAAAATTAAATAAAATGTTGATCGTTTTGTGTTGGTAATGAATCCCTAGGTGAATCACCGAAAGAAATCTGGATTAATTAGAAAAAAAATATTTTTTCATCATTTTTCAAAAAGTTATTGCCATAGTGCAGTCTTCTAATTGTCGTATCGAAATGAGACTTTGTATGTATATGTAGTTTGGCATTATAATTTGGCATCTTGGAACTGATTTTTGATGAAGGTAAAGATTTAGGCAAGTATAACAATCAGCGGTCTTATTACTCACGGTGATCTGTTACAGACAAGAGTATATTTTATGTGTAAGTAACTTATTTATTTTATTTTATTAAGTGAAATACAATCCAAACATAATGTAAACATTTAGGTAAATCAATCGGCGGTCTTATCGCTCACGGCGATCTCTTCCAGACAACTTTTGTACGAATATTATGAAATATGTTTCAGGGTAGTAAACTATACTTAAACATACTACATACATACATAAATATATATACATAAAATAAGATAACCGCTGATAATGACAAGTAATAGTCCTTGACTAGTTTTTTTTAGTTAGTAGTTAGTAGATTAGTTTTTGTTTAAATGCGTGCAAGGTTTTGGCTTGTTGAATTGACACAGGCAAGTTATTCCATAGCTTGCACTGAAAATGACTTGTCTGTAAATTGTGTGGTATGACTAGGCATTTCCAACTTCAAATTCTCTGATAATCTCAGGTCCCGGCAATGTGTGTTGTGTAAGAACTCGAAACGTTCTTTGAGATAAGAGGGCGTGTGTGGATGGAACAGGGTAACTGTACAAAAGAGAAAGAATATGAACGTACCGTATAGCGTATAGGTAGCCTTGAGCTTAGAACGTTACTCTGAGACGTGATCATATTTGCGTAATCCAAATATGAATCTAATGCAGACGTTTTGGAGCTGCTCAAGTTAGTTCAGTTGGTCTCCGGTGAGATCTAAGTAGCTGACATCGTCATAGCCAAGGATAGGAAGAAGAAGAGATTATGCGAGCGCAATTTTCGTGTTGGTAGGAAGGAAGTTCCAGAGCCTTCGCAGAGATCCAGCTGTTGCAAATAGTTTACGGCTAACTCTGTACGAGAGCCATGCTTCGGCGCGTATGGGCCGGCTCGACCGGAGTGATACCACGGCCTCACAGAAAACCGGCAGAGAAGATTGCATTGCTTTTTGCTGCGTGAGTGTCGTGCATCCATCTACAGATCTGCATCTATGGTCAGGTTTTTCTTTTATACCACGTCGGTGGCAAACAGCCATACGGGCCGTCTGATGGTAAGCGGTTACTGCAGTGTATGGATGCTTGCAATTCCAGGGGACTCGCGTTACCGACTGTTTAAAAACTTTTACACTCTTATATATATATAAATAATAGTTAAAACCTGGAAAACCTGCTGGAGTACAGTTACATTTACGTATAGTTACGTTACATTTCAGTTTAAAGGCCAGTAAGTGGGAGCAGGAGACAAAATAAAAACATGTATAGTCTGACAGAGCTTTACTAAACCTTTAAGGATGTTAACCTAAGATCTACTACTTCAGGGACACACTCCGCTCTGCCAAGCTCTTCTGTAAGGTAGCAATACCCTCGTTGGGTGAAGAAGGCCGCGGATAAAAACACTCTTTTCCACTGTTGAATTAGGTTACAGTGAAAGGATACAGGGTTGTAATAGCTGTTGGAAAACATCAAGAAATATACAAATTGAAAAACATTGTAGTTAAATATGTTTACGATGTAGTAAAGCTTGCCATAAAGTTAGTGAATACCTGCAACGAGCGTGTCTGAATAAACAGTAAATTGCGGAACTATTTTAATAATGCACCGACCTTATAGTGTAGAAACACTAAGAGTATGTCCTAGCTTTGTGCACTTTCATCCTTGAAAAATTGAGAACCCTAGGGAACGACCGCACCGAATTTAACTCAAGCAGAATCGCGCCTGTAGTCTCTGGTACAAGATAAAAAGATAGTACCTTTTTTACCCACAAAAGTTTTGAACAAAAAAATTTCTTTAGTTTCTTCTACGAAAAAATCTGTATTAAATATGATTTCATTCTACGGTTCATAGTGAGGTTTTCGCTGGCGTTTAAGAAATAAAAAACAGCCTCTTCTTTTCACGAAAAGATTAAAGTGGATAATATTCTTTTAAAGACATTAAAGTGTAAATCGGGAATTGAGAAGAAGTAATGCGCTTACAAACTAATAGATTAAGCAGTTTCTTAAATGGTTAAGAACTTAACCAAAACTCTACATGTTTACCTCAAACTAGTACGACTTGAGTTAAAAAAGTTCTCAATTCTATAGAGATATCAATCAATACATAGATATAATAGGTACCTAAAATTGTGACGTGAACTCGTGTGGCCTCCGGCGAATCCCACGGTGTACGCAATCAACGCGACACGTGTCGAAATACCGACCACTGCCGTTGTGCGATGCGACAATTGTCATGGAGTGCAGACACACGGCGTCATGGACGATTTCAATCCCAATGGAGTTTGATTTGGGAATATAGATTGCCATAGTAAAGCATGAATGTTTCATAAGATTAACTAGCTGAGTTTCGGTATTAAAGACATAGTAAGTAAGTAGAAAAACTCCATTGTACTCCAAAAAAACAAAATCCCGTAGCAATTTGTAACATACAGCAAAAACATATTTTAATGCCATCTACCGAAAACTAGCAAAACTACTATATGTGATTACTATATCACTGATCCTGTATCGCGCAATGAAAATTCTCGCGACAATTAGTATTTATGTGTGTATACAACTTCCAAACATGAACAATTAGGCGGTGGTCCGCCAGGCATGATGTCTTCAAGAGACAACACCCCGGCCTCCACATATGCATTAAATGCACAGTGAGTGGCTTTGGATGTGCAGGAGTGTAATGTGGATGTATTACATACGTATATTTAAATACATATACATGTGCATACATTCGAATTTTTTATAACACTACTTTACGAAAAACGAAAGGTTTTTATATTCATAGAAAATTTATAGTGAATTAGTTTCGTGTCTACCTTCTTATTACAAAAAAAAATCTATGTATTGATATCACATCAGGTTGTTTAAATAATTCACTGAAGTTCTTTTGTTGGGATTTCTTCTTTGATTGTTTCTGGGATTAGTTTGTCACTTAGTGTTGTTATGTTAAAGTAATTGTTGAACATGTTATGTTTTTTTTTTTTTGATTGAATAGGGGGCAAACGACCAGACGGGTCATCTGAAGGTAAATGAATACCGCCCATGGGCACGTGTAACTCAAGAGTCACAAGTGCGTTGCCGCCCTTTAAGGTGTGAATAGGGGAAGAGGGGGAGAGGGGAGAAGAGCAGGAAGACGGGAGAGGGGGATTAGAGTGAAGGAGAGGGGGAGAGGGGAAGGACGAGAATATGGGAGAGTGAAGGGTTAGGGCCTCCGGTAACCCCACTCACGCGGGGCGAAGAGCAATGCAAGCATTGTTTCACTGCCGGTTTTCTGTTAGGCTGTGGTATCGAGCGGAGTCGATCCGGCCCATACGGGCCGAAGCATGGCTCTCCTACGTGACAATGGTTTTTAAAACATCTTTAAGATAGTGTAAATTTAGTCCGAATAGCAGTTGCAGTAAAATAATCGTTACAAAACTGAAGAAACCTATTACAGAAGCTGTAAGGCGGGGCTCCTTCCAATACTTTCAAATTCCTGTATTATACCTAGATTAAAAATGGGGCCATGGAGTAGTGTCACATATTACTAAGTATGGTAGTGTGCGAAAATTGCAGAAGTGAGCTTACAAACTGGGCTGCAGGAAAAAATTAATACTTACAATTTGATGTCGCAATGCAATGGGGAGAACCAACAAATCACGGAACAGATTAGTACTTTTGCCTAACAAAAACTTTTGGTTTTAATAACAAAAACAAGAAGTATGTCTAATATCCTGATGTGCCATTCGTCAAAAAACTTTTGCCGAACCCCAAATCAAAAAGATACTGGAGGATAACATTTTTGCCTCACTTAAGCGCTGCTGAAAATGATGCTCGGTTTATTGCAAAATTACTACAAAGGAACATGTCACTGAAATTCCATATTGTGTTTTTTTTTTATGATATAGGGGCAAACGAGAAGACGGGTTACCTGATGGTAAATGACTACCGCCGCCCATGGGCACCTTTAACTCAAGAGTGCGTTGCCGCCCTTTAAGGTGGAAGTAGGAGAGGTGGGGGAGGTGGGGAAGAGTGGGAAGGGGGGAGAGGGGAAGGACGGGAATAAGGGAAGAGGAGGGGGGGGGGGGGTTAGGGCTTCCGGTAATATCACACACGCGGCGAAATGCAATGCAAGCATTGCTTCACTGCCGGATTTCTGTGAGGCCGTGGTATCGAGCGGAGTCAAACGTGGCTCTCCCACGTTAGACTGTGACTGTGCAAGCGTAACCTATGGCGAACGTTTCCATCAAGATTTAAAAACGTTGGAAGAGAGGTACAGGTCATCGCGAACAAACAACGTGACTCGAAATTTGTATATATACATATAGATGTGTAATTAATTTATAATGCACTAGCTGCGCCCCGTGGTTTCACCCGCGTAAGTCCCGATTCTGTTTAAATATCGGGATAAATAACCTATGTGTTAATCCAGGTCTCCAGTTATCTACATACCAAGTTTCATCGCAATCGGTTAAGTATATTTTCCGTGAAAGAGCAACAAACATCCATACATCCAAACATTTTCACAAACCTTCACGTTTATAATATTAGTAGGATTATATTTGTATGCCAAATCAATGTTGACTAAAGTTGTTTGCACTAAAATTTAAACACATAAGTGTTTCTTTTGCAAAAAACATTTTGCAAATAAATATATTAAAATTTTTAAATTAACGGGATTAACGAGATGGGTTACCCTTTCTGATAGTTTACACACCAGGCATACATTCATCTGTGATAATTCTTACATAGTATAATCGAGTGGAAGCCTGTCATTTGTTCTAAATAATAAAAAATTTAAAAAAAACTGTGTGTTGCAAAAGGGTTGGACCGATTTTAATGCAATTCAGGCAATAATAAGATTAGGAAAGTGGTGATCCTGTGAAGTTTGGTACCGATCGGATCAACAGAACTTTATTTCTTTTGTTTTGTTTTCGGCTACTTATATTCGCTCATGGGAGACTCTCAAGTTTTGGCGACCCAATCAACAAGCTGTACGACAATATAAAGTATATTTATGCTTTATGGGAACTACTAGTAGTATTTTATACTTATCATAGAAGATGTTCGAGGTTGGAGGGTATTTATGTCGGTTTGTCTGACTGGATATCCAGTATAATTTGAACTTTAATGTCGTAAATCAAGTTTGAAGTTGGGGTTATACTTTTTCTGGTGGTTGACGTCGTAAATTACTGAATATCTGCTCGGCTTAAGAAATTGCTATTAAGCTTCCTTGTTTATTCACTTAAATTGTGTTTGGGTTCAGTTTTTTCCCCTCTTTTATATTTTAATATTGGGTTCACGCGGGGTCTAATAATGTTTATTTTTCTCTTAGAGTTTTTTATAACGAGGGAGGAGTGAATGCCCGATTAACCACGACCTTAAAATGTATCTCTAGGGACCTTTTTATATTTGAAATGAGTGTGTGCTTTGGAATAACATGTAGACCTTGTCTGACTGAATTTAAAAAATACCTTTCTGGGAGAAACCTACTTAACGAATACTTAAACGACACTCAATTTAAAGATGTCAGTAAATCAATTTGTTTATGTGCAATTCAGCTGTAAGAAGTAGTCTTATTATTAAGGGTTGTTTGAGTATTTGGCATTATGATAAGAAAATGCGAGGTTGAGCAGAAGCGGATTTGGGTTGAATATTAATGTCAAGGTTAAAAAATGTCTAACAAGTTTATTCGTCTGTCACAGTCTGACAGTTATGAACGTCAAACGGGAAAAGTTTATTATGGCTCTATTTTCAATTCATGATATACCTACTTCATTTTCAGAACAATGTATATACTAATTTCATTTTGGTTGGACTGTTTATGGTCGGAAGGGGGAAGTTTGGCTTACTTAGCGGTGTAGTATAAAAAATAAAGCTATGCCAGACGACCGTCACGCGCGAGTCTCTGATGACTATGGAAGGAATATTCGCGCGTCTGTTATGCCATTGTGTCTCTCGTACCCTGTAAAAGGATTGGACGCACGTATAGCGCCATCGTGAGACCTACCGACCGAGGTGAATTACTGATGAGCTCTAGTGTAATCAATGATTGAATAAATAACGATTCCTAGTATATTTATGAGACAACTTAATTGTGTTAAAGGTGTTACAGAAAGGTGTAGTCAAATTTATGTGTAGCCGATACATTCATATTTAGCTTTAAAAAAAATGATGTTGATAAAAAAAAATATTTTTTATGTTTTCCTTTGGGAAATGCCTTACCTAGTGTAGGTGCACATTTCTAAGCAACATGAATTTTCATGTCAATTTCGACGAATTTGTTTTTTATTTTTTTATGCAGACATTTTCAGACAAACCTGGGCATTCCATTAACATCCTTCATATTAAATACTCATACTCTCATTTATGTCTCTGTCTGTCTATATCTCTCATACGAAATATTAGCTTCATCGGTAAATTTTCAAGTTAACAAGATTTTTGTATTAAAAATTACGAATGTTTCTAAAATTGTTAGCGCTTTACGATATTCACTGTGTCAACTATACGACTCCAAAATATGAATACACCATTTTGTAACATCCTAAATATAAATTGCCAGTGTTCTATTATTTGTAAACAATGTGAGTAGGAGTTATCATTTAAGTGTACCTGATAGGTATGTGTGGCAGTACCGGCAGTCAACCTTGCTTGTGGAGCCTCGAGGGCAAACCAACCCCTTGATACAGACATTTTTTGCTGTGCTCTGAGTGGATTCACAAGGGTAGCATTGTGGATAATTTGCTATAGACAATAAATATGCTGTGTTCTATATGAGATGATATAAATAGGTATTGTTACCATTACATCGCTACACTATTGAATATTATAATAATCTTGAGACACCTCACACACGGCCATCACAAACTAGGCAGAGACTGTACTATGGTAACCAGACTGTTGATAAACAAACTTATATATTACTAAATACATACATCATATAAATAAATTACACCCAGATGCAACAAAATGATCATGTTCATGACACATTGATTTGTCCTAGGTATGAATCGAACCCAGGTGGCTCAGCAGTCAGGTTCACCAACCACTAGACAAAAAAGCCAGTCAAATCCTGTAATGATAGTTGTATTATCAAATAAATATATGATGATATCCTACTAATATTATAAACGTGAAAGTTTGTGAGGATGTATGGATGTGTCGATGTATGGATGTATGGATGTGTGGATGTATGGATGTTTGTTACTCTTTCAGGCAAAAACTACGGAACCGACTGCAATGAAACTTGCTATGTAGATAGCTGGAGACCTGGATTAATACATATGCTACTTTTTATCCCGATATTCCGACGGCACCGGGACTTACGCAGGTGAAACCGCGGGGCGCAGCTAGTATTTTATAAAGTCACCCTTATATTCATCTGTACCATTTGTACACAATATTGCTGAGAAAATGAGTGGTTACAATTCAAAGGCTTTTGATACATAATATATGATGTATTCTTAAAGCATTAAGACGGCCCGTGAGACTTATTTACGAAGTAAATGTGACCTTTGGGTTTCTATTCGATATTTTTGTAACTAGTTTAATGTTATATTAGAAAAAAATTCGGGCTATTCTGTTATTTTATGTTGGCTCGTAGCATATTGAATAATTTGTTCGTCTGAAATTTAAGTGGCTCTGCACAAGAGATGACATTTTGTAAAGGGATGTCTCTAGAGAATTAGCAGGTAGGTCTATTCAGATTGTTTTTTTGTTGCCTCCTCCGCGACTGTATCCAACTAAGTATGAGTCAGCTTTCAGTCTAACTACGAAACGGCTGAACTTCGATATTTTAAGTGAAGCGACTGCCATCAGACCTCCATAACCTAATTACTGGGCGATATCGAAGTTCTGTAGTTAGAGCAGGTTGTCTGTCTTTTTTTGAGCTCCAACTACCCGTAACGAATGCCACAGATGTTCGTATGGCATTCGTATAAGCAACTAATGTATGTATGTTATTATCACATGTATGTTTATAGAATTATTTTTGTCGCGAATTATTTTTAACAGTAGATTTTGTAATTGAATGAAAGTAGATGTGCACCTTGAATGATTTCTATGTTTAATAAGTTCAAACCTTCAACGGTATCACTGAGTGATTTTTATTTTTTATTACGTTAGCTTTTGGAGCATTTCAATAAAATGAAATTCAGGTGGCATCAGCCTGTTTACCTTTCGTGTAACACTAACACTATTGTACCTGAAGATCTGACTTTTAAAAAGAGTGGCCATGAGTTTCTTTGCCAATATTCTTCTCATAAGGCTCTACGCATTTTGGAAACTGGAAGTTATAGATCGACACAAGCAAGCAGTAGATTTTGGTGTTTTCACACAATCCAGCACATGCTGTGGCGTCTGTTGGTGCCGATCTATGATTTTAACTCTAGCTTAAATTTAACGTTCATAAATGTCACTTAGTGTCTTAATTGAATAAATGACTTTGAATTTGAATTTGAATTTTACAACTGTGCACACGTCCGTGAGGTGTCTTTGGGCTCCAGCTGAAAATCAGCGCTGTGGTCACTTTTAGGGGCCATAGCATAGGCTGAGCTGTGGCCTTTTAGTCACACATTTTATTTTATGTTGTTGTTTCGGAAGTAATTCTTTTCTTTAGTTTAGTACAATATTTTTTTTATCTACCATGATTATGTATTGTGTGTGGCTAATAAATTTATTTTCTTTCTTTCTTTCGACTTTTCCACCTTCCCCCCTCTTGGCGATACGTGGTGAGGTACACGCCGTGATAATAAAGGAAAGGTGTAATCAGGTGAAATTCACAGACTTATTGGCGACTCGCAAGCGGCAGACGGGAAATGTCAAGTTCCACGAAAAAATAAATAAACGTGATTCTACCCACTACAGTCGAACATCATTCGAATTTTCTGCCAGAAAATTCATAATCATTTTACATTTTTTGCTTAAAATTGATACGTACCGCACAAAAAGAATACCTACGCATGTTGCATGTACATTGCGTAGCGCAAAATGAAACTAACGCCTAAAAATCCTTAAACTCGCATTTTTATGATGAATTGAATTTTAATGTAAGTTTTTCGTGTAGCTCAAACTTACACGCTGTATAGCGGACTAGAGGCGTCTGCAATCCATACCCACATCGAGAAAACTCACTAGATACAAAGGCAAACGAGCAGATGGGTCATCTGATGGTAAGTGACTACCGTCGCCTATGGACACCTGCAACTCAAGAGTCACAAGTGCGTTGCCGTCGTTGAGATAGGAGTACGCTCGTTTCTTTTCTGTAAATGATTTTTTTCTGAGATAGGGCAAAAAATAATTTCTGTCCCTGGGGAGGGGGAAAGTTAGTAATGTGTGCGATGACTGTATGCATAGGTACTCGCAGTAGGCTTTCTCTACACAGCGTAGGTATATTGAGGAGTGACAAAGCCCTGGTAGTATTAAACCTGCGTTTATATTAACTGCTCCGCTCCTAAGAATCGTAGCGTGATGTTACATAGCCTATAATCTTCCTCAATGAATATTCTATCGAAACACAAAAGAATTATTTAAATCTGACTGTTATCTCTAGATATTAACGCCTCTAAACAATCCAACAAAAATCTCTTTATTTTTATCAAATTACGGATTCCGTACTTTTGAAGGCATCAGAGTTCAAGGTTACGGGTTTGATTATAGTGCACAACCGCCTTGAACTCGCCTGAAAAGCATTTAGCTGTGATCCTCATTTCGCAGTTGAGAGTGATAAATGTTTACCATGAAAGCACTGATACCCGTTTTCCATGACGTTATCAATATACTTGTTTGCCTCCTTACTATTTAAAAAGAAAATCTCCAAAACAAAATTCTAAACAAGCTTGTCAACGCCAAGAGTAATATCATTTACAGCCTCAACAAATAACCCAAAAAATTCCAACACTGATTGACTCGGCTGTAACGAAATAAACTAATCAAGCTAACGAGCAAACTTGCGGGGGACACTGTACTCGGCTCCGTGGAATTTGTTCCACGCCGCGTACAGACGCTCGCGCAGATCAATGTTTACCCGTTTGATTGCCATACGTCAAACGCGTGCCTTTATCGTAATGAGCTGTTTATATGGACACCAGACTAACCTACCTCGAAATAATACGACATCATCTTTCCCTGCATAATACCTTACTACATTTGTATGAAATATTGGTTTGAGATCCAATACAAAGGCAGTAATGGATGTTATATAATGTATAAATTTTGTTTATAAAGTTTTTGCGAGGATGTTGTTTGGTACAAGATTTGGAATAAAACTAAATTATGTTGGGTCACGTTTAAGGCATAAAAAATCCACTGTTGTTTGCAGTGAGGTCCCGCGGATACGATCTATGCGAATAATGTATTATAAACAAATAAAAAGCGAGTGTTTTCTGTTTATCCCAAATTTTACGAGGTCGTGTACCAAGGCGTGTCTATCTACTGGTCGGAATGATTGCGGCACGTTTTGTAAATGTTTCTGGCCACATCAGATGGGGAAATAAAATGGAACAACATTTTTATTTCGCTTATAAAGTCAGTGAAAATAATAAATGTGTGTTATCACTGAGTTTGTTTTTAGGGTTCCGTTCCTCAAAAGGAAAAAAAGGAACCCTTATAGGATCACTTTGTTGTCCGTCTGTCTGTCTGTCAAGACCCTTTTTCTCAGGAATCTGTGGAGGCATCAAATTGAAATTAATACCAAATAATTATGTTTGCGGACCCTTGAAGTTGTAAAAAAATCAAGCTTCCAAGTCAACGCAATCAAAAGATACGGCCATTTAAACCTTAGTTTTGACAACATTTAAACATAAATCAAAACCTATAGGGCACTTCCCATTGACCTAGAAACATGAAATTTGGTTAGAAGCAAAGAAGCAAAAACACACAGAACAAGTAAAGGTAAAAATCCGATAGTCCGATTTATAGACTCAAGTAAACTAATCAATAGAAAAAAATACACACAATGGTTATAGGGAGGAGTGATGTAATACCGGGCCCAGTCCGTGTCAGAATTGCAGGATTTTACTACCCGATCCGGTCCGTGCCTCTGCGATTTCTTGACCCGTCCCGGTCCCGTGTAGTAGGAATGATTCAGATCATAAACATGTCATGTCTGACTTGTTAATATAAATAGATTTTGCAAGAGTCTGCAATTTACGATTCTTTTCTTTAATTCATATGATAACAGCTTTACAACGTTTAAGAGCGTTTGGTAAATGTTGTAAGTTGTAAAGTTTATTTTTTAATGTTGCTTGCTTTAGTGCACTTATAAAACAACGTTTTTCTTAATAGGGATTATATAGTGCAGATATACAAAATACAACATCCTCCTCTAGTCTTCTTGTTATTGTCAATGACAGTATAATTGTTCTGAGTGTGTCTTCTCCGTGTTTAAGGATTCCAGAAACAAGTTTTTCTCTATTAAAAGCGAACCCGCATTTTCCGGAGCTTTATAAATTTCAACATTGGAGTTTTTGTTTTTTTTTTAAACACGCTTTTTTAAATTGCAAGTTTATAATAATTTAAAAAAAAAGGTATAGCTATTAAAAGTAAAAAAAATCCTATATAGAGGTATTTTTTATTTCCTTCATCTTTTTCCATGTAATTTTACTAAATCTATACCTATAAGTCACATCGGATGCATAATCAATATACATAAAAATACCTATGTATTTTGTGTTGTGAATGTTAAGAAAACTGTAAGAGACTATTGTCGCCCATGGACACTTGCAACTCAAGAGTCGCAATAAAATTGTGCGTTGCTGGCCTTGAAGGTGGGAGTACGCTCTTTTCGTACCAGTTTCAATTTGCCTAATGAATAATTGCCTAATAGTATTGTTTGGTGTATTATTATTACTATTATAGACTGTGATAAACGCTTACCGTTAGATGAGAACGTCAAAAAGTTATTTTTATAACAATAAATTCTAGCATTTGTCATTCGTCAAATTAAATATGGTTTTGGTACCTTTGTGTGTAGACAGTCTACACACAAATGTTTTAATATTTCCGAAACCTTTTAGGTATATAGATTATTTGGCCCACACACCCTCAAATACCAATAAATTCTCTATACATTACGAATATTACTCCTGGCTGTGCAATTCTGGGTCTTACTAGACGAAAGATTTGTGGCTGACTATACAGCTCCATATTGTGAGCTTCCATATATAATATATAATAATTATCTGTTTGTAATGTATCCAATGCAATTGCCTGTTAAATATTCTAGTAGTATCTTTATTTAAAAGTTTTTATTTGTTTTTATTTATTCACGTCTGCATTTTTTAAAGTTTTGTGAGGGACCGTTGTCTGACTTGACTTGAGATAGATGAATCTGTTTTTAATGAATTAGCCCGTATGGCTATAAGGCGTCGGTCACGAAGTCAGCGGGAGCGGCGCGGCAACGCTGTACCCGGTCTCGAAGCCAGCGGGCAGATCGAGCGGCGATAGAGCGGCGTTTGTCTTTGCTGTTCCATATTGGAGTTCTATGAAAAATCATTGTAATATTTTGAAATGACATTTCAAAATATTACAATGACACAAATGGCATTTTGAAACTTTAATGGCTAAAAATCAAAAAAGAATACTACAACTCAACACTATGTCAATGCAGACGCGCGGGCACCGCTAGATTGGTAGGCACCGCTCGTACGCTGCTCGCCGCCCGCTCCCCGCGTCGCTGCTTTCGAGGCCAGTTCCATATAAATGTATGCATTGGAACGCGCCGCTTCCCTCGCCGCCACCGCCGCCGCCCTGCTCCCGCTGACTTCGTGACCGAGGCCTAACTGAACGTAACGAACGTAACAAATGAACTCAACTGCTAAATACGTTCTTAGAGAAAACAATTGATTAATCGGATTGTAAGCTTGTGACAGATACAGAGAATGTTATGTAATATAAATTAACAGAGTGACTTTAAAAATGCAATCTTTAAAAAATGGGCGATTTTTCTACAAATATCTATCTGAATATCGCAACATGCTTATTTTCGTATCAATCATCATAAAAATAACAGTTTTTTTGTTGAGAACAGTTTGCTAAAACCGAAGTCAACCTAAGCAACTCCCAATAGTAGTACATCACCGTAATTTGTTTCAGTAGTTTTTATATGGCTACGACTCCCACACATGCGATCTTAAATGTTCCCGAAACAAAGGCAATATACCCATATTACGAGGGAAATAGCACCCGAATTCCTATTTTTATTCTTATGTTCTATCGATTAATGTACACTGATGTAGACGCTGCCTAAATGCTCGGCTGTTATTGTATATTTTCTTCGTTAAAGGGAACCGATTTGGTTTCGCTTGTAACTGCCATTAAGACAGATATAATCAACTTGAAGTAGGTTATGAATGAAGTATGGCATCGTATTAGTTAAAGTAAGTCATAATTTCGAGATTCATAATTCCCTCAATGGCTTATTTAACTCTCGACCCAAGATGGAGGGGTAATATAAATTTAATGAGTGTATAATCTGTGAGTCTGTCTGTGGCATCATAGCTCCTAAATGGATGGACCGATTTTCTTTTAGGTTTTTTTTTAAAAGGGGACTAAGCTGTAAATGAAGAAATCAGCTCATCATCAGCTCTTTTCTAAACCTTGAAGGAATGTAAGTAACATCTACTGCTCCGATCTATTTGAAATTTATTTCATTTATTTTTTATTGGTATAGGGGCAAACGAGTAGACGGGTCACCTGATGGTAAATGACTAACGCCGCCCATGGGCACCTGTAACTCAAGAGTCACATGTGCGTTGCCGGCGATTAATGTGGGAGTAGGGGAAGGGTGGAAGAAGGAGTGAGGGGGGGGGGGCAGGAAGACCACAGTAACTCGGCGAAAAGCAATGCAAGCATTGCTTCGCTGCCGCTTTTCTGTGAGGCCGTAGTATCACTCCGGTCAATCCGGCACTTACGTTCCGAAGCATGGCTCTCCCAGGATCTAAAGTTGGGAGTATAATTTTTTTGTTAATTTATATTAGTACACTAACAACATCTTGGAAGTCATATTAATCTACATACTTCTTGTTATCGTATCGGAACTTTGTGTGTGTATCTAGTTTGGATGACAATATTGAAATTTGGCATCTTGGAACAGATCTGATGATGGAGGCAGGATGTGGATAGTGCTACTAGTAAACCCTTCGTGTTTGGAATCAAATGATATGTTTTGACCAAAAGATTGGGATTAGTAATGATCGTCTGATGATGAAACCGAACTGTGAACTTTTTAATTCGTTTCGCCGTAAAAGCATGTTCTTTTTAGTTTTACTAAACAATGGTTACTTTATTCAACTTAGTAGTCAAATAAATACACAGTCTTGCTAATGGTTAACAGTAAGTTACCAGCGGTGAATTTAAATGCTCGCAACTGCAGTCATGCCACTTGTTCGTTACATTATATGAGTATAAATATGGCTCTTTTGTAGCTGTTCACTAGTAGAAAATCCTACGTAAGTATTTTGGTTATTGGGGATTAGAGGAATATGACAATCCCCAACCAGTCTAGGTGATTGTGACTGGCAGCGTATATTAATACTATCTAATCGTCGGATGAACTGTCATTGCGCAATATTGGATTAGGAGTTACGAAGTAGTTCGGCTTGTATTTGTTAGATGGCACCGAATTCTTCTAAAGGCGAGTCTCAATTGACAATGTGCAAGAAGTGATAAACCAGGAGATTAGAAGTCATTTACCGCATTAAAAAGACGACTACACGATTGGTGCCATCACCAGGCTGTAAGAACATCATAAGATGTTTCCATTTTCGTTGTATTTTTTCTTTATTGTACAAATAGATTAGATAATCTTAAATCCAAGGAATTGGTTTGAAGGTACAAAGGTGAGTTTAACCCAAACCTGAGTTTTCTTCCAGCAAACCTATGGAGTGAATAGAGGATAGTAAAGAAACTTTAGAGGCATGAGTACTTTAAAATAATTAGAAATAAACAATTGAGACAGTCAACAATTACCTGAATAAACTAAATGTGATGTGTACCTACATGTAAGCTTATTATGAAATATAAATTCCTATCATCATCCTCCGCGCCTCTTCCCAACCAAGTTGGGGTCAGCTTTCAGTCTAACTACGATACCGGCGAACTTCGATATTTTACGTAAAGCGACTGCCAGCTGACTTTCACAACCCAAGTACTAGGCGATATACAAGTTCTGTAGTTAGATCAGGTTCTCGGACATTTTTTAGGGCCCCAACTACCCGCAACGGATGCCACAGATGTTGGTATGACAACCGTGACTGATGGCTTAGCGTGCTCTCAGAGGCATGGAGGGGTCCTAATGTGTTAAGAATGGTCACCCATCCTAAGACTGACCTGGCTAGTAATATTTAACCTTGTAATACCACCGCTCGAACATCCGGCAGTAACTTACCGCCGGGGCGCCGGAACACTAAATCCAGTAAATGTGCAAGCGCGGTTAATGTTACTTACATCACTAAATAAGCAATGATTTCTTGGATCTTGAGAACATTTCTTGAACTAGTTTGGATTGAATAAAGTAATACCCTCGATTATTGTTTTAATAAATGCCGTGTAAGCGTCATAGTTGTAGTAGTTTAGTTTTCAAACTTCGTATCTCCATTTCTTAAAATTTTACAGGAGGATGAAAAAAGGTTTTGTTAAATAACTTACTATAAAACATAGATAAACAGTTTACATTAAAATATTAATTGTGGTTATGTTTGTTGTAATTATGATTTATATCTGATTAGTAGTTCCACGTTGTTTTGCACACAACCCTAATTATTTTTCAAAAATAAAAGTAGCCTATGTTATTCCTTATAACACCACCTATCTGCCAGTGAAAGTCCCGTGGAAATTGGTATACCCGTTCTGGAGATTAGTCGGTACAAATAGACAAAAATTTTAAAAACTTATTTTTAGGCATATCTGCCTATTTAACATAAGAATTGGCAAACTGCGAGTCTGAACTCGAACTCTTAGTACATGAGATACTCAGTGTCCGTACTGCAATAATGTAACACATGCACAGTTACACATAAAAACACAACAATGACGTGTGTAACTTAGGTGTTCTTATTATTTTATATAACAGGTACATAAATAACAGGTATTAATTAAAATTTAAAAATAACTCCATCTCGAAAACTCCTTCCAGCATTAGACGAGAGCTGATGATCGTCAAACGGCTAAACAGGTTTTCTTGAATCGAAGCTAAGAACACTCTCGACTCGACTCGATCGACCTTAATCAAGAATGTTCTTACCTTCCAAACAAGAAAAAAACTAAATCCAAATTGGTCTATCCGTTCAGGAACTGTAGATAGATAGATAGATAACTCTTTATTTGTACACTATTTTCACAATACATTTACATAATAAAATTATATCAAGGATAATATAATGTACAAAGGGCGGCCTTGTTGCTAGATGCAATCTCTTCCAGGCAACCTTAGGATGGATCAAAATGATTCGGAGAGATAGTGGCAGTTGATGGTGTATTTACAAAAAGAACAAAAAAAATAAAAATTATTTGTCATTTCTAATAAATATTAAAATACAACAGACAGACACTGTTGCGGCGTCTCATAGGTTTAAGCACAGATTCAATTGATATTCGTTATAAGTAGAGATCGGATATTCGGATGCATATTTACCTAAAGTTGAGATGTTGGCTATTATGGAAAGCACTTTTTTATCGAAAGAATCCCGCGATTCCAGGAAACTCAAATTTAAGTGTACCTATACTCCGTGAGTTGTAATAAACCCCAGTTTGACACAAATGACACTTGCTCTGTTACAACGTATCATGGTTGCTTTTCCCTACTTTTATTGTCAGTGATTTTTGACGAAGCAAAAACAACCTTATTACGTTGTAACAAGTGTCAAATCGGGCCTATTAAACCCTAGGAAATGTAAGCATTTTGTAAGAGTGCGAGTGAGACGGCAAATTATACTTGCTTGTGCGCAAGTAGCGACGCGACAATACAACTGCATTCGTAAATAAAAATATACATAGAAGCCGCTTCCATAATTTGTTACCCAAAAAATTACTTTAGGTAAATATGCATCCGATTATCCGATCTTTAGTTATAAGTTATTCATAAGCAGTTTATTAAAGTACCTATGAAAATACGCACCAATACCAGTGTCCGTCATGATTGCTGGTAAAATATGTAATGGCGTTTATTATATATTTCAAATTGTAATGTAGGTCACTTTTTCATTAAACGGGTAGACTGCGTGAGGAGTAGACCATCTTTTATTTGCCTAAGTTACCTAGCATTACCTGAATTTTATACAGACACAAAGATACACACGTTAAGCTTATAACTCTCCTCCTTTGAACCCCCGAAATAAGGGGGTTATCCTGTAAAATGGACTGTGCTCCCAAAGGCTATCCATTGAAATGATTTTATTGTCATTATGTTGAGGGTTGGATGTCTGCTTATATTTTTATTCAAATATCAAGGCAATTCACAGTATGACGCGTATAAAAGTCAGCAACATTTAGGATCCTAACAAACGACATTTTTTTCGCGATTGACGACATTTACTTGACATTATTTTAGAGATTACCGCGAACGTGCTCCGACGTCTAATTTGGTATTCACGTCTAGAGAAGGACATTGGGTATTTTCATAATGTTCCATTTACGCCACAGGTTACTTTTTATACTAATCCACATTCGTATTAGGTTTTGTTGCGAAAAGATACGAAACAGAAAATTATAGTTTAGTTAAACTAAAAAAAAAACACGCGTTAATAGTGAACCACATTAAAAAGTAAAAAAATCATCTACATCATAATCACACTGAAGAGTTTCATTGTCCACCTTCTGGGTCCATTTTTCTACAATGAATTAAATTACAATGGCAATGATTGTATACGTCTCTGAACTGACTGACCATAACATAATAGTCATTTGTGTCTACCGGCCACAACAAAACAGACGATATAGATGCGTTTCTGTACAAATTTAACAATGTCTTACATTACTTCTGTCTCAAATGCAAGAAAATAATAATATGTGGGGATTTTAATATTAACACATTAATAAAGACAAAATTATCTATATCATATAAAGATCTGCTGGCTCAGCATAATTTAATCTTGGCCATTAAATCTCCAACTCGTTTGTCAAGTAAAACTTGTATCGATCACATAATCCATAACATTCGTGGCAGTCGGACTGATATATTTGACCTAGCTCTTTCGGACCATACAGCACAGATTATGCTTTCCTATCCAATTTGGAATATTATGCTTTTATATCATACATCGTCCTTAGCTTGAGTTATTTTAAAATGCTTAGATACATATAATACTAGATACATATAATACTAGATACATATAATACTACTTTTTAATGTTAGAGTACCATACTGTTTAAAAACTTTCTCTTTAATAAAATATTCCAAATTTTACATTTCTGTCTAAGCGCGTTTGCTTAAAAATGCGTACAAAGAATTGTCCTCAGGTATTAATATATAGATTTTATGTACAATAGCCAACCATATTCCAGGAGTGAGTCATTAATGTATTTCTTTACTGTTGACGTGCGATGTCACTATGCACGCCCACAACATATGTTAGCATAAAACTCTCGAAAAACTTTTGCTCGTAGTAGTAGAGGAGTGCACTAAGGGATTTTTGTATTTACTCCAGCGCGGCAGATTATTATAAAGGGGGATACCTTGCATCCTCGTAACTACCTCCACCATATATAAGCCATCTATCTAGTGCCCGGCGTTTAGGGCACACAATCAGAATAGCAGAAAAAAACTGATGCGAGCGAAAGCAACAAAAAGATAATAATTTACAAATACAGAAACAAATTTGAAGTGAACTCTTTATAACCTGTCCAATTAAAATAATTCCCAGGTTGGAACAATGGAGTGTGGAAAAGAGGGATTATAGTAAAGAAAACCTTACAAAATTTAAAAAATATCTCAGCTCTTTAAGTTTTAATGAGATATACAATAACCATGATCCCGAAACAGCATTTGATGATATCTACGAGCTATTTTGTTTCTTGTACAGATTATGCTTTCCAATAGTAAAACGTAAAATAACTATGAGACGTCGACAAAAGTGGATCAGTAAAGGGGTTAAATTATGCTCAAAACGTAAAAGGTATTTACTATGGAAATATAGAAAGTCCAAAAGTAAACTTGACAAAACAAATTTTAAAACATATTCCTCGAGATTCAATAAAATAATTACTCTCACGAAAAAAGTTCAAAATAGCCATTACATTCATAATAATAGATATAAATCAAAAGCTAGTTGGAATATAATTAATAAAAATAAGTTAAATAGTCTAAAAGACTACATTACGAGATTAAATGTCAACGGACAAATAATAACTGATCGTAATAAAATTGCTGAACAATTTAACAATTTTTTTATTGACCAGATAGAATCACTGACATCTACTAATAACTTGACATTAAACAGTAATTTGTCATTAAACAATAATTTGACATCAAGTAGTAACTTGACATTAAACTGTAATTTGACATTAAACAGTAACTTGACATTAAACAATAATTTGACATTAAATAATAAATTTACATTGAATACATGCAATAATTATAATTCTATATTTATGAATCCCACAACACCACATGACATTAACAGAATCATTCAATATTTAAAAAACACCGCTAGCACGGGTTACGATGAGATCGCAACGAACGTATTAAAATATGTTAGTCATGTAATATCGCCAGTACTATACCATTTGTTTCATTTATGTATTTTACACGGGGTATTTCCTTCCAAACTGAAGACTACAATTATAAAACCACTTTTCAAAAAACAAGACCGTGAGAATATGACGTTCTATAGGCCAATTGCTCTTATTCCTATATTTTCCAAAGTACTAGAAAAAATTATACACGAAAACTTAAATAGCTACCTAGAAAAATATAAAATAATCACAGAAGCACAAACAGGTTTTCAAAAAAATAAAACTATTAATCAAGCTTTATTCAAATTTTTAGCAGAAATAATGAACAAACTCGACAAAAATACACCAGTTTGTGCACTATTTATGGACCTCACCAAAGCTTTCGACTGCGTAGACCACAGAATTTTGAAAAATAAGCTTTACGCAAATGGCATCAGGGGCAACGACTTAAAGCTAATCTTGTCGTATCTTAATAATAGATATCGAGCGACATCTATCACTAAAGTAAGCCATACGATGAGAAAGGAATTAGTATATACGTCTGAATATAGACAAGTTAAATATGGTGTGCCCCCAGGGTAGCGTTTTGGGCCCTTTATTATTTCTTATTTATATAAACGACTTTCTTAAAGCCATAACTTCACCAATGTTCCTTTTTGCAGATGGTAGTACTGTTGTTTTTTCAAATCAAAATCAAAGTATTTTAAAAAGCGATATAAATAATCAACTAACAGATATAGTAGACTGGCTGAAGATCAACAACCTAGTAATAAACTTAAATCAAACTAATATAATGGTATTTAAGAATCGCATCAGACACTTACCTAATGATTTTGAAATAGAATACTCAGGCACACAGATAAAAGAGGTTGAGGTTGCAAAATTTTTAGGTTTGCATGTAGACTGCAATTTGAATTGGAAAGCACATATAGGTCATACTTGCACAATACTATATAAAAGTTACTATGCTTTATACTCCTTATCTAAAACGGCCGATATAACGACACTGCTATCTGCATACTATGCTTATGTGGAATCCTCACTTCGATATGGCGTAATATTCTGGGGACATTCTACCGACTGGGAGACTGTCTTTATAGCTCAAAAGCGATGCATACGAGCAATATGAGGGCTTAAAAGAACAGACAGCTGTAAGCCACATTTCAAGGCCTTAAAGTTGCTCACCCTACCGAGCATATATATACTGGAAGTGGCTACGTTCGTAAAAAAGAATGCACAACTGTTTGAAACGCTAAACAGTCGACGGCATCAGCATAAAATACGAACAATTCCCAATAAAACCGCCCTCTTAATTAAAGTGTCTATTGTATGGTATCAAGAATATATAATAAGTTACCGATTGAGCTGTGTAAAATAGAACAAATAGATTTATTTAAGCAAAAACTGAAAAACATTTTGATTCACAAGGCATACTATACTATTAAAGAATATTTAGACGATAAGAACACTAACTTTGAATGAATTTATGATTATAATTTTAAGTAAATATATTTCGTGGTGACATAATTAGTTTAAGTACATATTTTAAGCATAGACTGTGTTTTTACGTCTGACATTTTAATTTAAGTTTAGGGTAAGAAATTGTTGACTGCATGACAAAAAACAAAATAGACTATTGTTAATATTTCCATACCATAATAGGTGGAAGATGGAGCAACTTTATATAATTATAACACCCTTGCACCTACCCATTCTCGCAAATGAAGAAATTGATTGATTGATTGATTGACGTCGCAAAGGTAAAGGCACGGTAATATTATCTATACAGTATTATATCTTCATACAAACGCTCGGAAAGCGAGTCATACCTACGCGTCTCAAGTTCGGTATACACTCGGTACACAACCAGTCGCGAATGCGCCGTAGTGACGAGTGAACGGTGTGATGCTTTTATAAACAGTAAGCTTGCGATTTGTGTATTTGATTGATATAAGTACAAGTACTTACTTTATATGGAAATGGATTTTTTATACTATTAAATTTAACAATAAAGCTTTTCGTACGTCTCAGCCAATGCACAAATATTTTTCAGTCTAAAAAAAAGGATTTTTTGTTATTAAATCTACCATTGTACAACATGTATTTTTATTGAACACTTCCTATTTCATTCACTAAAATTCAATTTTTTTCCTGTTTCATTCACAATAAATTTCATTTTTTTAAATAAAAATTTAATCTAACATTTACAATCACAAAACTAGAAAGAAACTCAAGTAGGTAGATGAAATGAAAATACTGTAGGCTGGCAGCTCTATAGCATTTTTACGTACCGCGCAGCTGTAGGTAATTATTTCAAGGACAGCGCTGAGTCACAATACTGAATAGTTAATATTACCGTGTTGAAAGCAAGCGTCATTAATTGTATTTCGTGACTGTCACCTAAGTTAAGCCAACAAAAGCTCTCAAAGTTTTATAAAATCGTAATTTGTGAAAATATCTTTTCATTTACACAAAGAGCTTGTCATCACTAGAGAGAGATGCTATCCACCACTACTGTAACTAAACTAACAACACTAATCTATCATAATCACATCTTATATAGTGCTATATCACTCACACGTAGTATATTCTCAGTCGCTCCTTCAATAAACTTCAAAGAAACTTTGCAGCCAATCCCATAGTTTTTTTTTTACTGGAACTTGGAGTAAAGTTGGGTATAGAGGTTGTTGAATGAATTGAGGATTAGTATCGTTGCACTGAATTTTAATGCGGGTGTCTACTTTTACAACAAAGCTGAACGTTTTTCTGCAAAGCTTTGGTGCTTACAGCTCTTGGTTCTAGCGGCTTAGCTCAGGGTATAAATATAGCCAGTTTGGTTAAATGGTACAGTAATACATTACATTTCAATTCTAAAATTGGTAAACATCAACCCAAACCCACACTCGTTCGCGGATTAACAATAAAAATAAATAATAGTTAAAAAACTTAAAAACACGCTTTTGTAGCTAGCTGAAAGAAAAAGCTACGCAATGTAAACGCTACAAACGCAGATTGTTTAAATGTCGTTTGATTGATTACATTGCAGTTTTTAACCTACGCGGTATTTGTTATTTTTTTTGATAAAATGTTTTGTTTCCTCATTGTGATATCACTTTAAACAAAAAAAAATGTAAACTTATTAAAAATATTGAATTTTCGACTGAAAACGATGATTTGAATACACTATTTTAGTATCCGGTAGTACTAACATTGTTGTCGTGGGGGAGCCATCGGCACGTATTAGCCCGCTCGACCGGAGTGATACCACGGCCTCATAGAAAACCGGCGTGAAGCAATGTTCGTATTGTATTTGGCCCTGTGAGTGAGATTACCGGAGGCCCTAACCCCCCTCCGCCCTTCCCTTACTCCCAAAGGCCGACAACGCACTTGTGACTCTTGAGGACAAGACGGTAGTCACTCACCATCAGGTGACCCGCCTGCTCGTGTATCCCATAAAAAAACATAATATATTCATACTCAGTATATCCATAAACATACATAAATAAACAAACATGGTTACACGTAAATTATATTTCGCTTGACGAATTTACTCGTACATTCTCCAACCCTAGCCTTCAACATATACTCTGAATTTGAGCATTACTTGGCATAAAAATAAGAAAATCATTTTAGACATGCCAACATTTAATATCGTTGCAACATCATCATAAAATACAAGCCATCTTTACGACAAATGTGATAATGATAAATGATCACTGGCAACTTGTCAGTTTAAATATAATAATGATATATTATGGGATATATTACACTGTGCTTTTTTTCTAGACCCAAACCAAGATGCAGATTCTGTCGAGAGGCAGTAGAAACTGCAATGCATATTCTATGCTTTTGTGGCCCGCTAATGCGGTACCTACCGGAGTATTAACCTAAGGTTGCAAACAATCACTGCTGATCCTATCTGGAGGTTTCTCGAAGCCATAAGTCTGAGCAGTGAACTATAAAGCAAGAGTGCGCTACAAAAGACCAGAAATGGTCGAGGTGACACTAGGCACTTAAAACAATAATATTAATAGACCCAAACCAAGGATGGCTTGCATTATTGACATTAGATGTATAAATCGCGATAATACACTCATTACTCATTACTCATTACTTTATTGCATTCCATAATTACATTGATAGGATGTTAAATATAAAGGTAGAACCAATTATGGACCCTGTTGGGCACAGCAAATAGTTTTCATTAGGAGAGAGGAGGAAGAGAGCTTTTTATAAGAATAAAACTAAGAGTTAACTATATCCAATGCCTCAATAAATAGCTAATTCATGTCTTTTTTGTTTTATTTGTGTTTAAATTTATGTAATGTATTGCTTTAGATGGCACATTAAAAACAATAATAAAATGTGTGTATTACGTATTTCTTATAAAATAAAAATATAGAATTATAGTAAAATATGTAATGTCTTGTGTACTTTAAGATAATTATAAATCGAGGACAATTGAATACTCCCTTAATGAAAGTAATGAACACAATATAACAACATTTATTTTACTAAGGTAGCAATATTAGTTTCCGAGATTTTCTTATATTTATGTGAACTGCATTGATTCTTCACCTCTTCGAGTTGATTCTTCACCTCTTCGAGTTGAGACTCTCAGGCCAGCACTCATGGAGTGTTTTTCCAAATATTCCGTACGGTATAATTAATTCAATTAGGTGTTACATTTAAAGAATAAATCGTTAAATAGTAATTGGGAAAAAAACCCTATAGCCCTAGGAATTTTAGATAAAACATTCTCGATCAAGTCACCTTTAAAACGAAATCAAAATTTGCTTGTTTATATGTTTGTTATTTAGGTATTTGCATAAGTGTAGGAGTTTAATTGGGTTCTTTCGTTGGTTTTACTATTTATTTTTATTTTTTAGTTTTTTGTGGCTAAAATATAATTATAATTAATAGTTACTTATTTAAAATTGTTACTTACCTAACTTACTTTTTTTTATATTATAGGGGGCAAACGAGCAGACGGGTCACCTGATGGTAAGTGACTACCATCGCCCATGGACACCTGCAACTCAAGAGTCACAAGTGCGTTGCCGGCCTTTGAGATAGGAGTACGCTCTTTTCTTGAAGGTTTAAATAATTTATGTATAATATAATTATTACGCAACAATATTTTATTACGTTTAAAGTACTCCCATCTCTAAGGCCGACAACGCACTTGTGACTCTTGATCTATAGGTGTCCATGGTCGAAGGTAGTCTGCTCGTTAGCCCCCTATAAAAAAAAAATCAATAACAGGTCTCCGTCATGCTGTAGTGTCATTAGAACTTATTACTTATTTTAAATATAAATGGGACCCTATTCAACAAAAAAGAGGTATCAAAATCGGACTACCCTGTAAAAGTTATGCGTGGTCATACATTAAAAAAAAGGACCTCCTCCGTTTTTTCGTCGGTTAAAAATACACCTCCGTAGCTATAATGGGTTGTAATATCTTCTAAAACATTAATACTTAGGTACTTAAATACCAATTGTGTTATAATCACTCATTGTACATCGACATTGTGTGACTAAATATATGTCAGACAGTCTTTCATTATAGTCATCATCATTACACAGTAATTGCTGACAAATTACTGTGTTAGTCATTAAGCGTTCGGCGGTGAGTTTTGTATATTTAAATAATGTATTTTTCTTTAGATGGTAGATAACACTTTATTTGTACAACAGGGTTTTACAGAGAATATGAAACGGGAGATTTATCGCTTCAATAAAGCAATCCCTTCCAGGTCCAAGCTTTATATGGTGATTATTTATTTTTCTCATACATTCGAGTGCTTATATACAATGCAACACCAATAAGATTTTGACCGACTTGGACGCTCCAATTCGAGCAATAGTTTGCTGTACACTGCATCGTACAATCTTCATTTGTTTCTTTGTAACCGACTTCAAAAGTAGAGCGTTTTTGTTTTGGACTAGCTGCGCCCCGCGGTTTCCCTGTAAGTCCATATGCCGTGGGGATATCGGGATAAAAAGTACAAACGTTTACGTAAGTGATATTAGTAGGTCTAGTAGGATATTTTTTACTTCGTTACGTAACGCGTTACGGCGCCAGTCTGTCTGGCGTTTAAGCTATCACTTCAGAGCCTCGGTTTTCACCCGCGTAAGTCCCCATCTCGTGGGAATGTCGGGATAAAAAGTAGCGTACAGCCTATGCGTTAATCCAGGTCTCCAGCTTTCTACATATCAAGTTTCATCGCAATCGGTCCAGTAGTTTTTGTGTGAAAACATTACGCACATACACACAAATGTTTCCTCTTTATAAAAATAGTTTAGATGAAGTTTTTTGAAGTTAAGGTGTTGATAAGAGTGTAAATTTAATATAGCTTCGTCCAACCTACGGAGTACAGACGGCCATTAATGTATGGACCATGAACTGCAAGTGCATGCACATTGCGTTTCATGTAATGGCATTTGTTCTGGAAATTAGGATTCATACATCTAGATTATATAAGCCCCATGGATAATTGAAGTAAATTTAATAAAAATAATAAAATATACTACAATTTTCATGCAAACAGGTCTCACTTCTATAACTCATACATACGAGTATATTTTTTTAACATTTGTGTGTGTTGTGGTATCCTATATCATCCTTTATATGTATATATAGTATGAGAAATTGGGTATATTTGTATATTAGAAGGGAAAAGTACCCCTGCCCCTTCGGGGATGCTGGCATGAGTGTATAATAATAATAATAACTCCACACATCTCACACACGGGAGTCTGATCCCAAACTAGGCAGAGCCTGTACTATGGTAACCAGACTGCTGATAAACATACTTATATATTTCTAAATACATACATATTATAGATAAATTACACCCAGACACAGAACAAATTATCATGCTCATCACACATTATTTGTCCTGGGAGGGCTTAATCGAACCCACGACCTCTGGCTTAGCAGTCGGGGTCAGGTCAGGCCAGTATGATTGCTTTACCGGTATAACTAGTCATAATAATGTCTATTAACTTTTTTTAATTTTTTTATTAAATAGTGAACTGTTTTATCATCATCATCATAAAATAAATAAGAGTTTTTGATGTGGCGTCATCACGTGTGAGGTCATATAATAAGCATGAAGCGAATATAACTTTATTATGACCAACGTTGGTCCTTAATGATCGTTTTTTCGTTGACATTAAGATGACATCTTTTTATCAGTGGAAGGTCATTTTGCTCATAATTCTCAAGTAGCTGTAAACACCATTTTTTTTCTATCGTTAACATGACGACTACACCTTTATCAGTTAGGCAGTGAAAGACGTTATATAAATAGTTATAATTTATATTTTATTAGTGAAACATATTTATTTATTTATTTTTATTTTAAACTTTATGCACATTTGGTACATTGGCGGACTTAATGCCTAAGGCATTCTCTACCAGTCAACCATTAAACTTATGTAATCATGTGATTTTATACACCACCTTGCTTTTATACACCACCTTGCTTTTATACACCACCTTGCTTTTATACACCACCTTGCTTTTATACACCACCTTGCTTTTATACACCACCTTGCTTTTATACACCACCTTGCTTTTATACACCACCTTGCTTTTATACACCACCTTGCTTTTATACACCACCTTGCTTTTATACACCACCTTGCTTTTATACACCACCTTGCTTTTATACACCACCTTGCTTTTATACACCACCTTGCTTTTATTCCCGGCTTCGCTCGCGTGACTTTGAATTTTGTCAACTAATTCAGGGAACTGTAGGGACACATAGAATAAAATGTATGTATGTATTTGTGTAGAGCGGCTGTGCCGCGACTACGTAATAAATACACTCTCTACAAAACTCTTTCAACCTTCTCGATATCACTTCCACGGTCTCACTGAAAACCGGTAGTGAAGCAATCACCCTGTACATTGCTTTTCGCCGAGTGAGTGAGCCGGTTACCGGAGGCCCTAACCCTTCCCTACCCCTCCCCCTCTTCCACCCTTCCCGCAACCCCTCCCCCTTATAATGGGCGGCATTAGTCATTTACCATCAGATGACCCGTCTGCTCGTTTGTCCCCTATAACATAAGAAAACGTAAAGGAATAGCACTTTTTTTATAAAGGGTAGGTTAGGTAGATAAAAGGTGTTCTTCTTTGTAGCCCTCACAACATTTGTGCAACATTTTATGATGATGGGTTAAGTAAGTTTATGCTTGAGTGTCTAACACACAAACTAACATTCGCATTTGTAATATTAATGAGGACAAGCAGGTTCCGCGTTTGCGCGTTTGCGCAGAACCCTAATTCTTTTTTCAAAATAAAAGTAGCCTATGTTACTCCTTACAACACCAGCTATCTGACAGTGAAATAAGAGGAGGGAGGGAGATTAGGAGATTAACCGGAACAAACACACAGATAGACAGACAAAACCTGATTTTTAGGCATAGGTATAGTACAAATAACTGTATGAGCTTAAAAAAACCATTATTTTGATATTACAAACGGATACTTCAATTGTATTTATTTGTATTGATGTATGTTTTATTAGTTAAAATTCTCTTGACTAATACAAAAGGCAAAACATGAGACTACCTATTTGAAGTAATATTAACATGAAACTGTCGTCAGAACTCCATAGGGTTGGCAACGCGTTAGCGAAACAATTGCTCAAAGGCTTCCACTTACCATCGTACGCGACATGCGTTTGTGTTATCTAGATTAAAAAAGATTTACAAATTAGCCCTCTGAAGAAATCTTACAACGTAATTTTACCATTTGATATATTCGTCTTTGCCTCAAGCGTCACAAATATTCAACGTACAGCCTCTCTGATTCAATAATTCACAAGTTCGCACGGTGTAATAAATTTGATTGCTCTTATCCTGTTTTAATCCATGTCGACGTTTCGTCGGCACCTCGTTTAATTTTGCACGCACCCGCCCCCCCTACTGTATGGCTCTAAAATTCCATAACATTATGTAAACGCATCTGCATGTACGGTTGGAACTTTATTAAACGAAATAATGTAGTGAATACGTTGGCTGACTCACTTCAGCATAATGAGCAATCTCGTAGCCTCGTAGCGGCTACGGCGGCGCGCTCAGTAGCCGAAGCGATCGCGCGCCGCGCGCACGTCTGCTACGCGATGCCTACTTACTGCGCTACACATACCAATCGCGATTATTAGTTGCCAAACTAGAGTTCGTGTATTAAATTATTGTGATCCGAATACCTCTTTATTTGACAATACTCGTGTTAGTTTTAAATATTAAATGTCCAATTGTTTTTAAAGTTTGATTATAAGTGAAGCCAAATGTTCAAGATGAAAAGGATTTGTCACCTGATCTTCAGGCTGTTGTTCCTGCTTGACGGTAAGTCCGTTTAAAAGTATTAAAAAAATTAAACTTAAAAAAAAAAATTTGGAGAGCATATATATATTATGTACGTTACATAAATGATACAAACTACGGACTGTGAAGCTATCAAATATAAATATACGAGCGGCGGTAGCGTAATGGTTAAGGCATCGGACTTGCGATCAAGTGGTTGCGGGTTTGAACCCCACCCAGTGCACTACCGACGTGAACCCACTCCTAATGTGTGACCCACGTTACTAGTATTCTTTACTTCTAAAAAAATAAAAAATATATTAAAGAAAGACAGTATTATATTGCCTACACAATACTCGTATGTAAACAACTCCCTTTAAATGTATTATAATAATGGAAGTTTATTAGAGTGTGAAAAATATCAAGGGAAATATGTATTATATCTATGAAACATCACTCAATAATTTATGTTTTTCATGAATAATTATTTAAATGTTACTACAGACTCGCCCTTCAAATTTGTGACGCGGCAATTTCATTAAATAATCCCCAAATTTTACAAGGAATGCTTTACATAATTTTATGTTGAAGATTTGTATCACTTTTGACTGCCTTCGAATGGTATAAACATAAAATCCTACAAAAATAGATAACGGTGATTTTGAGAATTTTTCATAAAACCCCTCTAAATTGTTAAAACCGGTAAATGATCTGATAAATGAATATATTTTGCAAATAGATATTTTCAAATACTTTACACGTCAAATTCTTTAAAGCTAGATGGCGCTGGTGATCAACATATGATATGTTGAACAAAAAATGTTCAACATATACTGTCAACCATTTGTATATATTTTTTTAAATTTAAGTTTAGTAATTTAGATTCTAGAAAATAGACATGAAATGTGTTTTGGGAACTGTAATTAATACTATAATTACAGACTTCACATAAAATAGAGTATAGACGTACTCATCAAAAATATATTTTAGTTAAATTAAAATATCATTTTGCAAATTTAAACTTAGATTTGTTATCCAACAAGTACTAGTAGTTACGCATAACTGTAGGAAGCTGGATGCATCAATATCTCAAATTCTCAAGTAAGTTTAAGTAATCTAAATGTCTTAACCTTGTTACATTATTTTGTTTAAAAATTGACCTACTAATAAATTGTCGACTTTCAAAGATAGTTCGACAAATGATTCTTTATCTCTAAACCTGAAAAGTGAAAAAGCAGCTTGTGAGAAAAATACTTTTTCAAATTTTAACAGAGATATTATAACTCTGCCAACAGGTGTAATTGAATTATTAAAAAAACTAAGCCACATAGCAAGCAATGGACTACATACACCGCCCCGGAGTCGTTCCGTGTTATACGTACTAAACTAAGGAAAACTACTTCTAAATCACTCAACTGAACGTAGATAAGTTGAAAAGCTTTTAGGGTTAGTATATAATATATTATTTTCCTTAATCCCAAATATTACATATTTTCTGTGTCAGCCGAGTATCTTACTTATTTTATGAAAAAGCCTTCCGGTAGATATTACGTTCAACACTTCAAATTGTAAGTGGAAAGACATGTATTCTTGTTATTACATACTTTTCTCAAACTCAGCAGCGTGAGTTTGATTGTTTCGTTTTCATCATGAAACTTAGCATACATGTTCCCAGAGGTACAGAAGATCATATAGGGTACCTTTCATCTAGCAAAAAAAGTATTGTTAGGGAGGGATGTATGAAAGAGTAAGTGGGAGAGCCATGCTTCGGCAAGTATGGGCCGGCTTGACCGGAGTGGTACCACGGCCTCACAGAAAAACTGCGATGTACACAGTACCTGAGTTTATCCGAGGCCCTAACCGTTTCCTCTCCCCCTCTTCCCTCCCTTCCCCCACTCCCACCTCAAAGGTCGGCAACGCACTTGTGACTTTTTTTTACATTGGCAACAATAGGAGTTTAATTCGAAAACATAAAAACAAACAATAAAATTCGCGAACTCTTTTTCTACCGTAAAAGTACTGCATGAACGAACTGTGAACTGTGTGTGGATAATATAATAATGTATGCTATGTATGGATTTACAACAAAAAAGTGTGTGTGTACTTATGTACGCACGTAAGAAGTTATACTTTTTTCTAGTAAAATAAAGCTAATTTAAATATCAAAATAAATAAAACATACCGCCAACTAACCTCAAATTCTACAAACGTACTCAAACTAATATGTAAAAACCATTTTTTCACTATCGTGAAGTTAGTGACTTTTTTTGAAAAACTAAAATGTTGACTAGCAAACTTCAGGATGTCGTTTTTTCGTGTGCGCGCACATCGTAAAAATTTACTCTCATCATTTTTCTCTGACGCACCAAAAGAAGTATAACTTCAAAAATGTACCTAGGTATGTTTATCTGTGTTTTAGAACTCATAGTACAATTCTGCTTAGTTGGGTTACATACATAGATACACACGCCTGTATCACCCAAGGGGTAGCCTAAGCAGAGGCGTATGAAACACCCAAATTAAGCCAACTATTAATTTAGTGACATGAACGTAAAAGGGGCCTATTGACGTCAACTGGGTCGTCACTTTGGGAATTAAAGATGAAAAAATTAGGAGTTTATTGAAAGGTATAGGTAGGTATGGAGAAAAGTCAGTGGAAAAAAAAGATATTTTTTTATTGTAAAGGGGGCACCTGATGGTAAATGACTACCGCCGCAAATGGGCACTTGCAACTCAAGAGTCACAAGTGCGTTGCCGGCCTTTAAGGTGGGAGTAGGGGAAGGGGGGAAGAGGAGGAGGGGAGGGGAGAGGGTATCTAGGTAGGTAGGGATATGTCCCAGGATTTATTTAATTCATCTGATTCATACATTACATTTACATAGTACATTTACATCATACATTATTAATAAAATTATAACTAAAATAACTAGACACATCTCACACAAGGCCGTCTGATCCCAAACTAGGCAGAGCCTGTACTATGGTAACCACACTGCTGATAAACATACTTATATATTACTAAATACATACATATTATAGATAAATTACACCCAGACACAGAACAAATGATCATGCTCACCACTATAGGTTAAAATTGTACTGATTACTATCAATCACCAATCGGCTGTTACTAAAAAGTAATTTCGGAACTGATCGCTGATTAAAAGAATTAATGCGATGGATATTATATTTTACAAGTGACTTGTTCAATTATACCAAAACAAGACGAAACAGGAATCGTTATGTTTCAATAAACAGTTTAGTTATTCAAACTAGAGATCGCGTGGTATTCACAACGTTTTAATATTTTTGGTTTATTTCCTTGGCTAGTACAATTTTAATTTTCGTTGTATAGAACTTCCGTGCCATGATAGATCAACTGTGTATACTGTGTGTGGTAAAAAATTTAGCTTTCTGCACTTCTTATAAGCATGCCAAAAGTGCTTACAAAGAATTCTCTCCGCAAGAGCTATATCGATTAGTTTGGTTTTTAAATATCAATATACAAACACATACCAACCAGTATAGGTGTGTAGAGGTTTTTAAATGGTTGGCTACGCGCATGCGACTCCTCAGGAGTTGCAAGCGTTGAATTTTTACTTTAAATACCGGCAAAAGCTTCACTTTTATCTGTAGTCTGGCTTCGCTCTATAGGGAAACATTGGTTAAATCGTTACTGTATGACAGTACCGAGATGGAAAAGCTGAAGCTGGGTTACTGAATGAAAAATATTGCGTTTTAGTTTTAGTTTAGATATTTTAAAGTATTAAACAAGCAAGGCTACTAGCTACAGTTTAGTAATATTACATGCTAGTTTTATTTCATCTTTAATGTTTGTTGGTTTGTTACTTTTTCACGCCTAAACTACTCAATCGATTATCATGCTTTGCATACACATTGACAGAGTTATCGAAAATGAAACAGAGTGACCTTTGTCAAAAAAAATAATGTTACAAAAAAAAAATAAAAAAGTCTTTATTCTAGCACAATCGCTGATATTATATTAAATTGATAAAAAAAATTATTTATAAGTTATACAAAACAATTAGAAATCATCCAATAAATGTTATATTATTAATAAATGTGTGTGATTTATTCTTCTATTATTTATTTATTTTTTCTTTAAACAAAACAACGGACACAGAACACCCGACCGACTCGGGACAACTATTTGTGGATCACACAAATTTTTGTCTCGTGTGGGATTTGAACCCACAACACTCGGCGCGGCGTAGTGGCGAGGTCACAACTTAAACCATTGCGTGCAGTAATTGTTATTACTTTAAAAAAAAGTAAATAAACTTCAATTTATTTTGTTGTGGAATTCGGCTCCTCTGCGTAGGCCTCCCAAACTTTTTCCATATGTTGTTGTGGCTTGTTTTCTCCAGTCTACTCCATTCCTCTCTTCGAAAATAATCTTCCCACCGCCGCCAGTACTGCTTATATAAATTAGGCGTGTTATGTGTTTCTTTTGATTCATATACATCTATAACCACATTATTCATAATATAGTCAAGTGAGCGAAATATAGTAAACTTGTCATAACTGTTTAACTCTTACTGTTGTTTTGTGTGTTTTTTTTCGACTTTTCACAAATGTGTCACGTGGTTCAATGCTCCGCACAGACTAAATTAGTGGTCTTTGTTTGACTCCAGTCCACTTGCTGACTCCTTAGCTTTTCTATATAATAAATTCTTAGTAATAGTAAGTCACGGACCTTGTGCCAGGGATAATATTATAATGATTTCGTGTTCATTACTGGTCTTGTGTCTTTGTACAATTTTATTGATTTTATAATTAATATAGCTTTATTTGTACGGATCTATGTAATTCTTCTAAATCTTTTGGGTGAAAAAAACTCATAATGATGTCGTGAAATAGACGAGACAGCGCTATGATATGTCATATATATATATATATATATATATATATATATATATATAGGATTATACCTATCAAAAATTATAGTCGATGTACCCATTTCGATATTTGCTGTTTTTAAACCACGTAAATGTATACATTTAATAAAAAAATCGATGAACAATATTTTCATAAACATTCAAACATCTATATAGTACAATTTTGCATTTTTTTTATAGTATAGGGGGTATAGGGGTAACGAGCAGACGGGTCACCTGATGGTAAATGACTACCGCCGCCCATGGGCACCTGTAACTCAAGAGTCAAAAGTGCGTCACCGCCCTTTAAGGTTGGAATAAGGGAAGAGGGGGAGAGGTGGGAAGAGCGGGAAGAGGGGAGAGGGGGATTAGAGGGGAGGAGAGGGGGGAGAGGGGAAGGGCGGGAATAGGGGAGAGGGAAGGGTTAGGGCCCCCGGTAACCTCAATCACGCGGCGAAAAGCAATGCAAGCATTGCTTGACTGCCGGTTTTCTGTGAAGCTGTGGTATCGAGCGGAGTCGAGCCGGCCGATACGTGCCGAAGCATGGCTCTCCCATGTAATTATTCAATATTTATTCCATTCAAATCGGCAATACATTATGTTGAATGATTTCTAATCATGCAAAATGCAAAAGTCCCCCGTGCATAGAAACCATTCTTTGATTTGGTTAGATAAATAAAATACAGTAATTTTTTTCCTGTAGAGCATAATTTAAAAGTAGAAATGAAATGCCAGCAGTATAAATATAAGCAGCAATAATATTATTTTAACAAATTGACCGAGCCCTGTCGAGGGAGGCGGAAGGCTGACAAGGGCGCCCCTAGCGGTCAATTGTTTACTTATCATTGTCCCTACGCTATGATTTAATTTTTAATATGAAAAACCCATCTTGGATACCATAACTTTGATATATATACGTATTATATCCACGTATCATATTCACAGATTCTCGATTATCGACTCTGATTATCTCGCTCGATTTAATCTTTGACTTTACACATTCTACCTAATTTTATGAAAAACGGAGGCAAAAGTACCCGGAAATTCTAATGGTCATGATTTGTAAACTGATAGTTAAAAAAATCAAATCTTATAGTAGTCATGCTCTTGCAGAGATTAAAGTAAGTGTTCCTTTTTCAAATACAACCTATATGACTTTTTAACCTTTGGGTTCGGGACTAATCCCACTACATTCCCACTGCTGTGACTCTTGTTCATCAGGATCAACAACAGTGACAAGTCAACATCACTGAATACGAATCTCAGCGAGTTCAAGTTAAAGCTTATCTGTCTTGAAACCCGTATCGCATTTATTTAGAAGTATATTAGAGGCAGTTAAAATATTGATCTACTAGCAGCGCCCCGCGGTTTTACCCGCGTAAGTCCCGATCCCGTAGGAATATCGGGATAAAAAGCAGCCTATATGGTAATCCAGGTCTCCAGCTATCTAGATACCAAGTTTCATCGCAATCGATTCAGTAGTTTTGGCGTGAAAGAGTTACAAACAGCCATCCATCCATCCAACTTTTCACATTTATAATACTAGTGGGATTGGGTTATAAAATGACACTTGTCAATGTCGGAATTTATATTGATTTTCTTGCCTGATTTTCCAGAAGAGCTAGATGACACAAAAGCTCGTAATTTAAACTATAATAAAGAAAACGTGCTTTAATAGTTCTACCATCCAATCTCCTGACTTCATTATCAAGCCATGCATCGTTACCAACACCAATCTGTTGGACTCATCAAAATGAATCATATAAGGTTTTACTAGTAACTACTAAAGAGTTCCAATATCTGCTCTGAGCTCCATCAATAGATCAGTTCTAAAATGCCAAAGTATAGAATTATCATCCGAACTATATGTACATACAAAATTGCATTAAATTAGAAGTACGTTAAAATTGTAGAAGTCAATTTTTTTAGATTTATTTAGATTGTTAGAGTCTGTGCGGAAAGGGAACCGGCGTTGGATTTGAGGTCGCAGCAGTGCTAAATTACCTTTTTTATTAAGTTGACAACACTGTTACGTCATTATAGTTCGACAGTAAACCATACTGTATAATACAGGAAACAATAATGACGTAACAGTGTAAAAAGGTAATTTAGCACTGCTGCAACCTCAAATCCTACGACGGTTCTCTTTTCGCACAGACTCTAGTTACCTACTTACAAGTAAAGTTAATATAAACGTGTGAATATAAAAACTTAAGCGACAAATAATGTTTTTTGTTTATTTCTTTTGTGGTATAGGTAAATGACTATCGCCGCCCATGGGCACCTGCAACTCAAGAGTCATAAGTCCGTTGCCGCCCATTAAGGCGGGCGTAGGGGGAGAGAGAAGGGAAGGGTGGTAATAGGGGAGAGGGGAGGAGAGGGGGGAGAGGGAAGGGTTAGGGCCTCCGGTAACCTCACTCACGCGGCTAAAAGCAATGCAATCATTGCTTCACTGTCGGTCTTCTGTGAGGCCGTGGTATCACCCCGGTCAAGCCAGTGGCCCATACCTGCCGAAGCATGGCTCTCCCACGATAATGATACATACAGGCGAATGCACTACCGCCACGTCATAGAGGTCGTCATAATATACAGGCTGAATTTTTTAAGTGGGTACAATCCTTGAGTTGTCGAATCCACGTATCTAGTAAGAACAATGGCCATCATTTTGAACAATTAATCAGTTAAGGTTTAATAGGTAGATAACGTAAGAAAAAAAAAGTTAAATTAGCTTTTTCCTTAAGTTTGCGGTATGTCATTACTTCCCAGATTTCGTTTCTTATTAACGACACTATCAAATAGTGTAATAATACAGTGTGTGTATTTATTAAAATCGGTTCAATAATCCAATGATGCAGATTTAGTTTCCATCAAAATAGGGCCCGAGACTCTTTTGAGTAGAAGAACTATGAGGGATAGAATCTGAAACTATGAGGGATAGCGAAAACGCTATCCCTCAAATTTTCAGATTTGGCCATGCACGCCCACTTAAAAAATTCACCTGGTATACCTTTTCTTTTGTACAGACGGTAAAAACCAATGTACCCTCAAAAATTAAATCGAGTACGTAATAGTACACTGATAGATCCAGTGACACGACACCGTTTGTACGTGACACTGTGACAAATTTTGTGACATCCTGCGAAAGCTCAAAGTTAATAGAGTTTCAAGGGTACATAAGATTGCCTTTTGCATTTACATGATAATAAGGCCCGGGAAATGTGCTCTAGCTGTGATGCATATTACTGATATTTTGTGCTATCCCCTTTGGTGTAAACTAAATTTGTTGTTTGTTTCATAAAAACGTGTTTAATAATGAAAGGTGATATCTTACAACAGATTTTATTCTTGAATAGGATAGTTGCATATGATTAAAATTATTTTATTTTATAACCCTCCAGACCTCAAAAAATTAAGTGTATATAAGGCTGAAAAGTTAAACCAAAAATTGCAAGGAAATGATTTGACGATAGTAAAATATTAAACTAAAATAATTTATTTTAATTAAACCAGTTAGTATTTTTGAATTGTCAGGAGTAGAAGTCAGTCAGTATAAGTCGATCATGAAGCTAGTTGCCTGTTCCAATACATAGATCCTCTGTTTTCAACAGGCAAGAAACTCCAAGGACACTTTTTCAACATGTATTTTTACAAGTTGCTGGATTCCTTGCTTCTAAGCTCAAATTAAATGTGGAGACAATGTAACATCTAAAATATAAACAATCGCGCAAACATACTGCTATATTCAAGTAACAGCAGTCGGGAGATAACACTCGTTCACTAGCGTGACGTACGCGCTGCCCATCATCCAGCTCAACCATATTAAATGGAGCTGAATAAGACTTCACAAGTTGTAATTTTATCCGCACCCTACCTAATGCATTGAACAAATATATAATGGATTCTCATACGCTAATATCCAGAGCTAATAACAAACATATGAACCAGTAAAATACATTAAATAACATACCCTAACATTATGTGATTGAGATTTGTTTTACTAGTACAGTAATTGACTCATTATCTGTCGGTACTAATGTGTACTAACTCACTTCTATTAGTAGCTATTAGTATCCAATTAATACCATACTGGAGAGAAGGTATTATTATCAAAACATGAACGATCTTGAGTTTGCGTGTTCAAGGCGTAGTTATCGTATTCGTGTGTATCAAAAATGATTCGAATCCCGTGAGAATTATAGAATTTGATCATTGTGATTGTCACTATTGTTTTTTTTATAGTATACGAGCAAATAGGTATAGGGGGCAAACGCCGTCTGCTCGTTTGCCCCCTATACCATACACGGCCCACCAGCAGTCCACCTAGCATACAGAGGATGAAATCCAGGCTAGTGCTACCGTTAAGAAATGAATTCTCGTTTGTGCTTGTACAACCACAACGTTCATTTGAGACATTTAAGACAACGCGGCACACACATAACATGTTAGCAATATTTTTTAGAGAGGAAGAAAGAAAAAACCATATACTATAGACATAAAGAAATCAGTGTTGTGAATATAAATGTACCATAAACTAATGGTTACAAATGATAGGGATAATAATACACATAATAGGGTCAAGTGACAGAGTCTAGAAGTTCAATAATGTACTCAAAGAGGATTGAAAGCAGAATAAACGGCAGATAAAAAAATACTGAGTTTGTTCAATTTAAGTAGTCGTTACAAAGCTCAAAGCCGTATTTCTCCATTGTGAAAATTGTGTACTTTTGCTTTAAAATATTATCATTATTTTGCCAGCACTCGATCTTATAAAATTTTCAACTTTTGCAATTATTCGCAACAGAAAATCGGTTTAAGCACCGTTTTGTTTTTTTTAAACACTCCTTCTTCAATTTATTTAATTTATTCGAAGCGACAATTATTGCAAAAAGTTTGACGAGAGGGCGGAATTGTTGAGAGCCTCTGGTACTCGTCCTCGGCTCTCATCGTTCGGCTTTCGGCCTTACCTGCGAGTCGAGTACTTGTTTGTTTTTGTTACGTTTTCATTATCCTTCTTGATCTTGATTATAAAGGGATTTAAAAACGACGCTTTTGAGGGTTTTCCGGAGTGGCTCATGCAAAGATTGTCGGATTTACGGAGTTCAATAAAGCGAAAGGTTAAGGAAATGGTTATCATATTTTGGGGAAACATGCTTATATTTCAGGTAATTTTATCGGAATCAATGGGATAATGATAGCTTGAACTTTTATCTGCATTGAAGACTGTATAACTTAACTTTTTAAGTGTGAGGAAAAATGGTGCAAATGGTAAAAATGGTGAAGTCTGTGTATTATACGGTATAGTGTATATAAAATATTTGTTTGTTAGCTTGTGTTTACTAATTATATCATAAATAAGCACAGACCCTTGTTATTTGTTAAACAAATAAAAAAAAATTTAAAACAATACTTCCAACCAAAAATAACGAATGAAACTTTTAATATTCATGATTTAAAGTTTGGGTTGTACTTTTTTGCAGATAGTTATTTAGCCTTTTTTTGTCCTGTGTGGGATTTGAACCCACAAGACTCGGCACGGCGTAGTGGCGAGGTGACCACTTACACCATTGCGCCATCCGTGCGGTCTTTATTATTGCTATAATTATTGCCATAATGTATGTATTGATAAAAATAATATATATCTTACTAAATTGGGGTCTGAAAAGCGCTGTGTAATATGAACCATAATATTTTTTATATCATTGTTTTTAAGGTCAATAATAAATACGTTATCAGCTCATACTTAATTTCATCAATCAATCAATCTACTTGGACGCGAATCCTTTACAGGCCTGTCTGTCCGTTTCTCGATAAAAAAAAAACACTATTGATCATTGGAATTAATAAAATGGAGAATTCTTTTGCCGAAATTTACAAGCCTTTCATAAAAATTGACTCCTACCACTTAATAATTTGTGCTCGACCCGGGGCCACATTAGTGCCAACTATCGCGGCCCTAACTAAGTGTACACACAAGAAATTAAATATGTATTTACACATAAGGATCTAATTGACTATGCGAAGAAAGTTCTGTCTGGGAAATATAGCGTGTATACTGGGCAAACGAGCAGACGGGTCACCTGATAGTAAATGACAACCGCCACCCATGGGTATAACTCAAGAGTCACAAGTGCGTTGCCGCCCTTTAAGGTGAGAGTAGGAGAAGTAAGGAGGCAATTCAACCATTGTTTCACTGCTGGTTTTCTGTGAGGCCGTGGTACCGAGCGGAGTCGAGCCGGCCCATACGTGCCGAAGCATGGCTCTCCCACCTTAATTGAAATAATTATATTCGAATAAAAAGTGACAAAGACAGTATGGCTTAAGAATGAATAAGTTTTTTTACATACATTTTTATTTTTTGGAAACATCTATATCATAATTTCTGCCAGTATCAGTTAAATTAGCATTCAGTCCTACTTGTTGCTGATACCTATAAACAAGGACCAAGGATGCCAATAGTGGGTTGGGAATGGGTGTATATATCTTTCTTTTCTTTTATATACCCGGTCTGTAACAATTTGAAAGGCTCTCTGCTATAGCTTACCTCTTACAAAGTATCTTTGGATATTTTTTTCAAATTATTGATCGTCATCGTTTTTTAATCTGTGGAACGTTTGAACTGAAAGATTGTTTGTTGATTGATGGATTGATTGATTGTTCTTTTTTGTGCCCGATGCAGGCTCTCTTTTTTTCAAGGGATGAAGCGATCTGCCACGTCACCCCTTGATGCCACCGGAAATTATAAGTGAATCCCACTAAAATTATAAATGTGAAAGTTTGGATGGATGGATGTTTGTTACTCTTTCACGCCAAAACTACTGAAGCGATTGCGATGAAACTTGGTATGCAGATAGCTGAAGACCTGGATTAACATATAGCTACTTTTTATCCCGATATTCTTACGGGATCGGGACTTACGCGGACGAAACTGCGGGGCGCTGCTAGTTTACAATAAATCGTTTAAACAGTAGTGCAATGAGACCGACACCTACTAGGTACTTGGTTTGATTTCTTTATACATGAGGGACATTTTTTATTTCAATCCTTCAGTAGGACCACGAGAAATACCATACCCTCGTGGTCCTACTAGTAGGACAAAAAAGTAGGTCCACGAGAAAACACCCGTGAAATCATATCTTTATTTTTCTCTCACAGTATCTAGAGCTTTCCTCGTAGAGTCAATTTGATTCTCATGTGTAAATATATATTTTATTCCGTATGTGTACACTTAGGTTCGCGATAGTTGGCACTAATGTGGTCCCGGGTCGAGTATGAATTATTGAGTGGTACGAGCAGGTAGTCACAGGAAGTTTTGCTCGGGTAGCCAATTTTTATGAAAAGCCAGTGATATTTGGAAAAATAAATCACCTTTATAATCTACTTATTTTATGAAGGAATGTTAAGGTCTGTGAAGGATTCGCGTCCGTGTAGATTGAGTGATTGATGAGGTTAAGTATCATCTGGTACAGTATTTATATTGATCTTAATTAAACTAAGTACAGCTTGCCCTGTTGGTTTTAGGACTCCTCTTTGCAAATATATACATGTTGTACATATTTATACTTTCAAATATTTGCATAGAGCAAGAATCCAACCCGCTATTCCTGATGTCAAATTCGAATGTTTTGACGCCGCGCCACATAGTTTTTCTAATTAATCATCTAATACAAATAAATCAAATTGAAGTGTCTGTTTATAATGTCATTTTAACACAGTTTTACTAAAACTGGAACAGGTGTACCGATTTCCACTGGCAGATAGCTGCTGTTATAAGGGGTAACTTAAGCTACTTTTATTTTGGAAAAAGAATTAGGGTTCCACCCAAAATATATAAATGCGTACTCGCTCGCGTTAAATATGTATAGAACTCTATAAAAAATATGTTAAATATCTATAAAACCCTCATTTTAAATATGTATGAAACTAATCTAGAAGTAATAAAACTCTTGGTTAGAGTGGTCTGGACGTGTCCTGACGTTATGGCGTTACAAACTCCTTGTACTGCACTGCTTTCATCTTTGCATCATCATCCTCCGCGCAGACCTCCACAACCCAAGTACTATTCGATATCGAAGTTCTGAAGTTAGGTTGTCGGACTTTTTTTTAGGACTCCAACTATCCGGAATGAATGCCATAGATGTTCGTATGGCAACCGGGACTGACTTTCCGAGGCAGGGAGGGGTCTCAATGTGTTAAGAATAGTCACCCATCCTAAGACTGACCGGGCTTGATTTACTTAACCTTGCAATGTGCTAGCCTACTCGGTTACCACTTAGCCACGGTCCCTCTGCTCTCATCTTTGCACATTGTAAAACAAACACAAAATTCATTAGCAATGACAATATTAACATCATTCTGTTGAGTTTGACATATTTCATCTGTCAAGCTATATCTAGAACATTAATCAAAGCGGCCTATATATTAGTGCCAGAAGAATAAATATATTTTTTTATTTAAAACTTTATACACATTTTTTCAAGTACAGAGGCGGAGACTTAATGCCTAAGTGTACAGAGGCGGACTTAATGTCAAAGGCATTCTCTGAAAGTCCACCTTAGGGTGATGTAGAAATGAATGAAGTAGGTGCATTAAAATGGTAACTATGAGTGAAATAAGAGAAGAAATACGAGTTAATCGTAGGAGAGCCCTGCTTCGGCACGTATAGGCAGGCCGCAGGCTCGACCGGAGTGATACCACGGCCTCACAGAAAACCGACAGTGAAGGAATGCTTGCATTGCTTTTTGCCGAGTGAGTGTAGTTACCGGAGGCCCTAACACTTCCCCTTCTTTCCCCCCTCTTAAAGGGTGGCAACGCACTTGTGACTCTTGAATTGCAGATGCCCATGGGCGGCGCTAGTCATTTACCATCAGGTGACCCATAAATAAATATAAATTTAAATTTAATTATATATGTAATAAATAAAAAATTACTTATATATTTCTACTATTCTGATGACTCTGCCAGTTTAAGGAAAAAGAGAGCACGAACCTTTGGTTTTAATAATAGGTGACTAGGTGCCATCCTGATTTCCAGTGGAGGACAGACTGAATATTGAAAGAAGAACTGACACATGTTGAAGGATGAATGGGACATAATAGGAGAAGATATATCTTAATTATCCCTATATAGGCTGTTACAGAAAGGTGTGGTCATATATTAGAGTTGTATAGAAAACCTCGTAAATAACGTAAAGCGTTAACGATTTGAGGAAAATTCGTGATTTTACACATAAATCTTAGTGTGAAAACTGAAACTGAACTTCAAAATTGACCGATTAACCTAATATTTTGTAAGAGAGACCTGACATTAATGAAACGATGGCTATTTAATATCAAGGATGTTGATGGAAGCGCCGGATTTGTTTTGAAAATGTTCGCATAAATATTAAAATAGTTTAAACTTACATGACAATTTCTTATGTTTTACGTATAATATTATGTTATTTAGAAAAATAAATAAGAAGCGATAAGAAGCGTCGCTAGCGTAATGGCTAAGGCGTCGGACTTGCGATCAAGTGGTCGCGGGTTAGAACCCCACCCAGAGCACTACCAACGTGAACCCACTCCTAATACAAGCATTTAGCTTAGCTGGAGGGGTTAACAAGAATACTAGTAATGTGTTACCCACGCCACTAGTATTCTTTTATAAAAAAGAATGTGATGAAACCAGGACAAGCATATTCCGAAGAAAAGTGTATTCAAATATTATTATTTTTCAAATTTACATTGTTTTTTCAAGCTAAATCATTTAGTTTTCGGCCACAAATAACACTTTTAAATTTTGACCACGCTTCTGTAGCACTCAGTATATTGACCTGTAGATATTAGCCGTATATAAATAATTATAAATATGTAAGTCACAAAAGTAATAAGAATTTTTTGGAAAAGTTTACGTGGATTAGGATTAAATTATTACGTGGCATTTATTTATTGATACGTGGCAAAAAGAAAAAGAGGACTTGGATTAATAAAAAGAAACATCCTTATAATATTATAAACAAACCTATTTGTAAATATTTAAAGAAAATATTTACACAAATTGTATGTAATCATTATATAACACTAGTGTATGTAGAAATGTTATATAGCCTATAGCCTTCCTCGATAAATGGGCTATCCAACACTAAAATATTTTTTTAATTCGGATTAGTAGTTCCTGAGATTAGGGCGTTCAACCAACCAAACAAACTCTTCAGCTTTGTAAGTATTCCAATAATATTATAAATGTGAAAGTTTTGATGGATGGATGTTTGTTACTCTTTCACGCAAAAACCACTTAACCGATTGCGATGAAACTTGGTATGTAGATAGCTAGAGACCTGGATTTTTTATCCCAATATTCCTACGGGATCGGGACTTACGCGGGTGAAACCACGGGATAGTAGATTATATAGGCGAAAATTTGTGAGAATGGATTTACGTTTGTTACTCTTTAACGCAAAAATAGCTGAACGGATCTGGATGAAATTCGGCACAGACATAGATTATAGTCTGGAATAGCACACAGGCTACAGGCAGCTACAGCTACAAGCACACAGCTACAGGAAAAGTGTACAATTGACGTGTGATAGATTTATTAAAATTTCGAAGCCAACGAAGTCGCGGGCAACGGCTAGTAACTTATCAATCAATTTGAAAGGCCAGATCAGGTTTCAGAACTTTACCATTTAATGGACGGCGCCCGAAAATAACAAATTTGTAGCAGAGACAATAAATGTTCTCGTTCAGAAATTAGTGTCAGTGATAAAAAACCTTAATCGGCTGTCGATAAAGCTTTACTCTTTGCAAATAAATCGTTGATCGAGTGACAAAGAGATGTAATGAACACGGCGTTGTTAACGGCTGCTGTTTGTCGTGAGAGAGATGAAATAAAATATGTCATGAACGCGGCTTCACTTATGAAGATTTAGGAAACATTATATTTTTTTGATGGAAGGTAGCCTTTTTTTTTTGTAGAAACCCCCACGGGTCATCACCTCACCATTGCTATTGGTGAATTGATATGTCGGAATCGAACCGACTGAAACCACACGGTTTTCCGTCACAAGTGAGTCAGTGAGTCTATCGCAAGCGACTCGGATATACCCTAGGAAGGAAGTCCCTGAGAACCCTGGCAGACTTTGGTCGCCCTCAAACAGAAGGCCTTGCCCTCCTTCCAATGGATGGAAGGTACCCTGTGTCTTTTTTTAACCCCTGAAAATGTGTATTCTAAATTTTGAAACAACAAATTCACTTTTACATTTATAATATTAGTTCCAATGTGTTTTAACATGCTTCTATTAGTTTGACTTGTAACTAACTCAATAACTTTGTTATCAAGTCTTGGAAGAAAATTTAAACCTATTTGTAATTGTCGTATGAAAATGAAACTTTGTCTGTATATGACCATAACTTTACTTTACGCGAGAGGTTATGTGATAGGGGTGTCGATAATAATTTGAGGAGTACAATTGAAAAGGCTGTGAAGCAATATTAATTATATTGATAACTGATCTTTACAACAATGTATAAATACAATCACTTTATATTTGCTTCAACTATGTATCGATGCTTGATAGACAGTCCACCCTCACTGCTGTCTGCAGCGCGAGTCTTCTGTCCTAATTCCAAACTATACAAAACCAGAAATAGAACTTAATTTGAACTTGGTGCTACCAGCCAGGACCGCTCTGCCTTGAAGGAGGTATCACTCTGCATTGAAGTAGGTCCAATACTCCAATATGTAGTTTGAATGACAATTCTATAATTTGGCATCTGGGAACTGATCTGCTAATGGAGCCAAGAGTAAAACTCTTCAGTGGCTACTGTCGTGTCATGATGTGAATTAGTCCTTATGATGATAGCCAATTTGAAACCTGTAAACCTCGCAATATAAAGAGAACCGTCATATTTTTAAAGATGTTCTAGAGACCATACTTGGAACACAATGCGGAGTACAGGGGAGGCACTGCCAAACTGGGCGGCTGCGGCTTTAATTCGATAAAAAAAAAAATAGTATGTGTAAAGCACCCACCCTATTTCCAGTTAAGTATATCAACACTAATACCATCTAGCAAACAGAACTTGAGCTACTTATTATGAATTGAAACATATCTTGCATCTCCCAATGACTGTTCTCAAACTGATTATTAAATTTATTCGAGGCAAACACCTCGCTGTTAAAGGAATATCATACTTCCTTCCCACATTTGAGACGCCTTATTATTTTCATAAAATTTTTATATTATAGTTATGCATTCTATTAAAAAAGTTATTTTACTCCAATATTAAAATAAAGCTAAAAAAAATTCACATACCTTTTTTACCCACCTGAAAAAACATCAAACTAGACGCGTTCAGTTTTACGACTCCAAGTAAAATTTAATACTATCTGAGATCGGCAGAGGGCGCTACAGTTTTCGATAAACCCCCGGACATAAAAGGTCCCTCGAAGGAACTCGCAGGTACTGTAATCCTCAATGATATAAAGTGAAGTACCTTTTGATAGTAAACTTCACCTGGATTGTGAAGTCCACTATTGTTTATTGGCATAGGGTGTTTTTGAATCGCACTGGAGATTATTGATAACTACCATTAAAATAGGGATTTTGGTAGTAAGTTTTATGTTTGCTTTTTTGCTGAAGCTAGTATATTAAGATAATTAAAAAGTTTAGGTCCAACATTTCTGTTGGAATTGGAGGTTACAATTATAATTTAACTTATAACTTTGCATTTACACACGGCTGTCTGATCCTAAACAGGCTCCGCTTAGTTAGAGATCAAACGGCCGTATGTGAAATGTGTTATTATTATTATACTGATGAGAAGTGTAGACTCCATGAGATTTGGGAATGGTTTCAAGTGTTAGAAAAGAATATGTAACATCGGTAATTAAGTGTTCTCTACTACTCGTATTATCTATTAGTCTCCCGGCATTGGCAATGCAGCAAGCATATGGCCAGATTAATTTTGAGTGATTTCTCTAGCCTTTGAAGCTTAACGATCAGGTCCAAAAACTGTGATCATCTAGAACGCATCAATGTATGTCGTTCCTTATTGATCACTTGTAAGGCACTGCAAGACAAACGTACTCAATCATTTACTCCTCTACAAAGTACTGTAATCATTCCATCAAAGATCAAAGTAGGTAGCTACTTTCACTTTGATTTTACTGCAATCAAACCCTGGATAGCATTCATTAACATCTCAAAGTGACGAGGGCTTGAATAAACGGCGACTCTTCACCTTCTATCATTAAATATTTTCGTGAACAGGCAGATAACCTACTTCGACAAAAAAAACTTGATGGAACAGATCGCAAGCAAGATAAACGATTTTGGTCTTTTGAAACACATTTTAAATATAGTGATCAAATAAGCGCCGGGTTATAGTGAAACAAAAGAAGGTGTATTTTAGTTAGGGTATGCATTTGTGTTTTTTGTAAATGCATGTTTTTTATTCTCAGGAGTAAATATTACATATTTCCTAGTTAGTTGTATAGATTTTATTGTAGATTGCATGTTGTTTATATTCATTCATAGGTATTGTATAATATAAGGTAGGTACAGAAGAGCAGAGGCTCCTTGCACAGGCATTCTACATGCTTAAAATGAGTCTCCAACAATAACAGTTGTAATATATACCTGTGTAAATGAAATACAAGTTATATTATTATTATTATTTTCTTTATTCATCTTTTTTCTAAAAAATAGTAGACCACCAACATCGGGTACAGGGATGAAGATACCAGTGGTTATGACTCCAAAACAGAAATCTCCTCACTCTCAAAGGCAGTTCTCTTCGTGTCGAGAAGAACTGCCTTTTGCATCAAAATTATTATTATAATTAAGACGTCGGTCTTGCGATCAAATGGTTTCTGATTCTATCAACCACCTGAATGCTATCAACGTGAGCACAAGCCTATTATATGCATTTAGCTTAGTTGGAGGGATTGAGAGAGAGATGCTAGTAATCTGTGATCCATGTTACCATTAATCTTTATTAAATTACAGTTTAGTAAAACTAAAAATAAAAACGATTTAATGGCGAACCAGTATCCAGTATCCACCTCCTGCATTCATCATCCGACTAATGTTACCAAACCCAATCTGCTGGACTCGTAAAAACGAATGATATGAGCCTAAAATCGGGGGTTTACTATTAGCTACTGAAGAGTTTGACTATCCACCGCCTGGCTCCATCAACAGATCAGTTCCAAGATGCCAAATTATAGTATTGTTATCCAAACTGAATATACGTACAAAGTTTCATTTCGATATCACAATTAAAAGTAGGTAAAAATTTACTTCCAAGATTTGCTTACATAGTTTTTTTAATGGTATAGGGGGCAAACGAGCAGACGGGTCACCCGATGGTAAATGACTACCGCCGCCCATGGGCACCTGTAACTCAAGAGTCACAAGCGCGTTGCCGCCCTTTAAGGTGTGAATAGGGGAAAAGCGGGAGAGGGGGGAAGAGCAGGAAGACGGGAGAGGGGGATTAGAGGGGAAGGGTTAGGGCCTCCGATAACCTCACTCACGCGGCGAAAAGCAATGCAAGCATTGTTTCACTACCGGTTTTCTGTGAGGCTGTGGTATCGAGCGGAGTCGAGCCGGCCCATACGTGCTGAAGCATGGCTCTCCCACGTTCAGGTAAAAACCTGTCAATTAGGCCACGTCCAGGCGCACATTGATATAAATTGCTTTGTATTTCATTATATTATGGTTAAAAGTAGTGGCAACTTACTAGAAACTTAACATTGTCTATTACAATTTTGATAATTCATAATTATTACATAACTTTATGAACAGAATAGAATAGAATAGATTTAGTTGCGTTTAAACACGTTTACGAATGAAGGTTACAATGATGTAATTAAAATAACACATAAGGTACTACTATCCATGTTAAAACCAGAAATCAACTTAGGTTTCAATTATTCTTGTTATATGTCGATATACTCCAAAACTATTGAACAGATTTTAATTATATTTTATTTCAGTAAAAGTTACAGGTAAACGTAAGCGATGGAGCACAGCAACTCATCTTTTTGTTTTCATCGCCGTTTCTAGTGAAATGGATGACTGGCCTGTTGATCTAGTGGCTAGTGTCCCTGACTGCTAAGCCAGAGGTCGTGGATTCGAATTCCACCCAGGATTAATAATTGTGTGATAAGCATGATCATTTGTACTGTGTCTGGGTGTAATTTATCTATAATATGCCTATGTATTGTAGTGACGAGACCTCTCGCACAGCTTGCATACTCCTTCGATTGGAAGAATAACTCTTTACTACGCGAGAGGCATAGACTGGTGGCCCCAAACTCGAATTTAGAACACGTTCGAAATATTTTATGAAGAATAAATGTTGAAGACAAGAGAGTCGCGGGGAGGACAGAAGCCTGTCTTGACGACTTACGGGCAATGTGCACAGAATAATTCAAGAAGTGTTATTTATAATTAATTTGTGTGAAGTTATAATTGTTACATGAATAATCTGATCCTGATTATATCGCATAGTGCGTTTGCCTGCTCTTTTAATTTTCCTCCTCTAGCTAGAACCTATCGAACCCGGATACCATAAAGCCCCAAGCTTTATACGTGGTGGAGTACGCCGCAGTTGTTTTAGAAGAAGTACTCCACGCGTTACAGTATTTAAAGATATATAAGCATGTTTATCAGCAGCCTGGTTATCATAGTACAGGCTCTGCCTAGTTTGGGATCAGACGACCCTGTTTGAGATGTGTGAAGTCCTGATGTTCCGTCAGACAGACCTTCGCCACCTGTCTAACAGTAGGCAGCCACTCTACACCGCTAGTCACCTACAAAACAAATATGTTGTCATTTTCTTCTAAATGTACTCTTAAGATAGCGTCTATGTCTGTCCGAGATTGCCCGATAATGTACCGGACAAGCTCTCGGACGCCGAACAAACGAACCTAATGGATAATATGGTGGAGGTAGTGGCTTCACTATCTACTAGTGTACAAATATGTAATGGGTATTGATCGGCAGTGTAGTGTGAACGTGTAAGGCAATATTGCGAAGGATCCGTGAGGTATCTGTAACAATAAAAGCTTGGAAGAAATTTATTGAGAAACAGAAATACTATCTCTAGCTAATATTATAATGCGAATGTGAGTCTGTTTATTTGTCTAATATGTTTTACAATCTTTTTTATTTTTAATTTGCAATGTTTGTTCTTATGTGTGTTCGGCACGAATCTTGAAAGTTAAATTAGAACCACTTTCTGATGTCCGATTGAGCTCATATTTAATGTGTGTATTTTCGGTGACTATATAATAATATGGTACCATGGAGATGTTCTGATGATGGGGCCGGAAGACGGCCATAAGAACTTTTTAAATAAACAAGATAAACAGATCGAGTTTGACCTCATTTGTTTTATCTTGGTGAGTACTTGGTATATATATCTAGGGTATGATGATGGATTCTTAAGTTGACCATAGGAACTTCTGAACTAAACAAGAAAAACCAACTTTTTCAAACATTTTTAATCGTGGCAGAGCCAGCCTTTGGCACGTAATGGCCAGCTCGACCGGAGTGATACCATGGCCTCACAGAAAACCGGCAGTGAAGCAGTGCTTGCATTGCTTTTCGCCGAGTGAATGAGGTTATCCTTCCCTCTCCCCTCCCTTCCCCTACTCCTACCTTAAAGGCATGCAACGCACTTGTGACTCTTAAGTTGCAGGTGCCCATGGGCGGCGGTAGTCATTTACCATCAGGTGACCCGTCTGCTCGTCTGCTATACGTACCATAAAAAAAAATCTACGCTAAAATAAAACTTAATTTGTATAAAAGGTTGTTTTAATTTTTTTTATAATGAATTTTTGATGTTTTTAATATTGAAAACTAGTAATTTGACCGAAATTCCTCAACCTGGAGACCTGTAGGTAAACTCTGCTTGAGTTTCTCAGCCTTATCAATGATGACCAGTGTACAAGAAGCGAGAGCAATGCCCCTTAAACTACACACTCCCAGGTTGTTTTTTTAATGTCACACACTTCGAATTTTCCTACGCGTCTTCAACAGGAAATCTTTAATGTCCTTTATTGCACGGCATGTTAAGTATTAGTGTCAAAGTTTGCAAAGGAAATGTCAAAAGAAACTCTGCACTTAAATAGTCAACTCAACATCATGAAATTTTGCATGTACGTTATCAGAGGCACAGAGAAGGGCATGGAATATCTTTCATCCAGAAAAAAAAAAACATTTTCCGCCGGACGGAAAATACATTATGTTAGAAATAAATATCTCACATTGAAATACAATTTATTGTAAGTTAAATATTGTACATATTGTAACTACCGTGAATTTTATTAAGGGTTAAATAAGGTAAAACTTAATTTTGTAACTGGCAATGTTCATAAATATCCCTACCAGTTTCCTCTTCCCTTCTATCTATTGTGGATGGGGGCTGCCTATTTTTTGGCTTCATATTTTAAATACAGTCGACTTCTAAAGTTTATATTCATAAAGGCTGGCTTTATTTTACACTTTACATACACACTCTCACGCTTTATTCCCAACCAGGGTTGGCAGAGACGGTAGAGCACCATTTATCCTGATATACAGCTCGTAACCTATTCCACATTAATTAGACCTTTATACATGCTCGCCGTTTATAGGTGCTTTAAACTAGGATAGAAAAAGAGCAACGCATTATGCGTTAAAGAAAATTTATACCCCACACCGCTCTACAGTCGGATGAATATATATAAAATATCAGTTACGAATGTTAACTATTCATAGGATTAGTAACTAATATTATATAATGTGAAAGTAACTCTGTCTGTCTGTTACGTTCTCATGCCTTAACTACGCATCCGATTATCACTAAATTTGCAAGCCAAGCATAGCAGCAGGTGTTCCTGTATTAATGGAGTCTTCAGTCACAGGAAATACAGGACATTCGGGTACGCGACCCCGGCTCCTGCAGGCTACTGCAGTCTCAGTCTCGTTCTCCATCTGATACTTCGATATCTTTTGCCCTAGGTAACTCTCCCTACCCATTTTTCTTTTTAACTTTTCCATCTTTACCGTCTTAAAACGTAAAAAGAGGGATCGCGTAAGACAGGCGACTGACCATAAAAAACCAGCCAAAACCCTTTGCAAAACACATTGCGTCGACCCAATGAAAATTAAGAAAAGGAAGGGAGATGATGTTGTCAATAAATTTTGGTTTAAACGAAAAGTTTAAACCTTTCATACAGAAAAATTTACTTTTCATACAAGGCGAACAATTCCGTGGGAAAAAGCTAGTAATCTTTAGGGTTAAAATAAAGCGCACGCCGCCATCACACCCATTATGACACCGTAAAGTTAACATTTTTACAGCTACTCAGAGATTTATTAGTCTCATAATAAATAAAAAATATTCCGTCTCCATCACTATCCAATTAGAGTTCATTTTCCTTTATTTGTATTTCTTTAGTAAGGGTACATGTGTGTCCTGTCTTGAGACAGACGTGGTACATAAATTATAAGCATTAGCTGTACTAAATGTTACATAAAACCGTATTACTGTGACATTGTCATTATCGTCGTACATTGAGTATATGTGTGTGAGCTTCTTTATACGGAACGATATCTGTTCTTAACTCAAATATTCAAGAGAGGTATCGTAGGTAATCTTTGTTCATACTTCTTCATTTTCTCAACAATTCAACTCTATATGTCAAAGCAGAAGGATAATTGATTAAAAGCTTACATGAATAAATAGGGTTAATGATCACTGACTACGCTTTTAGGTATGCAGATATCCTCGTAATATTTTTGTGAAAATTAATTCCCAATACGTATCGAAAACTAAAAGATAGGTAGGTAGGTAGTCTGACTTTCCGATGCGGGCGCGTTACAAGGATTTGAAAAAGAACGATTCGACGGATATACCACTTAGATGATTACACTACTTAAGCTAAATTCAAATTAAGGCTTATAGTCTACATGTGAATGTGGAATGATATAAATATCGTCTCGCCCTCGTATCGTCTAACATAAACGAACTCTAATATATAAATGTGTGCACCGGCACAACTATCTCCTCTCTTGGGGTCCGGATAATCTTACGGCCGGACCTTACCCTAGCAGGATAACATCATTTTAGCATTATATTATCACACGTATAACGCTTTTGATCCTTAGGGGTAGGCAGAATTATAATTAGTGTGAGAGTGTTAGTTGCAATCGGGATATTGAGTATACATACTGACGGATGTCATTGACCTGTGGTGACGTCAGAACTTGTAATTCGTAATCTTCAATCTTGGTTTGGAGCAACAGTAGTGCAGACACTGTATCTCCATGTCAAGTTTGAAGATTTTGTTGAACTGGTTGACCTGTTAACGATATTTTTTAATTTCACGATGTAAATGCCACGTCCATTTATATTCTAGAAGTAGAAAATAGGTACGATACATTGCATTTTACTATTTAATAAAGTTATAGTGAAATTTTTTTTTTGAAAAAGACAACTTCCGCATTAGGAATTACTCCTGTGTCGCGGGGGACTTTACAAACATACAAACAACGGACACAAATAACACCCAGACTCAGGTGGGAATCGAACCCTACCTCTGGCTCAGCAGTCAGGGTCACTAACCACTAGACCAACAGGCCATTCAAAATTATTATTATGTTACAAGTTTGAATTTAAATTTGAAATGTTATTTAGAAAAAATAACTAAATATGTACAACGAAGAAAAAAACATATTTATTTTGCACTCATACGTACACACGCCGAAGAAATTTTACGGCATTGTGTATTTAATATTAAATTAACAAGTAGGTACGTATAATACGGTATGAATGCATTTGTTTTGTATAATAATATATATATATATATATATATATATATATATATATACGTGTTAATCCAGGTGTCCAGCAGCTTTTATTGAATCGGTTCAGTAGTTTGTTACGTGAAAGAGCAACAACCATCCATATATCTTCACAAACTTTCACGTTTATAATATTAGTTATTATTGTATTTATGTGTGTAGATAATTCTGTCCGTTTAAAAGTTATCACACTTATCACCGTTTAAAGTTCTATAATATAACTCTGTTTCTCAGAAACGGGGTGCAGAGGTAAAATTAAAGATTTTAAATCCTACTAATATTATAAACGTGAAATTTTGTGAGGATGTATAGATGTTTGTTTCAAAAACTACAGAACCGATTGCAATGAAACTGGGTAAATAGATAGCTGAAGACCTCAATTAACACATAGGCTACTTTTTATCCTGATATTCCCACGACCTCGGGACTTACGCGGGTGAAACAAAGGAAAGCAACTATTAGTACATATTTTTTAATTTACCTGGAAATTCAAACAGTCATAACTTGTAAACGGATAGTTTTTTCAAGAAAACTTTTTTTTAACAGCAGCTAGAGTTTCAATGATTTAAGTAAGTGTTCCTTTGTCATATATAGGATATGTTTGTGTATTACATAGTATATTTAGTAAGGTCCGATATATTTTGTTTGTATATTTATTAAACAAATTTTAGTTAAAAAGCACTTCTGTTTTCTCTGTATCACTAAAAAACATGTCAAAATTGGTCATTGGTGCCGATTCTATTATACACTCGACTAAACTAAAACCTGACTTAATTTCTTCATATGAAATCAACCTAGTGTTCTTCGTAATAAAGTCTATTTGTTACTAGCATCTATTTCTCAGCGCCGCTAAATTTCACTAACACCTGTCAACGTTTACTCAACTTTATTTCCACGCAGCGAGAGTCTCAATTTATTCAAACGCTGTATAATTGCCGTATAAAAACTTGTTCAAAACGAACAAGGATGACGTGTTTTTAATCGACACCTACGAAGATGCTTACTAAAAACACAGAGGAAAAGAGATGGCATTCAACGGATAGCGGCTCTCGCTACGTGGTAATAAAGTTTATTTAAGCGTATCAGACTTTAGTCGACAAATAAATTGCTTATTTCGATAGCGACATAGGTTACTTACTTGTTTTAATTTGATATAAGACCTTGTTTTGAAGTGTACAAGGTTTACATCTTATATGAAGAAAATTTTGTGAATTTTAATTTAGCGAGTTAGAATTGGGACCATTAGCTCAACTCAGAGAAATAAATGAAATACTATTACATTATTGTATACTTTACATAATTGTATTATTTCGATATTAAGAACCAACTCAGACCAAGTCTCACCAAAGCTTTGAACTAATAAACTCTTGTTAGAAAGGCCCCTGGAACTAACTCGGGAGGATCTAATGCTATATTAATGACCCTGATTTGCTTTCTCTCTGGGTCATAAGATTTTCACTAGCTTTGTTCAGAATTAGTACTATAATTTCTCTATCAGTAGATGCTGTAGTTGATAGTTAAAAAAAAGTGTGTGTGTGTCTGTTGCGACGCTTAACTAGAGTTTACAAGCTTACGGTGACACATATATCACTACATATTATAAAACAAAGTCCCCCAGCGCAGCTGTCTGTCTGTCTGTCCGCGCTAAACTGTAAAACTACTTAGAGGATTTTCATGCGGTTTTTACTTATAGACAGAGTGATTCATGAAGAAGGTTTATGTGTATAATTTGTTAAGATATTGTGTAAATTGATTGAAATATGTTGATAATTGTTGAAGATGTTTCTGCTACCCGTGCGAAACCGGGGCGGGTGCTTAGTATTACATATTATGTAGACTTACAGTAAAATACATACTATACAATGTATGTATAGTATACATACATACTTACATGCATCTCTCTCTCTCTCTCCTTTATTCTACACACGGCTAGAGATTACAATACAATTAAATTTACACACACACTTTTATACACATACATGATTTCAAAGTGATAGAATATGTAACGCTATTATTAATTTTATTATTTCTTCATATTATATTGTTCTTGGCTCTAATTGCTTTATAATCCAACTATAAAAAAAAATTTGAAAGTCTAATGAAGGAAGAGCCTAGAGGAAACTTATAAGGGAGTTATAGATAAATAAATCTTTACATATTTATATCCTCAAATTTACACAAAACAATAAAATCTTGCTTCAAAAACTAAAAACATACTAAAAGATGTATGAAGTACATACAAATCAGTCGTTCAGATGTTCCTATATCTCAAATTTCATAATCACAGGTAGTCACTATTTAAAAATTCATAATCTCAGATGGTTAATCCTCCAAACCTCCTGCAAACTCCATGACTTACGTACGCCTGAAGGGTGGACAAATTGATGTCGTTCCAAGATCGGTTCATTTATTCACGGGAAGCGTTGATTTATACTACAAACCATATTTAAATCATCTGTCATAATAAACAAGGCCTAATGATGAAGCCCTTACTATAGGTACCGAATATATAATTAAGAGGCGGTATCACAATGGCTAATGCTGACAAATGTCAGAATTGCGATCAAGTGGTTGTTGGTTTGAAACCTACCCAGTACATTATCGACTACAGGAGTTAATAAAAATACTAGTAATGTGTAACCCACGTTATTATTATTTATTACGCATTACGAACCTTTTTACAAGTTTTTATTTAACTTGCAATCTTTGTATGTATGTTTATTGGAATCAAATCTTACAACTAAATTTTAAAGCAGTTGTCCTCAACCATTTATGCTAAAATTTTGAATAAATAACAATAAATAAATAAAATAAAAAAAATACATTAGATAAATGCTTGTCTATAAAAATGTTTTTTTACTATTAATTTATAATATTTACTGTAGTTTTCTTGTTCTCGTTTTTACACAGATTTTTCACACACTTCTAAAACCATGACGTCACAAGTTAACGCCAAGACACTGAGTATGTATTTATAAGTGTAATATTCGGACCAAAAAGGGTTCCCAATATATGGACCCATTTCACTTTAAAAAAACATTCCACCCCTGAGGCTAGATAAATAGGAAAGTATAGCTTCTTCCTATGGAGTCCTGACCAAACCTCACACTAGCAGAGATACGATGTTATGCTACAACTAGCAGCGCCCCGCGGCACAGTGTGGTATTTGATATCAAAACCTGGCCAAAAATCGTTTTTCTTATTATTAGTTACTGGTATTGTATTGTCATTCCTTAAAAAGTTAAGTTCTTGATGCAACAAAAGCCGAAAAGTGCACAGAGCTCGACCGTCACAGCGCGCTACATAATCATTCGGAAGTTACCGTTCGCTCTAAGTGGTCGTGTGATTAGTCGAAACTCTCGCATTTTATTGTTTTAAAAACTCTTGTGGTTTTATGAAAATTCAATTTAGTGGTTGTGTTTGTGATGGATACTTTAATGACAGGTATGTTCTTTACATATTACTAAATATTTTTAACAAAATTCAAGGCAATAATTATCTATAGATCGAAACACTTCGGCCTAAATATTTGTTACCAAAATAATAAAAAAATATGTTTATAAAGGGTTTTGTTATATTTCTAAACATTTCTATATTACGAAAACTATTGTGTAGTGTAATATACTTAGCATAGAATTAAAATCTTAAAAGAATTGCCGCCACACACCGCCCTTCTTTTTTTAGTATTTTTTTTGTTTAATACCATATTCTTACAAAATATTTACTCTTATTCAGATGTTGTTTATTTTATTATTAGGACCTTCTGGAACCAGATTGATGACTCGAAATGAGCTATATAACATCATGCAGCACTCAAATAAGTTAACATTTGATGGAAAGCTTGAAAATTTGGAACAAGAATTGATAAGCTATTATTCTGAAGATGACACAAGGATAGCTGATATGAAGCAAAAGCTCTCTGTTATCAAATACCAATTTAAACAGAAACAGTTAGCTGCTCATAAAACAAAATCAAGATTCGAGAAAGAAAATGCTGAGTGGCTTAACGGCACTATATCGATTCCCAGTGCAGGTACGTGAGACACAATAGATGCAAACCCTTTATTCTTATTATTATTTTAATTTTTGCGTGTCGGTGTCGTACAAAGACTCTTTAGAAATCTAAGGAGTCTTGGAACAACACCGCTCGACTGAGTATTTAAAAAAAAATTACTTGTTGTTGTTACAGGAGTCAGCCCTGGTCGTCCTCAGAAATCTTTCTTAGAATCAAGTGAAAGAAGCAAAAGGCGGAAAACCACAGACTTGCGATCAAAAAATGAGGAAGAATTGACATATGCTACACAAATGAAACTGCGTAAGTCAGGCAAAGTTCATGCTTCGAAAGTCGTAAAAGACCTTACAAAAAGTCCACAAAGAGCAAAAAAATATATAACAGCAATGAAGAATATAATTAAAAAAAGTGAGCAACCTCAAAAATTATCGCTTGTACAGGCTTTGTCAATGTACACCGAAGCAGGGCTGACTAAAGCCCAATACGAAAGAATTCCAGAAACGAACAAAACCTTTTTCCCGTGCTATTCTATTCTTCAAAAATTAAAAAAGGAATGCTATCCTGAAATTCACCGCGTAACCGAGACCTGTGCTGAAGTGCGAGTGCAAAAGCTGCTCAATCATACGGCAACACGACTTTTTACATCTTGGAGAAGCTGTAAACCATTTGAGTGATAACGAAAAACGATTTAGTTTTAGTAAGTAAGTGGGGTTGTGATGGATCTCATCAGATGCAGTTTAAAATGAAGTTTGAAAATGAAGCTAATTCTGATGCCAATATTTTTCAAAGTTCTTTAGTTTCGCTTCAATTAGTTTACGGGAACGAACAAAAAATTCTCTGGCAAAACCCAACACCGTCATCACCTCGCTACTGCCACCCAATAAGAATAAGATTCATCAAGGAGACAAATGACGTAACAGCTGAAGAAATTGATTATATAAAATCGCAAATTATTGCCTTTTCCAACACAGAATTTGAAAATAATATATCGATAAAACATAAATTGTTATTTACCATGGTAGATGGCAAAATATGCAATAACTCATACCAAATCCACGATGAGGTGTTACATATGTGATGCTACTTCAACAGAATTTAACGATTTATCTAAGAAAAGAGTGTGTAAGAAAGAAAATTTAAGTTTCGGTCTTTCTTTACTGCATGCTCGCATAAGATTTTTAAGAGTATTTTACATGTAGTGTATAAACTGCCTGTAAAAAAAATGGAATGTGTGCTGAGGAGAAACAAGTAATAGATAATAAAAAAAAGAAATTCAGGATAAATTCAAACAAAAACTCGGACTTTTAGTGGACATACCTAAAGCCAATTTTGGAAATACAAATGATGGAAATACTAGTAGAAGATTTTTCGAAGAATATGAAACATCAGCGGCGATAACAGGAGTAGATAAACATTTAATATACAGATTAAAAGTAATTGTAGATGCATTGTGTTGCGGTTTTAAAATCAACATAAAAGAATTTGAAAAATATTGTCAAGAAACGGCTGAGTTATACGTCTCGCTCTATAGTTTCTACCCCATGTCTCCTACAATGCACAAGGTGCTACAACATGGAGCCGATGTCATAAGTGAAGCTATTCTTCCAATAGGTCAACTATCTGAAGAAGCAGCAGAAGCATGAAATAAACACATTAGGTTATTTAGATTAAATTATATAAGAAAGTTTTCGCGCGTGACTTGCATCATGGATGTACTCAACAGGCTTCTATTAACTTCTGACCCATTAATAACCCATTAATATCGTATGAGATGTATCTCCTACAAGAAAAGAAAGCCCTTGTCTTCAGATGTTTTAAATTTATTGTTAGAAAGTGATATAACAAATGTTAGTAATTTTTTATATGGCGAAAGTAATGATTAAATGCTTTAAAATATAAAAAAGTCTTTGTTTTACCATTCTGTAATATACAATGAATAAAGAACGTAGTTTTATAGCCTTAAGATGTATAAAACATTTTTGACCAGCTTTTGAGACTAAATACCACACTGTGCGCGGTTTCACCCGCGTAAGTCCCTAATATCGAGATAAAAAGTCTATATGTTAATCCAGGTCTCCAGCTATCTACATAGCAAGTTTCATCGCAATCGGTTCAGTAGTTTTGGCGTGAAAGAGTAACAAACTTCCATACATCCGTACTCACAAACTTTAACGTTTATAATATTAGTAGGATTATGCAAGCTAAGAGTTCTGCTAGCGTGAAGGCGCTTCTACACTATTCCTTTTGCACTCGCATTACTCTTGTTATTAGAAACTAGGCCGTATCTAGCTTAAAACGTTATTATAACACCACGGGAAAGTAAGTCAAATTCAAATTCACAATCATTTATTCAATTAAGACACTAAGTGATATTTATGAACGTTAAATTGAAGCTAGAGTTAAATTCATAGATTGGCGCAAACAGACGCCACAGCATGTACTGGATTGTCGACGTAAATTAGGTGAAAACACCAAAATCTACTGCCTGCTTGTTTCGATCTATAACTTCCAGTTTCCAAAATGCGTAGAGCCTTATGAGAAGAATACTGGCAAAGAAACTCATGGCCACTCTTTTTAAAAGTCAGATCTTCAGGTACAATAGTGTTAGTGTTACACGAAAGGTAAACAGGATGCAAGCTGATGCCACCTGAATTTCATTTTATTGAAATGCTCCAAAAGCTAACGTACTAAAAATAAAAATCACTCAGTGATACCGTTGAAGGTTTGAACCTATTAAACATAGAAATCATTCAAGGTGCACATCTACCTTCATTCAGTTACAAAATCTACTGTTAAAAATAATTCGTGACTGGATTGAGAGGCTTGAGTTGCAGTTGATCGAACCAAAATAATAGTATAGGCTAAAGCATCGCTGACTAGGCCGACCAGTCACCCCAAGCAGCACCCGTTCACGAGTATGACCCATGGACCAGCCATCATCTGCCATCATCAGTCTTTAATAAATCAGTTCTCACAATGAACCTATACATGCGTCTGTCTCAACTACCACAAATCTCAATAAAAAGTTACAACAGCGCTCCATCCTAACTCGACCGCACTGCGAAACAATTCGATGGAGTTGCGGTGGAAGACTTATTGTGATTAGTAGATGACCCGGTTCGAAGGGAATTGAGAGAGATGACCGCATAAATCGATGAATTGGCGGGGCTAATCGGTATTGCTGGTTCGCTTCACTAAGCTTGCTTTATTAATGAGTATATAAAAGTCGCTTTTAAAAAATCACTACCGCAATTTATTTACAATATCTTCTTCCAGATTTTAAGTACAGGTATTTGACTTTTCATGACTTTTAACAACGCAGGGTGCTGAATAAAAATTATAATTGAAATTAGAACCTATCTGTTGTAGTCATCTAACGTACGACGTCTACACTTAGTTGTGGTCACCTTATGTCCAATTTATCCGCTTCTTTAGGGTATCAGTCCTGTCTTAAATAGCATTGTAATAAAAAATAAAACTTCGCTTAATTGCCGCCTACAGACAGTAGGGTTAAACGCGCGCATTCTATGTGATATACGACGCACACATGTGAGTAAAACGAGAATGCGAATGTGGGCTTGTTTGTTTGTTAGTTACGCTTTCTTGTTGTTTTGTGTTGTGTCAGGAGTACATAAAAGGACACAGTGTAGCTTTGATTAAAAAAAAGTACTGTGGGATAGAAAAATATTTTTTAGACGGTCGTCCGGTTCGACAAATTTGAAAATATTACGTTATTAGTTGCGCCCCGCGGTTTTATTCCCGTAAGTCCCGGGGTCGTAAGAATATCGGGATAAAAAGTAGTCTATGTATTAATCCAGGTCCAGCTATGTACATACCAAGTTTAATCGCATTCAGTTCCGTAGTTTTTGCGTGAAAGAGTAATAAACATTCATACATAAATATGTGTATAGGATATTGTGTACGTATCTCCATAAAAATTCACGAATTGCAAAAGAGTGACAAAACGAGTACGGTGACAGAATTATTCTTGCGCACTCTCTCTTATTTTTCTTGTAACTCACATGACGTTAGAGATGTAATAGAGCGAGACATCAAAACGCATGTTATTTTTTCATGTTAAAATGTACGTATTACTCCAAGGTCTACATATACACAACACTCCTGCCTCTCATTACATTTTTAATCTGTAATAAAATTTAAATTAAAACCCCATCATTACCATTTAAAATTTAATAAACATCAGCGGTGATGTGAATTACTGGTGTAGACCTTTGAACCCCTTTTATGATTAAATTGTAATAATGAAATACCCTCACAACCGATATCAAACGCTACAAACATAACATCCGTCGACTTTACCGTCAAATTAGCGGTTCAATTAACCTTTGTTAATTTCAACGCGACGTCATTTTGACTTGTTATATTAGGGCATGTCTCAATAAAAAGTTACAACAGCGCTCCATCCTAACTCGACCGCACTGCGAAACAATTCGATGGAGTTGCGGTGGAAGACTTATTGTGATTAGTAGATGACCCGGTTCGAAGGGAATTGAGAGAGATGACCGCATAAATCGATGAATTGGCGGGGCTAATCGGTATTGCTGGTTCGCTTCACTAAGCTTGCTTTATTAATGAGTATATAAAAGTCGCTTTTAAAAAATCACTACCGCAATTTATTTACAATATCTTCTTCCAGATTTTAAGTACAGGTATTTGACTTTTCATGACTTTTAACAACGCAGGGTGCTGAATAAAAATTATAATTGAAATTAGAACCTATCTGTTGTAGTCATCTAACGTACGACGTCTACACTTAGTTGTGGTCACCTTATGTCCAATTTATCCGCTTCTTTAGGGTATCAGTCCTGTCTTAAATAGCATTGTAATAAAAAATAAAACTTCGCTTAATTGCCGCCTACAGACAGTAGGGTTAAACGCGCGCATTCTATGTGATATACGACGCACACATGTGAGTAAAACGAGAATGCGAATGTGGGCTTGTTTGTTTGTTAGTTACGCTTTCTTGTTGTTTTGTGTTGTGTCAGGAGTACATAAAAGGACACAGTGTAGCTTTGATTAAAAAAAAGTACTGTGGGATAGAAAAATATTTTTTAGACGGTCGTCCGGTTCGACAAATTTGAAAATATTACGTTATTAGTTGCGCCCCGCGGTTTTATTCCCGTAAGTCCCGGGGTCGTAAGAATATCGGGATAAAAAGTAGTCTATGTATTAATCCAGGTCCAGCTATGTACATACCAAGTTTAATCGCATTCAGTTCCGTAGTTTTTGCGTGAAAGAGTAATAAACATTCATACATAAATATGTGTATAGGATATTGTGTACGTATCTCCATAAAAATTCACGAATTGCAAAAGAGTGACAAAACGAGTACGGTGACAGAATTATTCTTGCGCACTCTCTCTTATTTTTCTTGTAACTCACATGACGTTAGAGATGTAATAGAGCGAGACATCAAAACGCATGTTATTTTTTCATGTTAAAATGTACGTATTACTCCAAGGTCTACATATACACAACACTCCTGCCTCTCATTACATTTTTAATCTGTAATAAAATTTAAATTAAAACCCCATCATTACCATTTAAAATTTAATAAACATCAGCGGTGATGTGAATTACTGGTGTAGACCTTTGAACCCCTTTTATGATTAAATTGTAATAATGAAATACCCTCACAACCGATATCAAACGCTACAAACATAACATCCGTCGACTTTACCGTCAAATTAGCGGTTCAATTAACCTTTGTTAATTTCAACGCGACGTCATTTTGACTTGTTATATTAGGGCATGTCGTGAGTGTGGGTGCGTCTTTATTTCATTTTTAACCAATTCATAAATTTGGACTTTCTCTATTTTTTACTATTTTTAAGTATGTTCACCTCTAATAGCAGATATTGGAGTGAAAACAGGCCTAATTTAGCTTTAGAACATTTTTTTATGTTTTTTTATCAAACCTTAATTTTTACCCACTTCGAAAAAGTTGGATTTATGGAAAGGAGACAACTGGACTGTAATTTATTTTGTGTATGTAGCCAATATCTTCGCTAACTGCCATCTCTAGAGTGGCAGATGCATCCTCACAGAACTGGGCATACGAGACCGGTTGTCATCTCCGTGTATTCGCAGAATTCTGCAATACTTCAGTACATAGCGAGGAAAGAAGGCAATAACCTTAAATATCGATGGTTACAGGGAAGATTGAAAGGAAAAGACCCAGCGGCCGAAGCCCATTACGCTGGTCCAACCAAGTCCACTGCACCCTCGATACCACGGTCCATACAGCTCTAGACACAGTCCAAGTTAGACAAATATGGAGGGCTTTCGCACACGCCAAAATTTTGAAAAGAGGTCACGATTGTCAGTATTGAGAAAATCGAAGAGGAATTATAGCACTCGGAATAGGCTTCATTATTCTAATACACTCCAGAGCAATGAATGCGGGTCAGATACGAAGCCAGGGTCCGTGACAATCTTGGAGACAGAATGCTAGCATAGTGGAATAAATTGATTTGATTGTTTGTTTCCGGGATTTTCGAGTGCCACATTGAATAAATCCATGAATCAATCAAGAGCAATGAATCCGGGTCATATAAATTTGATGGATTCATTGCTCTCGAGTGTATCCTACTAATATTATAAACGTGAAAGTTTGTGAGGATGTATGGATGTATGGATGTATGGATGTTCGTTACTCTTTCACGCAAAAACTACTGAATGGATTTTAATGAAACTTTACAATAATATAGCTTATATATCAGAATAACACATGGGCTATAATTTATGACGATATTGTGTATATTGGCCAAAATATAACGATAAGTGTTAAGTAAGTCGGAAAAAAATCTGTCATCTGCGAGCTATTCTGGCGTGCGGAGGGAAAACTGTTAGAGTTACACGAATATAATGTACGGTGGGATTGTTTCTCTTAAATAGTTCTACAAAAAAGTCCGCGGCAGTATATATCTATCTTTTATGTGTAAGCCATTATTGCCAAAATAGCGAACCATAAATACAATAAAATTAGATTTTTTATTTCAATTCACATTTAGCAGTGACAAATTGATTTTTATTAAAATAAATATATTTTATCGCTTCTGATATTCAAAGTAGATAAACTTTGTCTTTTAAAGTGCGTAATTTGGTCAAATATTTTAAAAGTTACGACCATAATATAAAACTGCGGGCGAGGGGGCGGGGGGAACATCGCTTACCGCCAGACGCGTGAGGGCAGACGTTGTTGACGGTTGTGTCCGTAATGGGAATTTTCAAGACGATTTGCGAAAAGGCTCTGTATACATTCATTTCTATTATATACTAGCAACCCGCCTATGCTTCGCACGGGTACAAATTATACACCTAAATCATGAATCACTCTATTAATTAGTGAAAACCGCATGAAAATCCGTTCAGTAGTTTTTCAGTTTATCGCAAACTGCGCGAATTTGTTTTTTATTTATAACATGTAGTGAAGGTATTGAATGTAAATTTGTTACTAGATAGCTTGACTTAGATAGCTGGAGACCTGGATTAACACATAGGCTACTTTTTATCCCGATATTCCTTTGGCATCTGAGTTACGCGGGTGAAACCGCGGGGCACAGCTAGTTATTAATATTTCAATATAAACCATTAGACATCAAAATCATTAAATGTCAAGCTTTCGATTTACGGCCTTCTAGAATAGGTAGCGACGAACGTAGAGATATATCCAAAGTAAACACAATTTTATCTGATTCTCTACATATACGTAATAGCTAATATAAAAACTGTCACGACCAAGAACGGGTAAAATACAGAAACAGTTTTATCGTGACTCTATGTAGAGGTCTTAGAGTTATGTAGAGACTAAACTTTTTTATTTTATTTAAAAAGACAACTCCCGCATTAGGAATTACTCCTGTGTCGTGGGGGACTTTACAAACATACAAACAACGGACATAAAGAACACCCAGACTCAGGTGGGAATCGAACCCACGACCTGCAGCATAGCAGTCAGGGTCACTAACCACTAGGCCAACAAGTCAGCTGATTTAACGAGTTCTTGAAAACAACGCCTGTAGTTTATCTTCTGTTACGTAATTGCCTTATAATGTTATTAATAAAATTGGGGAAAGAAAACAGAAAGCATTCAAGAGAAGACTGAATAGAATGTATACAGACAACGTACTCGTATCAGCGTAAAAAGAACCCTTATAGGATCACTTTGTTGTCAATGTGTCTGTTAAGACTTTTTTCTTAAGAACGCGTGAACGCATCAAGTTGAAATTAATACCAAATACATAAGTTTGCGGTCCCTTGAAGCTGTAAAAAAATCAAGTTTTTAAGTCAACGCAATCAAATGATACGGACATTAAGCCTTAGATTTTGACAAATTTGAACGTTTCGCAGGGGAATCAAAACGTATAGGCACAGTAAAATGTATATACAGTATTGTGACTCGGCCTCCTTGAAATAATTACCTACAGCCGGTCGGTGCGCAAACACGCGATAGGGCTGCCCATAATTTCATCTATCTGCTTGAGTTATACGAATTTTGTATCCAATTATACAAACTGGCAGCCCTGGTACCGAGTGTATACCAAACTCAAGGCGTGGCGATCCGACTGTTTGTATGAAGATAGGGTACTTCTCATTGACCTAGAATCATGAAATTTGATAAGAAGCAACATCTGACAGCACAAGTAAAGGGAAAAATTCGAAAGTAGTTAATTTGTTGTTATATCACATAAAAAAAAAATAGTTTTTGTGATTAGAAACTTACATTTTGTGGCTGGATTGTCGACATTGTCGTACATCGCAAGCTCGAAGTTAAGTTTATCTTTCGAAAAAGACGGGCAAAAGTCTTCGAGAATCGATACCCGAGATGGACGTTCTATCTACATACAAGTTTGTTTTGCTTACGGAACCCTCTGTGCGCCAGTCAGACTAGCACTTGTCCGGTTGTTTTCTGCCATTCCTTCTCTAGGAAGAAATGCAACACAACGCTGTTGTTAAAAACAATCTACTACATACAACCAGAGTCTCAACCCGAGTAAAAATCTACGGTATTTTATCCCTTACAATTCTAAATACAGGTTTATAATCCGGACTAATATATTATTATGTACGCGAATGTAAATTGGTTTGTTTTGTAAAGAAAGGTACAAGAGATTCAGAACAAATAACTGTGTGATGAGAACGATCATTTGTGTAAATATGTACATACATATTGAGAACTACTAGATGAAAACCCGGCTTCGCTCGGGTGAAATGTGACTCATAATACACAATCTTTTACAAAATGTAGGTACTAACTTTTAAACTTTCGCGTTCCATGATATTATCTACGAATTTACGGGAATTAACGCGATCACGAAAAGGTATTACAAACCGCTGAATTGCCTGACGTTTCGACCAGGTTGCACTGGCCGTGGTCACAGGCTGACTGTGAAATGTAGGTAGATATACGTGTGAATCGGCCTTAACAAACTCAAGATATATGTGTAAATCGGCCTTACCGAACTCAAGAACAATATAAAATACTCGACAATCTGAATTTTGCGGATATATGTTGTCGACTCGAAATCATTATTTTTTTATGTTTTATTATTCAGGTAAGGTTTCAATCGAGTCTACCGTACCCCTGGACTGAATTATGAATATTGATTTAGTAGTATATAAGTATGTTTATCAGATGTCTGGTTACCATAGAACAGGCTCTGCCTAGTTTGCGATCAGACAGCCATGTTTGAGGTCTCAAGTTATTATTATTAACTAGTGTAAATAATTACCTCTGTACGAGTCAAAAATCATAGAATTTATTTTATTCATTTATAATTAGTACACATTATTACATATCATATAATATATATATACATTAATTAGCTTTATATATATGGGTGTCTGTACTAGGGTAAGCCTGAGCCACAGGCGGTAAGTGTACTTACAGACTTTTACTACATTATGTAATTTATTAATCGTAGCAATATTTATGAAACATCCATGTCTACAAATAGACTTATCTATGTAGTATATAACAGCGTGGAAACATTAACATTATCAAACTATTATTTATTTAACAAGAATGAAGGAAAAATGGTAGGTCGTGAGAAGAATTATACTAACACATAAAGTAATATTCATGGACAGTGAGCTATCGTCTGCCCATAACGCTTTGAGCTTATACGCTTTCACGCTTTTCATCATGTAATTTTGAATACACCTTGTCAAAGGTATAAAATAGGACATAGGGAACCTTTATCCACAAAAAAGTAAAAGTCCCGCGGCTTAGAAAAACAACTTTACAAAATTTGCCAAAGCTAGTATTTGTAATATATCTTCCTGCGTGTAAAAATTCAAAAGATTCAATTTTAATTAAGACAAATAACAATAAACGCTATCCATTAACTAAGCAATTTAATCGTTTTACCACAAAAATCAATTAAACAAGCTACTTCGATACAATATTGCATCACCATTCGAACACAAGCTATTTGCTTTGAGCCAGTGGACAAGCTACAGGGCTGTCCGTAACTGTATGCTATTATTTTAAATAATACTTTTGAAAGCGGATTTGCCTGAGTTCATCTACATTTTGTCAATCAGTCTGATTTATGTAAATACATGTTAATATTTATACAAAATAATTTGAGACATCTCACATATGGCTCTCTGATCCCAAACTAGGCAGAGCCTGAACTACGGTAACCAGACTGCAGATAAACATACTTATATAACATTTATTACTAAATACATATGTGCAAATCATAAATAAATTACAAAAATTTAAAAGAATGATCGTTAAATTACACAATTATTTATTTTGGGTAGGAATCGAATCCAAGACCTCTAACTCAGCAGTCAGGATCACTACTACTATACCTACGGGCTCGTCAAAGTAGAGAGTATATAAATACGGGAACAAATTAAAGTATAGAACATAAATACGAATACATACTTAGCTTTCGCTATAGTAAAATGTGATCAACGTTCAAATAAAAAATTACTAATCTATGATCAATTTCATTGACATTCGAATGATGTTTGGTTTGAGATTTCACATTTTCGAATGTAATTTGACGTAAGATTTCGCAGTAAAAATTGACAGCTCTGTTATCTGATCGGATGATCACATCAAAGTGCCTAATTATGCTTACAGCAACTCAATATATACTTGACAAGAGATTCGACATACGATTAGTTAAGTTTTGTATTTCTACGTATACATATCTTGGAGCACGTGACTGTTATTTTCAGCATGTAAGTTTTTTATATCTATACATTGTCACACCTCTGTGACGTACGTTATGGCGGGTGAGGAGTCCGCACTGATTTACTTTCGAACCATTTTGAATTGTATAATTGTTAGAAAAAGAAAAAATTATATGTGTTACAGTGTAGTTTACATTATATTTAGTCTATTCCTTGCAGATGTTTTAATTGTTCTCTTCTCGACATAGACATCCCTTTCTTTTATGCATTTACCCAACATTACAATATATATTCTTGAATATAATATTTTTAGTGTAGTAGCAAATAGGCAAAATTTCATCAATCGATTGCTTTTAATTCAATTCAATCATATTGAAAATCAAATTGTCACAGTATATTTAAAAAAAACTATGTATGAAGGACAGTTTTCAAAGAGAAGTACAAATGTATTATCGCGCGACAACCCTGTTTCAGTCAATATAGATGGGGCCGTCAAAACGTACAAAAAATATGTCCATATTTTTTATTATGAAATTAAATGTCACTATCAAACTTGTAACAAAATTGCCTTTTAGTAAAATATGCTTAACATGATTTTAATTAAAAAGATGACTTTATTAAGCTTTTAACTTGATATCAAAGCTTGATTTACGAAAATAATATTTTGCTTAAAACGATACGGTTTAATGTTTCTTTTAGTAAATTTCGTAATATTTCAGTGGTTATAAAATTGAAATCAAAGTTGTTCGTGGGTTCTTCACGACTTTCAATCAAAATATCATGTTTAGTACTTTAGTTTATAACTCAATGTACAAAAAGTTACAACACAGAATCTATACAAATGCATCAAATTTAAGTGTATGTTTGTAATGTCATAAAAACAGCATATTTATTTATTTATAACACTTCCTGCACATAAATTGCATGAGGCGGACTTAATCGTAGACTAAACGCATCCGAATGTTTACACAGTACATACACGAAAAAAAAAATTCAGGCAAAACTACTTTTGTCGTGAGCCTGCGGTCAAAAGTTTTGACTGATTTTGTTATTTAAAAGTACTTTCGACTGGTTTAGAGTTTTGACTAAAACATGCAAATATGTGGGCATGAACTCCGTCATCAAATCCGTGCGGTAGAAGGCACCAGCCAGCCAGCCAGCTTATGACCACGGCAAGTGCAACCTAGTCAAAACGTCAAGCAATTGCCTTGCTACACACACTTTAAAATGTGTTGGTATGAAAAAGCTAATTAAAAAATTATTGCAATCTAGTGGTATATCCGACTTGTCACTCGTCTTCTCATACTGTTGCTCTCAGACTTCTATTTCTCAAGTCAGGTTAGTCATCTCAAATAAAAACCATACTCAAATCTTTAGTTAGGCAACCCTAGACATTCCACTAGGGCTGTCGTTCGACAGTTTTTCATCAGGAAATTAATTGTAACTCACCCACTACACTCGACGTTAGAACTGTCGACTCGCGAATACTTCACTCTGTTATTGTAATGTTGAATTTAGCTTCACGACTCAACCAAGTAACATCAAAGGCTTATATTTGTATATAAAACACAGTCTGATCCTTGCTTTGCTCTGGTGATTGCCATGATAATTAAATTACCTGTTATTGTACAGAGTCATATTTTGTGGACGATTTCAGGGGAATTTGATTTATACTTTATACGAGTATAATATGTACAATAATATGTACAATATAATGTTTATACAATGTTTATATAATATGTACAATATTTGTCTGGTTATTCTTTTTTAAAAGAGTGGCCGTGAGTTTGTTTGCCCGATTTCTTCTCACAAGGCTCAACCATTTGGAAACGGGCGGTTATAGATCGAAACAGGCAGATGTGATATTATGTTATCCATTTTGTTATCTTTAATCATTTTACATTTGACGAAGCAAAGTATTGTTGTGTGTGTTGATCTATAAATTTTAATTATAATAATTATTTATTAAATCGACGATTTCGAATAATTGATGGTCAATTTTATGAAATAAAGATTTTTTTTAATTGAATTGAATTTGAATTTGAAATGATGCCCACAGACACCATTGGCAGGAGGATCCTCATACGAGTAGTAGTAAATAAACCTTTCATTTCATCTCTAAAAAGTGAGCAATATTAAATCAATATTATATATACTGTGTTATATGTACAAAATAACTCAGGATTATTACGATAAGGTTTAAACACCTTTTACTCCCGCCAATTTGTACTGACCTAGCCCACGCGAACTCTCACAAAACTTTTTAATAAATTTCCTTCATTTTATTCATGTATTTATAGTATTTGCTAAATAATTAGACGAAAAAGCGTTAGCTTATTTTAAGCTTATTTAAGATTTAAGAAAACCTTCAATGTTTTTAACAAAAATAAACCTTGTGAATAAAAACTGCATAACAACCTTGAATTATGTTAGTTTAAGTTGTGTAACTTTAGACGGGTCAATGCCTGTCGGGGGTTGCGGAAGAATGCAATGGCGATTCTCTCTCCCCCGATCATGGGCAAGCAGTGGAACACCGGGGTGGTTTTTAGTCGGTAAGAGTCCGACAGACCCCAAGGGCGGAGGACATCCATGAGGATCTTCCACCTCGTCATCAAAAAAAAAAAAGTCGTGTAACTTTAGAGTTATATTATTTTTGAATGCTTACACTTCCCAATCCAACCATATAAGCGTTATCCCTTTTCTCGAATTTCCTCCCCTTTCTTTCTTAGCAACTAAAGGGAAACCTTTCAATTCACCACATTTTCCCATCCTTAATTTTCAAAGTCCCTGTTGACGGCAATACGATTGTCCTTTACGTGAGTGATACCAAGTTATGGTTGGCAAAATATCTGTGTTATATACGCCCGGTATACGGTTTATGTATGTATTGTACATAGGAACACCTAGACCAATGTACTCGTAAAAAGATATACCTAATAACACACTGAGTTGGAATCCAACCAGCAAGCTCTGATGTTACAGTCGAATTTTTCACAAAGCCAAAATCTCTTGCAAGGGAGATGCTTCGGCACGTATTGGCCGGCTCGACCGAAGTGATACCACGGCCTCACAGAAAAGCGGCAGTGAAGCAATACTTCATTGTATTTCGCCGAGTGAGTGAGGTTACCGGAGGCCGTAACCCTTCCCTCTCCCCTTCTTCCCCCTTCCTCTACTCCCACCTTAAAGGCCTTGCAGGTGCCTATGGGCGTATGTAGTCATTTACCATCAGGTGACCCGTCTGTACATTTTTTAGTCTAGTCATCAAAATTTGTGAATTCTTTCTCAAAGCTGTATTTCAGTGCGTAAAAAATATGCGGGTTGCGGCAAAGCTTCGTTTGTTTTCTGCTACTTCTCCCAGATTACATTGGGTCCTTTGATATTGAAAAACTTTTAGAACTGTGTGTACTCATTCATGATATAAAAACAGTGTTGTACAAGCTTGTTGCATGATAATTAATTCTTTGTTTTTCACAGGCCCCTAAACAGATAGCAATGTTTGTAGTTTACTGAAGCAACAGCGGAATTTTAGCGGAAAATAGGCGTTTTCAGCAAAGTCGTCTTGAAGCGTAATATTTGGTAAATAAGGTTATGTAAATAGTTTATGTACTGAATTGAAATGCTGCTCGTTGGTAAGCGTATCAGTTAAGGGTTGTTGGAACGTTTGGACAATAGTTTTTTTTTAAATGCATAAATATTAGAACAATCTGTTTTTTATTGTAATGAGCACGCCAAGAGCATAATCACACAAATTATGCTCATAGCTGCCTTATTTTAAAAATTACATTTATTTTTGTATCCCTTCGGGGTCAGTACTGGGTTACACACGTAAAAAACCGTACAAGTGTGAGTCTGACTCGCGCACCGTGTGTTCCGTAAGCAAAAAAATTGGTATGTAGATAGTGTGCCCATTGCGGAAATCAATTCTCGAAGCTTTTTGCCCGTTTCTTCCGAAAGACAAACTTAACGTTTCTAAAAATACTCTCCCATACATCGATTTACGACAAAGTCAACTTTTCAACAGCAAAATATAAGTTTGTAATCACAAAAACTATTTCTTTATAACAACAAATTAACAATTTTCGGATTTTTGCCTTTACTTGTGCTGTGAGACCTTGCTTCTTACTAAATTCCATTATGATGAAAGTAGTATGGTTTTGATTTACCTTCGAAATGCTCAAATTTGGTGAAACCTAAGGATTAAATGGCCGTATCTTTTGATTGCGTTGATTTAGAAGCTTGATTTTTTTACAGCTTCAAGGGACAACAGACATAAGTATCTGATGTAAATTTGAATTTGATACCTTTACGTTTTCCTGAGGAAAAGGGTCTTAACGGACAGGCAGACAGACTGACACACAGGCCGACAGACAGACAAATAGACGGATAACAAAGTGATCCTATAACGGTTAATTTTTCCTTTTAAGGAACGAAACCCTAAAAAGCACCGGTAATTACTGACGTGTGTTTGATGTAAACTTAGTTATTTAGAAAATCTGCTATTAAGTGAATAACATAGGCATTTGATAATATTTTTTAATATATATTATTGTCGTACAGAATCATACCCTTATTTGCTACTGAGATCGCAGGTGTGAACTATAAATTTTAAAACACATTTCAAAACAAAAATCAAAACCTTTCCTCTCAGAACTCCGTCCTATTGCAGAAATATTTTTATAGAAATCTCGTGTTTCGGGTCCAAAAGAAACTAGGACATATTTTTTATTCATTCTCTAGGAAATTGGATAAAATAGTTGAGTTGGAGTTTGGAAAATATTGTTTATTTTATTGTTATTGTAATACCTGCTATTCGTCAACCGTATATATTGAATTTATTACTTTTGTTCGACCGGTAGTTTTGTGCCCGACTTTTTTGTAGTCTATAAGTAAGTTATATGTGACCCTGTTTTGATTGTGTACTTCTAATATTTGGAGATATTATACACGGAACAATAGTACTGAGGCTGAGTGAGTATTCCTATTACATCTAATTCTATTTATATTGTACTACTAGCGACCCGCCCCGGCTTCGTACGGGTTTAATTTATTTTTTACTCTGTAACTTGATATATTTTCCTTTGTTTACACAAAATAAATTGCTGAACGCACGCATAAATATTTGACAACCAATATATATGTCAATCCTCTTCCATTACTGACATTATTCTACATTTTTTTAAATCTAATATACGACTAATGTCACTCAATTGTTTTGCCTTCCCGGAACCTCTCCACTAACACTTGAACTTTATGGTATGGTATTAAAGTTCAAATTGACTTTTAAGTATTATTACGAATCGTTTGTATGGGAGTATAGAAAAGTGTTTTTTTTAGACTTTTTCAGGCAATTTTTTAAATTTTTCTCGCCGTAAAAACCATCTTTGAACTTCAACGAACATTTAAAAAAAAAAATTGGTCAAATTGGTCCAGGCGTTGTTGAGTCATGCGCTTACCAACACATTTTGCGATTCATTTTTATATTAATTTTTATATTATAGAAGATAGAAGATAGATTAGTTTTTATACTCTTATTGTTTCTTAAAAAAATCGTTCAACTTAAAAACATTTTTATACTTATTTTGTTTCTTTTAAGGATTTATTTGATTTCTTAAAGATAGGACAAAGTTTGAAAACAAAAAAAATTGCTGAAGCAAAATATGTCTAGGTATCCTTTCAAGAATGTAATTAATTTCTTTCATTTCCTTCTAGTGTTTCTTTACAATACAATTGTTTAACGTAAGCATTTTTTTTACTTATTTTATTAAAAAAAAAAAATAGTTACGTAATGTATGGATTTTGTTCATGATGTATGTACTGTATTCTACTCGCCAAGCCCTTTCATTTGATGTCGATTTTGAAGAGGTTATAAAAAAATATGTAAGTATTTCAAAATTCGCCACAACGGCGGCCATTTTGGATTTACAATGATGTTGAATACACATGATTAGTTTTATTGTTATCAGAATTAAAGGTATGTTTTATGTTTTTTTTTTTTAATTTCAATTGCTTCACATTCAACTCTTGAGTGAAAGTGACGTTTGGTGGAGAGGACCTGCAGTTTAATAATGTTAATTTATCAAAAAGAACCTTCGCTAAGCAAAAATCGAGTAATCAACTTAGTCGATATTTAACAAAAATTAAGGGTGTTTGAACTAAACTAAGAATGAGGTTTATTTGTATGTAGTTTTGTTCAAATAATCGCCATTCGCCTGGCTTACGTTTAATAAAACCACTGTTCATCGGTGCGATTTCTTACTCTCTCGTCAAATATATTTCGGCAGGCATATTTTTGTCTATTTTATGCCTCACTATCAATGTGCAAGAGCGTTCCAAGGGGTACCAAATCACAGTGGCAGAACATAAATACCTACTTATATTTATGAAGCTAAATTGTAATAATCACTTAATGTTTATTGTTATTCTAACTGAATGTAGTCAGAATATCAATAGACAAGTTATCTAATATCGTACAACATTATTGTCACGAATCGGACATAGCTGGGGGCCATAATATGCGAGTTAATGAGGGTCACTCTGATAACCACAGCTGTGGCGATGCTAAGGGACTGCTAATGTTTTATCAAATGTGTAAGTGGAAAATATTATTGATTCGTACGTATTGAAGTTGGTTGTGTAAATGATGAGTGTTGTGAAGATGGAATAAATTAAATTATTAGAATAAAAGTTTGTGAGATGTATTTGTGTTTATCTATACTAAACTAATTTTAAAAAGGTTTTTTTTATTTCATTGTTTGTTTGTTAGTAGTAGCCTTAGGTAGTTGGAGCCCTAAAAAGTCCGACAACCTTTTTTTTTTTTTTTGTGGGTGTGGAAACCCCCTCGGGCCGACACCCCACCGGGGTTTACGATGGGGCGGTGTGTCGGAAAAACAAAAAAACCAAAAAAAAAGCAAAAAAAAAGTGACAACCTGGTCTAACTACAGAACTTAGATATCGTCTAGTACTTGGGTTGTGGAGGCCTTATGGCAGTCACTTCACGTAAAATATAAAATTTGGCCGTATCTAGTTAGACTGAAAGCCGACCCTAACTTAGTTGGGAAAAGGCGCGGAGGATGATGATGATTCAATTGAGTATGTCGGAAATGCTCGATTAATTTCGGGCCTGAAAGCCGCTTTATCAAGGGGTGAAATAACTTGCTACGTCGGTATCAGACGTATCAAGTGACAGTCACCTGATAAGTCTGACAAGCCGCTTTATCAAGGAGTGAAATGACTTGCCACGTCGGTGTCATAACTGCGATCGACGATCATTGACGATCAACCCGGGGACATACACCGTAGTCGGTGTATGTCCCCGGGTGTGTCGTCAATGTTAAACCCATAATTGTCTATCATTTGTTTCTTGTATACGATCGCAGGTAACCTAACTCCAATTAAAATGCAAAGTAATATGATATAGGTAATATATAAACTTCATATAAACTTGCGAGAGCCCTTAGACCTCCTTCATCCAGTCCTGTCACAAAATCCGTTCTTAGCTGACGTTTTCTACCCGTAAACTACCTCTTTGCCAAATTTTAAGTGTCTAGTCTATAAAACCAAAAACATTCAGATAAACTTACGAGAGCAATTAGACCTCCTTCATCCAACCCTGTCACAAAATCCGTTCTTAACTGACGTGTCCTACCCATAAACTACCTCTCTGCCAAATTTCAGGTCTCTAGTATTTAAAACCAAGGACATTTATATAAACTTACGAGAGCCCTTAGACCTTCATCATCCAGCTTTGTCACAAAATCCATTCCTAACTGACGTGTCCTACCTATAAACTATCTCTCTGCCAAGTTTCAGGTCTCTAGTATTTAAAACAGAGGACATTCATTTAAACTTACGAAATCCATTAGACCTCCTTCGTCCAACCCTGTCACAAAATCCGTTCTTAACTGACGTATCCTACCTATAAACTACCTATCCTATATAATATCATGTAACATCTTTGTAAACCACATTTCCTGCGAGTAAATTTCATTTCATTTCATTTATCTGCCAAATTTCAAGTCTTTAGTCTAAAAAACGAAGGAAATAAATAAATAAATAAATAGACATTCATATAAACTTACGAGAGCCCTTAAACCTCCTGAATTCAGCCCTGTCGCACAATCAGTTCTTAGCTGACGTGTCCTACCTATAAACTACCTCTCTGCCAAATTACAAGTCTATAATATATAAAGGCAAGGACATTCATATAAACTTACGAGAGCCCGAGACTACTGTTTATAATATTCTGAACTTTCCAAAACACTTAAATATAAATCTTATAAATTCAACCCTGTCTTACAAAGTAAATACACAATGTCCACGTTAAAGAAACAATGTCCACGGTAATGACACCCATTTTGTTTCTGAGCAACTCACTTGTTCGCGTCGAGTGGTCGTTGGAACACAGGACCGTAATGTATTATAAGTTGCATGGTTTTTATTATTTGTGATATGAACCAGCTTGTTACTTACACAGCGAGGGATTTGTTATGATGTTGTGTAGTCTTGTAAAAGCGAAGTAACAGAATGTTTTTTTTCTCTTACCGTGTTAAAAAACTATTTGATTGAATTGATATAGATGATGCTTTAGATTAAAGTATTAAAAAATATGGCCAAGGACAGATGTGATAGGTCACGTCACCCATTGATAAAGAGCTCCTGTCGGGCCCGAGTACAATTTTTTTTATAAAGCCTTACCCGGAAGGGGATCTATAAAGTTATAAAAAAGGAAGTATGAGTTCCGTACGTATTTAATTAGATAAATGTTGGCACATGGACTCTGCGATACATCGTTCTCAGAATAATATAATAATATACTACAGAATCAGCAGCCTTTCTTTTTATACACTTATATCAAGTCAACAAATGGTCCTTCGAGCCGGATTCATTTACGTCGAGTTTTATCATTGGCACATTTAACTTACGAGGAAACGTCGGTAGTCATTTACCATCAGGTGACCCCTCTTCACGTTTGCCCCCTATACCATAAAAAAATAATGGTAATTAATACTTAGGGTGTTAATGGAATATTTGGATTTGTCCAGACATGTCTATATAGAAATGCATCTTAACAAGGAAAAGCATATTCCGAATACGTCTTTACGATTTTTATTTCTCAAACATGTAATTTTCACCTCTTGAAAGTCGCTATGCAATGTTTGCAATGCATTAGACAATGTCTGCGAAAATAATCAAGTCATGCAAACGAACACGCTGTTCTAAGAGCGTGCTTTTGTTTATGATGACTTACTAAACTCTATTTCTTTTTTTTTTTCGTTTTCAACAAAAGATAAATATAGGTCACTCAGTTATCTATAGGTGTTTAATATCGCTGAAGCAGGCTTAAAAAGTTGAGCGCGAGGTGTTCTGGGCACGATTCTGAACCAAAACCTACCTCCCCTATGTAATGGTTTGACCGCCTGCTGTTCAAGGTGCGGCCAAGGTCTGCCGGCGTTCTCGGAGACTTTAATTACAGGTTCCTGTAATAGATCCACTTGTGACAGAAGGCAGTTCAGTCCCCTGTGTTTTTAATGGGTTCGATTCCAACTTACCACTGCCAACACCGGGGTGGTTATCAAAGATCCGTGTGAGTTTCCACACAATAAAAAAATATGATGTTAAATATATTTTCCAAGAGTGATTTTCAACTTTATGTAGTATTAAAAGGCTTCGTAATAAAAAAAATACTGTGTCAAAAAATTATTCTACAACATAGCCATTTGTCCCGCATAGAATGGTGGTTATTCCCAAGGCCACTACAAACTAAAGCGGAGGCCACCAATTGATTCGCAGGATCACAATGTGAGCGAGAACAACCTCTGGGACTACTTCACAAACCTAGCTAGTACCAACAAGCTAGGGCTGGCACTTACTTGGTTGGTGAACAGCTGATTTTGAATATCCATAAATAAATAGGCATAATTAGCATAATTTTTCATCTGTTAGTCAACCGATTTATTAGCACATATTGACACTATATGTTTAAAAAAAAAAATAGAAATAAATTTATCCTTCGACGATTATAATGTTTGTTATCCATTCACGATAAAATGGCTGGAGAGATATATATGAAATTTTACAAAACTATAGATTCTATCCCGGGAAAAGAACAGAAAACGAGATCTACAGCGCTGAAGCCAGTGAAAGCTAATGTTTCCCATTAGAATTATTCAAATCTGCCTTATAGTTCAGAGACTATTTAAGACTGAGACTGTTTAAGACTGTTTAAGAGAACAAAAAAAAATCTTCAGCTTTATTAGTAGGTATAGAAAAGCCGTACAGTTGTACTTAAACTCGCATATAAATGACTTTAGTTGTAAATGACATTGTAGTGTGCGTCAGTGGCTCTTGAACGTCACAATACGTCGATAATGATCGTCCATTGGACTCCGACGCCAATAGACAGCAATTGTCAGTCCTCTGTGACATAGGGTTGGCTCAAAAGAGATTTGAATAGATTCAATAGAAATCAATTTAAACATGACATCCTGTAACAGAAATCACTGAAAACAGATTTTTATTATTATTTATTATATATATGCGGCTTTTAAGTAGTCAAGTCCTGCTATGGCTAGTGTTGTGGGTATGATGCCAAAAATAAACCATTTTATATTGAAAAAGACAACTCTCGCATTAGGAATTAATCCCGTGTCGCAGGAGGCTTTACAAACATACAAAGAACGGGCACAAAGAACACCCAGACTCGAGTGGGAATCGAACCCACGGCCTCTGGCTCAGCAGTCAGGGTCACTAACCACTAGACCAACAGGCCAGTCACTTGTATTTGTATGTGTGTGTTTTGTGTGTGAACAGTGAACATGGTTTTTCAACATTGGTTCCGAGTCTAATTTGAAAAGAGGGCCTACTATAAAAATAATAAATTCATCATATAGAAAACCTGATTGAAAGCGGCCGGCGGGAGATGGACGTCTGCAACAGGAAGTGGTCAAGCGCGCATTACCAACCCTATAAAACAGTTATAATCTATTAATTATACTTAATCTTGACCGGCAACAGCGAGTTCGAATTACAGGTATACGATACTAACCTGCTCGACCTATTGCTGACACGCCTTAATCCATCACTATACCCAATATCCCTTTCCTTTCCTCCCTTCCCTACCATTTAATAATAATAACTTCACACATCTCACACACGGTCGTCTGATCCCAAACTAGGCAGAGCCTGTACTATGGTAACCAGACTGCTGATAAACATACTTATATATTTCTAAATATATACATATTATAGATAAATTACACCAAGACACAGAACATATGATCATGCTCATCACACAATTATTTTTCCTGGGTGGGAATCGAACCCATGACCTCTGGCTTAGCAATCAGGGTCACAAACCACTAGACCAACAGGCCAGTCAATATACTCAAAATTTTCTTATCTTTAATTCCCAAGGTATCCGGTTGACGGCAATAGGCTTGTTCCCTATCACGTGGAACCAAATTATATTTTTTAATGGTATAAGGGGCAAACGAGCAGACGGGTCACCAGATGGTAAAGGACTACCGCCACCCATGGGCACCTGTAACTTTAAAGTCATAAGTGAGTTGCCGGCCCATACGTGGCGAAGCATGGCTCTCCCACGTATTATCTAACCAAGGTCTTCTGCAGGGTGGCGGTACTGGATTCAGTACCGCAACCCTGCAGAAGGTTTCTACTCGAATTAAGCCTCCCTGTTAATCAATATGGAGGCTTGATTCGAGCGGAAACCTGTAGTGTGTTACCTACTTTCTTGCATATGAGTAACGTTACCGACCAACTGAAATTCAAACGGTCATAACTTGTAAACGGATAGTTTTTTTTTCAAAAATTCTTATCGTAACTGCATGCTAGAGTCATACTCTTTTACTGATTTAAGTAAGTGCTCTTTTTCAAATACACCCTGTATTAACAGTAGATCACGTGGTTAAAAGAACTCACACGAATACGTTATGTAAAGCTTTTATCTTTAATAAACTCATTGCTAGATAAGTATATAAAATTAAATAAAAGCTGGTATGAAAAGATTTATTTCGTAAACGCATGATATCACATAAAAGCAGGGAACATTTAAAAGCACTTACTTACTCGTTGGCATCCCCTGTAGTATCATCCCTTTTCCTGTAGCAAGGGTAGCAGCGAGGGGTTTAAAGTGCCTATTTAAAATTATAATACAAAACGACCCAGTATAACATAGTGTGCAAATTGTTTAACTTCTAAGTAGTATTTTTGAGTATGCTTAATTTTTGTGGCTTTTATTGTAGAGAGTTAATTATTTGATGTCTTAAATTTGGTAAATAAAACCTTAAAACTATGTAAAGTAGTAAATTTTACTCTTCGACTTTCTATGACTCCGCTCGATACCACGGCCTCACAGAAAACCGGCAGTGAAACAATGATTTCATTGCTTTTCGCCGCGTGAGTGACGTTACCGGAGGCCCTAACCCTACCCTCTCCCCTATTCCCGTCTTCCCACTCTTCCTACTAAATGGATTTTCATGCGGTTTTCACCAATAGATAGAGCAATTCATGAGGAAAGTTTAGATGTATCATTGTTATATCGCACATGTTAAGGTTTTGTGTAAATTGGTTGAAATATGATGATGATTGTTGAAGATGTCTCTGTTACCCGTTCGAAGCCAGGGCGGGTTGCTGGTAATATTATAAATGCGAAAGTACCTCTTGTTTGTTTGTTTGTAACCTTTTCACGACTAAACGGCTAAACGTCACTTACCATCAGGTGACCCGTCTGCTAGTTAGCTTCCTATCCCATAAAAAAAAACAAAGGCACAAGTTATTTAAGAAAAAGCCTTACATTAAAAAGTGTCTGCATGAGTCAAAAATGGTCCTTGGCTCAGCATTGTGCTATTTGGTAAGGAGCAGTGCTGGTATTATGCTAACACCCAAAGTGATATTCACGGAAAGTGAGCCATCGTCTATGGCCATATGGTTATCTCTAACAAAACACCCCCGACTCGAAAATCCACTCTTCAACGATTAGAAAAGTGCTGATAATCTTCAAACGGCTGAACTCTCCATCAAATCACCTTTCAAAGAAAAAAAAAAAAGGAACTTAAATCGGTCCATTTGTTTGGGAGCTACGATGCTACAGACAGTCACACAGATACACAGACACGTCAAACTTATTATACCCCTATTTTTGTGTCGGGGGTTAAAAATAAACTCTGTTTTGATGACATAATCTGAACTATATCAGCCCTATAACTCATTTAGTTTACGACATCGTGTACACAGAAGCAGAACACATGGCCTATGGTGAGAAACCCATTAAACAATAATAAATGTTTTATAGTACTTTATAATAAAGTATAGTCACTTGAAGCTTTACGATATTAATATAAAATTTATTTGGAGGAACTGGTGTCATGTCCCTCCAACACAAAGGGAAGATCCTCCGACCAAGCGTGGTGATCATGTCTGGCGGACCACGGCGTTATGAGATTAGAATTAACATTTCTTATCATCTAAATATATATTGAAATATATCTTTGCAAGGATAATTTTCCTATCACCAATACTGATGCAACACTTCTAACTTATAATAGGAGTCAATAAAGCAATAAAGTTAGGAAATAATAACCTACCAATTAGAGCTCTGTACAATGAAATGGCGTCTCATGGCAACCTTGAACGGTAATTGAGTTTTCCTGTAAGAAACTCTTTTGTAGTTTTATTACTTGAATCTGGAACGTTGCCCAGAATAAGGCCAAGTAAAAGCACGAAAAATATGTCAAGACCGCCACCAATCACATTAGAACATATTACTGTCATCAGCAAACTGTATAAAATTACTAGCGTTTATGCTCAGTTTTTGTTCAGATAATGTGTATTTATTTTTAGATTCTGTTCAATGATTTTGAAAATAGTGAGAGGCGTTTCTAAAGATAATGGAAATCGGTTGAGATAAACACCAGTTAGTGTTTCAAAATACAGGTCTCATAATACTACAATCTTTAATTATTAATCAAAGACTACAATGGAGTGTCCCTTACTTTTTGACGATACAAAAATATTAAAAAAATCGAAAATTTGCGAGTGGATTGAGAACCTTCTACCTCACGGTCTAGACGATGAAGGGCTTGCACTACTGAGCAGCCTGAACACGGCCAGTGTAACCTGGTCGAAATGTCAGGCGATTCAGAGGTATGTAATACCTATTTTGTGATACCCGTGTACCTGAATACATAATTACACCATGGAACGCGATAGTTTAAAAGTTAGTATAGAAAGTATGTATCTACACTAAATTCAACGACCATATCATTTGCTAGTTACATAATACTAATAATATACATAAAAACAACAAGTTACTTTAAAAAAATATAAAAAAACACAACTGCCCCGCCAATAAAATTATACGTAACTTGGAACGATGTAAGGATTTTAACAATACCTCGTACATCTAAATATGTTCAAGCATTTAGAAGCTAATCAAATCAAATCAAATCAAAATAATTTATTTCAATTAAACCCATTAAAGGTATTTTTGAATTGTCAGTAGTAGTAGTAGTAGTAGTCAGTCAGACTAAGTCAGTCGTGAAGTTGCCCAAGCTATGGTGGAATAAAGAAACTCACATGCATACATGAACGTTGAAAACATTACATTCCTGTTTTGGGCCGTCGTGTAATGAAAAGATGAATAAGGAGCTAATAAATGATTAATATACAATATTTACTTATCATTGTTATTATACAATTACAGATCGCGAATCGTGTGGTTTTAAGTTGATGATTTTTAAGGATGATGATGACGAGGCCTGAATTAATTGTTTTTTTATTTTTCTTTCAGAAAACAAAAGCATAAGGTAATACACTCGACCCATATTTAACTCCCCTAGTTTATTATAGTGTTAACATGTATTGCGCAAATTTACTATGTTATTATACGTTTTAATTAACTTAAAAGTATGCATATATTTGTCGGCAACAACTATACAATGTTCCAGCACTAAACTACGAAAAAATATATTCCAAATTTTAGTTTTGTTTTTAACGCGAACTCTTGTACGAAAACCCAGAAACAAAACCATATGGAGCATACATAAATTAGCAGGCGCAAAGAAATGAAATTCATAAATTAGTACGCTTTTCCCCGCCGTGTTTCAAGGTTCTCGGTGTAAGTACGTCTTATGCTTGGCTTCATTTATATAATCAATTTATAGGCGTTAACGAATAAGTAGAATCGATTCAGAGAGAAACCGTTTTGCTTAATGTTAGTAAGTACATGACAATATAGAAATAATGAGAAAGAGATTTCAAAGTTTGAAATTTAAAACTAGAAGCTTTATATTGTTTTTTTTTAATAAATATATTTATATTTGCTGAACATAAAACATGTACGAACATAATAATAATAATAACTCCAGACATCTCACACACGATTCCAAACTAGGCAAAGCCAGCTATGGGAACCAGACTGCTGATAAACATACTTATATATTTCTAAATACATACATATTATAGATAAATTACACCCAGACACAGAACAAATTATCGTACTCATCACACAATTATTTGTCCTGGGTGGGAATCGAACCTTGATAATATATAGATATAGAAGGTATACCTTGATATCAACAGATCGACCTTCTGTAGGAATACTTGCAGATCTCAATCACATTTATTTTATAGATACTCACACTAATTCTAGTAACTCACAATCAATATCAATCAATAAAATCTTTTCCTAATATTTTTAAATGAATTTTCAACGTGATTTTACACAAAGAGCGTGTATAATAAGAGGCTAATCTATTTCCACCTAATACTCTACTCGTTCTTTAGTAACTCTAGACTCAGAGAGCTCTCGTTTCAGAATGTAAAACGTTCTGAAGGGCCATCGACAACACAGTTAAGTAGTCAAAGTACCGATCTTTTCTTCTCTGAGCTCAACCAGTATAGTCACATTTATTTTCTTGCAAGCTTCAAGGGGTAATTACAGTTTATGTTCTAGAAAATGTACTTAGATGATGTTTTGAGCGTTCACACAAATGTGGTTTTTCACATAATGCCCGAGATTATGTGTTTAAGGGCCAAAAGTATTTTGTACGACGTTAAGCGACCCTTCTAAAAAATATCTGAATTTTATTATTCTCGGTACATTAATTTATCATCATAATTCATCCGGAGAGTATAAATATATTGAATTTTATCGTCTATATTGTTGTTTGGTAAAAAAAACTGTACGTGAGATGCAAGATTACGAATATGATTTGAATAAAGCCTTAGACTTCAGTTTCTTTTCACTTTTTGTTGTCGAGTACACAGATTCAAGGTTCATTAATTTGTTTTTGGAGGGTTCAAAAAAATTGTTTTAAGTTTAAGGCCTTAATAGCAAGAGAATCAAGTATGTGAATTTAGATTACTATAAATGGGAATTTCGACAGCAATTTAAGCGACTTGAGAGCTTGTCGTGTAGAGACACGTATATATGATAAGCTCTTAAGTCGCTTACATTTATTTAATTGGAGGCGCAGACTTGTCTACGTGCGATAATTAACTCATTGGCCCATGAGTTTCTTACCGGCTTCGTCATGTGAGTTCAATATTCTGGGAATTGACGTTAAATTCACAATTTCTTTAACATTTTATGAGGTGTCAATCACTTCATACTAAAAAACAAAATGACCCCCTGTCTGTCCGCGATAAACTCAAAAACTACTGAACGGATTTTCTTGGCGTTTTCACCAATAGATAGAGCGATTCATGAGGAAAGTTTAGGTATATAATTAATTGTTGAGGTTTTTGTAAATTAGTTCAGATATGATGATGATTGTTGTTGTTTGCTCGTAAATCATGATAATAAAATTGCGAATGTTAAATGCGTATGTGAGTTTGTTTGTTCAATAAGCTCTCACGCTGTAACTACTCAACGGCTCATAAGGAAATGTTACACACACGTTACATACATTATACAGTAACAGATATATTATGATTTATCTAAGAAAAAAAGTACTGTTCCTGAGGGGTTGGAAAATAACTTAAACGCGATCGAAGCCATAGACAAAATACGATTTCTGGATAGATATCCTGAACTATCACATAATATGTATACGCAGAAACCAAGATAAATGTGGGCGAAAGCCAGTCAATTAATACTTCTGTAAAGGTTAAAATAACTTATTGATTTTAAGGTTGGACACAATATGTAGCCGGCAAAAGCTGTAGGTATAGTATTGAATAGAACGGAATAGAATAACCTTCATTGTACACCAACAACATATTGCTTAAATTAAACACATAAAGTATACCACATTTTTCTCGTTCACGTTCTGATATTTTTTCCGATACATTGCGCGGGACGTGTAAGGTATCGTGAATTTTTTATAACTTAAGCTTTTGAACACGTAATAGTCATAATTTAGGATGTGTTATAATATCATCCTTGAAATAAGTAGGTCAGGAGTCTTTTTCCAGTTTGTTTTTCTGTGCTTTATCGCCAATATATTGATGGAGAATTCTCTTGATAAATATTTAATCCTTGTTGTTAATCATATTTCAACTATCGTCTTAGTATAAAATAAGGGTGTTCTTTTTTTGTAAAGACGCGTAATGTGGCGTTGGTCACAAATGCTAATATTCTTGTTACATCCCAAAAGTACGCCAAAATGTTTTGCCTTAAGAGTAGGTTCACGTCACTATAGTATTGGGTGAGGATGGAATCCATAATCGCTTGATGGCAAGTTCCATTGAGCTTACCATTGAGCTACCGCCACTTTTGAACGCGGCGGTAGCGTAATGGTTAAGGCGTCGGAGTTGCAATCGAGGGGTTGCGGGTTCGAACTCCACCCAGTGCCCTACCAACGTGAACCCACTCCAGACACAAGCATTTAGCTTAGCTGTAGAGGGGTTAACAAGATTACTAGTAATGTGTGACCCACGTTACAAGTTGTCTGAAAAAAAATTATAATGATGTTTTTAATGAGTTCTCTATACAATTTTTTTTTTTATGGTTTAGCGGGCTAACGAGCAGATGGGTCACCTGATGGTAATGACTACCACCGCCTATGGGCACCTGTAACTCAAGCGTCACAAGTGCGTTGCCGCCCTTTAAGGTGGACATAGGGGAAGACGGGGGAAGAGCGGGAAGACGGGAGAGGGGTATTAGAGGGGGTGAGGGGAAATACGGGAACAGGGGAGAGGGAAGGGTCAGGGCCTCCGGTAACCTCACTCACGCTGCGAAAAGCAATGCAAGCATTGTTTCACTGCCCGTTTTCTGTGAGGTTGTGGTATCGAGCGGAGTCGAGCCGGCCCATACGTGCCGAAGTATGGTTCTCCCACGTAATAATAGAAGAGTAGACAGGAAAAAAGTTTGGATGAATATTAGATGCAACCTATAATCATTATTTATGAAGTATTTCTTACTCACATTCCGGTGGCCATAGCCTGACCATTTTGTTAATTCTTAGCAATAACTTCATTTTCTTTGTCTTTCAGAACATCTATAAAGATAAAAAAACATTTTAGCAAGTTCTTTTGTATTTCCAAACTTGGAATTTTTATTCAATCCTTATTGAATATTCTTTGAACGTAAATTTAAAAAGACAAGTTTTGTTAAAAAGACTATCTCTTCTGGCTTTCGTTACAAAGAGTCTGTTGATAATAGGATCTACTAATAAAGGACTTGTCATTATAAGGAATGGCGGTGATCGATGGTTATGTCGTTACATTACGCTTTGTTAAACTAAATTAATGATTTTGGAAGTAAATATGAGTTAGAACAAGCTTGAATATTGTTGATTTTAACTTCTAATATTATGTCTTAAGCTTCATTGAGAAAGGAAGTATTTCTTTTTTGTGGTATAGAGGGCAAACGAGCAGACGGGTCATCTGATGGTAAGTAAGAGGGGAAGATGGGGGAGGTTAGGTCTTTCGGTAACCTCAAACTCACTCGGCGAAAAGCAATGAAAGCATTGCTTCACTGGCGGTTATCTATGAGGCCGTGGTATCACTCCGGTCGAGCCGGCCCTAAATACATGCCTAAGCATGGCTTTCCCACGATAAAATTATTTTTTCTGTATTGTCTTGCGACTTGTGTTTTTTTTTTAATATTTTAGGTAGGTAGGCAACCGAGTAGGTTAGCACATTATAAGTTTAATGAATACTAGCCAGGTCAGTCTTAGGATGGGTGACCATTCTCATTACATTGAGACCCTCGGAGAGCACGTTAAGCCGTCAGTCGCGGTTGCTATACAAAGGTCTTCGTTACGGTTAATTGGAACTGTAAAAAGCCCGACAACCCGGTCTAACTACATTTCGATATCTCCTAGTATTTGTGTTGTGGAGGTCTGATGGCTGTCGCTTCACGTAAAATATCGAAGTTCGACCGTATCGTAGTTAGACTGAAAGCCGACCCCAACTTAGTTGGAAAAAGGCGCGGAGGATGTTGTTCTATTATTTTCTTGGTACTGTCTTGCTAGGTTTTTTCTTCTCTTTATGAGCGATTTCCGTATAAACACCTATGGAACGCAATTATACTTGCTTATATTTATTTGTGACAGCAATAGTGTCATACATGAATTGTGAAGGCTGTGTTGTATGCCTTTACGGGAATCGCTTACCACCAGGTGTGTTGTCCGTCTTTTCTTTGTTTCTTTGATAACATATTAGCGTAAAATCACCTTTAGACCAAGATCCCAGGGTCGCCAGACCTTAATTATTTTTTGATTAACAAAATGTGTCGTATCGACTTTGAAGGTCTGCATATCTGCTGGCTTGGACCAGCGGCCAATTTTCTGGTAGGTACCCGATGCTAAAGTTACATGAAATCATTGTTCACTTTTCTTAAATTCTGAGTGCTGCTATATGATAACATTAAAATGGTTTTCCAAACATAGGTAACATACAAAAATAAACTTACGCTATTTTCTGTTCCTAATTTCAAAGCGTCAAGCGTAGTAGTAAATAACTGCAGACGGACCGTCTGACAATATTCATTATAACTTTTTAATGATATAATAAATAAATAAATAACTCCACACAAATCTCACACACGGCCGTCTGATCCCAAACTAGGCAGAGCCTGTACTATGGTAACCAGACTGCTGATAAACATACTTATATATTTCTAAATAGATACATAATATTATAGATAAATTACACCCAGACACAGAACAAATTATCGTGCTCGTCACACAATTATTTGTCCTGGGTGGGAATCGAACCCACGACCTCTGGCTTAGCAGTCAGGGTCACTAACTACTATCCCAACAGGCCAGTCCATATTTATTTAGGTCTGGGCTCTGGGATTTTACTCTGTTTCGTTTTTTGAAATTTGGAGTACTAAGATTCTTATGCGAATTTCAAAATTTGAATCTTATTATTTTTTTCTTTTTATTTTTTTTAATTAAAAGAATACTAGTAACGTGGGTCACACATTAGTAGTATTCTTGTTAACCCTTCCAGCTAAGCTAAATGCTTGTGTTAGGAGTGGGTTCACGTCGGTAGTTCACTGGGTGGGGTTCGAACCCGCAACCACTTGATCGCTAGTCCGACGCCTTAGTCATTACGCTACCGCCGCTTAACAACAAGTCTTGAATGACGCTATTGGAAATATCCTCAACGATGTCTATTCTATTTATTAGTAGTATTTCTTTTCGATATTCCAATCCAAAAGCAAGATCTCATAAACTGAGCCAAGTTACTTCACTAACGAAACCTATTCGAGTTTATTCAATATAAGATATTACCAAAATAGCTCTATTGATGTCTGCTGACGACATGCGAATATTATTTCGCTCTTCATTCCGTCCGGCTGTTTGATAATATCTGGGTAATGGAATCTTCTAGTGAGTCAAGGGTGTTATTTTGTATTTTGATATATATTTAGTCGAAATTCTAAGTAAATAGGAACCGACAAAGAATGTGGCGGAATATATTTTTATTGATGTTGTTATATGACTACTCATTTTAAGTTAAAGTCTGATTCTTTTTTATACGGTTTTACTCAAGTATGTAGAATGTAGGTTTTTTTCGAGGTGTTTGACTAATTTCGGACCTAACTGGGGCATTTTATGAAAGAGTCAACGCGACAGAATAACCGCTTGGTATTCTATCAACCCCATCTTAATGTCTTTATACCTACCAAATTATTTTATAATTTCAAGAACAATCTGGATCACCTCAAGGTTAAGTAGGAGAAAAAGGAGCCCTTTTTAAAGTATGTGCATGAAGTTTAAACAAATAAATAAAATAGTAATACTTCACTAATTGCTCCTACTCAATGTGGCATAAATTGATCGTCTGGCCTTGGTTCCGGTTCGGCCAAATTTTTATTGTTGTTTTTTGCAAATTCTCAGTATAGAGTATGGAGTCTGACAACGTATCACACATAGGCTAATTTATCTCAATATTCCCTCAGCATCGGGACATACGCGGGTGAAACCGCGTGGCACAGCTAGTAATAAATAATTGTTGCCTAAAAAAAGAAAACATATTTTAATTAATTAGTTTTAAATCTTCAAATGGAAATGAATGCATTTTAAATTAAAGTTAATCGTAATATTCTCAACTGATCGTAAGAGAATCGAAATGTTTATCGGCCATCGCAAAAAAAATCACTTAAGTAATGTCTAAAAGCTTTTGCCGATTACTTTGTTTTGCGCAATACTCGCTGGTGCTACATCAGTTGGAGCAAGGTCTTAATGATAGCTAATAGCGGATATGATCCAGATCTAGAAAGTAATTAACGATTTGACTCATACTTTCGATAGTGGAGTTTACAAGCAAATCGAGGTATATCTCTACATTTAACGCCATTTATTGGGATCCTAACTACAAAATATTAAATATCTGATATCTGAGAGTTTATTCATTAATGTGTCACGTGTCGGTTCGAGGTTCAAGATACATATATATATCTTGAAATCGTTCTTGAAGTTTGACATGGTCTGAATCGATATCAATCGCTTAGTATAAGATAGAAACTATCCTACTGCCGCATAAGATATTCTGTTAGTTTGCGAGGGTCTACGACACTGGCCTAGTGCAGTGAAGTTAGCATTCCTTTTAATATTAACGCAGCTTGACGTATAACTTTATCTTAGGAAGGTAACAGGGATACTTCAACATGCCAGACGAATAACCTTGCGCCAATATTGCGAAAGTTATTTGTGGTTTTGCTATAAAATTTGTTGCTTTTTGCAAGTGGTTAGACTACTCGGCTATTACTACGCTAAAATCAATCAATAAAAAATATGAAAGCAAACATTTTGACAAAGTGTTTTTCCTCCGTTGTGTCTGTATTATTACAAACCTAAAAATTACTGCCATATGCTTTTCTGTTTTTTCTAAGTTTTTAATAAAAAAAAAAAAAACCAAAAACATGGACTTCAATAAATAAATAAATATTTTTCAATAAACGTTTACCAGAACTTTTTATTTTCAAAGACATAGACGTGTAGGGTAACAAAATTTAAAAATGTAGATAAAATTGGACACTTTGTTTTTATACGAGGCCTAATAATGTAAACAATACATAAATAACTAATAAAATATGCAAACACTTTACTTTTACTTCGCAACCTCGAAATTACCAAACAACCAATACGGAACTTAACAAGTTAGTTAATTAGTTCTATTACTCCATTACAAACCCGGTAAGCGGCCGAAGCTAAGACCAATACAGCACAAATAATTATTGGGTGAACTCGAGTAAAGTTTTGTTTATTCACAGTTTGAAGGTAAGTTCACTAAGTAAATACTATAAAATGCAGCCAGCAAAGTTAATGTGTACTCGTAGTGCTGGGTATAAGTGGGTAAACTACGTGTAGCAAAAATTCTTGAGATTGAAAACAAGATTCTGTTTAATCACAAAACAAAAACCTTGAACATTCAACTATGATAAGCCTCGTTTATACAATACTTAGTCTCCAGAGATACCTGAAGCAACCAGAATAAAATGTTTTAGTATTTTATTGTCATTCCAACGACTACTTACTGTATTTATTCAATCTTAAATTCCCCTTTAAGTATCCTAGACCTTTACACGGAACTTAGATGAATGTAAAATATTATTAGTCAGCGACGAAGATCCTGCTCACACAACGTAGTGTAAGTAGGTGGCGGTTCTAACGCGCACTCACTCTAGCAATAATACAAGATAGAATTTAAAGTTAATTTTATATAGTATTTCGAATATTTATGATTTAAAGGAAAGCGAACGTTAATCAAGTGGGAGAACATCCCAGATGGTGCTGGCGGTGCGAATACCACCCAATCCAAGAAATAAGTAAGGCATAAAAGAGTCTATATGCTAAACGTAAAATAAACACGTTTACCAATTCACACCGCGAGACTACACACAAAATTGAATCTGTGAAACCTTAATATAAATAAAAGTTCGTGAACCTTATCTCAACATGAGTATTTATTTACTTGCAAAATAGATGAAAATATATGTTTAAGAACAAACAAATTATAAAATGTTGATTTATATCTAGCAGCACTGGTTGATTTATTTGTATAGTGAAAAAATACGTTCGGTTCTATATCATAGTACTTGAAAAACGTTTTCATTGAACACATATCCATCTACGTATTTACGGGAATTAACGCTATCACGAAAAGGTATTACATACCTCTAAATTTCCTGACGTTTGATCGCGTTAATTCCCGTAAATACGTAGATAATATTATAACATTGAACGCGAAAGTTTTAAAGTTAGTACACTGAAATCCAGTGTTGCACTAAATAATTACATGAAGCCAAAATAGTAATTTTCAAAATCTGAATCTAAGTGACATCTGACTAAGTTTGAAGTGATCAAAGCGTATTATTCGGTTTCCACACATGGGTTTGCTCGTAAGCGATGGCAGTTTCAAAACTTGGTGTTGTACATTAACATTGGGTTGTGAGTGTGTTGTTAATACTTAAATAAATTTGATCGACATTATTTTTGCTATTTGCCCAAGCTCGTCGATGTCATACCATTGGTGAATACTGATGATTACTTTTATAGTGTTTTAGGTTAGTCCTTGACCCGTTTTGGGACTATTAGTCAGTCTACTGGCTAGTAGTCCCAAAACGGGTTGTTAAGTGAAAAATTGGATAACAAGAAAAATAAAGATCACTAGCTGTTGGCCGCGATTTCGTTCGCGTGGAAATTTTGATTTGTATGTGTGAGTCTATCCCACGGAAACCGATTTTTTTGTGGCAAAAAAGTGGCCTATGTGCTATTCCAGACTATAATCTAATTCAATGCCAAATTTCATCCAGATTTCAGCCGTTCCGGCGTGTTTGAGTAACAAACATCCATTCTTCCAAACTTTCGTATTTATAATAGTATACAGTAAGATTGCAAGATTAGAGACTAAAAAGGCCAGCGTATTCACTTCATTTTGTACAAGGATATATATAATAATAGTATAGATATATCTTTTAAAAAAAAGTATCACCGACATCAATGTGCTTTTTAGTGGAAAGTAGATGTATTTTGTTTAAATATAATATGGGTAGGCCAACTAAACGCACTGCTCCAATGAGACAGCGAGGTTTTGGAGCAAACGAAAACGTCATTAATGTATACAATTTTTAAATATTTGTTGATTTTTAAAAAACTCCTGGACTGATTTCGATAAAATTTAAATGGTACCACCTGGAAAGTATACCCTTTGAAACAAAAAAATAATTTTCGAAATTGGTTCAGGTGTCTTGTTTCTTGTCTTGTCTTGAAAGGTTCCGACGATTTGAAAACCTTCTCCTTTTTTGAAGTCGGTTAAAAACAGAGTGAAATTGAAGTGCTTGCATTATAGACTATATAGAGTTACGGAATTTCTAAGTTTATGAATGTGTGTGAAGAATATGACATGAGCATTATCTGTCACTACAGACGCTTGCAACCGTAACAGTTTTTCCAAAATACACAAGTTAAATTCCACTAGTATATTAAAACCATTCTAACCTAAAATCATGGTGTACCAATAATGTCAATCTATCTATCACATGTGTGTATACAGTACTCCTATTTACACGACTTCGACTAATTCTAATTTGATTTCTAACACTCAGACTTTGAACAGATCTTAATTGACTATTTATAGTTGAATGATCAACCACAAAACTAAACCTGCCCATGAAACCTCCGCTACCCGCTCGCGGTCGGACCTCGGACTCTCAAATCGTTCGAATTAAATTAATTACCTTTGCAAAGCGACGTCTAACTCGTGTTTAGGAGCTCTTAAAACTAATCTGTGGATTTGCACAGCGAATTACTTTCACCCAAGCCGTACATAATTGGCTTCCACGGGGTGGACGAGACTACGCCATTTAAACTTGGATTACTTTCGTCGATTACAATAATTAGATTGACTATTTATTTCTTTGTATTTAATATTAGATCTAAACTCGGTGGTATTTTGAATATTTTAGGGCAATTTAACCTCCCTGTTGATATCGCCTTTATTTACAAACTAGCAGCGCCTTGCAATTTCACCCGCGTAAGTCCCGATCCCGTCTGAATATCGGGATAAAAAGTAGCCTATGCGTTAATCCAGGTCTCCGGCTATCTACATACCAAGTTTCATCGCAATCGGTCCAGTAGTTTTTGTGTGAAAACATTACAAACATACTTACATACAAACCTTTCCTCTTTATAATATTAGTATAGAAGTATAGATTAGATATAACCCATATAAGTACCTAGACTTAGCCAAGACGTATACTTAATTTATGAACTACTCGAATTCTAGCCGATCTTGATAATCCTTAGCCATTAAACAAACTTCATAGACTTTATACTACTTTACAAGGTTTCTTTGAATGAAGGCCGCTCTTTGTAACTGATCCTTAACTATTGAGGTCTTGTTTTTGACAGCAACATTCTTAAAATAGTAGTGGTGTGTTTTAAGAAAACGTTAATCCGAATTCAAAATACTAACAAAGAGCACTAAAAGGGGAAAAATAATTGATTGCAATCTTGATTATTGAAAAGACTACAATACACGTGACGTGATACATACATCACTACATATTATAAAAGAAAGTCCCTCACCGCGTCTGTCTGTCTGTTCGCGATAAACTGAAAAACTACTGAACGGATTTTCATGCGGTTTTCACCCATAGATAGAGCAATTCATGAGGAAGGTTAAGGTATATAATTTGTTAAGATTTATAACCGACTTCAAAAACGAGGGAGGTTCTCAATTCGAGCGTTCGTAATAAAAGCTGTTCCCGGATCCCTCCTACTTAAGGCTTGTGGTTTTAGTCGGTTCGATTCCGACGCACCGCCCGACCTAAAACCCCGGTGGGGTGACGGCCCGAGGGGGTTTCCACTCGCCCAAAAAAAAAAAGGCTGGCACCGGATGGATGCGAACTGCCCAAGACTGACATAGATGGCGCTCCTTAGGGGAGGCCTTCTACAGCGATAGACGATGTCCCATAAACTGTTAGGCAAGATTTAACACGAGTATTCTAGGTACCTGTATGAAGTCTATTATACTTATTTGTCTCGTCATGAGGTATTACGCTATGGTAGTTCCTAGACAGTGAATTTTAATATTAATTTTTACTACACTATAGTCGGGATTACAAAATATAGAACACAAAGTTCGTTGTACAACAAATCTGCCTGTGTAATTAAAGTAGGCCACTCTCGGGTTAATCCTGTTATCAGAAGGAGCTTACACAATAATATTTAACAATATATTCCGCCAGACAATCCATGCTGATCCGATAGCAACTAGATCTCGAATGGAATGTTAATATATTACGAGTATGAACGCGTAAGTCGCTACTGCCTTGAAGTCTTGGTACGATGTGTCGTGAACTAACTAATGTAATAAAGGTTGTTTGTTTGTAACGCTGTAACACCTTAACTGTTCAACTGATCATCAGGAATACAGAAAGTGACATAGGCATGTATGGACCGGTTCGATCGGAGTGATACCACGGCCTGATTGAGTCAGTTTACCCTCCGGTAAACTCACTCAATCAGGCCGTGGTATCACTCCTTAAGACCTCCGCCTTAACCCTTCCCCCTTTTCTCCCCCTCTTTCACCCTTCCCCTTCTCCCACCTTAAAGGCCGGCAACACACTTGTGACTCTAGAGTTGCAGGTGCCCATGGGTGGCGGTAGTCATTTACCATCAGTTGAACCGTCTGCTCGTTTGCCCCATAAAACATAAAAAAAAAAAGAATTTGCATAATGATTTTGTGTCTATACCAAAAGATGTGTTCGGTATCATAAGATCAACATAATCCAACCCCACTCTCGATATAAGCATTTTAGCTTACTTGGTATAGTTAACAAGAGTACCTACTAGTAATGTGCGACCCAAGTTACTAACGTAAGGTCGACGAGACGTGATAAATTATGTAAACACAGCAGTACTACCCTTTACTGAGGTATATTACTGCAGAGAGCGATAACTGTATCTATCTTTTTCTCCTTAACGCAATAATGTAAAAAGCGGCTGTCGTTATTTATTTCTTAGTAACGGCACATTAAGTGCATGAGTTGACAACATGGTTTTGGTTCATGTTTTAACATGTTTTGTTTTGGTTCTACTAATTCATTTATTTTTTATAGGTTATAATTAGAGATCGGATAATCGGATGCATATTTACCTAAAGTTATTTTTGGGTAACAAATTATGGAAGCGGCTTCTAAGTATATTTTTATTTAAAATAAAATCCCGGGATTCCGGGATCGCATAACTAATCGGATGTATATTTACTTTAAGTTAATTATTTTTAAGTTAAGGTGTTTCCCATTCGAGTATGTACGTATGTAAGGTGTAAGAGAAATGGTGGTGTGGTAAATAAGAAAACATAAATTAATATAAACTTATTTATTCATTACATCACATAATATTTTTATGTTGTACACACAGAAACTACATAGAAGAGAAATGAAAGATAGAAAAGTTGTACATGGGCGCGGGATTCTTTCGATAAAAAAGTGCTTTCCATAATAGCCAACATCTCAACTTTAGGTAAATATGCATCCGAATATCCGATCTCTAGTTATAATTGTTGTTTTTGTTTTTTTGTTAGTTGACTTGGATAAAAAACACACCAAAAAAATCTTACAAAGAAAACTTCAGGTACAACACCCAGGTACAAACGTCCCGTACATATTGTAAAATAATAGTGCTTTAAAAACACGTGATTTCTATGTATATAAAAATCAATGTTTGTCCGGCTGTCAGTGTTCTAGAGACGCCCGCGAGGGTGGGTTCCTGGCCCAAAAAATCTATAAAAAAATGGCATGCAGCTGGTATTTCAATAAATTTTACCTGATGAACAGAAACTTGTATAAAATTGTCACAATTTGACATTTGAACTCAGGTTATATCGCATCTCAATATAATTTAAATTATTAGTAAGCCTCTCTTGCCATGAAAGCTCTCTTTTGAAAGGAAGATTCCACAACATTCAAATAAATAAACTATGTAATGAATTTCATGAGAGAACAAAAGCTGTATAATAATTTGCACATCTCACATACTTTGCACATATATTCCTCTATCTAGTAATACTCTAGCCTCTTCCCCAGCGGCCTGCGGTCGGCTTCAACTACACCATTCTCGTACATATTAAATATATATGTGCTATTCTCTCAAGAGACAGATATAAACTATGGAACATCTGTTGCTACAGTGTATGGGCGCCTTTCTACTTAGATGTTTAATATTTAAAATTTGAACGTGGTGCATTTGGATTTAGACAGCCGCGCTGGCAGGAAACAAACGAATCTGAAATATTTATGGTGGTCAGTAGTTTAATATAATAGATTAATAAACTTTGTTCTGCTTATAATCAAGAAAACAAACAAGCACGTACACGGTGTGTTTGTTTGTTTTTAAAAAGACAACTTTCATACTAGGAATTAATTCTGCATTGCGGGAGTCTTCAAAATTCAAATAACCGACAGAAAGAACACCCAGACTCGGGTCTACTATTTTTAGATCGCACATGGAGTTTTCTCGTATGGGATTCAAAGCCCCAACACTCGGCGCGGCGTAGTAGTGAGGCGACCACTTACCATTGTGCCATCCGTCCAATCGTCGAGTCAAGTGGTTACTAGTACATTAGCAATACCAATCACACGGGACCAACACTATTTCATTCTCTTTGAGATTCCGCTAGAGTAGGGCAGAGACAACGTTCTGCTAATAGGTAGGTATTACTGTTTCATCCAGCATTTCTGCAACTTCATAGTCCTAGAGTGCCAGATATGTCGCATACAGTAATGTTAACTAGATATTACTATGCTAATCTGATTAAAGTTAGCGTAAATTAGTAGTTACAGGGTTCGGTATTACCGGCCACAGCCAGTTCGAGTTACAGGTATGACCTTGACCTTCTCAAGCTATCTCTTTCACTCCCCCATCCATGCGCATAAGCAATGTGCTTTTCCTTTGCATTGCTTTTCCTTGCCTAACTTTTAATGTTCAATACACTCACAATTTTCTTACCTTTGATTCCCAAAGTGTCCTTTTACGTGTGTGGGACCAAATAGTTGGCAAAATGTGGGTGTTTACTCACCTCTGTGACCATTTCGGGAATACAGGCTTGATTGTAACTACATATGTATGCATATTTTTTCTATGGTATAGGGGGCAAATGAGCAGACGGTCACCTGATGGTAAATGACTACCGCCGCCCATGGGCGCCTGCAACTGAAGAGTCATAATTGCTTTTGCTAGCTTTTAAGTTGGGAGTATGGAAAAGAAAGGGAGGGAAGGAGGGGTTAGGGCCCCCGGTAACCTCACTCACTCGGCGAAAGCAATGCAAACATTGCTTCACTGCCGGTTTTTTGTGAGGCCGTGGTATCACTCCGGTCGAACCAGCCCGTACGTGCAGAAGCATGGCTCTGCCAAGAAGAACATTGTACTTATTATTTGAAAGAAAATTTTAATTGACTGGTTTGCGTTTCGGTAGCTCGATCGTAAGGCATCCGAAGGTGTTTCTGTCGCTACATCACTCTAAGGTTGCAGAAAAGAGCAATGATAATCAAGTCCGCTTATGTACGTAGACGGATTCTGTTCTGAAATCGACTATTTAAAATTTAGTTTCGCTCGCGGCTTCGCTTGCGTTAAGTTATTTATCTATCCCTCGGGAATAGTACTTTTTTCTGAATCAAAGGTACGCTCTGTCCTTTTTTACACCTCCAGCAACGTGTACACAAAATTTCATGATTAACGGTTCAGTAGATAGGGTGTGATGGTGCTGATGATAAAACAATGTTATTTATAATATTAGTTAGGATTAAAAATGTTCTGTGATTTTGGGCAAGGTTGAGTATTAAATATTTTTTATCCGACTTTAAAAAGGAGGTTCTGAATTCAGATCTTTAGTTTTTTTTTTTATTTTATTTGTGTGTTCGGAATATCTTTGCCATGTGTAAAGCGATTGGTTGGTACAAGGTTGATTCCATTCAAATTAATTTAGATTTTTTTTAAGAATAACATATTCCACTTTAAATAATGAAAACTTATGGAATGACGAACACAGTATTGACGTCAGTGATACTTTTTTTTAAAGTTAATTATTCAAAATAGGTCTAATGAAGTTTGTCTTTTGTTTCAGGTAAGCAACACATTGCAACACATTCACTAACGATTACATTGGATGACACTATAAAAGACAAAGCATGGCGTGATGAATATTTAAAAAATATTTGTACCCTTTACTGTATCCTCTGAAGGAACGCTGGGTCACTGATCTGATATTCCTCAAACGAAAAGGGAAGATCTTCCGATCTGACTTGAGGCTCAACAGTGGTGAATGTAAGTTATCAACGTGAGAACCAATTTACTTTTAAACTTTCGCGTTCCGTGTTAAGATAATTATGTTGATGTTAATTAACGCAATCATATATTTAAAAGAGTTAGAAGATATTACATACCTTTGATTTGCTTGACGTTTCGATCAGGTTACACTGGCCATGGTGGCAGACAGGTATGTAATAATTTTAAAGACGTGATTGCGTTAATGCCCGTCATCATATTTATAGTTTTTTTTAATACAACTTAAAAGGAAAACCAGATTACGGTTTCTATATACACTCGCAATAATAACTGTGAGCCTGTGATGTGAAAGAATATAGTAATGGCGCTATCTAACTACGGTCCTTTGTAAGGTCAGTGATAAGACCGTGATAAGACTGTTAAGCAGCTCCGAAAGTGCCGCAACACTTATATGGTAGGATTTTGAGACATAGGATGTTTTTATATCGTAAACATTCATTTAATATTACGTAAACCGGTACTAACTTTTAGCTTATGCTACCTTGACCTGATTTTTCAATACACCAATACCCGAACAATAATAATTAGGTCGCCTAACACAAGAAAAACAAGAAACTAAAATTTACTGATCCACTTATCATCAGTTATTGACAACTTCCTTCACAACCTTCACAGAACAAATACCTCTGAGTCCTCACAAACAACACCCTCCCGGGAGGTCCAAACTTTCGTCGCAAGTTGTGCGAATTTCGGCAGAGCCTCTCTGAGGAGTGCTCAAGTTCTCACAATTTGTCTCCGTCACTATACCTAGTCATGTTGACCATATTTCAAAAGTATTTAGGCTTTATATGTATGGAACGAATTATATGCAACTAATTGTTAGCCTATCAATACTACTGCGTTAAATACTATTACTATTTCATAAATATCATGCACATTGTTATCTAATACCTAAAAATAAGAACTTTGTGGTAAATGTTTGAATTAAGACAAGGATTCATATCATGTACTCAATATATTAAAAAAAGCTAACACAAATTTAAAAAATTAAATACCCCAACTCCAGAAATATCCCATCAACGAATAAAAAAGAGATGATCTTCGAACGGATGAAGAAATTTTCTTGAAAGGACTTTCGCCACGGGACTTTCACTGGCAGATAGCTGGTGTTATAAGGAGTAACTTAGGCTACTTTTATTTTGGAAAAAGAATTAGGGTTCCGCGCAAAATATATAAATATGTACACGCGAGCGAAGCCGCCCGGGAACTGCTAGTATTAATATATATATGAACTATATAATAATAATAATAACTTCACACATCTCACACACGGCCGCCTGATTCCAAACTAGGCAGAGCCTGTACTATGGTAACCAGACTGCTGATAAACATACTTATATATTTCTAAATACATTCATATTATAGATAAATTACACCCAGACACATAACAAATGATCATAATTGGATGAATCATGACAATTATTTGTCCTGGGTGCAAATCTAACCCATGACTTCTGGGCTCAGCTGTTCTGTTCTTCCTGTTCTTAAAAAAGACAACTCCCGCATTAGGAATTACTCCTGTGTCTCGGGGGACTTTACAAACATACAAGCAACGGACACAAAGAACACCCAGACTTGGTTCGGAATCGAACCCACGACCTCTGGCTCAGCAGTCAGGGTCACTAACCACTAGACCAACAGGCCAGTCTAATATAAATATGAATGTTTATTTGTTCGTATTATATGCGCTGCCTTCATCCCATCATTATGAAATTTTCCATACACGTTTCCAGGGTCACATAAATGGACATACGGTATTTTTTACCCAGAAACAAAATCTGTTCACGAGGGATAAAAAAATATATATTTATGGGAGCGAAGCCGCGGGACAAAGCTATTAGAATATATAAAAATATTTTCTATAGATCGGTCGGCATCTTCGATCATATATTATGTACCATAGATGTTTGATTGGCGCTCAAAAAATTGCCTCAAGTAAACTGTGCTTAAACGCAGCTGTAAGCTGGAGCTATCAGACGCTTCGCTAGGTGTGACGTTTCAGGTGTAGCCGAAAAATGCTGAAACTATGCTTTAAAAATGCAAAGAAGGCGTGAAATGTCGTAATTTTGTTAAAATTTTTATTATAGCAGCAACAGGCCAGTCAAGATACATTCATTGTATAGTCTGATTAATATTACGATGGCATAATAAATGCGTGCACGTAATGTGGAACTATCGAGTGCCAATATTACTATTTAACGCGATTTTTGTAGGAGATTGTGTATCTATGGTATATTTTATCTAAGGTTAGTATATAATATGAAAAGAGCGTACTCCTATCTCAAAGGCCGGCAACGCACTTGTGACTCTTGAGTTGCAGGTGTCCATGGGCGACGGTAGTCACTTACCATCAGGTGACCCGTCTGCTGGTTTGCCCCCTATAATATAAAAAAAAAAATTTTTTAGTTTGGTTTGCTTCTAATGATTTTTTTTAACTGTTAGAGAACAGTTAAATAGCAGCTCATTATATTATATAACCATAACTATACTATACAAGTGAGTAAACCATCACCTTTCGTGCTTAAAGTAAGTCAGTTACCGGTGACTAAAAACATTTATTTACTTATCTATAACTTACATATTTATGTATACATTATAGGTATTTTAATAGCTAAGTGATACAGTTCGTTTATTAAGGAAAAAAAAAACACATCACAAGTACACATCCTAAATAGTCTTTAAAAATTTGCATTAAATATGTTAACTACCGTTAGCGACATTTCAGTATATTAAAATTAAACTTTAGAGGTTTTCTAAAATTAAACTGTAAATTACCAAAAAGGGACAATTATCTAAATCCTAATGACTTAAAACAATTTGTCGCGATACCCGACAAGTCTAAATCCTTGTATAACACCGCTTTAAATTTCCTAGAGTCAAAATTTAAAATAATTATCAAAGGAGCTCCTTCTGAATTAATAAATTAACCCCTTCTCAAAGATCACGGTCTAGCTAAGATAATGATATCTGCCATAATAGCTGCTATTAACATTATAATGGCACAACCGTTGTAGCCGTTACGCCCTATAGGCTAGGAGCTTGCGTCCACAATAAATTTTTTGCCAATGTCAGAAATAATATCAAGATTATTCTATTTCTATTATCTTTACTCTCATGCGCACACAGTTCCTAGAATGACTAACATTAAAATGTAGCACATTTTAATGTATCTCTAATGATAATAATGTAACGATGTTAATTCAAAAACAACGAATATTAGAATATAAATGTCTAGATGAAAGGTACCCAATGTTATTTGCTGTACCCCTGTATAGTGTATGCAAAGTTTTATGTTGATGCGCTGAGTAGTTGAGGCGTGGATGTGTAACAGACAACTCACACTTGTATTTGCAATATTAATTAGGAAATATTTTGCCAATTTTTTTAAGCCGCCAGCTCTTTTACTACATCTCTAGCGCTACGCAGATACCCTATAAAGGCCGGTGTCTCCGCGCAATAGCAAGAAATTTACAATGTTTAGGGTAAATGATAAATTTGTATAGAAGTAAATTATGTAGATTTTCGGAGATGATATTATTTCTGTTAATTCATTGTTTGTACTGAATTTAAGTGTTAGACAAATGAAGTTAAAGAAGTTTTCGAATGATAAACATACTTCTTATTTATATTTTGTAATTTCTATTGTCAGTATTTGAACATCTCTCTTTAATTTAATCCCTAAATTGACACTTTTGTTGACTCAAAATATCGTAAATCTGTATAAACACATTCTAAGTTTCTTTTTTACGCGATAATATTTGGCACGAGTCTGGAAAGAATGAAAAACAAGTACATAAGGCTAACGTTAGTATGAGCACCGGTAGGGGACGACTCAGATCAAATTGGTGATGTTCTAACGAAAGGGCAGTGGCAAGTGGCATTTTGTGTTCCCGAAACCAGCGGGCTTGAAAGGAAAGAAAGGTTTTCTGACTGTATAGGAAGCCCTTTAGGTATAAAAGGGTAGAAGCAAGATTTGGGTTGTTTTCTCTGTCTCCTCCAAAGGGAGAAAGAATTGAGTTTATATAAATTTTAGATTGACCTGAGGAAGGTAGCAGGGATGGACTGCATGCGGAAGGCGGAGGTCCGGGTGCTGTGGCGTGTGTAGATGATAGGCTGATTGATTGATTGATTGATATATATATATATATATTTATGGGAGAGGTGCTCGTGGTACAAGGTTAAGTAATACTAGCCAGGTCAGTCTTAGGATGGGTAAGCATTCTTAACACATTGAGACCCCTCTGTAACTAGGAGAGCACGTTAAGCCGTCGGTTCCGGATGCTATAAGAACACCAGTGGCATTCGTTACGGGTAGTTGGAGCTATAAAAAGTCCGACAACCTGGTCTAACTACAGAACTTCGATATCGCCTAGTAATTAGGTTGTGCAGGTCTGATGGCAGTCGCTTCACGTAAAATATGAAAGTTCGGTCGTATCGTAGTTAGACTGAAAGCGGACCCCAACTTAGTTGGTAAAAGGCGCGGAGGATGATATTTATATTTATAGGATATTATTTCACAAAAGACATAATGCATTTGTCACGAAATTGTCCTTGATTACAGGTTTTTAAGAACGTGCGATGTAATTTTTTTAAAGAATATCAAAATTTTGGAAAGGGTTTCGTATTATTCGCAGGCATTTTTGATTCCTAGGATTTTAGCTTTGCCTAAAATTGTTTTTTCACGTCTTGAATGGGATATATCAGTTTAAAATCAATGTGAACACGTAAGACAAATAACAACAACAGAAAAAAAAAATGTAGGTATGTAGAATAGACATAGGATCACGAAATCTCTCCTAAGAAAGGGTCAACGATGGCCCAGATAAAAACTATAAATATGAAAGATGTTTATTATTTCCCATTTCCAGAGAAGAAGTTTAAATAGTCATTTATTCAAACAACTTGAGCAATATTCAGTGATAATTTTTGTCGTTGACTGACTGCTGAGCCAGAGGTCGTGGGTTCGATTACCACACAGGACAAATAATTGTGTGATGAGCATGATCATTTGTTCTGTATCTTGGTGTAATTTATGTATAACATGTATGTATTTAAAAATATATTAAAAGTATGTTTATCAGCAGGCCAGTTATTACAGTACAGGCTCTGCGTAGTTTGGGATCAGACGGCCGTGTGTGAGATGTGTCAAGTTATTACTAAGTTATAATTTACACAGTTAGTTAGAAGTAAATTTCTTTACCTAATAAACGCTCCTAGTAGTAATAATGTGAGAAAGCTTCTCTCTAACATTTAATATATTCATTAATGTTTTAGATTAAAATGTTAATCCATAGCTTCGCATATAACTTAATGCTGGTTATAAAATACTTAAAGTAGAATTCATATCGTTCAGGATGTCTTAATTACAATTATCATTCAATAGTTCTTATATAATATATATTTTTTATTTTATTAAAACACAAAACCATTACATATTGCATCGCAAAATTTGAAATTTTAATGTAACAATTTTAGGTAAATATGTAGCCCATTGAATACAGAGAGTTAAAATGTGCGAAGCCTGTACCTCCATGACACTCACAGAAGCAAGGGTATGCCTTCTTTTTAAATTAATTGTGCGAAAGTCTAAATTAACAAAGTGTGTTACAATTATCCAGGCGCGCGTACCACGCGGCATTGGATTTATACTTCGCAAACAGCCTGGGCACACGCGCCTCTCGCCGGTTTACAGTTCTTGGTACAAAATAATTACAAATGGAACAGTCAAATCTATTATTAAAAATTCCATGTAGCATCATGACATTAAAAAGATTACGTCTGAACTCCAGGCTGAGCAGTTTATGGGTTGTTTAAGTGTCTTAGTGTATGATAGTGTCAATCTTTATGGATCTTGGATAAACTTCTTTAGCCGCGTTGAGCATTTTTGGTAGGGGCAAAAGTTATGGGTTCGCGTGACGGTCATCGTAATGTGATAAGTCGTTTTAAATTTTCACTTCTGTCGGCAGTCCTATAACTGCCTATTTTAAATTTTTTATCTACATGCTGATCGCAGAGACATTTTTACCCCTCGCTTTCTAGTACATTTATAAATTAACTGAGATATTTTAAGAAATACGTGATTACACAGAGACACTGACTACTAATTCAAATGCCATGCTTTAGTACGTATGGGCGGCTTGACCGGAGCGATACCACGGACTCACAGAAAACCGGCGTGAAGCAATGTTTACGTTGTGTTCCGAGCGAGTGAGGTTACCGGTGGCGCTAACCCCCTCCCCCCTTACCCTCCTTCGCCTGCTCCCCCTTTAAAGGCCAGCAACGCAGCTGGGAGTTTTGAGTTGCAGGTGTCTGCTCGTATGTCTCTATACCATAAAAAATAGCGTAGTCACATTTATGCATTCAAATATTTTCACTGATCGGGGATAAAACCCGCGTCCCCCGAAGTGGCAGTTGAATGCATTAACAATGCGCTATATTATTGGAGTGTCGGACAAACTCACACATTGTTAATAATTTACGTTTTACGGGGTCTACTATCATCATCACCATTTCATATTCATATTATAGAGTCTACAAATATAAGTACCTACACCATTCTGTATCAACCTGTATATTATAGTAACCGACGTCATGAATACCTTGTTCATAAAATTTGAACATACCTGTTTCTGTTCACGAAATTTGTGTTAACAAGCGTACCACATACTCATAGCTTAATGAGGCCGCCAACACGATTTTCATCAACAGACTTAACTATACATTACCGCAAAAGTTTTATACCCTCAAAAATCTCTCCGCACCAACCGTTAATGATCATAACATTACCGTGAATGGTTTTAAACTCATTATTATTCATACATTATGTTACATTACGGTGATCACTGTCGAGCTTTTACGATCCTCGCTTATAAAACCTTATGGCGCGATGTGCGTTTATGGCGTCATTACATGGCGGTGCATAGAAGGTATGTTGATACTGTGAGCTGATGAGTTAGGATGAATTGTGCTCTTTATGGGTTCAAGGAACATGGTATATGTTATCTTAATAATATATGTTTTATGTGATAATGAAAATGGTTAGGAAAGGAGTAAGGAAACTAGTAATCAAGTATGTTTGCAGCAATCTCACCTTTACTGCTACAAAATACCTAATTTATTAAATAACAGTAACCCCGATGCTGTTTGTATCTCGATCAACACTCAATTGATCTGTAGGATCCCTAAGTCTACTAATAGCCACTGAAAATTTCCACTATACCTATATTTATTGGCTCCATCGTCAGAACAGCTCCAAGATGCCAAATTACGGTATTGTCGTAGAAATAACAGACAAATACAAAGTTTTATTTCGATACAACAATAATAGAAGTAGGTTAACATTGACTTTCAAGATTGGTTTTATAGTAAGTTACAAGTGAACCCAATAATAGCGTTTTAAAAATTAATAGAATCGCCTCGAGGGAATCAGTTTAGCAAAACTTACACATTTTCATATGAAAATTGTAAAGGTAATTCATATTCAAAATCATTTATTCAATTAAGACACTAAGTGACATTTATGAACGTTAAATTGAAGCTAGAGTTAAAATCATAGATCTGCATAAATAGTGTATATTCTACTATACATAAAAAGGTAATGACGTATCGCACTCCAGATGTCGTGACACTGCGGTACCCAATCAAGATTAAATCGATGCTGCGCATTTCCTCATAATTGTGACACACGAAACAAATAAATACCCCGTTGTATTTTCTCTTGTTTTTAACCGACTTCAAAATGTGTATTTTTTTATGTATGTTCACCGATTACTCAAAAACGACTGGATCGATTTGAAAATTTTTCTTTTGTTTGAAAGGGTAAACTTCCCAGGTGGTCCCATGGTCATCGGGTCAGGATCTGATAATAAAATCCTGGAGATATCAAGGGAACTCTTCAAATTTTATAGGCCCACTTGAAGCGATTTGGTATTTTGAGGCGCCTTGAAGTCGGTGATCCTTTTTTTAAAAGATGATTATTATTGTATTATTATGGCTGTGTTCTATTTGTGTCGCATATATTTTATCATAGCTTTTGCCGTTGGCTTCGCTCGCGTAAAAGTAATTGTTCCAACCCTCGGGAGCTGTACTTTTTTCTCGATGAAAGCCTACTCTATGTCAACATGCCATGTACAAACAAACATTGACATTTATTTATTAGATATCTGGTTTTATTCTTTAGTAGTGTCCTATCAATACATAAAAAAAAAGATTTTATCTAAATAAATCCGGGAAACCGTCCATATCCATAGATAAATAAATATTTTGTTCTTCCAAAATACTCGCACAAACATAAACTGCCAAAACAAACACAAACTAATTTAGTGGCACATCTGATATTTACATATGAATGTACGGCGAAGTTCGCGCGGGACAATGCCGTGCCGCTGTCAGACCGCTGTCACGCGGCGTTATCGGCGCGGGACGGTGACGTAATACGTTCCACAAGTATCCTCTGATTTTAATACTGTTATGTTTGGAAACTAGTTTCCTTATACGTTTGTAATACGATTGCGTTTTGTTTAAAAGTGAATTGTACTTACTTCGTTTTTCTTTTCTTCTACGTTATAGATGGTGCCTGATTCGGTACATATGTACCTAGCTCAGTTGATAAGATATCGGTTTTATCTGATGATGGATGATGACCTTAACCTATAAATGGCAGTTCTGAAAGATATAGCCTCTGTGGCGCGTTGGTTGTGCATTTGAATGCCACGTCAGGGCTCGGGGTTTCGGTTCCCGCTTAGTGCAAAAAAATGTATGCATGAATATGTCTATTTGCATTAGTGTAGATGTTTCTATGTATTTTATGTCTTGTATTTGATGTTAATCCGTGTTCTAGTTTATAGTACAAGCTTTGCTTAGTTGGGTCTTAGACAGCGATGTGTAATATTTCTTAAAATATTATTAGACCACTCACTCACACTCACTCACTGTCGGAATGCAGAGCCTAGGCTAACCAGCACCGTGATCTCGTGGTTCTGGCCATGTTTCGTAGCGAGAGCGCATGGAACGCTGTCCTCTCCTTCTGCGAGGAGGTGATGTCCGCAATGGAGACGCTGGAATGGGAGAGAGAGTGGAGTACTACTCCAGTAGTTTTTAGTTGGTAAGAGTCCGACAGACCCCTTCGCCTCCCCAAGGGCGGAGGACATTCATGTGGGGTCTTCCACCTTGTCATCAAAAATTTAAATTTTGGTGAAATCTATCCCACCTCCTGGCTCCATCATCAGATCAGCTTTAAGATGCCAAATTACGGTATTGTCATCCAAACTTTTATTAAAAAAAAAAAAATCGATACGACAATTAGAAGTTTATTTATTAGATGTGTAATTCGGGACTTAATCGCGATAATATTTAAAAGGTACAACAGTCCACTCTTGACCACGATCGAAACGTCGGGTAACGAAGAGGTATTGTACCTTTTAAATATTATCGTGATTAAGTCCTGAATTACACATCTAATATGTATCAAAGTCGCGAAAGTTTAAAAACAATTAGATGTTTATTCTTGGGAGAGCGTGGATGTTGGTGATATAGCGAGTAGCCGGTTTATCTATCACCTATAATAAATTATCTTCTAACTTAAGTATTAAAAAGTATAAAAATATTGTCTCCTATCTACAATATCCAAATACAAGTAGCCACCTAAAGCCAGTTAAATATCACACAGCTCCAAGTTTTGATAGTTTAATCCACTGTCCGTCAGTCGAAATATCCCCGAAGTAGATTTAGGTCCGATCTATCGCTGGCACCAAGCGGCATTTATAAGGTTGGTTTGATTTAAACGGAATGGACTACTGAGAGGATCCAAATTTGCTATCAAATTCACATTATTGTGAACAGTTTATCTTTTATTGCATAACTAAAAACCACCCTCCTTAGTTCCGATGCCGTTTAAATATCGGGATAAAAAGTAGCCTATGTGTTCATTCAGGTCTCCAGCTATCTACATAGCAAATTTCATCGCAATCGGTGCAGTAGTTTTTGCGTGAAAGAATAACATACACCATCACAAACTTCTACGTTTATAATATTAGTAGGATATAATATATGGTTTAAAAGTGTAAACATGTAAGTCTTAAAAGTTAAGAAACTTTTGTAGTATCTGTGACGATACTTGTGTGTTCACCTCCATGGACACCTTTCTAGGATTCCACTTATCAGGAGACATACAATACAATATTTGCAAACAAGTTTTTCTTCAAAGGTCGTATTTATATCGTGGGAGAGCCATGCTTCGGCACATATGGACCGGCTCGACTGGAGTGATATCACGGCCTCACAGAAAACTGACGCGGACAATGCTTGTGTCGTTTTCCGCCGAGTGAGTGAGGTTACCGCCCTAACACCCCTCCCCCGCTCCCCCACCTTAAAGACCGGTAATGCTCTTGATACTCTTGAGTTGCATGTGTCCATGGGCGGCGGTAGTCACTTAACACATCTGCTCGTTCCCATAAAAAAATAAATAGCCAAAGTACCATACTAAAGTCCAGAAACACATCACAAGTACCTATCTGTTGTAGTGACATTTAAGGTTTAAAATATATACTAATACTAGCTGCCCCGACAGACTCGTTCTGTCAAAAGTTATTGATTGACGACAAATGTTTGACAGCTGGGGACATGTGTTTTAATTATTATTTACTCTGTGTTTTGTATAGGAAAAGACAACTGTTATTTGTGCTATTTTCCTCGCTATTTTTACGCTTTTTCTCTCCATAAGAACCATCCTTGTGCATTAACGAATATATGAAAAAAAATAGCCGAATTGGTCGAGCCGTTCTCCAGTTTAGCGCTTAGCAACACCTTTGGCAATTCATTTTTATTTATATAGATAGATAGATAATAAAGCTGAAGAGTTTTTTGTTTGATTATTTGTTTAAACGCGCTAATACCTGGAACTATCAATCAAATTTGAATTATTTAATGTTTAATTATTAATTAAGGAAGGTTATAGTATTTCCAACATCACGCTACGACCCTTACAAGCAGAGCACTGAACATAAACATGGGTGAATTAAACCTTTTCACCTTTGTTATCCTTCGAGTAATTACAAAAGTAAATAATATTAAAAAGGGTTAAATTTTCGCGTAGATAAAATTTAAAATGTAAATCATGATATAAAAAGTTCTAGGAATTACTAATGTGTTGTTTTGGTCTTTTATGAAGTCTAAACATTCGTTTCCACTAGAATAGAAATGTAAATAGATATGTGTGTTTATGTAAAGAAGTATATTATTATGTTATTAACATTTAAATCTACCTGTGACCACGACCAGTGCAATATGGTTGAAACGTCAAAGAGAACAAAGGTATGTGATGCTTTTAAAATACGTGATTGTGTTTCGTGAACATAGTTAAATCAGGATTTTTGGGCATTTTAGGTAGATTTCGAAGAAAAGTCTACATAATGGTCTTGTACCAGTTGTCGAGTTTTCCAAAAAAATCTTCACAGGAGGTATAGTTAGGATCTCTAGACCCCAAAACAACCACCAGTTAAAAAGTTTATATAAATATGTATATATGTATGTACCTCAATTTTACCGGCACGATACGAGGTCGCAAATATGCACCGATTGCTTTCAAACTTGGCCGACAAATCAAACAAGGTAAGAATTAAGGCTAAGTTTGTGAATGGGGATATTCCCCCAAAGGGGAAGACTGGGGGACAGATTTTCAAAAAAAATAAGAAACACGAAATCTACCTCTGTGGGCCAGCTGCGGGCCCGAATTTTTTGGTTTTAATTTGTTGTTTACACAAACAAGACCCTGCATAACGGGGTCCCATAAAGGACACTGACCTCTATTGTACATACTTCTATAATAGAGGTCAGTGCATAAAGGATCTTCTTAAAAATAGCATTATCTGTAAGGTGGTAGAAAGAAAGGAAACATAAATTTGCTTAAAAGAAAAATAATAAGAGAAAGAAATATAAAACTAAATTATAACTAGTAGTAAAACTATCAATTGTTAGTTGTTGAGCATGAGGCAAACACTATGTGTATAATTTGTTGGTAATCCGTATAAATAAATAAAAATGAAATTAAAAAAAAAACTAAGCAAATATTGAAATCTAAAAGTCTGTTATTTTCACTATAGGCATGTCGTCACGTCATGTTATGCAGTAAACAGACAAAGTACAGAAAAATAAAACGGCAAAAAAAGGGGTTTGGCTTAATAGACTAGAGACTGGAGACAGCTTTTAAATAAAGCAAATTTATAAATAAAGTTAACTTAAGCAAAAACAAGATAAAATTATGATTGTGTTACCAACACATGCTGTCTGTCAGTCACTGACATATGAACAGTCTATGGAGCTTGACTACCCTTTGACCATGATCTTTTCGCACGTTCTTGTCGTAGGTGATCTACTTTTCATCACCAGTGATCAATAGTTTCGGTTTCATTCATGGGCTCGGTTTCATTGCATTTCAATAGAGAATCGCAAATGAGTACACGCTTCGTTAGGTTTCTTTCAGTGAGCTCGTGTAGCAACGAAATATCGAGCTTTTTTGTATAGCCTGACTTTTCAAATGGGTTAAAACTGTTTTATGGTCAACCTTCAGTTCCTCGGCTATGTCGTAACTAGTAACATGCCGATCTTGCTCCACTTTTTCAAAAATGGCATCGCTTTTATCCGTATGAGGGCGACCAGAGCGAGCTGCATCTTTAACACTAAAATTCCTGGACTGAAAACGCTTGAACCAACTTTGGGATACTCTTATTACTGACACTGGATTAGGTCCATAAACGTCACAATTGTTTTTCGCGGCTTGAGTCGAATTTTTCCTTTTTGTAATAAAACTTCAGAATGTATCAAATTTCTTCGTTAGATTCACTCATTTTGGCGGATAGAAAAACAATTGAAAAATGGCGGGAACTGCGTGAAAGTGTTTTTTACATTTTATTTTTCTTTTTCCTAATGTCCTATATTTATTGAAATTAAAACCAGCCAGATACAAATAGTAAAACCAAAGAGATTTCTCCAATGGTATACATGCAAAATATGAAAAGATTTTTCCCTCGGTCTATTATTATAATACCATACGAACTCCCAAATAGTTAATTTAAAAGTATATAAATATTTATTAGTCATTTACATATTTTTAAGTTAACAGCAATACAAACATGAAATATACATGAGCATGTTTAAATATTTCCGCAACAACATAAATCTCACATCACAAAGCTACAAAGGTGGAACCACAAAACTAACAAGAAACAAAGGGAGCCAGAGGGCGCCACTGTCCACCCACGTCAACCTTCATTGGGTAAACATGACCGATGGGGGTTTTGTATCAAAATCCAGAATTGACCACATTTCGTTTTATTAAGATTACATTTTCAGTGCTGTGCTTTAAATAACCTGACCTAGACCTGAGTAGGTTAAATTTTATTTCGTGATCTTTCTTCTAACTATGTGACCTGCTGGTGAAGGGCACTCATCTACCTTCAGTTAAGATAGAAAACTAATGACAAATAAAACCCGTATATTAAGTATATTTTAATCCCTTGGGATTAGCACTTCTTGAAGTGAAAACTTCTTTAGGCACTTTGGGCACCTTTGGTATGGGAAAAAAAGCACTGAACTCGCGTGACCGTCACGTTCACTTCTGGACATGCAGTCCTACGACTGACAGCTTTTCTTCTAGACAAAAGGTACCATATTGTATCCATGGCAACGGGTATGCAAAATGCCATGGTGATCAGATGGACGGGACCGGACGGCAGTGCATAAAACATGAACAAATACACATTTGATTGATGTGGTGTTCCCAGTAAGCGGAAATGATAAACTCCTAATTTGAATTTTTTATTTTTGTTTGCTTCCTTATTAGTCTATATTACATACAAATTAGGTTACACATAGAGTTGTATATGCGTTTCGATACATGATACGATCTCGATACATATCGAAGTATTCGTATCGTAAGTATCAGTTTATTCGTACTAGCTATGCTTACTTTGGGTCTAGATAGAGCTAATAATTATGTCCGCAAAATATAGAATAGTATTTTCTCTATTCTAGGTTAAAGTACACAGTAGTTGACATCGCCTTAAGTGACCAAGGGACTAGCTGTATTTGGAATATAAAAATATTTTTATCGCTAAGCATTTACACACATGAACGGTAATTTTATGATGTATTAAGGTATAATATATTGAGATCCATCAGCATAACTTTCTGGATTCTGCTTTGTCATCTCAACCCTCTGTCAATTTCACAAAATGACCCTAAACACTGTACGGTGAATATTTGTAAAAAAATGAGATGTCAAAGAAATGTCTAAAATGTAAAAGAGTTGCTCGATTAGGCGGAAGGTAAATGTTACCCCGTTAATATATAAAAATTTACTTTATTTATGATATTCTGTTTAAATAATCACCCTTGCGGAATAACTTCAGTACTTAGTTGATTAGCATAGATTTCTTCTAAACAGGCATTGCACAACGAACTGAACTAGGAGGATAGTAAAGAAAACGCATTTGGCGCAAAATTAAAGGTTTTTTTTTTATTACCGACAGATTTGCAAATCATACGTCCATTCTGATGACACTATGCTAGTAGATGGTGGGATCTGACGATACTGTGTTAGTAGGTCATGAGATCTGATAACAATATGCCAGTAGATTATGCGATCTAATGACACTATGTTAGGTATTATCTCCTGTAGAGTGAAGGTACTGGAGCAGCGGAGTGTTCCCAATTCCGATTATGGATGTATCAAACTACCGTGTTTAATGATCATCTGAGTGTAGAGAGTGTAAAAGTCTCTCAGCTGAGTGTTTTATATGTTATGTCGCTTTTTTACATTACTATATTACGAGGTGAATCATTACCTACTTCATTTACTCAGCTATACATCCCTGTCTGGTTGCTAAAGTCAATTAACTTCGAAAAGGTGAATGGATTATAACATTGATGTCAATGGTAAACTAGATTTCGTTAATGGCTAGTGGAAGGGCACTGGCTCATGCCTGTCCTGAATAGTCAGATTACGGGGGCTGTGGAGAGTGATGTGATGTGTTAATGGGTTAAAGTTTTGAATATTTTTTGTGATATTTAACGCGAAAGATTACGTGTGGATAGCCATTCAAAGGTAGCTTGTAAAAAAATCGATTGTAGCTCTAAGACCTCCCTTTGTAAATGTTTTGTAAATGTAACGAAATCAATTCATTAATTAGAAATTAGATAATTAATTTTTGCTTCTTCATCATTTTGTACAGAACAGTAATCACATATTGATAAAAACAGCCGCTAAATAAGAATTCTATATTTTACTTGCTTTGGTAGAATATTATTATATTTATAGGAACTGGTGTATATTTTGGGAACGAATACTTTAAAATTAATTTAGTTAAAAATTTACTTTCTGGTTAAACTGCAGATAATTAAATAAACAGATTGATTTCGCCCTTTCGTAACTTATATATTTTTTTTTTTTTTTATCGTGCGGAAACCCCCACGGGTCATCACCTCACCGAGGGTGAAGTGGTATGTCGGACTCGAACCGACTAAAACCACGTTCCGTCACAAGTGAGTCTATTGCAGGGGATACCCTAGGAAGGAAGCCAGCGCTCATGGAGGACGGAGATCATTCAGCGCTCTCCGGCGCCTGGTGCGTCTTCTGCGGGATGGGAGAGTGCTTGTCTTCTCCCGTTCCCGTTCCGCCGCCTCTTTGGCTTCGTAACTTATATGCAATATGCATGTTACATGTATTAACGAGATTTGGTTACGAATAATACATGTATACAATAAATACTATAGATTTGTATTGTGGATTAATGTAGATTTTGTAACTTAGGTATCTATAGGTAAGGAAATAATGAAATCTAAATTAATGCAATCGAAGCCGCGGGTATAAACTAGGAATTTAAAAGCACAAAGACTGGCCTGTTGGTCTAATGGTTAGTGACCCTGACTGCTGAGCCAGAGGGCGTGGGTTCGATTCCCACCCAGGACAAATAATTGTGTGATGATCATTTGTTCTGTGTCTGGGTGCAATTTATCTATAATATGTATGTATTTAGTAATATATAAGTATGTTTATCAGCAGTCTGGTTACCATACAGGCTCTGCCTAATTTGGGATCAGACGGCCCTGTGTGAGATGTGTGGAGTTATTATTATTATTATCAATTATATTACAGTTAATATAAACCAAAGGTCATAGCGGACAGTCGATCGCTGCTCAGTCTATGCGAATTCAAAGTCAGACCGACTAGACAGGTACTCAATACAATTATGTAGCCACATTAATTACTAATAAGCATTACTTGTATTTATAATAGAAAGTAATATAATATTATAAGCTCGTTTGATAACAAGAGACCTAAATGGCGATACGACGAGACGAACGTCTATATAATATAAACGAGAATTGATGAAATTTATTTATTTCACAAGAACAGGAATGTTTACAATGACTGTGGAAGCCCTGATTCCCATACTAGCGTGAGCCGTATATTGATATAAGTCCCAAACACAAATGACATGAAATAGTTGCAGTCCATGTGTGTGTGTGTGTTCGTGTGTGGGTGTGTGTGTGTGTGTATGTGCGTGTTGTGTGCGTTGTGTGCGTGTGTGTGTTGTATGTTCTTGTTGGGAATGCCTGACTAGATTCGGACCCTACGGCAGCTCTTTATCAATCCGGCTCGGTTAGAATAGAATGCCCTCCGGAGTGTCCGGCTGTCCGGCGTATGTCCTTTACTGTGTGCGCCGTATTTGTAAGCAACAAACCAGATTTGGATATGCCTGGATTCCAGATAAATTAATATCATCTCAAACATATAGTTGGCAAATGTTTTTATAACAGATATTTTTGATTGGTCACTTTAAGAAAATACCTTCAAACGTAGTTCACACGTTGGCAGTGTTATCGATACACACTCGGCTCCGCAGCATACCGAGTATTCAGATTCGATAGTTACCGGAATGTCCGATTGTAACAGCCCATTTAGTGTATTTTAGTTATTTCCATAGTGTTATGTTGTACGCATTTTGTGGGGAAATGCTGCCGACATACAAACTGTTTTTGTTTTGCAGAAAAAGCTATTCGAGCAATGTATAACTTAACGTCCCAGATTCACTGAAAGAAACATTAGGGAAAAGAAAATTAAATTGCACCATCATTTGTTCGTGGGAGAGCAATGCTTCGGCACGTATGGGCCGGCTCGACCGCAGTGATACCACCGCCTCACAGAACACCGGCAGTCATTGCTTCACTGCCGTGAGTGAGGTTACCGGAGGCCTTAACCTTTCCACCCCCCCCCTCTCCCATATTCCCACCCTTCCCCACTTTACCCTCTCCCCCTACTCCCACCTTAAAAGGCGGCAACGCACTTGTGACTCTTGAGTTGCAGGTGCTCATGGGCGGCGGCAGTCATTTACTATCAGGTGACCCGTCTGTTCGTTTGCCCCCTGTACCATAAAATAAAAAAAAATGATAATTAGTATAAAACAACATCAAGGTACAGTAGTATCGAGAAGAATTCTGTCAGCAGCGGTAGCGTAAAGTAAGTAATGTGTGATCCACGTTACTAGTAATCTTTAATAAAAAAAAAGGATTTTTCGCTGCGCTAACACGTTTTCCGGTTCGCCCGCATTTCCCGAGTGTTTTCCGCGAAACTTCGTACAAAAAAAGTCCCAATATTTTTATATTAATGTATTAAAAAAGTTAAATTCCAACCCTAAAGACGCAAAAAAAAATCGATTTCTTAAGCTTTAGCTTCTACCAGGCCTTAAAAGGTCAGAGTTATATGCATTGAAACCGGTTATACTTTAGTAATATCTTATTTTCTCTACACAAGTAAACCATAAAATCTCATATATTATAAATTGACTTCTTCTTGTGATCCCATTTACCAAACCAAGAGCATATATTGTACACCTAACACTTGAACCGCGCGCGGGGTCCTTTTTGTCCCCCGCCATAAGTCAAGTCACCACCACCGCGACACTTATTACGACACGTCACTTACTCCGTTCTCGACATGCTTGTATGCAATAAAGTTTGAATGTACCAGATATTCAAACTTTATTGGATATGGGTTTAACAGTAAAATATAATTTTATATATTTTTTAACTTTTTACTTTCTTAAATTACCTACTACTGAAAAAAAAATGCTCGCAATTGTAGAACATTGGTAACATTTTGGAAATATTTGCACATTATAGGTAAAGACATCTAGATCAAGGCAAATAGATATACGCAGGCATAAAATTATTAGTACTGAGTGGGAATCGAACCCATGATTGCTTTATAGTAGCGCCACATATGTCGTCTGCCTTCATATTCACAAACATACCTACAAGTAATGAACACTAAGTATATTCAGGACTTAGAACAACTATAAAAAAAAATCCCTATCACTAACACGGTGATAATTACTAACTTTTAAACTTTCGCGTTCCATGATATAATATTATTTATGTGTGACCACGGCTATAGCAACGCAACCTGGTCGAAACGTCAGGCAACTCATAGGTATGTAATACCTTTTCGTGATCGCGTTAATTCCCGTTAATACATAAATAATATTATACGGTGACAATTGGCAAGGTGACTACTACACTCACGATTCTATTTGTATGGTGTCGTGAAACTTAAGCTTAACGTGCTATACAATTTTTGTAATTTTCATACCAAAACAATGTTTTAACTTCTCTTTACTAATCTAATAAAGTAGAAGCGCTAAAATTGAAACATTCTCGCCATTTTAATATACAGTTTGGAGTTCCACGAAATAGTATATTGTCCGCCTCGTCCCTGGAATATTAAAACAGTTTTGACTTTATTTGCAAAACTGAAGGTCTTTGTACATTAAGGCCTACCACTTATTACTTTAATGACATACAATGTGAAACAAAAAAATATTTAAATTAAGCAGACTTCTGTTTCAATTGGCGCCGTCTGTAATCGTCGACTGTAATCCCTCAGAATTTTATAATCTAAAAAGGTAATCCCTTAGAATCCTGGCAGACCTTGACTGTGACCCTCTCCTCATAACAATGAAAACAAAATTGTTGCCTTAAAATAAGCTATCACGCATCATTACAAAAACCTTAATAAAAATGTAGTCTCTCTTTTATCTGGACCCAAGTGAAACTTTCTTCATAAATCGTGTTCGCATTTAATTCGAGGTCGAGTGAGTTCCGCATCACCGCGAACAGCAAATATTTCAAGTTGCCGCCGGAACGGACCCGAAGCACCGTTTTTACCAAAAATCCAATTTTCTAGTATCTCTGTATCGAATGGAATCCGCCGGCAATCCCTTTGTGGCTATTAAAAAACGCGCCAATATATTATGTTTTTTATCTCGCTGTCATCGGGGTCGATTCGACCCTCATCGCATTCCAATGTTATGTTTTATTGTGCCTCGATTGTTAATTGACTTGGTCAATGATACCCTGTTCACACAATATAAGCATTGATCAATCATGTTGAGAGGGTTGAGGCATCATATTTTGATGATTGTTTTATGTATATTGGGTCGAATAAATATTTGAGATGTAATTGAATCAGGATTTTAGTATTAGGTTGGTGTTTGTTCTTATTTTGATTTATTTATTGTCCTGGTCTGTTAAAAACATGTTTTTAAGCTCAAGATTGGCTAAATAGGGATTTAATCAAATTTAGTTCAATCAGAGTGAAATAAACCGTCCATAAAAAAAATCTGCATATAGATGTAGTGGGTAAAAGTTTAATTTGTTTCGACCACGACTTGTACTCGAGAGATAAGGTCATCATTTGGCAGATGTAAAATAATATAACAGACAGAGCACCACACTCAACTTATTAAAGAACCAGCAGCACCTCGTGGTTTCACCCGCGTCAGTCCCGATCCCGTAAGAATGTCGGGATAGCCTTTGCGTTAATCCAGGTCTCCAACTATCTACATACCAAGTTTCATCGCAATCGGTCCAATAGTTTTTGTGTGAAAACATTACAAACATACACACAAATGACTGCTGCGGATAGACGTAAAGAGAGAGAGACACCTGCTAGTATCTCATAGCAGTGAAATTTGTTAATTGAAAAGAGTGGCCGAAGATTTTCTTCTGTACCCGTGCAACTCGCTACTAGTTGATTCTACCATTCTGTTTTTTTTTAGCGACTTACTTTATGAATGCTAACGGGTAGCGTAATAGTTTAAAAGGTCATTTGGCCACTTCACCGCGCCGAGTATTTTGTTTTCAAATCCCACACGGAATAAAAAATTGTGTGATCCAAAAATAGTTGTACTGAGTCTGGGTGTTTTTTGTGTCCGTTGTTTGAATGTTTTTCACAAATGCCCCCGCGATACAGGAATATTCCTAACGCCTCCCTCTTTAAAAAATCGCCGCCGCCGCCCATTCCCTCTCAATAATGGCCATGAAAATTTTACTTGCCGCTGGAAATTGTTTTTTGTCGTCCCTTTGGCACCTGGCGCCTGTAGCAACCGCTCCACTCAATCTACCTCGGGGCTGGCACTACCTTGGTTTAGTAGATGGTTAGATATAGTAGAAGGTTTAGTAGAAATATCTGACTTGATAATTAAACAGTCCAGGTATCAGAGTTTAAACTTTATTAAAAAAATCATAAACGAGTCTTAATTTTTTTTTTAAATACAGGATGTTTTAATAATTTTGTTGTCTAGAAAAATCGGTGGAAAGACAGCGCATGAAAAATGCTAATAAAAAACTGTAAAAAGACTGTTTTTTCATCAGGATCGATTTTTTTCTGACCCATTATCAAAGGTACCATTATTACTATCGTCTGTTTTCGTTTTTGAAGGCGTTTCACTAACACCCTGTATAGTCGCTAATTACTTGTACAATGTATAGAAATTAACTCACTCGACAAAGCTGAGTTGAAACAAAATACATGTCGTCTTTTCACAAAAAGTACACCAGAAATAAAACAAATGAAGCTAAAAGCATGTTAATAACCGAATCATATTTTGCTCGCTCCGTGCTTCCACCCCACTCTTGCTTAGTAGGGGGTCTCCTTGTCTCCCTTCTATCCCCGACAGCCCCATTAACGAGCACGTTAAACATTTAATTTTTATACAAATTGCTTGCAAATTAAAATGGTTCCGTTTCCTAGGAGCGCGGCGAAACAATTTGACGGTAGTAAAAAAATTACATGAATTGTAAAGTTTCATTTAATGAATAACAATTGCGGGTCGTTAATGGATTCCGATGATTTGGTTAATTTGTCGTTAATTGGTGTGAGTGCTTCGGTGTTCAAATATTAATTTATTCGCGCCAATTTCGTAGATTCGACTGAAATTGTATGTTTCCTTTTGCGTCATTCTGAATTGTTGATGTAGGTTTGAATTTTAATGTTTGAGAAATTGAGGATTTCATCCCGACGTCCATTTCTGAGTGATAGAAATGTATTATGTTATTTTCCTTGTAACTTTACATAAGAATTTTAATATGCTGATTGCTATTTTCGTATTTCTTTTGGATAAAATATTTATTTTTTCAATATAAAAAAATATGCCTTATAACATAAGTCATATTATGATTAGTATTTCATGTCCAATATTATTCTGAGTGTAAAATAATCTCCAGCTTCTATGTTACCCTTAAGTTTCTCCTGGTTTAAATGTATGAAGCTGGCCCGGGGCAAAATAGCACCAATGATGGATAGCATCAATAAAATTGTGCTATGTTTTATGTGTTTGTTTGCCATCTTTGCGATAAAAAAGTATTTATTTGATTCCTTAAAGGACGCAAATGTAATTTCTTGTTAAATCATTATTACTGTAATAATGTACTTACATTTTAAATTGTAAAAGACTTTTTTTCGAACAGGTGCAGTGGTTTCCACCAACAAACAATCTCACAAGATTTTGCATTCTTTCTTTATGATCAAAAACAAAAAAAAAAGGCTTTAATAAAACTTTTTCCAAACAGACATAAATAAAATCGGAGGAATCTTGCGATGACCCCGAAATTGATTTTATGCCCATCATTGGTATCACTTTTCAGATGATCTTTCAGAAGGCCTTCTCCCGTCTTGTCACAATCCCATCAACAGCAACAAAACGTATAAAATGATACTAATAAAGTTTTATAAAGACGGGGGTCTTCTATACGGTTGAGTATAAAAGCAGTTTTCCATAATACTAGCACTAATCTTCGGCATCCTACCTCCTACATACTAGGGCGCTACATAAGTCTTGTCATACTTTCTGAAATATTTCTTCTTTTCGAAGTAGCCTAAAATGGCAGTAATACAGGTCTTCATACGTGTAAACCAGAGCAAACACATTGCTCAAGTATTCCTCTGGAACATAGCCGCATATCTCCACAAAAGCTCCTATAAGCTCCTATAAAAATCGAGTTCACGTAGTTAGATCAAATTCTTATAACAAATCACGGGACTAAGTCACACGTTGCTCCCTTAGTGCATCAGTCATCAAGTGCAGTACCCAGAGTAAACAAAGTTTCCGTACTTTCAAATGATGGTGAAGAATCCGATGAAAAGTTGGTTCACTTAACTTGAAGATTTCCTCGATCTGTCGGTATATCACATGTCGGTCTTCCTCCATTATTCAAAAAAATATATATATTATTGGGTGTAATTTATCTATGTAGATATGGGGTTGTGGCAAATAAAATAACGCGTGCTTTCAAATTGGGGTGATTTATTTTAAATCTGCACAACTTATTATAGGAGAAAACTTGCTAAATATAACCTAAAAAAAAAGAACTTCAAACCACGCTCATTCCGCCATACTCCAACCGTCCCCCTCTCTCTCTCTCCCCTCTCGGTCACACCTGAACATTCCTTTTCTTACGTTTCGTTCCTTCACGTCCTACATCTATAATATGTATGTATTTAGAGATATATAAGTATGTTTATCAGCAGACTGGTCTAGTTGCCATAGTACAGTCTCTGCTTAGTTTGGGATCAGACGACCGCGTGGGAGATGTGTCAAGTTATTATTATAAATAATTTTCGTACAGTCTCAATGATCTTATTGGTAGTCACATTCATCGGCCTGCCGGATCGTGCACCATCCTCCAAGTAAAAATTTCCGCGATCGAATTTAATTATACCAGCGTTCTATGATCCTTAGAGATAGACAAGTTTCCCTCAGTGCACTATTCATTTTCTTGAAACATTTTTGTTTAGTTAGAGGGGCTCGTGGCTAAGTGGTAACCGAGTAGGTTAACACATTACAAAGTTAAGTAATACTAGCCAGGTCAGTCTAGGATGGGTGACCATTCTTAACAAATTGAGACCCCTCCGTGCCTCGGAAAGCACGTTAAACCGTCGGTCCCGGGTGCCATACAAACATCTGTGGCATTCGTTACGGGTAGTTGGAGCCCTAAAAAGTCCGACAACCTGGTCTAACTACTGAACTTCGATATCGCCTAGTACTTGGGTTGTGGAGGTCTGATGGCAGTCGCTTCACGTAAAATATCAAAGTTTGGCCGTGTCGTAGTAGATTGAAAGCCGACCACAACTTAGTTGGGAAACAGGCGCGGAGGAGGATGATTTTTGTTTAGTTAAGCCCCGCTTAAAGTTACACAAAATAATTACACGAACGTAATAACGAAAGAAACCTGTCATTTTTATTTAAAAATCGAACAAATTATTCCTTGCCTCCAAATTTTTTTTTTTGTATTACAGATTATTTATGGATATGAATTCAAATCACAATGTTTTCAAATCTAGTTTGCACACGGCAAAACTTATGTAGCATCCTATATTATATATATAAATTAACTAGGTAAATAATGCTACTGTTCTATCATTAAAACATCCTCTTCACTTCCAACCCTAGAAACGTCGCTACAAGAGCTGAATAAACATGGAATATTAAATCGTTATGTTCGTGAATATTTACTTCGAAGAAACCATTCTTGCGATAACAAATAACTGTCATAATTACTTTAAGTAAGTATATAACACTATTGTATGAGTTTGCTCGATGTTTTGAAGTTTCGTAATAATATAGAGGAAAGATATGACATATTTTAGTTATACAGGGTGTATTTGAAAAAGGAAAACCTACTTGAATCACTGAAAAAGCATGACTCTAGCTTGCAGTTACAATAAGAATTTCAAAAAAGAAATAATCCGTTTACAAGTTGTGGCCGTTTGAATTTCTAGGTATTTTTGCCTCTCTTTTTCATAAAAGTGGCTTGTCATAGTTTCATAAAGCTGAAGGTTTTAAATCATACATATTTTTTACTTTAATCTAAAAAATTACCTGTGTAACAAACAGTCTCACAACCACTGATATAAACTATGAAAATCACTAACTAACAGTAACTGCCAAGTTGTTCGTACCTCTGTTCGCACTCAAGCCAATCGTTCCCACTTATTCCTACCCTTTTATAATCCCATTATTCGTTAATATTTATCAATCGACCAATAGTATTGCGTTACCAGCTTAACCAGTCAAAATAATGTCTATCAACCTTTTTTTATGAAATAGTGAACTGTGTTATCATCTATTATAGTTTGTCCCTATTTTTGATTAAAAAAAAATAAGAGTTTTTGATGTGGCGACAACACCCGGAAATTCAAACCGTCATATCCCTCGTCAGATCAGCTCCTGGTTATCATAATATTGCATTGTCACGCGATTTACACATCGATGCAAAATTTCAGCTCAATCGGTAACCGGGAAGTGGATCAAATTTAATTTGCAAGATTTGATGACAAACATCGGGACAGGTGAAACTAAATAAAAGCTTGTGAAAATTAAAACTCTCGCATCCCCTTTGATTGCGTCCCTAACCAATCAACTGTCAAATCTAAATAGAGATGATTAATTTTTTTTGTAAAAAGTATGATGCTAACAGACAGCTGTTGACAGCTGTCTGTTAGCATCAATGACATATTGGATCCGGTTGGCGTTTGCAGTCCCGTTATAATAGTTACTATTTTAGCCTTATTCAATTAATATATTTATTATAGCTTTGGTTTAAGGTCTTAAACTATCACAATTAAGCATTTAGTTACAAAGTAGCATATAGTACAGTTGTGCTTAGTGTCAACATCTCTAATTTTTCAGTCACTTTCATGACGACCGTTAAAAAATTTATTTTAACATTAGAATCGAAAAATCTCTTCTCATAATTATGCAATAATTTCTTGAAAAGGTAACAACACAAATTTATACCCTAAACTTCTATTGAATCGTTTGTTATTCTGGTAGCGGCCTATTCATTTATATGTGCGTTTCGTCCTACTATAGATAACCGTAGAATCGTAATGACTTATGAAACAATCAATATAAACTGTGTTTAGACTTCTAATGCATTGTAATATTATTGAATATCGATCGTCTTTTATGATAGTAAGCGATACTCGAAATACAATCAGATATCGAATGTATATAAAGGTTTCGAGATGAGAGCTACGAATTATTGAAGTCAAAGTGAAAATACTTATTTTGGTATTCACGTCACAAAGGAATGCTTATTGAAGTCAAAGGACACCTTCAGATATAGAAAAGGGGTTTAGTATCATAAAGAGATAAGATCGCAGTATTAATTTCACATAACGCGGTTTCTAAGTCACAGGTTATTTATCAAGAAATTTCAACTGCTTGCCAAACTAATGTTTGTATTGAATATCAAAGTATTAATGGTATACCACAGCTGAAGACCCATATTTAGGATTGTCAGCTTACCTTCTGAAAAATTCACCTTTCGACACTTATCGTTTAGGGTTCCGTAACTAAAGCGGGAAACACAAAACCACCACTTTAAAAGCTTCTAATATCATATAGAGTTATTATACTATTCTTCTTCCTTCTTCTCTTCCCACTATTGCTAAAGTTTTCTTATAAATTGACTTGTAATTAACTGTGTCAAAAATTCACCATTAATTGCTGCGAGATTTTAGCAAAAATCACATTAAATTTCTGATTACGCGGTAATTAATCAACCGACACTCAAATCAATGGCAACCCTGGACCTATTTACCTTAACATTTAAATATTCAGGTCAGGTCAAGGTCAGACTGGCTGAGGAAAAGTGCCCGGTCAATATCAGGCGGCTGCTGGACAGCTACCTCGACGGCAGATGTATAAACCTCAGGTACGCCGGTGCGGAACATCGCAGGGCGACACAAAAAGGCTGCGTCCAAGGGTCCATTAGCGGACCCATCCTGTGGAATATCCTCCTAGACCCTCTCCTTAAGGGTCTGCACGAACGGGGCGTCACCTGCCAAGCGTTTGCGGATGACGTGGTTCTGCTGTTCGCCGAGTGTACAGCGCTAGAGGTGCAGCGACGTGCCAATGCCGCCCTCGACTTTGTTCGGGGGTGGGGTGTTAAAAACAAATTAAAATTTGCGCCACACAAGACCTGCGCCATGCTTATAACGAACAAGTTGACACCCCGCTCCTGAGCATGGGCGGGGTCGACATTGGCATGTCCCGAGAGCTGAGGATTTTGGGGCTTACTATAGACGACAAGCTGACTTTTAACACCCACGTCGGCAACGTCTGTAGGAAGGCCCTAAATATCTACAAACAGCTCTCGAGAGCAGCGAAGATAAGCTGGGGGCTGCACCCTGAAATAGTACGCACTATATACACGGCGACGGTAGAGCCGGTCATCACATACGCGGCAGCAGCATACGCGCCCGCCACCGAGAAGCTGGGTGTCCGCAAGCTCCTCAACGCTGTGCAGAGAGGATTCGCGCAGAAAATCTGCAAGTCCTACCGCACTGTCTCCCTTAACTCGGCCCTGTTACTGGCCGGGTTACTGCCTTTGGACCTCCGTATCCAAGAAGCGGCTCGTCTATACGAAGCTCGCAAAGGGTCAACCCGGCTAGTGCTGGGAGACCGTGAGATAGAACGTGTGGTGGGATTTGCAGAATTACCGCACCCGGCTCTGCGTATGGACATGAGTTTCCAGAGTCTGGACGACCAAAGCCTGGTAGACCAGCATAACGTGCAGGCGCTCCGCATCTTTACAGACGGCAGCAAGTTACAGGGCAGGGTCGGTGCCGCGCTGTCCATGTGGGACAGCCGGACCGAAACCAGAAGCCGGAAACTGTGCTTGCCAGCGTACTGCACAGTCTACCAGGCCGAGCTCTTGGCCATATGCAGAGCTACGAGCGAAATCCTCAAGTGCAGCGTGGAGAGCTTCGGCATCTACAGCGATTCGAGGGCGGCGCTGCAAACAGTTACGAACCCCGGGACTCTGCATCCCCTCGCGATCCAGGCACGCCGCAACCTCAGCCAAGCCTTGATCCAGCACAAAGATGTATCCTTGTTCTGGATTAAGGCCCACGCCAACATCGATGGAAACGAGCGTGCCGACTTTCTGGCAAAGGAGGCGGCGCTGTCGAGTCGGAGGAAGCCTGACTACGACCTGTGTCCGCTTTCATTCGTCAAGCAGGAAATTCGCAGCGGTTCCCTTGACGAATGGAACCGGCGATACCAGTCGGGGCAGACGGCCTCCGTCACGAGAGCGTTCTTCCCAAACGCGAGGGATGCGTATCAATTGGTGCGGAAAATCCAACCGCAAGGCGTGGTAACACAGATATTAACGGGACACGGGGGGTTCTCCCAATACTTGCATCGCTTCAAGTGTCGGGAGAGCCCGTCGTGTATCTGCGACCCAGAGGTAGAGGAAGATGTAATGCACGTCATCTTTCAGTGTCCAGTATTCGGCTCCCGTAGACACGAGGCTGAACAACGCCTAGGAGCGCGAATAGCCAAAGATGACGTGCATACACTAATTGCCGATAAGGAAAAAAGAGTGCAATTCCTAAAATTCGCAGAGGACATTTGCAAAACTGTGATAGAGAGAAACAAACAAGAGTAACTTGTTTCTCTCTAACATAAATAAAATAAATTAATAATAAAGGAAAGAAAAATAAACTATTAGAAGAATAAAAATAAAAAGATGGAAAAAGGCTCTTGTCATGCAAGAGGATAGCTGCATCACTTACTAAAAAAAAAAAAAAAAAAACATTTAAATATTAGTTCGCATAAATAATTAGGATTCAACTTGCTACTTACTGAATAAAATATTGAGCGACAGACGTCGAATGCCATATTTATGATAGGCACAACAAAAATAATACCCTATTTAGTTTGAAGTACTAATGTAATATTCAAGTTAGTAACTTAGATAATATACTTGTAACAGCAGTTAGTAAGTTCTTGAAAAAAAAAATTGGTAGGTAACTGTACCTACAGGGATATCAAGCTGATGACGTCAACGAATAGCAATGACTGTCCATGTACTTTTGTAACCCACAGTACACTGCTAACCAGTAGTTGCCATTTCTTGATTAATTAGTTTTTTTTTTTGTTTTTACATAAGCTTAAAACTCACGTTCAATAAAATATTAATAAAGATGACATCGGAGTGTAGTTCACAAAAAATCGGGTAAGTTATCTATTTTCATGTATAATTCTAATTATTAGATGTAAAAATGTAAAAAATATTAGTGAATTTAAACCCCAGAGAGTCCTAATTCTGTATTGTGAATTTCTTATAGTGTCAAGGTGTATTATCAAAGATTACTAGTTTACTTTGTCACTGTATGGCCAAGCTCTTCCCCTGTATACTTAATACACCATACCCCGCGTGCATATGTACACTTCACTGGCTCGCCTACTCACTATAGATACGCAAGCTAACACGTCTGCACTCGCCTGTGGCTCATGCAATACTGACCAACCAGTCATCTTTCCAGTAAGCATGAGATAGTGCTTATAACTATTATTTAGTTCTACCCTACATACACTATACTCTGGCTAAGCTGTTACCCTGACTGACAATAGACATGAATAGTGGCTGCTAGAACCAAAACCTAGTTAAAAACAACATGTTACCGTACAATCAAGTGAGAGAGAATACGACTTGGTTGTATCTTGATTTGGTATGGTAAATAGTGGCCAGTGTCTGCCAAGTTTGTGGGCACGCTTGATCAGCAGCAAAAGCACCCTTCTTGATTTAACCTCGAAATAATTACTTATCGTACCCTCGTCGATGTAGTACAAAGGATTCCACATAGTAAAATAGACGCCGTTTATTGAACCAAAACATATCCAACTTAAACATTCAACAAAAAACACATAAATATATTTGGCATTAGACACAACTCTTTAGGCTGAAAGGCGAAACTATTAAGAAGTTGGCCTATATTTTGCCATAACATTTTTCTCACAATAAATTACGAACACAATTGCTGGAATACATTATGTCTGAACTATTTATTCATATTAGTCAGACCCCCAAGGTTTCATCTGATCATTGAACAAGATACAGTCATACATTATAGCAGTAAAGCTTAGCTTCAACATTCAACAAAACTTCGAAACATTTAAAAATATGTATATTATGACTAACTACGTACGTAACTAAAAGGTATTTAACAGTGGGTTATAGATCAACTTACGTAATATATGGGTGATTTTTACATAATGGATTGTTTAACAGTCAATACAATCAACATCGTTTTTAGCCCGCACTAGCACCCTACAGGCTACAGGCCTGTTTTGTACGGTGAATCCTCACAATTTCCTGGAATCACATCTTCTTGACGATGGAATCTCACCATCACGTTTGCACTCATAACACAAGATTTTCTACATGCTTTGGCCAGACACGTTGTGTTTGACTTGATCACCGACGTCCTGGTCATTAAAGTATCTTGCTCACCACTGTCTTCAACTTTCTTTTTTGGTTGCGTTTTGGTGCATCATGAATGAGAGAGCAGCTTTCTTTGAACCTTTCTATGTTGTACAGCTGCTGTATAACATAGAAAGGTTGTTTTTTGAGCCACTTAAATCAAGTTAATAAAGAAGACCAAAACATTTGTTCAGATGTTTTGGTTGATTGTTGATTTTGGTAAGCTTAGCGAAGTATGTCGAATTTGTCCATTGTTTACGATCCATGTTAAGGATTGTCTGTTTGTATCAGTTAGGAGCTTGCCAGCGTTTTACGCGCCGCGTAAACAAACAGAACGCGACCAGTCTGGTACCAACACTTAATAATAAATTCCCATTTGTAGTGGCAGTTTGTGTCATGAGCTATCTGAGAGTAGTTTTTAGTTGCTTAATTTTTTAACTATCATTTATTTTTTAAATTAAATCTATCATTATTTTTATCTCTAATCTATTATATCTAGCTAATAGTTTACAGAATAGTTAATATCAAATATCAAAATCATATATAGTAATACGTAGGTAACGTACACAAGGCGAACTTATTGGAGACACTTAAATAAATAGTGACTCTTGTTACTTGGCAACAAAGAGTAATTTAGCATGCATGGCATGTCCTATGTGACACTAAAATTGCCACGAGTAGTTTATTATGTGTCTATATGCATTGTACTCATGAAAACTTCTTTTATTAAAAAAATATCTATATATACGGTCGAATTGAGAATCCCTTTTTTTTTTTCGTCGTTTAAAAATATTGTGAAACAAAAACACATCATTATGGTAAATGTGCTTTTTAACTACTGTATTTTGTATAGGGGAGGTAGTTTCGTAGTAAAGTGGCTCCAACGATAAAAAAAAAATACTTAACTACAGAAAGTACACTTGCTACAAAAAAATAGAAGTTTTGGTTTAGACATGCAACATGCATGCATAAGACAACCCTCCCGGGTATGTATAAACCAAATCAACTATAAACTATAAACAATCAATCAATCAATCAGCCTATCATAGCCCACTGCTGGACACAGGCCTCTCCCAATCAACTAAACATGGCAAAAAAATTACCTCTGCAATTACCACAGACCTACGATATAACGGGCCCATTCACTGCTATTCTGCAAAGTTTATTTAGTATTATTGTGTGAGATGCCATACATATCTCTTCGTGAGGCATTACTGGATGAGTCTAAGGCTATCTTTCAAGCGACTGGATTTAATATTATACCACAGCTTTTCATAAGATCTACGCACTTTTGAATCACAGGTCCAAACACAACCATTAAACTATTATACAATAAACCTTTTTTACTTTGCATTTTTGAAGATGATTATTTAATATCTGCACCATTGCCCGCTATATCTTATGCATTGTGCCATCCCCACAACCAACGGATTTGGTCTCGTGCCAACTGTCTAGTGTGAACCGACTTTGTCTGAGAAAAACTCGATTTGTGTCTCGTATAATGACCGAAACGAATTGTTATAGTTTTTTGTTGCCCCCATTTCTTTCTCTCGTAGTTGCTCTACGGCGTAGCTTCTCTACGGCGTAGTTCTACGGTTTAAATTATGGCTTAGGTTTATGCTATTCCTGTGTTTTTTTTTGACAAATATAAATTAAAGAATGGACAGAAAACAACGTCTTGAAGTGAGGCACATGAAAACTTGGTGATCCTGGTGTACAGGAGTCATAGCAGTGTAGGTTTGATTATTCGGAAAATAAAAAAGTTTCACACAGAACCAGAAATTACTAGCTAAACATGTGTCCGACTTTTATTAATTGGAGTGGCACAACCAAAACGAAAATGTTCATTCGGAATTCACAGGCCAGTTAACTAATGTGGCCTCGGCCTTATGTCGGAGACCTACTTAATTTACTTAAACAACGCTTCTGGTTTAAATACATTTCATTCGTCCCATGAACTTTAAGTTTTTTTTGTTAATATTCTGTTGTACGTGTCTATTTCGAGAAATCCAGTCTAGTTTTGGACCCAACGGGGGCTCTTTATCAACGAGTAAAGCGACCTGCCGCGACGGTGTTAGGCGTCACACTCCACTTTTTCATCTAATACATATTTTTGTTAACAAAATTAATATTACATACCTACTGAATTACACTGTGTAAAAAATAAACAGATATATTTACATCTATATATAAATAAGCAATGACAAAACAGTTAAGAACCATTTTCTTTTATATTTGTCAACTCATTTTCTTTTTTAGGGTTGCGTACCTCGAAAGGAAAAAACGAAACCCTTATAGGATCACTTTGTTGTCCGTCCGTGCATCTGTCTGTCTGTCTATCAAGACTCATTTTCTCAGGAACGCGTGGAGGTATGAAGCTGGAATTTATATCAAATACTCAAGTCTACTGTCCCTTAGAGCTGTGAAAAAATCAAACTTCTAAGCCAACGCAATCAAAAGATACAGCGGTTTATGGCGCAAATTACCGCAAATTTTCGACACTCGCAAGGGAATCAAAACCTACTGGGTACTTCCCGTTAACTCAGAATCTTGAAATTTGGTACGAAGCAACGTCTTATAGCACAGATAAAGGAAAAATTGCAAAAACCGTAAATTTTTTTTTGTTAAATTCAGTGTTAGGAATAAAACAAATCCTACCTTTTAAGGGGCTTTAATTTTATAAACGTTTAGTTTAGACGTTTAGTCGCAGATATATAATGTACGAACATATAAGAGTAGACACATGGAAATTCATTCACAAAAAAGTTAGTAAACAATCATAATAACCCCGCCGCGAGTCACGTGCATATTCCATTGAATAAAAAACATAAAAAAAAAAAACAATCATTGTATTAAGTAAAATAAATAGAAATTATTATTTTTTTTCGTACAATTACGTCATATTTCATATAGATAAATATTTTGTGACTTATTTTCTAACAATGGCAGTAATCATTGTTTCCTAAGTGTACTAGAACAAGAGAGATCGATTAAGTTAATATTTCGTATGAGAGAGGGCAGACATGAATAAAACTACCTATGGTATATATATATATATATATATTATATATATATATATATATTTCTGAAATAGCTGCATAAAAACATGAAAATTGACATGAAGATTCCTTATATATTGGTAATGGCATGAGCACCTGCAACGCAAGAGTCATAAGTGCAATACCAGCCTTTAAAGTGGGAGTAGGGCAAAGGGGGAATAGGGGGTGAGGATGGGCGAGAGGGAGAAGGAAGGGTTAGGGGCTCCGGTAACCTATTCTATCTCATCATCATCATTGTAAGCATTATTATTGGTTTCACTAGCATACTAGGTCACCTGAATAGCAACGACCCCAATATAGTTTCCGTATACATTACTTACTTTTAATATGTCTACTACTTAGTAAGCGAAATGCTTGTTCCATGTGTGTATAAATGTTAGCTCACACACGTTTAATATTAAGGTATTAAATAGATACTGAACACTCCACCACAGTAGTTTCCCTACAATCATCTTTCTCCTCTTTTTCCGATATTTTTTTTGAGTTGGCTCAATGTGTAACACTGGAAATGGTTTTGGCTGATTTCTTTTAAGGCTATTACCCTGCTCAATGACCTTGAAGATTTGATCTCTGTACTAGTATTTGTTACTTTGGCGCCGCCTACCGACAAACGACCATACTAAACAATTAAGGGCCACAGATTAAGCAAGAACACAGATATGTCGCAGAGTTGTTATCGTGTTTGCCTATTTCATTCGCTCTCTGAGAGAATTAATTAACATTTTGTACCTCTAGTTTTTGTAGTCTTATACTCTCTCTAATTAAGGTGTCATATATTAGCACCCGTGCTAATATATGACACCTTCTGAAGGTCTGATTATTACCAGGTAAGTGCTTATCGGTTCTCAGTAACGGAAATAGTTAGGATGACCTAGCTTTTAAAATTTATCTAATAAAGCACGAGTGCTACTGCATGACAGATTCTGAAGGTCCTATGTCATCATCTGAGAACCGATAAGCACTTATCTGGTCATCCAGATAAGTGATTATCGGTTCTCAGTAACGAAAATAGTTAGGATGACCTACCTTTTAAAATTTATCTAATTGAGCACGGGTGCTACTGCATGATACATTCTGAAGGTCTTATGATGACCAGATAAGTGCTTATCGGTTCTCAGTAACGGAAATAGTTAGGATGACCTACCTTTTAAAATGTATCTAATTGAGCACGGGTGCTACTGCATGATACATTCTGAAGGTCTTATGATGACCAGATAAGTGCTTATCGGTTCTCAGTAACGGAAATAGCTTTTGAACATTTACTTAATTGTACACGGGTGCTTTTGCCTTTAGGACTTTTCCCAACAATTGTTTTATATATTATGGAAACAGGTTTCCTTTTATTGTTAAAGTTAACTGCAGACGCTGAACATCGAGTATGGTATCCACGCCGGCACGAGTAATTCACTCTTTTACCACCCACAAATTTGGCAACCACGCTATGAAAATTTTCCACGATGTTACTGTCAACGAGACTTCTGGAATGCCCTGCAATAATATTAACAAAAAAACATATTTTCTGCCATAAGAAACTTGTAAAAAATGCTTGCGGAAGAATCTCAACTTTTGTGGACTGTTACAAAAATGGTTTTTTACATTTGGTATGGTTACCAAAGAAATGTAAATGTACAGCTTGATGTCCTCAAAAAGTTTCCGAGTGCTAAAATCTAAAGGGGAATACTCTGCCAGCTAGACTGTCCGTCTTGGTTGTTAACTTTTTCCGATTTTAATTTATAAAAAAGTTAGCGTAGTAACTGCTTACAAAAATTCAAATTTTAATTTATTTTTTATTTATTTAACATTGTTTTTTGATTGGCGTAGCAATAAAAGACAATGTTTAAATATTTTTTTGTTTTATCGTATCTATAAAAAACGTAATAATTTATAGTATATCTGAAAAATAATTAATCTAAAAAATACCGCAGTGAAGTTCCTGATTTCGTAATACGGGTTTCTTAATTACCTTAAAAATACTAACTTCGGTATGCTAAGGTAATATTTTTGCTATAACAAACTGGTAATAAACAACACACCACAGAAAACAAAAGTGATACTTTAGTTTCTCTGTAACTAGGTATTTTTTCTCAAAATCAAGACTGTCATTTTCACAGTCAACCTAATCTCTATGAGTCCTTTCAAATGCGTTCATCACGATGGTTCTACGTAGTGCCGTCAATGAGATACTATACCCACCTTCAGAGTTCACCATCAGGTAGATGATATCATCAGTCACCAAGGTCTGCATAAGACCTTTCAAATGAGACCAAACACGATGGTTCTACGTAGTACCGTCACTGAGATCCTATACCCACCTTCGGAGTCTACCATCAGGTAGGCGACATCATCAATCACCGAGGTCTCCATGAGACCTTTCAAATGAGACTAAACACGATAGTTCTACGTAGTACCGTCACTGATATCCTATACCCACCTTCGGAGTCCACCATCAGGTAGGCGACATCATCAATCACCGAGGTCTTCATGAGACCTTTCAAATGAGACTAAACACGATAGTTCTACGTAGTACCGTCACTGATATCCTATACCCACTTTCGGAGTCCACCATCAGGTAGGCGACATCATCAATCACCGAGGTCTCCATGAGACCTTTCAAATGAGACCAAACACGATGGTTTTACGCAGTGCTGTCACTGAGATCCTATACCCACCTTCGGAGTCCACCATCAGGTAGGCGACATTATCAGTCACCGAGGTCTCCATGAGACCTTTCAACTGAGACCAAACACGATGGTTCTACGTAGTGCCGTCACTGAGATCCTATACCCACCTTCGGAGTCCACCATCAGGTAGGCGACATTATCAGTCAATGAGGTCTCCATGAGACCTTTCAAATGAGTCCAAACGCGATGGTTCTACGTAGTACCGTCACTGATATCCTATACCCACCTTCGGAGTCCACGATCAGGTAGGCGACATCATCAATCACCGAGGTCTCCATGAGACCTTTCACCTGAGACCAAACACGATGGTTCTACGTAGTGCCGTCACTGAGATCCTATACCCACCTTAGGAGTCTACCATGAGGTAGGTGACATCATCAATCATTTAAGTCTCTATCCTCCGTCAAACGATTTGACCAATGGCAGGAAACGAGATCAAGTCGAACTAAACTGCGTTTTCATATTTTACTCAATGAATTTCATTGAATAAAACGTGAGTACTCAGTTTAGTTGAATAAAACGTGAGTACTCAGTTTAGTTGAATAAAACGTGAGTACTCAGTTTAGTTGAACAGATTTTCCCGGCCTCGCTTCACCTTACATTTATTTTTATAATCAAGCTTATTCTATGACACGTTCTTAAAACAAAACGAAATTACAAACTACTTTACATATATTTACGAACTTAATATCTGTTCTTATTTTACTAAATATTTTTATTTGTACTATTTTTTTTTTTATTTTTTTTTTATTTTTAGAAAAAGACAACGCATTAGGAATTACTCCTGTGTCGCGGGGGACTTTACAAACATACAAACAACGGACACAAAGAACACCCAGACTATGGTGGGAATCGAACCCACGACCTCTGGCTTAGCAGTCAGTGTCACTAACCACTAGACCAACAGGCCAGTCGGTGCAATATGATTTCATTCAAAAATCATATAACAGGAGAACTTTTAGATTTAATTTGGAAAAAATAACGCGCGTACAGCCAGCCCACCCACCCAAGAGTCATTGAGACACTGATGTATCGCGCCTGGACTGTGCGTCACAGGCCTTTGCGGGGGTGCTCCAGCGGGGTACTAAACAATACAAATTGTGAAGTACGTCATTACATATTTTTTGGTATAAAATTCATGTCGAACTATTTAGCCGTTGCAGAGAAAAACTACAGTTTAGGTTGAAAAAGGACTTGTTTAATGATTTTTTTTTAACAAAATTTGGTAAATATTAATAAAATTTTAAACAATACAATGTATTTGTGACGACCTTAAGTACACTATATATTTATTTTATGGAAAACGCACAAAGGGATTCATCTACAATCGTTTTTAAACAAATGGTGTTTTTAGGATTTGAGCGAGGTGCCTCCCCCTTAATGCTAGCCGTCTGCCTGACACCAACCCTCCTTGATAATATAATCGCTTTCAGACGGGACAAAGGAAGAAGGTAATTGAGGTAACGAAAAAAGAAAAGGTAGCTAGGGTAAGGGATACCGCAAGTCTCAGATGGGGAAATGAGACTGAGACTACAGTAGCTCGAAGAGACTTTGGTTGATTACCCGTGTGTCCGTCCTGTGATTGGAGAGGCGGTGGCGACTTCTACATACAGCAAAAAGAAACATACTCCAACATCATCTACAACCTATTAATCCTGCATCGCACTATGAGAGCTCTGGCGCCGATTAGTATATATACAACTTCCCAACATCCACCGTTGGGCCGCGGCCCGCTAGGCATGATCACCTCGCCTGGTCGGAGGATCCTCCCTTTGTGTTGGAGGGACATAACACCCGTTCTTCCACAAGGCCACTAGGACAGAATATCCAATGGCCATGCGAATGTTTCTATCTGTAAACATTTATAACTGGTTGTTAAAAACCATAGGAAAATAACATCATAGTTTTAATCCAGCTATCTGATGCTAGGAGCGACAAAACATGTGCCTCAGTTCTCAACCGATCTATGAGAATTTATTTAACTTAGCTTTGCACGTGGAAAAGTTTTATTCCGCAATTTATCGAATTATAGAAAGATTGAGTTAAATTACTTAAGCTTCAGCTTTAAGTAATTTAGTTAAGTGATATTCGCCATTGGTATCTATTATTAACCTTTTATATTTCAGGCTCCCTCAGTCCGTTTGTTTATTTGCAAAAGTTAGGCATTATTTAGGTATCGTATATATTGCATCGTAAAAGTGAAGATATTCCTGTCTCTGGAGAAAATGGTTCCGTCCATGAGAACTAGTACACAACTAGTAAACAATTAAAAACAAAAATATCTCTTTACTAGTTTTTTTTTTAAAAGACAACTCCCACATTAGGAATTACACCTGTGCCGCGGGGGACTTTACAAACATACAAACAACGGACACAAGGAACACTCAGACTCAAGTGGGAATCAAACCCACAACCTCTGGCTTAGCAGTCAGGGTCACTAACCACTAAACCAACAGGCCAGTCAACCAGTTGTGGAACATATTTTCATTTCACTTTAAATACTTGGTTCTGTCCATGTTCCGTAGTGAGGTCTAGTATCCTGGCTAAACCTGGCTACTATCCTGGTAAAAAAAACTTTTAGTTGTGTAACGTGTTTTCATGTTACTGTAAATACGTTTTCATATCTTTCATATTTACGGCATAATCGCCTGTCTTTTTTTATCTTTTATATCCGGATATATATTGTGTACTATGCTTTTTGTCCCGTTAATGTTTTAGCCTTATCTGTTCGCCATGTTGTTATTTAGCTTGCGTTTACATATCCGTTTTATTGTTATAGATACGAGTAAACGTTGTTATGGCATCAGAACAATTTGTTTTTATTTCCGTACGATGAATTTGTGGAAATAGATTTATTTGTGCTTTTACCGAGGATGAAACTGTCAGAGAGCGTGGTATGGGAAGTTCACAGATAAGCCACGTGCCAAGTGATAGCTTTTATCATTGTTTATTTTGAGTTTCGCCATGTAACGTCTAATTCAATGTTCTTTTATCCGTTTTAATTGTTACTTAAAAGCGTTTAACTGTACTAGATGACAGACTCTCTTGCAGGTGACAAATGACATTGATGCTAAAGGTAACCCCGAAACCTAGATACATACACTTGATGTTGTCCACAAAACAAAGTAGGATACAAGTTTGAACTAAAAACTTACGAGTTTATATTGTCTTAAAATAGTAACTTTATCGCAATTTGTGATCTCTGAGCTATGTGAGATATAAATAATGATGGAGTATACAATTTGAAGAATTTTTGGTATAATTACACATTCTCATTCTTTTCAATGGAAAATTTATATTATATTGAAAGGTCATCGTTTTAGAAAATAGACAGAGACATCACTATTAAACTTTTTCACATTCACTATTAAATTAAATATAATAAAAAAAGTACATAATATTATTTGTTATCCGCTTTGTTTCATTGTAAATTTATGTTTTGAAACAGGAATATACCCGAATCAACTAAAGGTATCCATTATTAAGCCATTGTATAAAAAAGGAGAAAAGACGCTAATAACAAATTATAGACCGGTTGCACTAATTCCCATATTTTCTAAAGTCATAGAGAAATTATTTTACCATCGCCTTTACAATTTTCTTGAAAATAAAAATATATTAGTCCCGGAACAAAAAGGTTTCAGGAAGAATAAGTCAATAAATGCTGCCATCTTCGACTTTCTTAAACAATATATGAATAGTGTATATAACAGAGTACTATACTATATACTAATGGAAATGACTACGTCGTTCGATTATGTGGACCATAAAATCTTAATCGACAAACTTTCCAGATATGGAATACGTGGTAAATGTCTTGATCTATTAATATCTTACTTAAGCAACCGGCAACAATACACAGAAATTGCAAATATTGATATTATAACTAAACTTAAAATAAATATAGATCTAAACATAAAGTGGTGTACTTGGACCTCTATTATTTTTAATTTACATCAATGATCTCCCGAAAAATGCGATTCACCCAACGGTACTTTTTGCTGACGACAGCACAATAGTTGATCATGAACAAGAAGTAAATGATACGCTAAAACAAACCATAGAATGGCTACAACATAATAATTTAAAATAAATCTAGACAAAACTCACATCATGCAAAAAGTCAACGACAATACGAAAACCAGTTAAACATTAATTATGAAGGAGTACCAATCGTTATAAAAGATAACACCAAATTCTTAGGATTAATTATAGATAATAAACTAACTTGGAAACAGCACATAGAGGAATTATGTAAGAGAGTAAACAGTTTTGCCTATGCCCTTTAAGCATGTGAATCGTGAAACGGTACTCATAGCTTATCATAGTTATGTTGAATCTATTATAAGGTACGGCATAGAGTTCTGGGGAAATTCCACTGATAAGAATATAGTTTTCTTAGCACAAAAGAAATGTATTCGTGCAATATGTAATTTACGTTCTAGGGATAGTTGTCAGCCATATTTTCAAAATTTACAATTACTTACGTTTTCTAGTCTATATGTACGAGTATATGAGGTAGCAGTATTTGTGAAAAAAATCCACATTTATTTCATAAAAGAGAACCAGCAGATGTCAGATTAAGGAAAAGAGAGTCAAATGTTCTCCGTACAGGTCCTTGTAATACAGCAGTTTTTAGAAAAAAGCATATTTGAAATGGTTCCAGTAATATATAATGAAATTCCCAAAGACATCAGGGGTTTAGAATTTTTCTTTTTTAAAAAAAGCTTTTAAGGAGTTCCTAATTAAAAAAATTTTTATTCTACCACGGAGTTTATTGATTATAAGTCTGATTAGTTTATTTATGTTATTTTTTTTTGTTTTGTGTTGTTAATTTGAGGATAAATGATTTAGATAAAATAAGCCGTTATAATTAAGGTTAAGATTTTAGCCATTAATAAAATTTGTATGCCTATGGGTACAATGTAGAGACCTATTTTAAGTACGTAACATCTATTATTAATTTTAACTACATTGACAAATAAATATTTCTATTTCTATTAAAAAGTAAAAAAAAATAAACAAATACAAAATAACATACAAACAATTGCGTTAAAATTTGGAAAATAAATACACAACACACAAAATCGAAACTCGGGTAAAATACGAACACAATTGAAATCCTTCAGAAGTCATTGCTAAATATAGGTCATAAACAATAAGAGAGCGATCAAAAACAGAACCTCATTAAATATTAAAACTTTCAACTTTCGGACAATCGAACAATCCGTCCGATCCTGTCCGGAATTGTCCGAAACTTTGTCCGGATAATAACTCGTTAACGAATCTTAATTTCGTAATGAATTCCGTTGTTGAATTGTTTCAGCGTCCGTACCGTACTTAATTAAATAAAATTAGTTACAGTCTATTGATTTTGTCGAGTGTTTTATTGCTGGGCGAAGAGAGGATGAAAATGGGGAAGCTGTATTATAGAATTGTACTTAATTTACATCGTTTTATGACAGAAACATATAAACACCATAGCCTCGTAAAATAAACGAGAAACGCCTTACAAGAAGATTGGACCAAAGAAGTATCAAGCTGAAAACAGTAAATAAATAATAGTCCTAGCTAGTAAAGTCAAAGGGACTGATATAGACTTAGCAGTTTATACCAAATAAGGTGGGCTGAGTTGAATATTTTTTTTAGTGATTGAAGTAGTTGATTAACCTTTAAATGCTGAAAAACACTCAAAATTATGTCAAATTTGTGGCATGTTACTATTGTTTTCTCATTAAATGTTTATTTTGTAAAGTGAGCCGTAACGAAGTGGATGGTCCTTCTTCATTGTTACTAGGTACTCTCTGCATTTTCATCTCTCTCTGCATGCTAACGCTATCTAAATTAATCCTTTCGACAGACGATTTAATACACAAAAATGTTCATCTTTACAGAGTTAAGGGGGATAATTATAATAGTGGAAGAGATCCGCTACTATAAAATATGTAAGTTTGTAGTGATATCTTGTGAAGAGTCTTTATGCTTCGGCTATATTTATAACTAGCAATAGCCCGAGGCTTCGCTTGCGTTAATTTCGAGCGAGTAAGGCAAGAACAGTACTTGTTTTTGGATACATTTTTGGACATGACAGTACCAATGTAACAAACAAACGAACACACATTCGCATATAAAATATTAGTTAGGATTGACGACTATTTTTAAAAGTCCAGTATTAATTTTCATGTTTTATCGGCTAAATCAAGTATTTTTTTGCAACAACGAAGCTCAAAACAAGTTTAGCTACTGGTGGTAAATAGTTCATATCGCAATGCTAGTGACGTCACTTTCTTTTCATGAAACTGGTTAACAAATATTCGAATTTAAAACTTATAGATCAACACATACAGAGTCACTTTTATTTTGAAAAAAAGATCTAGGCTTCCTCGCAAAATGTATAAATAAGTACACGCGAGCGAAGCCGAGCGGGAACTGCTGGTCGAATAAGCCTTGTGAGAAGAAATCGGGCAAACAAACTCACGGTCACCCTTTTAAATTAACATGGGGGACCCATGCTTTGGCACGCATGGGTGGGCTCGACCGGAATGATACCACGGCCTTACCGAAAACCGGCAGTGAAGCAATACTTGCATTGCCCTAAACCTTCCCTCTCCCTCCCCCTATCCCCCCTTGCCACCCCTCCCCTACTCCCACCTTAAAGGCCGGCAAGTGGCAGCCCACTAGTGATTCTTGAGTTGCAAGTATCCATGGGCGGCAGTAGTCATTTACCATCAGGTGACCCGTCTGCTCGTTTGCTCCCTATACCATAAGAAAATCTAGATAGTTTTAACAAGCACAATGCCTTTTCTACATTGGGTTTCAATTACCTTATCCGTGAATATTCACTTACTACAGTACTAAAAATAGTAAAATTATACCTAGTTATATTATAATTATGTCAAGTATTCCGCCAGAAGTTTACTGAAGGATTAGGGCGAGGTGCAATGAAAAGCGGAAAGAGCTTTTTAGGAAATAGAACAATGAATATTTCCGCTTAAATTTGAGTGGTCTGGTTGATCTGCAGTAGTGTCTGCAATATCATTAACAGTTTACATATTATAGATAGATAGATAGATGTACTCCTTACTGTACACAAACCAATAGGTTACAATATTTTATTTATATCTAAATTCTTACTAGCCAATATTATGTCACCATGATCGCACACTGCGATAAGGTCACCCTTATCGCCATGTGCGATGTCTTCCAGGCAACCATTGGATGGATAGAGAAACATAGATGAAAAGAGAAAATATTTTTTGTATTTCTATTTAGTGTAAAATAAAAGTTACTATATTATCTTTATCTTTCTTAGTTGTTATATAAAATTTAGTTTCTTATTCTCTCTATTAACAGACACAAATATAAACATTATGATAATTCCTAGTTCAGTTTGGGAATTATTAATAAATGGCCTATCATTTCTGATTGGCCAATGCGTGCACATTGCAAGAAGATAAAGTTAAAATATGCCAAAATAAATAACGTTTTTCACAGCCTTTCATACGTACGATATATATTTTTATTATGGCCCTGTTATCACATAAGAAGGAGTAAGCAGAGCTGTATTACACCCTCCCATTCTGTCAATACTAATTTTGGTTCTACGCTAGTGGTCAATATTAGAGGACAAGTCACATTACCAGACTGCATCACATTTTATAATAAAAACACTTATAAGTAAGTGACACACACTCACACATGATATACCTATTCCTTTTAATTAAAACCAACATTAATTATTAAGATCTTTAATGACTTAAGTATACTAATATAGCGCTTAATCTCCAATAATAAAGATTATTACTATTATTATATTAATTTACCGACTTGGGAATCGATGTTTTTAATCATTGTTTTTAAGCTTCCATGACTTGTATACATTTCATTATGTAATTGGGAAAAGGTATTTCCCCTTACAAATATTATCGCGATTAAGTCCCAATTTGCACATCTAAATAAAACTATATACTATAAACTACTATAAAACTAAAAATCACACTTGAACCGAATTAAAAACTTTCACTGCACACTTCCACTATTCACCTCCTAGTTTCACCATCAGACCATCATCACCAAGCTCAATCAGTTTGACTCCAAAACCAAACCTTATAAGCCCAAACTCGAGGGGCTTACAAGTAGCCACTGAAGAGTTCAACTATCTACTTCCTGGCTCTATCATCAGATCAGCTCCAAGATGCCAAATTGCAGTATTATCATCCAAACGATATGTATCGATATGTTTGTCGTGGATTGTGTACAGTGTTGTTTCTACTCTCTACTAATAATTCTGACAAAGACCTCAGCAGCCTTGAGTTTACACGTGCAAAATTGCCTATCTTCATGTTACTTTGTCTATGAAATACAAACTAATACAATAGAAGCTCAATCGAAATTCCTGTTATTCATATTAAGTAAATTCGGTATAAACTAATATCCACTTGGAGCACGAAAATATTTTAATATAAGCCCGTCGAATACAAATTAGATTATATATATATATATATATTTATATATATATATATATATCCGATAGGACCTTCAAACCTTCAAGAAAAGAGCGTACTCCTATCTCAAAAGCCGGCAGCGCACTTGTGACTCTTGAGTTGCAGGTGTCCATGGGCGACGGTAGTCACTTACCATCAGGTGACCCGTCTGCTCGTTTGCCCCCTATAATATAAAAAAAAAAACGACACATACATAGAATTTAATTTCGATGCGACGATTAGAAGTAGGTTAAAATTGACTATCAAGATTTGTTTACTTAATTACAAGTGAAGTTAATAAAACCGTATTTCAAACGATTATAAATTTTACTGTAGTAGGTATCCAACCAATACATTTCTTGTTGCCACGCTTGCGCTGAGACCTGGGCTCCTTACAAATAATTAACTGAAATATCCAAACTGTTTGAACACTTCACTTCTTGATAACACAAGGGCCGGTGCTGATTTGTATTCGACGGCCTTATATTAAAATATTTCCGTACTCCAAGTGGATATTAATTTAAACCGAAGTAACTTAATATGAATTACAGGAATTTCAGTTGAGCTTTTATTGTATTAGTTTGTATTTCATAGACAAAATAACATGAAGATAGGCAATTTTGCACGTGTAAACTCAAGGCTGCTGAGGTCTTTGTCAGATTAATTAGTAGAGAGTAGAAACAACACTGTACACAATCCACGACAAACATTTGTGAAATGTTAAGCATGAAGAAACAGTTTGGAAAGAGCTAAAGTTCAAACACAGAAATATTTATTTACTTTCTTTTTCTACATACATATGCATTCAGTCATGATATATACAAGATACTACTATACTAGTATACTTCGTTAGCGTGGAAATTTTTGTTGAAATCTATCCCACGGGAACAGTACATTTTCCGGGATAAAAAGTAGGCTGTACTATTCCAGTTTATAATCTATCTCTGTGCCAAATATTACCCAGATCCGTTCAACCGTTTCTGCGTGAAAGAATAAAAAAATCCATCCATCCTCACAAACTTTCGCCTTTATTATTATTATTTTAAGTGCCTAGTGCTATCTCGACCATTTCTGGTCTTTTGTAGCGCACTCTTGTTTTGAACTTCACTGCTCGAAAAACCTCCAGATCCTATCAGCAGTAATAGGGAATATGCATGTATTTTTTTTTATCTTATATTGACTTGTTCTATTATTCTACCCTAATAAAAAATATAAATAACCTTGGCAATGTTCAAATTAATTTTTAAAATAACATTGAAAACATCGATAAAATTTGATCTGTTTGAACGCCGCCATATTTCGCGGGCCTTGGATGACGTCACGTTCCACGTTCAGTGTTTGTTTCATAAACTTACTTGAAGTGTTACAGTAATTTTATACCGATTTGCAGTTGTAATTACTATTTATTGTAATTAATAGACGATGGATAAAGTTAAAAAACCATTTTATAGGTATTGACTTGTCCCTAAGTGTAAAAACACGATAAGTAATTCACCCAATACAGTATTTTTTCCTGTACAAAATAATAATGTAAAATATGAAAACAATGGTGTAGATTAATGAGAAGAGATGAAGTATCTTCAATATCGTGTTTATATTGTTGTGAAGATCACTTTAATGTAAGCATATTACAGTTTAATTCAGCAGTAATTTATGTTTGTTTTAAATATCAAGCAGAAGGCAACTTGCTTGTCTAGTTAAACTAGGTAACAAAAGTCCAATAAAACTTCATGAATATAACTAACTATACATATCTTACCTATCCTTTAGATTATAATATAGCAAGTATTTTAATTATTACCTTGCGGCTTTCACTCCTTTAACCTCAGCGGACGTAAAATCTGGATTTGATGCAAAATATATAGTCATCATGAGCACCAGCATTACAAAGCAAAACTACATTCAGTCATTGTCCTAGATGATTTATAATATCACTAGAATGCTTAAATTGCACTAGCTAAGAGCAAAAACCACAGAAACACCTATCTTTCTCCGTAACACTAGGAATATAGGCGCCGTGTAATGACAGAACGTGGAATGTCACGCCATGTTTTGTTTCGACCAATGGTGAAGCGTTTTGCAAAGTTGAATTTCGAGCCCTTGTTTTGCATATTTTAATTAATATTTTTTGCAATTAAACACGAACTAAATCAGAAAATAATTGTTTAGGCATAATATCTGGACAATATAGATTCAAGGGAAAATTAATCAAGTAAATTTAAACAACATGCATATTCCCTATTGGTTGTATTTCCTGCAGTTGCATGATGTGCAACCCTTAGGTTAATACTTCAGTGCTGCATTAGTGGGCCACAAAAGCATAGGATATGCATTGCAGTTTCTTCTGCCTCTCGACAGAATCTGCATATTGTGTTCTCGCCCAACGTGTTAGGTTAAACATATAATATATGTTTGTTCAGTTTGCAGTATCCGGTGACGATTCTTATTATTGCACAGATTTTGTATCTTTTGAGCTCCAGAAGTTCTTTTGATACTTTGTTATCATAACCCTTTATTAAGAGTTTCGAGTATCTTAGACCAGTCATCGTCTTCTATCTCTTAATTGCCATTAATGTATATTGAGTGTATTACTATAATATATAATATATATGTATATATAATGATAATATAGGATAAATTTCACATTTATAATATTAGTAAGATTATAACGTATGTACCATGTTATTTTGCCTCGGAGTGAATTACAAATTTTGTAAAAAAGCTGCTATGATATTCAACATGCAATTCCAGTGTCATAAATTATGTTTTGCCATCCTATGTCCTATCCTCTCTATACTAACAGCAAAAAACTGTACTATGCTGTTTTCCCGCATCTTCTTTTGAGCGAAGGTACTTGCACAGTCAATTGGTTTTAATTTAAGTAGAAATCTTATATATCTACCTACTAATAATATGGAACAATATGTCAAACGAAAATCTAAAACATTTAATACGTAACGCTCAATTTAATACCCACAACATTATTGAGAACTTCACACACAAACCTTACTTCACCTTTATGTCCAATCAGGGCAAATCAGAGGGTCAAGATTGGCATAGTTTACCCTGACCGAGAAGGACTGTGTTAAACAACTATTTGGACCGGATGAGGGCTGTACGCCCCACACAAGAGCAAAACGGGTAATAAAGGCGAAAAGGGAATCTCTATTTAGAATTCCAATCCGTTTGAGTATGATAGTTCTGTAATTGGTTTAAGTGGCTTGGAATCGCAATTTAATGGATCAAACATAAATGTCAACTATTTATGATATTGATTCTGGAAGTAGTTTTTATTTGTTTAGGAAGAATGTTAATACTTGTACCGGTCGTTGTTAGGGTTGAAGTACATGTACGACTTTGCATTGTAACGATATCGGAGTCACTAAAATTGCATGAAAGAAAAACTATTAAAATAAAATGGTGAAAATAGATAAGGTTTTGGTTTTGTTAAGGTTTAAATGGTGAAAATTTTAAAGTTGTTAGTGGCCTTTCTTTTTTACAGCAATAAAGAAAAGAATTGGCATGGCTTAAGAAAGAAAAACAGCAATAGCAAGACAGGCATGTAAAAATAATTGAGTCTATATTAGATGTCTTTATATGAACCTCACACAAACTGACTAGTTTCTGGTTTAGCATACGCTAGATCGGTGCTTAGCAGTCGTTTTAAACTATAACTCATTGATTCGCAGATGAAAATAAGCCTGGACGTTGGCAGGGACAGTTTATAAGCGGGTGAGATACATATTTTCTTCAAAAAGGATAGTTATTATACGAATTTCACTATAAAAGTTTCTTTGGTGCCCGAGAAATACAGAATTTTTAATCTGAGTAATTTTGGTTCCTGTGAATAAGCTACTTATTTTGCGTGAGTAAAAGTTGGCCCAATAATATAATAAGTCACAAAGTTTTAGACATGAGTGTTTTGTGTGAGTTAAGTCTTACTATGGTTTCGGGTCACGGAATAGCCCTCAGTATTACACGTCCCGGGAGACGACGAGGGAATTCTCCAGCGGGATGGGCTGTCAGGAATAAAATTGGTCGATGTATAAAAGGGTACATGGAAGGTAATAGGTTAGATACTTTATTGTTACATGATGTAAGCATGAGTTGTAAGAGCGTAACCTTTACCGCTAAATTATGACCTTTGTAGACATTTTTGTAGGCTTGTTTTTTTAAGTTGTGTACGTGTGAGCGAGAAGGTAGAAGATTAAAGGTAGGTTAGGTTATTATGGTTCCGTATTTGCCTTGTAGGCTATACTAGTTGTGCCTGGTACTGTTACCCTGCTATTCGTATGCGGAAATGGAGGCTTAATAGTGTAAAACACATTTCTTTCATTATTCAGGTTTTCTAATAAAATGTCATTTTAAATAAAAAAAATCTATATATAAATAGGTAAATGCTTTCTTTGTTATCTTTAAAAGCGATTGACGAGCGTTATAAAAAAAATAAAATGTAAACAGTTTTTTTCTCAATAAATCCTTGTTAACACAATTTTATTTTAACTGTGCTTTTTGTCGAAAAAAAATTATTGATCTTTTTCATCTGTATTCACCTACAAAGGCATACCAGCGTTGCATGCGTTTGGCTTCAGAGGTTTAATTCATCGAATAGATCGCTTTGTTCTACAGGTGAGTAAAGGAATCAATTTAGGTGTTTTGCTACTGCTAGTCACGGTTCCAGCTTTCCACCACCCATTATTATTCTTGGCATTATTTTTCAGTAACGATGAAACTGGTGTTCTTTTTGATGAGTTTAATAAAACGAAGACCACAAAATGTGTGTAAGAAACAGTCTCAAAACCACTGATATCAACTATGAAAATCACTAACTAACAGCAACTGCCAAGTTGTTCGTACCTCTGTTTGCGCTCAAGTCAATCATTCTAAACATATTGCTACCCTTTTATAATTCCACAATTTGTTAATATTTGTCCATCGACCAATAGTATTGCGTTACCGGTATAAACAGTCAAAATAATATCTATTAACTTATTTTTATTAAATAGTGAACTGTGTTATCATCTATTATAGTTTGTCCCTATTTTTAATAAAATAAATAAGTTTTTAAAGTGGCGACAACATGTGGTTGAAAGATGATATGAAGAAGGTTGCCGGCTCGAATTGGCCGAAATAATACAGCGCATAAGCCCGAAAATACTGTAAAATCTCGAAAAGGTGTGGAACAGCACCGATTTCAAAAATTCTTGTTTGTAAGTGTTCCTTTAGAGCTTCAGGAACATTCATCACCACTCAGCTCTGGTATGAAAAAATAAAACTTAGGGTAGTTTATAGTAAAAGTGATAAAAAAAAAATTCAATTAATAATTTCACCTCGGAAATCGTCTCCCGGGGGTTTTCGGGGTCGCTGATTTCCAATTCGAGGTCAAAAAGGAAACGAAGCAGATTCAAAACAAACTCTTCAGCTTTATTATGTTAGTATATAAATGTGTTCAAAGAAGTCTTAAAAACGACACTTACAATGTGTAGTGTCAGTATTAATTAAAAAGAACTTGATATTTTATTTTTAACCGATTTAAAAAAATATATGGTTATCAATCAATCTTTATGTTTTACCGCGTATTCAGCATAATTCTTTACCACGATGTCTGATTTCAACGATTTTTTTTTTATTTTGAATGTGAGTTTATCTGTTTGTTAGTTACGCTTTCACGTCTTATTCGCCCGATACTTATGAAAAAGACGTCCTTTTCATAAGAGTGACTTTTATCCAGAAAAAAATAACTAAAAGTTCTATTCCTGAGGGATACCTGAATTTATTCATAAAAGTAAGGACTCATTCTTTAATTACATGTTACACCGGGCAGGGACCTTGCTTTGCGCCAGCTGGGGCATGTTACAATATTTATATTTTGTACGAAGTAGTTCTATAACAACAGGCAAAATCCATGCCACGTTCGAGGCTCAGCTGGTGCATTTCCTGTCCGCAGCGTAGTTTTCGTCGGGCTTTTTATTCCCAGACCAGCCACCACATGTGTACGTAATAGAAACATACTAACATGACTCTATACTTAAAATAAAAAAAACCGACTTCAACGAAATTGATTGTGAAAAAAAAATGTACTAATAAATACCTAAACCTTCCTGTTTAAAACATGTGTATACAATCATATATACATACAGATCTAATACAGAAGCTCTTTTTTTAAGCGAATAGCGAACTGAATTGAAAAGTCCAAAGGATTCCACTGTTCACCTCTTGGCTCTATCATCAAATCAGCTCCAAGATGCCAAATTACAGTATTTTCATCCAAGTTAATATGCCAAATTACAATATTTTCAGCCACCATTAAAAAGGTTAAAATTTACTTCCAAGATTTGATTATACTGTTAGTTACAAGTGAAGCTAATAATAAAACTGTCACTATAGTATTGGGGAACAAACAAAGATAATGATGGAATTTTCCAACTAATTGTGAACGTTTTGGTAATGCACCTAATCATGATTAGTTGTTATAAGCTGTATTTGCTGTATTTGTGGAATATTTTTATCAAATTTAAATCGGATAAACTTTGATAACAACCAATTCAAAATAAAAAATATGAAAATAGGTTCACAAATGGCGAAGCTATCGCGTTACGTACACAAAATAAAAAAATAAAATGGGATCAATCTTTTTTTTTTTTCGTGTAAAAACCCCCACGGGTCATCACCTCACCTGAGCTAATGGTGAAGTGGTATGTCGAAATCGAACCGACTAAAACCACACGGTGTTCTGTCACAAGTGGGCCTGTTGTAGGGGACCCGGGAATACCCTAAGAAGAAAGCCTCCGGGAACCACTGCAGACCTTGGCCGCCTCTTGATCAGTAGGCGGTCATACCATAGAGTACGGGGGCCTTGCCAGAAAATGGGATCAACCTGGATCATAAGCAATTAAAAAATATATATATGTAAATAGGTTCACAAATGGCGAAGCTATCGCGTTACATACACAGAAAAAACAATATTCAGTCGAATTGAGACCTAATTTTAAAGTCGTTTAACTAGTATTGCTAATGTCAACTTGCTACCGGTAACCACTGACTATCCAGTGGATATGTTTACAAACCCTCCATGTCTTAAAATAACCAACAAAAATAAGAATAACAAGTTTCCTGTTCTTGAACTGCTGCTTTAAATTCTTATACCCATATTATCAGAACATAGGCAATAAGAAAATAATAGTATGATTACAGAAAACATAAGAAACACATTTCTTTAACGATATTGAAACTCCATCTGGAGCCTCGTCGCGACCAATTGAAAATAAAAGGAACATTATACTAAGGAACATATAAGGGCTGCAATAGTCCGCAAAATGTTCTCTTATCGGTGCCTTTCATTTAAAAATAAAGCACCTAAGATGCTTTCGAAGCCTTCAGGAGACAACACAAAGATTAACTCATGTACACAAAATAGTACCTTAACTTAGTAACATAAGGTACTATTTCGTATACAAGAGTGCAAAGGTATCGTTTCGCCTTTGCGCATTTGAATTTGGTCCAATGAATATATTCGAAATCTGTAGATAAGCAAAATGGATCTGAAAAGAGTGATATTGTGGGGATCTAACAAAATGGCTGATTTGTACTTTAGTTGCCAAGTTGTTGGTAGTGACGTGATGGGTGACCATTATTTGGTGGCCTCTATTTTTGTTATCAACTCTATTTTTAGTTGACTTCAAAAATAGGCAGAAGTTCTTTAAGGAACCTTTTCCTTTGTATGTTAAGTGATAATTCTTTGTAATGTTGTCAATGCTTCTTTTTTTAGAAAAGGATGCCTCTGGGATACGTTATTTATTGAGCGAAAAAAGATCCGTCTTTGCGGAAACCGAAAAGAAAGTAGGTATACTATACTTTTTAACAGATAATTTTTTTTTACTAGAGCTCGTCTGGTCGTCGTATTTCGACTATAATTAGTTATGTTATGTTATAAATGTTTTGTTTGATTTCATTGACCAACACAACTTAAATCGTAATTGTATAGACTTTTCATACCATGACAGGACTGGACCCCTGTAGAATTGTGCAACCGTTTTCACATAATTTTGAAGTACCAACATCTGAAATAGTACTTTTTTCGGAATTAAATGTTTCCTATATCCTTTTCTGTACATGTATACGCAAAATTTCATGATGTTTGGTTGAGTAGTTAAGGCGTGAACGCCTAACAAACAAACAAACCAATAAACAAACTCTTCCCAACTTTCCCTTCCAATTCATAATAAAAGAGTGCGGCCGAACTTTTTCACCTTGATAAAGATGATGTTGGCAGTTACCTCTGCATGTTTGACCTTGTCAAATATGCAGAACTGATTGCCAACCTTCTTTCATTGGAGAGGCACCCAAAGAAGGAAGTACAAGTACATAACAAACCTAGACAAGGGTTTGCTGACACTACCATCCATTTTTTCTTGTTGGTATTATTAAGTTTTAATGTTGCAACACGCTATAAATTATTTATATTTTGGCTAAGTTAGATGACAGATAAGCCAGCCTTCAAATAATAATGCAACCATTTTCAAAGATTCAATAATTTTCTGCCTCGAAACCGAATTTTGAACACATTCCACTAAAACATAGTCTACATCCCTTACTTTACCACACTACACATAATTAGGATATCTGATTTTACCCATTATACATTATAAAAGCGAATCTGCTTCATGGTATGCGTCCAGATAAAACAAAATGAAAAGCAATTAGTTAAAATTAACTTAAAAAACATACAATTTGTCATGTTTTTTTTTAAGTTTAACTTAATTAAGTAAGTTTAACTTAATTAAGTTGAAAATATCATGCTTCTGACTTTTTTTTTCATTTAACATAAAAAATACTATAAAGTTCCTTAGTGAGAGCTGGAGTCTATACTAGGCTCAAAACCAGTATGACAGATCACCAGGCCTAAGCATAGCTAACAACAATAACTTAAAAACAGTGTTACTGCACTTCCATAGAAAATAAACCAAGATAAGTTCTTAAATCTTGCACATCAGCTTGACGAAGACGATATACAGCATATTAGCTTTGATGATTAGTGAACCTGCATCTATAAACATTCACAACACAAGCAAAATAAAAATAAAAAACAATTTAACATTACTATTTTCCCCTTCCTGCTTGACTTAATACGTCCCTGGTCACGGTATCCAGGTGCGTATTCTGGCCCGTATTGAATGTAATATCATTATTTGATATCTACTTAATTTGCTATTGAAAACTTTGAGGGAGATTTTCCCAAATGAATTCCCAAACGGAAGAAATAATATTTCTGTTTCTAGCAGATGTTAGATCCGTGAATACGTAACGGTATTCAAATCGTTTCTTGCGGAGAGTTTCGATTAATATACGTTAACAAAATACCGCGCTATCTTTTACATTTTGTTTGAGTTTGTTCAATTAAAATTAAATATTATTTTTAATACATTATAATACGAGTACATCACTGCCATTTGGAAGACTTTCAGCTTGGCCAAAAGAGGCCTTCATCAACCTTGTTCATAAGGTACATTTTCCGCTCAGACTAGAGTCCACCTAAATCCGGAAAGTTTTCCGCATCCTAAACTTTCCTCTACTTCAAATAATAGTTTTATTTATTTAAAACTTTATGCAAATAGAGTACAGAGGCGGACTTAATGCCATAGGTATTCTCTACCAGTCAACCTTCGGGTGATGCAGAGAAAACAGGAAGTAGGTGCATTAAAAATATTTTAGTTTATTAGGTAAATATGCAAACTAAATATCAGACAAATAAAAAATAGTTACAGTAAACCAACAGTTTTGAATAAGAAAGCGGCCGAGAAGATGGCACAAATGACATTTTTAAAGATGTTTATCGACTGCAGCGACATCGTAAATTACTGCACAGCTTCAGAGCTCTTGGAAGAAAAATCTTTGAAACATCATCATTTGACACTTCATCGTCAAGATGCTGTTTCAAAGATGCCGTTCTGGTTCTTACCGTCAACAGGAAATGTGCACTCAAAAACAGCACCCGCATCATCGCCTAACAAATATTTGCGACACAATTATATATTGTTATTTTTGAGAAAATAATTCTTCAGGAAATTCTAAACGAAGTAGTTAAAACTTTGACAATTGAAAAAAAATAAAAACCTCTATTGCCCCTCCAAAAAGCCGCCATATTGTTTTTTTATTTTATTTTATCCAGTGTCTAGTGTTTAGTGAATGATGTAAGGATTCTTACGATACATCCCACACAAATATGTTCTGTCTTTTGCAACTTATGGTGGAATAAAGAAACTCACATACATGAACCCCGAAAACATTCAACTCTTTATTTGGGCAGTCGTAAATCAAACCAGAACTACCTTACACCGATTGATTTAAGAACCTATCTTCAAGATATTTTATTCTCTTTTTAATAATCAATAATAACTATGAGATTTATCATATAACATTTATGAATAAAAAGCCCGTCTTTAGATGTATTTCTATCTAGCTCTTGCTAAATTCATTTACTTCGATTCAGTAATTTCATCATAAATATATAAAAGACACGCAGACAAACCTCTTTTCAAACTTATATTTAGCCTAAGTCTCGTATCCTGCTCAAATCCCCATTATATCTGAAATATAGCAGGTGAACGACACAAACACATTTTACACATTCCATTGCGTGTCACACACTGGGGACGAGAAATACCTTTCTATTTTACGCTTATACAGATCCGTATTTTTTGTATTTGTGAATCGATCGCTTGGAGTTGAAGGAGCTTGCTGAGGTGGAAAAATGCTTCAGTAGACAGGCGATTTAGTCAGGGCTGCCACAAAGAAAATGTTACCTCTATTTTAAATTCAATTCAGTATACGCCACAAATACTTGATACACGCGGGTACATAACTCGCTTGTAAAAGAAAGTGATATTTTTGAACGTATCGGGTTGTATGTATTGTAATGTTATTCGTAACAGTATGTCATGTTTGTTTTAAAATAGATTCCTTTAGAACAGTTTTAAATGATATTGACATTAACTTTTTACCAACTTCAAAATAGAAGAGGATTCTATATTAATTTTGACTGTGTGGTTGTGTGGGTGTTCTTTGTGTCCGTCGTTTGTATGTTTGTAAAGTCCTCCGCGACACAGGAGTAACTCCTAATGCGGGAGATGTCTTTTTTAATAGTATAGAATAAAATTTTGAAATGCAAGTTACGCGACCCGTTACGTGGCAGTCTAATGCTCGATTATTTTGTTGTCATTAGCCTTCTAGCCCCACTTCCGAGTTGGCGTTCATCTCAATACCAGCTTACATATTCTAACCTTCCAAAACTAAGTTGCAATAGTAACAATAGTGTAATTTTAAATACTATATTACTATATCGAATTTTACCATAATTTTAATAACTGTTGTTATATTTTATTGGCCATTATAACTTAAACTGTCATTGTATAGACTAACGTACCATAGTTGGTCAACACATATACGTGACGCTGGTAGTGTAGCTAGATGTAGCGGTTTTCACGTATTGTTTAAATTGGTAACACTTGATCCATCCTCCTCCGCGCCTTTTCCCAACTAATTTTGGGGTCGGCTTTCAATCTAACTACGATGCGGCCGAAATTTGAAATTTTACGTGAAGCGACTGCCATCAGACCTCCACAACTCGAGTACTAGGCGATATCGAAGTTCTGTAGTTCGACCAGGTTGTCGGACTTTTTAGGATTCCAACTACCGGTAACGAATGCCACTGATGTTTGTATGGCACGCGGGACCGACGGTTCAACGTGCTCTCCGTGGCACGGATTGGTCTCAATGTGTTCACCCACTGGTTGGTGTCATGGTCACCCACCCTAGACTGATCTGGCTATTATTACTTACCTTTGTAATTTGTTAACCTACTCGGTTACCACTTAGCCTCTTGGTAACACTTATTGTTTAAAATGTTTAGCTTTTAGCTTCTATAATCGTGAATCAACATTTAAATTTATAGATGTATTTTAGTCATACACGGAGTACTAGAGTCAAGTACCGCACCCGCTATGGTTCGTTAGTGAGTACAAGCAAAAGCAAACTCTCATGCGTGCCAATTGAGGACATAATTGGCTGTTTACAGTAATGATTGGGGAATGTTACTTGACATAAAAACATTTCTCCGTTTCCGTCCGTATGTTCCGTTCATATTTTATTATATAGTCTATTAAGTATGTAAGCCTGTCATTGAAAAAGGAAATAATTTTGAGATATTAGGATTGGCGGACTTGTGTATGCCTTTGTCATCTGCCAGACTTTGCTTCCTATCAAACTTCTATGGGTTTTCACATACCAACAACTTTCAAAATACCTACGCTTCTAACCTTGATTCTTCTTTGACTTGACTTCAAAAAAGAAGGATCTTCTCAATTCGACTGTTTTTTTTCTATGTTTCTTACCTCAGAACTTTGGAGTGGGTGAACCGATTTTGATAATTTTTATTTTATTTGAAAGCTGGTGCTTCCCGTGTTGTCCCATTTCAATTTGGTCAAGGTCTGACAATAGCATCCAAGGGAAAACCATATAAGTATTTTATGGAATAGTTTTGTTTTTGAAGTCGGTTTTTTTTTAAGAATTATCAAGTACGGAACCCTTAAAATCTTATGACTTTTTATTGACCTATATTCTATTGTAATAAATTGTATGGCAGAAATATTTGTTTCGCAATCGTAAGGTTCCGCGTGATTCTCGGGAAATGGAAATCATTATTGGGTTCTTTTGTTATTGAATTCCTGGCGGCACCGTGGCTGGAAACGTGACTGGTGGAAGAAGGTAGATTCGATCCTTGTTACGTAAGCTTTTAACTATACATAGCTGTCGAAATGTGGGTTCTCTATCAGATTATACAAATAAAAAATATATTATCAAGGAACGACGACCTTTGTGGCGCAGCGGTAGTTCAACTCCCGTTCAGTGCAAATATATATTTTTTTTATGTATATAGGCGCAACGAGCAGATTGGTCACCTGATGGTAAAGAACTACCGATACCCGTGCCTTGCCAGAATTTAAAAGAAAAGTGGGAGTAGGAGAAGGGTGGAAAAGGGTTAGGGGAGGGGGGAGGAAAGTGTTAGGGCCTCAGGTAACCTCACTCACTCGGCGAAAAGCAATGCAAGCATTGCTTCACTGCCTGTTTTCTGTGAGGCCGTGGTATCACTCCGGTCGAGCCGGCCCATACGTGCCAAAGCATGACTCTCTCACGATAAAAAATTGGATGCATGTGTATGTTTATTTGCTTTGGTATGGGCATTTCTATACCTTTTAATATATATATTTCTTCTGTGCGTGTGTATGTTCCTGAACTCCTCCTAAACGGCTGGACCGATTTTAATGAATTTTTTTGTGTATCTTCAGGTGGATTTGAGAATGGTTTAGATTTACAATTGGACCCGGTAGATGAAGCTGCGATAGGGTTCCAGGAATAATATTTTTTACGTTCGGGTAGCACAACGTCTGTCGGGTCCGCTAGTACTAAATATATTTACAAAATAAAAAAATATATCTCTGTGTGTTTATCCGAGTTCTGGAACACACAGTACAAGCTCTAGTTAATTTGGTAGATAACGATATCCTTCGGATATGTTCGGCTGGGCTTTGCTTTTGGGTGCTGAAGTATGTATTGATGTCACAACTTATCCCACTTGACACACGATAGACATAATTACATGAGATTTTGTGTGAAAACTTGCTTCTGTGTTGGTGCTTCTTCAATTAATAGTCAAAGGTTGGTAGTCAGTTACAGTTACAGTTATATTTGGCCTTGTCTTTAGCGAGGTGAACAAGTATGGCTGCACTCTTTATACCCGTTAAAAAAAATCGCCATACTGTTATATTTAGTTTTACAAGACTCTATAGGTAGTCCTAACAGACATGATGGTTGATTAGCAGGTTACAAAATGTATTTAAATTTATTTAGTTTTACAAGACTCTATAGGTAGTCCTAACAGACATGATGGTTGATTAGCAGGTTACAAAATGTATTTAAATTTATTTAGTTTTACAAGACTCTATAGGTAGTCCTAACAGACATGATGGTTGATTAGCAGGTTACAAAATGTATTTAAATTTATTTAGTTTTACAAGACTCTATAGGTAGTCCTAACAGACATGATGGTTGATTAGCAGGTTACAAAATGTATTTAAATTTATTTAGTTTTACAAGACTCTATAGGTAGTCCTAACAGACATGATGGTTGATTAGCAGGTTACAAAATGTATTTAAATTTATTTAGTTTTACAAGACTCTATAGGTAGTCCTAACAGACATGATGGTTGATTAGCAGGTTACAAAATGTATTTAAATTTATTTAGTTTTACAAGACTCTATAGGTAGTCCTAACAGACATGATGGTTGATTAGCAGGTTACAAAATGTATTTAAATTTATTTAGTTTTACAAGACTCTATAGGTAGTCCTAACAGACATGATGGTTGATTAGCAGGTTACAAAATGTATTTAAATTTATTTAGTTTTACAAGACTCTATAGGTAGTCCTAACAGACATGATGGTTGATTAGCAGGTTACAAAATGTATTTAAATTAATATTTTTTTAAAGTAAAACCTTCTTCAATGCGTCGAAATCATGATAATTCGTAATAAGCTGTTCTTTATTCATTAATTTATTTAATTGATTCATTCGTCGATAATTAATCATTAATTTAAATAATTTCATTACCTTTAGAGATTGAATATTTACGTTTAAATTTTAATAGGACTAACATTCATTAAAATCAATTTAAATAAATTTAGAATTGTCGAAATCGATTCACAAATAACAAACATCGCATAACATGCACAAAAAAAATCTGCTAATTTGAGAACCCCTCCTCCTTTTTAAGTCTGTTAAAAAAACAAAGAATTACTTTATGGTCTGTGTCATTAAGACTATTAATACTATGAGGGTTTTGTTTATCGTAAATTTATAATGCGTACCATATATTGTAATATAATATAACAACAAAGAGTGGTCACTTATCACACCACAATACAAAAGATGTGGAGATCAATTTAGCGCTATTGTGAACGGTGACGTGACGATGATGAACATACAACCTTTTAGTATTGTAACACAATATATGAGCTATTAGAGAGAAAAAATAAAATATATTTAATGACTTGTACAAAGTTTTTATAGTTTTTATTAACCACCAACGAAAAAAGGAGGCGTGTTATAAGTTTAACGACTGTCTGTGGCATCGTAGCTCCTAAACAAATCGACCGATTTTAATTTAAAATCAGAGGAGAAAGGAAAAGAAAAAAAGAGAAAAGAATTGGGTATCAAAATGCAAAAAACATTTGAAACCCGACTGGTTGTGGAGTAAGTAGAAGATAAAAAAAAAGTTAAGGTTCAAATTATACATTTTTTTTTATTTGTATGGTTTACCTATGGGGCAAATAACCAGAGAGTAACTGCAGCCGCCCATGGACATCTCACAACTCAAGAGTCACAAGTGCGTCGACGGTCTTGAAGGTGACAATACCGCAGGCGACAATTTGTTCCACAGATTGGCTGTGCGAGGCACAACGTTTCAAAAGCGCTATAAATCACTGGGTTTTCACCGCTTTTCATATCACTTTTATTATCAAAATATATCAAACGATTTTATTTTAATAAATAAAATGCGTTTTGTGTGCCATTTTTATGCACCGCTTCAAGTTCGCCAACATGACCGCATACATCCCTAAATATTTACATATTACGTACGAATAAATAAAAGTTAAACTCTTTTACGTGATTCCGGGAAATTTCTGTGAAAATATCTCACTATTTTTGTAAAAAAATGAGAGATTTCCGCGGTAAGTCAGGTGTAACGTTAAACGGATTATGGTTTTTAAATGTGGAAGGTAATTTAAACTTGCATGACGGCTTTCTATTCTATTTATTTTTTTTAAAAAGACTACTAGTAACGTGGGTCACACATTACTAGTATTCTTGTTAACCCCTCCAGCTAAGCTAAATGCTTGTGTTAGGAGTGGGTTCACGACGGCTGGTGGTAGACTATTTAGAGGAGCGTACCGTAATGTACGAGGACCGAGATGGAGTTTTGAGTCGTCCCATGTCGTGCGGTGTTCCGCAGGGGTCTGTCCTTGGACCACTCCTGTGGAACATGGGGTACGACTGGGCCCTTTGAGGCGACTTCCCCCCCGGGCTCGGCGTAAATTACGCCGACGACACTTTGGTCACAGCCCGGGGGGTGAACTTTCAGGAGGCAGCGTGCCACCAGGGGAGTCTCTCTGGTGGTCGGGCGCATCGAGGCGCTTAGTTTGCGGGTGGCCCTGGATAAGACGGAGGCCCTGTTATTTCATGGGCCCCGTCGTGGTCCACCCCCTGGCGCCTCTATCGAGGTCAACTCGGTCCTCTTACCGGTTCAGGCCCATATAAAATATCTGGGCCTGATCCTCGACGGTAGGTGGCGCTTCGACGAGCACTTCCTGCAGCTTACTCCAAGGCTGGTCGGCGCTGCGTCCACCCTTGGGCGACTCTTGCCCAATTTGGGTGGACCCAGCATTGCTACGAGACGGCTGTACACGGGGGTTGTCCGGTCAATGGCACTGTACGGTGCACCGGTGAGGGCGGAGGCTCTGACCGCCCAGAATAACGCGCGGCTCTGGCGCCCTCAGAGGGTGATGGCGGTTAGAGCCATACTCGGATACCGCACCGTGTCAACAGAGGCGGCGTGCGCGTTGGCCGGTACTCTCCCGTGGGATTTGGAGGCGGATGTGCTCGCCGAAGTATATCGGCGAACGGCTGAGTTCCGGGCGAGAAGCGGCAGTCGGCCTCCGCCCGAAGAGGTACGCGAATGGCGCGAGGCCGCTCGCCGAGCCACCATGGCTCGTTGGTTGTCCCGGCTGGAGGCTCCACGTGCTGGCTTTGCCGCCGTGGAGGCGCTCCAGCCGGTCATCGTCGAGTGGGCAGGGCGGCAGCACGGAACCCTTTCCTTCCGACTGACGCAGGTTCTTTCCGGGCACGGCTGCTTCGGGAAGTACCTGCACTCGGTCGCTAGGAGGGATTTGAGTCCCGCCTGTCACCACTGCGACTGCAGCGAGGGCTCGGCTCAGCACACGCTGGCGGTTTGCCCCAGTTGGGCGACGCAGCGTCGGGCCCTCACTGCAGTCATCGGAGTGGATCTGTCGCTTCCAGCTGTCATACGCTCCATGGCCGGTAGCGACAGGAGTTTTACCGCGGTCGCAACCTTCTGTGAGGAAGTCATCTCGCAGAAGGAGGCGGCGGAAAGGGTCCGGGAGGACGACCTCCACTCGGACCTAATTCGGAGGAGGCGGCGTCCGCGTGTGCCTGGACGTCGCCTAATTGAGAAGTTTTTACCCGAAGGTGGTGCCCGCGCTTTTGCGGGCAGGCGCTAGGAGGGTTCCGGATGTCTTAATAAAAGCTGTTCCCGGATCCCTCCTATTTAAGGCGCAGTACGGCACACCGTGTGGTTGTAGTCGGTTCGATTCCGACACACCGCCCCATCGTAAACCCCGGTGGGGTGACGGCCCGAGGGGGTTTCCACACGCACAAAAAAAAAAAAAAAAAAGGAGTGGGTTCACGACGGTAGTGCACTGGGTGGGGTTCGAACCCGCAACCACTTCATTGCAAGTCCGATGCCTTAGCCATTACGCTACCGCCGCTTTTATGAGCAAACACCGCATACTCTGATTTTTCCTTTTTTTACATATAGCTAGTTACTACATAAAATTTTGTTCTTTTCTAACATATATGACAGGATCAGTAACCACTTGTTGTCGCCACATCAAAATCTCTTATTTATTTTAATAAAAATCGGGGCAAACTATAATACACGATAAAACAATTCACTATTTAATAAAAATGTGTTAAAAGACATTATTATGACTAATTATACCGTTAAAGCAATGCCATTGGCCAGTTGATAAATATTGATGAATAGTAGGGGTTATATAAGGCTAGAATGTGTTATAAGTTGATAACAATCACTTGAGTATTGAGTAAGGTACGAACAACATGGCAGTTACTGTTAGTCAGGGATTTTAATATTTTATAGCAGTGGTTGTGTGACTGTTTCTAACACAGTAGAATATGTCTAGTGGTTAGTGATCCTGACTGCTGAGTAAGGTGAACTCAGGTCACGGGTTTCAATCCTACCCAGAACTAATAATTGAGTGACGAGGATCGTCATTTGTTCTGCATCTGGGTATAATTTATCTATAATATGTATGTATTATAATAATAATAACTCCACACATCACACATGGCCGTCTGATCCCAAATTAGGGGCATTTCACCTGAAGCGGACCACGACAAAAAGTTGAGGTTCCGAAATTGGTTCATATTTGGGGTTTGTTTGTATGCTAGGGGTTGGGAACATGTACACATATTATTTTTTTTAATAAAGTTTTGGTTCTCAAATTATGGGATTCTAAAGAATTGACCTGATAGGCGGAAGGGTTTTCTTAGTGGATGTTTCTCGGTTTACGACCTTTACCTACTCAAATTGATTTATCTTCTTAACCCATTTAGATCCCTCTCTGCAACTTTTATAGTAACATTTGTATACTGTAAGCTTTATTTTGCAACAATAAAAATAAAAATGGTCGAAGTTACTAAAATATTCATTTGAAATATTTATTTCCTGTTTAAGACAAGAATAAAAATTCAAATTTAGAATAAGATTTAAAAATCCAAAAGAACTGTATTTTCTCTATACAAAATATTAAAATTATGATTTTATTATAAATAACTTAAAACCGAGAAACATCCACTAAGAAAACCCTTACGCCGATCAGGTCAATTCTTTAGAATCCCATAATTTGAGAACCAAAACTTTATTAAAAAAAATAATATGTGTACATGTTCCCAACCCCTAGCATACAAACAAACCCCAAATATGAACCAATTTCGGAACCTCCCTTTTTTTTCGAATTTGGAAATTTTTAACCCATTGCCCAATAATATGTAAGTACTATTGTTGTACGGCACCTGTGTAAAAAAAAATGAGTTCAGGGTAAGGTCCTTACCCGGTGTAATTAAGGAATGATCATTTAACTTTATCTATCTATTCAGGTATCCCTTGTGAATACTTCTTTAATAACTTTTTTCTGGATGAAGAAAAAAATATCGTGGGAGAGCCATGCTTCGGCACGTAAGCCCCCCCCCCCTCTTCCCCTACTCTCACCTTAAGGGCCGGCAACGCAATTGTGGACACTTGAGTTGCAGGTGCTCATGGGTGGGGGTAGTCATTTACCATCAGGTGACCCCTCTGCTCGTTGGCCCTATATACAATGACAAAAAAACGTCCTTTTCATAAGTATCTAAGACGTGAAAGCGTAACAAACAAACTCACTTTCAATTTTAAAATATTTCATTCATTCATTCATTATCCAATAAAAGACTCTTCGTTTTTCTTCTCCTTATATTATTACTAGCAGCGCCCCGCGATTTCACCCGAGCAAGTCCCGATCCCGTGGGAATACCGGGATAAAAACTGAAAGCCTATATGTTAATCCAGGTCTTCAGCTATCTACATACCAAGTTTCATCGCAATCGGTTTAGTGGTAATAGCGTGAAAGAGTAACAACCATCCATACTCACAAACTTTCACGTTTATAATATTAGTAGGATATAGTTTCATTATAACGTAACTATCAGTATTTCTAACTATCTTTATCTCTGTACAATACTCAAAACTCTTTCCCACAATTCAAGTGTTCTATAGAAAATATTCCATAAAAACAAAGCCTCCGAGGATCGCATAAAGCCATCGAGAGTTTTATGGGGTGTGCGATGCGATAAAAAATTTAATTTACGTGGACAAGTTGTGAGATGTTATACGGGATACGAAACTACTGGAAGGAAAACGGGTCATAAGATGTTACATTGTTTTTTTTTTTTTTCATGTTTTGTCTACTAGGTCGATAGTCAAACGTGGGGTTTGTTGTGTTGTACATAATGGTAATTGTGGAATATTTTTTCACTATCCACAAAAATCATGTTTAATTTTTTTTTTTTTTAAGTTACTTCCTCCATCTGCTATCAGCCCTTAAGCTTCAATCAGATTTTCTGTTTTCTTTTATGGCACATCGAGATTATTCACATCCAGTGACGTGTCATCTCATTTGTTTAGGGTAATGAAGTTAAAAAGTTGCTATTTGGTATCATTTTGGCCGGCGTAAGGAATGGCTAGTCTCCAGTAATGACAGAGCCAGTTGGTTTTTGTGTCGCGCTAGTATTTCTTTATATGCTTGACAAGACTTATCTATATAGTCCTTGATAGTTGGCATTTGTAGGTACTCATGTACTTCTTTGTTCTTTGTAAACCAAGGTGCGTCACAAAACATCTTTAACGCTTTGTTTTGAAAGCGTTGGCGAATTTCGATGTTAGAGTTATAAAAAAAAAACGATCGGTCGTAGGACTGCACGTTAGAAGTTAAAACACATACACACACACACATATATATATATATAATTCTGAATGTTTAGATTAGCGCCCTCTAGTGGATCTATATATGTATTATTAGCGTGACGGTCACGAGTCCAGTGATTTTTCCCCATAGCAAAAGTTCACAAACGTTCTTAAAGAAGTTTTCACTTCAAAAATTATAATTGTTTAGGAAGACTAATCCTGGCTTTGTCAACCCACCTCCAACCCTAAATCCCTAACTGTTCCCATTAATAGGCAATAGTTGAGAATAAAACCAAATGAATAGCAATAGGGAAGGCAAAACAAAAAGTCTGTGTGGTAAGTGTGGTGGGTAATATCATAAACTAATGTTATTAAAACATGGCAGGGACTTTTGTAATGTTAATTTCTTATTTAAAATATTAAATAACTATGTAGATTTCCCTTTCTTGTTATAAAAAATTGTAAGAAACAGTCTCAAAACCACTGATATAAACTATGAAAATCACTAACTAACAGTAACTGCCAAGTTGTTCGTACCTCTGTTCGCACTCAAGTCAACCATTCTCCTCTTATTCCTACTCTTTTATAATCCCACTATTCGTTTATCAATCGACCAATAGCATTGCGTTACCGGTATAACCAGTCAAAATAATGTCTATTAACTTATTTTTATTAAATAGTGAACTGTGTTATCATCTATTATAGTTTGTCCCTATTTTTAATAAAATAAATAAGAGTTTTTGATGTGGCGACAGCAAAATAAATTTTCGATTTCCGTGTAGCTGAGAAAGAAGCTGTCGTAAAAAGAAATTATTCTCAGCCCCCCCCTGGCCCCCTACCTGTTACGCAAGTACTAGTTTCATTAGAAAAGCCTGCCGTTTGTATGATAATACGCTGTGTGAAGTTGATATTTTTTATCTATCTCTTAACTCTTTTAAGTACAAATAAATATGTTTAGTCTTACCATGAGTGTTTGTTCCTCAATAAAAAATAATAAAAGGTAAGGAAGACTTTAGTTATCACAAAGTATACTTCGACACGTGTTTTCTTAGACATAAGAAAGTAACATTTTTTTTTATACTTTAATTTAGGTTTTAAAAACAAATCTCCCCTATTCCCGTACTTCTCTTCTCCCCCCTCTTCCCCCTACCCATCTTCTCTTACTAACCAACGCGCAAGTCAAGAGCCACAAGTGCATTGCCAGCCTTTAAGGTGGGAGTAGGGGAGTAGGGGAAGAGTAGGAGAGGGGGGGGGAAGGGAAGAATTAGGGCTTCCGGTAACCTCACTCACTCGGCGAAAAGCAATTTAAACATTGCTTCACTGCCGGTTTTCTGTGAGACTGTGGTATCACTCCGGTCGAGCCGGCCCATACGAACAGAAGGTCAGGGTCGTACCTTTAACTCGAATTGGCTAAACATTTCCAACTTTGTACAAAACATCATTCCTAGCAGACTCTACAAACCATCCACATCCCACTTCTCTACCCTCCAAGATGTGATTCATCTGTAACGATTAAAGTTTCCGTCAATTTTAATGAAATTGCTCATAGACTCTACATTCCCAACTGAAACATACAACTTGAAGTAATTACTTGAGAGAATTTTAATCAAAACAATTCACAAGTGTGACGAGCGCGTCTCTATTACTTGACTCTACCATACTTTACAGTCTCTACTCTACTTTACGTCCCCGCTCTAAAAACCACAACATCATAATAGTCAAAACTAGTCCAAACTCTACTACGATAGTAGAGTTCGTACATAGTTGCTCTACTAAACAAACTATTTCTCGCCGCGAGAAAGTAACTCCCGAAATAGAGGCAACTTGGGCTTATCATAGAGACGGAGCTATTAAAAAGTTTTTAAGACGAGGTAGAGCTCTCTGGTTTATTTGTTTGTTTGTTACAGATTATATTATGAAAAGCAAATACAAAGACAATGTAATTAGACGAGTCTCTACATGAGATGTCTGAATATCTGTCAATGCCTAACTTTAACCGACTTTATTAAGATTATTTATCACGTGGGAGAGTCATGCTTCGGCACGTATGGGCCGGTTCGACCGGAGTGATACCACGGCCTTACAGAAAACCGGCAGTGAAGCAATGCTTGCATTGCTTTTCGCCGCGTGAGTGAAGTTACCGGAGGCCCTAACCCTTCCCCTGTCCCCTCTTCCCCCCTCCCCCTCTTCTCCCACCTTAAAGGGCGGCAACGCACTTGTGACTCTTGAGGTAGAGATGCCCATGTAGTCATTTACCATCAGGTGACCCGTCTGCTTGTTTGCCCCCTATACCATAAAAAAAACTTCATTAGTCACTTCTTATTTCTCGTAATGGATGTATTGTTCCCAACTTTCATGGAAAGCAATATTTCTTATTTTTTGACTTCTTACGGCACGTTTGTGCACTTTTGCTACATGGAAAAAGCACTGAACTCGTGACCTTCACGCTAATAATACATATATAGATCCGCTAGAGGGCACTAATCAAAACATTGAGTTCTGTCAGCTCCTTATTAATTAATGTCACCGACCTGCTAATGTGACGTTTTAAGTTCGTCGTTTCGTTTAAGTTTTCACTTCTGTCGGCAGTCTTATGACTGCCATTTTTTTTTAAACATCAACTCGTAAAGAGTGGAGACGTCGCGTAACACACACAAAAATTCAGACTAGTGAATAATATCGTTATTAAAAAAAACTCCGATTGCGCGATGCAGGATCCTCGGTTACTGTGTACTACGTAGATTGACTTATTTTCGCTAGATGACGCTGTATGTGGAGTCTACTATGGTGTCAAAAATTAAAATGGTTTGTTTTATAGTAAATTACAGTACAATTAAGTGCTATCTTTGTTATTCGTTTTAAAAGTATTTTATTAACCCTCGACGCAAAAAGAGGGGTGTTATAAATTTTACGTGTCTGTGTGTCTGTCTGTGGCATCGTAGCTCCCAATCAAATGGTTTTGTGTTTAAAAGGTTTCAAAGGAATTCAATAAAAATCTGTTCAGCCGTTCAAGATCATCAGCTGCTTTCTAATCGTTAAAGAAATTTCCGAGTCGGGGATGTGTTAAATTTTTAATTTATGTCTAGGTACACTACACGAAAATATAATCGAATATATCGACTATCGATATCGAAACTCGATAATTGAATAACATCAAAATAATTAACTCTACAATAACCTGTATCACAAATCTTAAGTGTTCATCTCTTGCACCTCCATACAAGAGCTTTCAAGACCCAAGACACCAAACAATCACCCGAACATTTGTTTGGTAACCAGTTTTCTAACCGATTGACAGTTACATAAAACACATCATCATCGGACGGAAATTATCGAAACTTAATTTCCGGTTTGTTATCCGTCTACTGCTATGTACGTGAACGAATGGCATTCAATTCCATACCATATAGTTTTAAGCCAAGTTGCGAAATTCTAGGCCAGTAGGCGTTAAACATATAAATTGGAGGAATCAGAAATAATTGCTACAAAATGTTATTTTGTTGTGTAAAATGTTTACATGGTCCCGGTTGGCATATGAACATTTTTGGCATTCGTTATGGATAGTTGGAGCCCTAAAAAGTCCTAAAACCTGGTCTAACTACAGAACTTCCATATCGCCTAGTACTTGGGTTGTGGAGGTCTGATGGTAGACGCTTCACGTAAAGTATCGAAGTTCGGCTGTCATGTACTTAGACTGAAAACCGACCCCAACTTAGTTTAGAAAAGGTGCGGAGGATGAGATAAGTGTAACGGTTATTGTAATATATTTGTGATATGTGTTAGTGTACTCTCTCTGTAATATAATATTTGTTATTACTAACCTGTATTGCCTTATATACGTTAGTTATATACTCTTGTATATAAGTGAGGATTTCTTATTGGTTTTTTTGTCTGCTAATATTCTGTTTAACTTGGCTGTAAATCTTCCATAGTAGTTAAATAATTAAAAAAGCTGTCGAAAAAATTGTAATTCTGCAAAAAACTAAAAGCTGCTTTTTTTTCCTAGATTTTTGCAAACTAGGCAGGACAACGTCTGTCAGACTATCTACTAATGAGTGAAAGTCATCTGGGGCCCTTTTCCTGGAAGCTGAAATTTGTTAAAACATTTTTAGTTGATAGAAATCTTCATATTTAATACTACAGTTATCGTAACCCTCCAGCTGCCTTAATAAATGTTCTCGCCACTAGAAATTACTCGCTATTTTAGCGAGAAATATTGTTCCAAGAATGTCGCAATTTTTTCGTACCTATAACAAGTATAGTCTTAGAAAAACTACTAGCTATAAGAGGGCTTACATAAGCGAGTCACTGAAGTGCGTGCGGGGATCTCGGCGTGACAAGAATGCGAGAACGCGAATATCGCGAGATCTGTTACCGCAGGAAACACAACGTTTATTATACATGGCTTATGAGCGCAGATATTTCACTTTTTACTGTTGTGTTGTGAGATATTGTTGTGTTTTTTTTTGTTTTGATAATAATCTGTTTGGGTTGAAATAGAAAATGTATGTTTCCTATTTAAGTTGTGGCGGTGACCGTCTCGTTGGTTCCGTGGATTCAGCACTTGTATTCGCGTGCAATAATGAGAATTTGGTTGCAAAAGTACTATCACTGGGTTTTTCTAATAGCTTTTTAGTAGCAACACACGACTTGAAAAGGTAATTCCCTCGCCATGTCGGGCAGACGTGTATTACGTATAGTAAGACTTATAGGTACCTACTTTAATTTTGAGGAGAAGAGTACAAACAGAAATAAATGTAATACTTTTAATATTATATGAGAAGGTATATGCCGCTAGCAGTTAAATATAATAATTCGTCGGTCACTTGTAAAAAAAATAGAATGCATGATTTTGAAATTCGTTAGCTCATAACCGTCATACATTATGTTTTTATCTTTTCAAACAATTTGTTGTAAGAGTACAATAAAATATTAACTAAGAAATTAAGTATTTTTTTTTATGAAACAGCATAGGCGTTTGCCTTCCAACTCACTTGATGGAAAGGGACGGTGAAAACGAATATAGTACACGCCTATTCAAGAGAAACTTATTCACCCTACGCTTGAACGTTCCAGGTTTATGTTTGACTGAAAAAAACAGACGCAGGCAGCTCATTCCACACCTCGGCGACTCTTACCAAAAAGGAGCTGTCAAAGCGATTAGTTCGACTTTTTTACATTAGTATTGGCACCTCTATATCTATCTTATACCTTTAAACCAGTAATTCTTGTAAATATTTATATATATATATATATATATATATATATATATATAACCTGATCCCGGAAACGGCTCCAACGAATTTCATGAAATTTAGTAGGGGGTTTCGGGGGCGATAAATCGATCTAGCTAGGTTTCATTTTTAATAAACTAAAAAAAAAAACCATTACAGCTCGGTCATCCAGGTACTATTGATAACATTAAATATTTTCATGGCCCGAGTACCATGCCTTGAACAGAAGATAGTATTATCCAAGTATAAATTACAAACGCATATATTAGTTTGTTGTGTATTAGTTTATTTTCACACTTTAACTACAGAAAAGGTCAGGTACCATTCACCTAGAAGAAGGCACCGTTCCTGAGAGATATAAAAATGACTGCGAGCAAAACTGCCGGCAAAAACTAGTGTCTAATAAACGTAACAACATCCAATGCAGAATACTTTATAGATTATCGACCTTAATTTTATGTTATACACGTGGTATGAAACGAACATAAATTAGTTGCCATCTACCGTTATCGCAATCACTGTGTGAATATCGATTGTAAAGATAACATGAGCCGATAATTGAGTGTGCCAAGCCAATTTATGGACTTAGTAATTAACACGAACATAACCCCCTGCACTATAATACTCAATATGCGGTACTAATTTTATCTTCCGGATACATTCATCTAGAAAATAAAGTTTTCTTGCTAGGGTTAAAACAAGTCTTTGAAAACTAGCCATTGAGCCATGCTTCGGCACGAATGGGCTGCCTCGACCGGAGCGATAACACGGCCTCACAGAAAACCGGCAGTGAAGCTATGCTTCCATTGCTTTTCGCTGAGTAAGTGAGGTTACCGGAGGCCCTAAACCTTCCCCGTCTCCTATTCCCGTCCTTCCCCTCCTCCCCCTCTCCTCCCCTCTAACCCCGCTCTTCTCCCCTCTCCCCCCTTACCGCTCTTCCCCCCTCTCCCACTTCTCCCAACTTAAAGGGTGGCAACGCACTTGTGACTATATACTTGTAATAAAAACCTATTCAGTACCCATACAAATTAAAGGATTATGAATCAAATTGTCACTTATTATGAATAGTAGTTCCTCTGTGACAACCCAAAATATTTTTGGAAATAAATAAAATATACAGTAAATTGTTATTTGATAATTTTTTCTGCCAAATTTCATTACACTTAAAGCAGTATGTCAATAGATATATGCCTAGTAGTATAATAGCATAGTTTCTAAGACACAGAAGTGTACACAATCAATATCCTAACTCCCAACATCAACAGAGAATTTTCAAGCGAACAATCTATTCAGAAATATTCAACTTTTTACTCTACAAAGGAATCAAACCCGATCCCTCTTAATCTTAATCGCAAACTTTATGCGTCCCGACCGACGAAAGAGCCATGAATATTAATATTTTTGTTTAGAACAATTTTTGGCAACCATTAATAATTGTTGTATGATCAAACTACTGTTTTTATTGTAAAATTTCCTTGGATAAAATCAAAATCAAAATTATTTATGTCAATAAAACTAATTGTAGATTTTTTTGAATTTTCAGCATAGTAAGATGACTTGACATACGAACAATTAATATAGTTTCGTGTTATTATATTTAAATAAAAAATAAAATAAAATAAATCGGTAGTCGTCAAATAGTTGTTTTATGAAAAAAAATGCATAAAAAATCTTTATTGTTTTTTGTCGATAAATAGGCTACCCAACGCTTAGACAGGTGGTCAAGTCTGTCGGGGGTTCAGGGAGTTCCTTCCTAGGTTATACCTGAGCTCCCGGCCATAGACACCCGTGACGGAACACCGTGTGCTTTTAGTCGGTTCAATTCCGACATAGCCACTTCGTTTTTCAATTAGTTCCTGCGATTAGCTCGTTCAACCAAACCGAAAAAAAATCTCTTCAGCTTAATAATATTAGTAATAACAACTGTAGTGCAGATTTTATTCTCTAATTTGCTAGTAGATGAGTTTCTTATTACAAGAAAGTACTCTCATTTCATCTAACATAATAAAAGTTTTGGTTTGATCAGCTTTTCATTAAAAGAAAAACAGGAATAACAAAACAGACATAATATTCACAAGAACTCAATTCATTCAACTGTTCTAATCAATACCAACCGCTGGTCAAAGCTGTTCTTATTTTATTACGTCCCTTTTATTTCTGCCAAACAGACTAACTTTCAGTATCAACATCCCTAAACTTCTAATAAGGTTCCGTACTTTTTTATCGACGAATATCTCCGATGAATGCCGAAGATTCCCGAAGAATCCCAAAGAGACGGACACAATCTTCAGTAAGATGTCGAACTACCCTAAAAAGTTTGACGACAAAGAAAAGAGTGGCTTTTGTTTCGTAAACAATCTAATTAGTGCTGCGAAAGCTCCGGAGATAGTTAGTGACGTTTGCGTTGTTGGAATTCCGCGGCTTTTCCGGACTCATGATTCCCACTGTGCATTTCTTTTTTATTATAATTAATTAGTAGTTCAGTTGATTGTATGAAAAAAAGTTTTTAAGCTCTGTATTATAGAACTATTATATTATAATGTATTATAGATAGAAGTAGTCAGAATTATGATCGTCTAAGCCTGTAAAAAATACATTAATTTTTTTTTGAAATATCCCTTACCTCATATAAATAATACATATTTCTCAAAAAAAATGTTTGTTTATGTTTTTTGTTCCTGCTAATTTCCGTAACGGGTGAACCGATTTCCACTTTCAGTGGCAGATAGCTAGTGTTATAAGTACTTATAAGGAGCAACTTAAGCCTAATGTAATGTACTTTTACTTTTATTTTGAAAAAATAATTAAGGTCCGCGCAAAGTATATAAATATATAAGCCGCTCGGGAACTACTAGTCCTCAATAAAGTGAAACATCACTTCACGTCAATTAATGTTTGAGTCAATGAGTCTGCTTGCCAGATATGGTAAGCAGACTCTTATATATACTATAGAAGCAACGTGAGTGGTGGGTTTACCTCTTCAACCACTATTTCACCGGTACATACAGGTACCTATTTTCATAGGTAATAGAAGAATTGTTTTAATATTTTTCTCTGGACAACTATTTGTGATCATACCATTCGGCGTGGCATAGTGGCGACGCGAGTACTTTACGCAATCCGTGCAGTCAAATAATTTATTGCAACCTTAAAAATAACAACGTATAGTCAAATTTCTTTATTTTCATAGTATTCCGTAAAAAAATAATCGAAATCGTCCTTTTTTAACTAAAAATTATAATGTCTTTCTTTCTAAAAATCGGGCAAACAAACTCACGGCCACTCTATGACGTCACCAGATAGTTCACCAATATAAATTCATTTAGATGTTAATATGACGGTAGTTCTCTTAAAGTTTGTTCATTAACGCAGCCTTTGCAGAATGTCTATTAAAACTTTATTTGAAATTCGAACAGAACCTCACAAACGTTTATAGTTTACAATTATAGTGAGAGGGCTTTCAGCATACAGAGAGATGCACCATAAATGAAAACTCAATTTTTAATGGCTTTAATTAAGTTGTGCAATAGGGCTCGGGCCCGGCAACAGCCAATTCTCCCGTTGGTATATTCCCCAATCCATCCGCAATATCCCTTCCTTCTATTGCCGGCCCTTCTTGGCTACTTTTCCCATTCAATATACTCCCAATTTTCCCATTTCGTGAATGGGACCAAACTACAGTTGACAAAATTTGGGTGTTTAATAGGACTCTGCTTAACCCGTCGGGGATATAGGCAAGAGTGTAGGAATTTTATTTAAAGTCCTGCGATTTTAGTAGTCACCTCATTAAGTGATGCTGTGTCGAGTGCGGGGACACCGCGTGAGAAAATATACTGAGTCTTATCCCTAACACATAAGTCTGCGGTCCTTTGAAGCTGTAAAAAAATCAAGCTTCTAAGTTAACGCAATCAAAAGACATGACCACTTAAGCCTTATATTTGACATAATTTGAACAGTTTGCAGGTAAATCAAAACCTAAATAGGGTACTTCTCATTGACCTAGAATCATGAAATTTGGTAAGAAGCTAGGTCTCACAGCGCAAGTAAAGGACTTCTAAATATATATATGGAAAATAATTTATTGTTCTATCTGTCTGTCTGTCTGTGTCTGTCAAGACCCTTTTCCTCAGGAACCCGAAAAGGCATGAAGTTGAAATTAACACCAAATACTTATGTCAGCGGTCCCTTGAAGCTTTAAAAAAGGTAGATGTGCACCTTGAATGATTTCTATGTTTAATAAGTTCAAACCTTCAACGGTATCACTGAGTGATTTTTATTTTTTAGTACGTTAGCTTTTGGAGCATTTCAATAAAATGAAATTCAGGTGGCATCAGCTTGCATCCTGTTTACCTCTCATGTAACACTAACACTATTGTACCTGAAGATCTGACTTTTAAAAAGAGTGGTGTTCACGCCTACTACAATAATGGAAGCAATCCACATGGAAGCGACGCTCACAATATTCAAGCAGGACCTGAACGTCCCTTTTTATGTCATTACAGAACTTTCGAGTCACTCGGCACTTTGCTACTGACCAATAAACGTGTCATTACGAGTTAACACAGTTTTTTTTACTGCAATTTTGAATAACCGGGATTCAAGTAATCCACATCCTTAACATTGGTCCTATACGATCCGGATTTATTAAAAGCAGCAAAAAAAAGGAATATTATCTCAAGATATAAAATAAGTGCACTTTGGAGTGAGAGCTACGTGACTACGTGGTGGTAAAAGTGAGATTATCTTGGACATTAAATAAAACGGCGTTCGAGTATAATAACATTTATTATAATTAACCCAACACTCTAAGGTTCAGGTAATATTTCAAAATAAAACATCGGTTAGTTCAAAACTTTTCAAGGTCAGTAACATTATTTTTCTACTGTATAATTAATTTATAACATATGTGCATTTAATGTAATTGGCATTATTTACATGCTACAGGTTGAAATATGTATAAAATATAGGGAATACGTAGATAACAGTGCTTATTCAATACAGTACAGTAACGTTAAAGTTACATTAGTTACCTGCGTACCTACCTACTTATAATTAATTTTGTACAAATTACTTAAAAACCTTTAATGTTCGCATTGTAAATTATTAGTTAACTTAGCAATCTAACTTTTCAGCCTACTTTATACATAATTACATTACATTTACACATAAATTGTACAGATTAGATTAATTTGATCAGTAATTCATTTGAAAAATTGCAATTGACAAACCCAACTGTATTACAATTATAACCATATAATTAAGTACCTATCTTACGTGTTTAAAAACAATAATTTACAGTTATTAAATATATTTACAAAAAGTGTCATAAGAATATAACTTAGTTTCAAACTTTACAATACAAATTATATACATTATTTTAGCAATATAATTGTCACGTTACAGGTCTATTAATACTCGCTTCCCAAGATGATTGACCCTAAGGAAGTTTCACTTCTCAAGGTGACTGATAATAAGGAGCTTAAGAAAAAGCGAGGTAGTTGTAAAAGCAGAATAACAGTCTTTGGTAATTACTTACGCACATTAAAAACTACTCAATTAACATCCTGTCAGGTAATGGAGTTGCAATTGCGTGTTGAAAGGTTGGAAAAGTTGTATGAGGAATTTAATGACATTCAATTACAGTTAGAATGTTTATCTGATAACCCAGACGTTGAGTATGAAGAAAGAAATAACGTTGAGTCTCAATATTATATGTTTTTAGCTCAGAGTAAAGAAATAATTAATTTTTATAACACAACGGAACAAAATGATAAACATTCTACATCTAGTTCTAAACATCAACTTGTTAAATTGCCCACGATCAAATTACCTACATTCTCGGGATTGTATGAAAACTGGCTCGAGTTTCGTGATACATTCACAAGTCTCATCCATGACAATAGCGATATAGACGAAATTAATAAGTTCCATTACCTTAGAGCATCGTTAGCGGACTCAGCCGCCGTGGTTATACATTCTATAGAATTTTCATCTCAAAACTACACTACGGCATGGGAACTGTTATGCGAGAGATTTGACAATACGCGTTTATTAATATATAACCATGTCTCAGCCCTGTTTAACATTGAACCGATCACTAAGGAGTCGTCCGTATCTTTAAAAGGTTTAATAGACCAAACAAATAAGAATATACGTGCTTTGAGTACACTAGGTGAACCTGTTCACGGTTGGGACACATTGTTGATACACATAATTTCTAAAAAATTAGATTTCAAAACATTCCGTGAATGGGAGGAATATAAAGGTCAATTAGACAAAAAGAAGTCAATTCCTTTCAATAAATTCATTGAATTTCTAAGAAATCGCGCTGATATGATTGAAACATTGGAAATGTCTCGTCCGTCTAACGTTAGTAATCAAAAGCAAAACACAAAACTTAGGATTATGGTTTCCACTTCAAACACTAGTTCTAGTTCACACAGTCATTGTCCAAAATGTAACGATAATCATAACCTCAACACTTGCCCGCAGTTTTTAGCGTTAAGCGTCAGCGAACGAATGTCGTTGATTGCTTGTTATAAACTGTGTTATAACTGTTTACGTCCCGGTCACTATCCAAATCAGTGCAAAAAATCTGCATGCAAAATATGCAACCGTAAACACCATACACTGATTCATAATAGCGAGTTTAAGTCTAAACCAACGGTAAACACATTAACGAACGACAAAGACAACGAGCACGAGTTATCTACTGAAGCCGCTCATGTCTCACTCTCGGCTAATGTGTTCACCGCACAGTCGAATGCAAGCACTCCAGGTGACGTATTGTTGTCCACTGCGTTAGTTAAATGTTACGACATTCATAATAAACAACATATTGCGCGCGCGCTTCTTGATTCTGGTAGTTCATCATGCATAATAACAGAAAAACTACACAATAAATTAAATTTACCTTATTTGAACACGAATAAGTCCATTCGGGGCATTAATAATTCTGTATCATCTGTAAACAAGATGTGCCGTGTACGCATTCAATCATTAAATGAATCGTATTCAAATGAGCTGTCCTGTTTTGTTTTGCCAACTATTACTGATAACCTGCCTTCTAAACAGGTAGCATTAGACGTTCCGTCAAATATACATTTAGCGGATCCTTACTTTCATAAGCCTGCGTCGATAGATATGATTATCGGAGCTGACGTTTTTTGGTCATTGTTAGAATCTAACAAAATTGTGCTAGGCGATGCGGTGCCAGCGCTATACGATACAAAGCTCGGTTGGGTAATAAGTGGCCCAATTAATGTAGTTTAAAACTAATCTCTTTTAATATTAATATGCAACTTTACTCCAATTAGTAATTTAAATCATAATTTCAATTATAACTGATATAGATGACATCAAAAACCAATTAATTAGTTTTTTGCATTCGTCATTTTCTTATTCTCCTGAGGAGAAATTATGTGAGGAGCACTTCATAATAAAAAATACTTCACGTTTTTAAGACAGTCAGTTCGGCGTAAAGATTCCTTTCAAGGAATCTTCAGACAGTTTAGGTGATTCATTTAGTCGTGATAAACGATACTTTCTAGCTATTGAGCATAGAAATTTGAATCAGCCCCCACTTGACAATATATCCCTGGAATTTATCTCTTAGTATATAGTTTTAGGGCATATGTCACAGTGTGTCAATAACGCAACTGGACGGTCATACTTCATTCGGAGTGTTGCGTGAAAGTAGTGCAACTACAAACTTCATGTAGATTGTAACGCAAGTGCTACCTACTATTGTACTATTTTGCTGTTCATACCAACTTAAATATACTTTTATTAAGTTACCTAAGATTATTCTCTGTATGTTGTGTAGTTCTGTGTCTTTATTAATTTATGGAAAAACACAATATTACTTCAAAATTTTCAGAAGATAAGCTACATACAATACAACAGTCTTTTAAACCTTTAATTATTAAATCACGAAAATCATCCTAAATATTAAATATTATTCAATAAAAATAAGTAAAATAAAAACAAACTTCCTTTGAAGAATTCATCTATTGAAACTAAGTGTATTTCTCGACAAGAATAAACTACACGGGTTGACCCGACTACATTCATAGCTAAATACTCTTGCTAGAAATTACTTATAATTTTATTACAGTCCACTCACCACCTTGTTAAATTATTATATAAACACGAGCGCATTAGTGTAAGTCGTGGATGTAAACTTGTGAAAGTCGTACTTATATCATTAGGTATATTTGTTTGTGTCATATATTTGGCATTTGTGGGCGATTTGACAAGCCATGATTATGCATTAATGGGCACTACGTACATTTATGTCTCGGAGAGGCAAGCCTTTTAATATCTACTCTGATACCGGAACCACATTTGTGAGAGCATACCACGAAAATTCTAACTTGTAGGGGGCAATTGTAACTCATTATCGGATGGCTTAGCTCATGACGGTATCATAGATTAATTTGTACCTGCTTACGCTGCACATTTTAGTGGTCCTTGGGAAGCGGGAATTAATCGACAAATATTAGGAATCGACATAATACATAGTTGGAGTGCTGGGACATTGTACCATGACCTACGAGGAATTAAGCAGTTTAAATCACGGCGATACTTAATTCGACGCCAGTCACTTCTTTGTCATCGAAGCCTGAAGACCTCTCACTCCAGATCACTTTTTAGAAGATCACTTACTGCCCTTCCTGTCAAGGTTATTTGAAACTTACCTCCATTTAGCTCGTCATCAGAGGATCGACCAGTTGCGACAGCACTTTTGGTCGAGATGGAGTAACGAGTACGTGTTCGAGCTCCAGCTTCGTGTAAAATGGCGAGCTTCCAAGGACTCCCTGAAGCCAAATTCTCTCGTCAGTATAAGAGATGACAACCTGCCGCCCTTTAAGTGAAAGCTGGGACGTGTTGCCGCTCTTCACCAAGGCCAAGATGGTATTACGCGAGTTGCTGAAGTCAGGACTGCGATCGGCGTCTTGCGAAGGGCGTGTTCTAAATATGTTCATTACTGGCAGATTTCTGTTGAATGCAAGCATTTAACGGCCGGGGGCATGTTCACGCCTACTACAATAATGGAAGCAATCCACATGGAAGCGACGCTCACAATATTCAAGCAGGACCTGAACGTCCCTTTTTATGTCATTACAGAACTTTCGAGTCACTCGGCACTTTGCTACTGACCAATAAACGTGTCATTACGAGTTAACACAGTTTTTTTTACTGCAATTTTGAATAACCGGGATTCAAGTAATCCACATCCTTAACAAGTGGCCATGAGTTTCTTTGCCAGTATTCTTCTCATAAGGCCCTACGCATTTTGGAAACTGGAAGTTATAGATCGACACAAACAGGCAGTAGATTTTGGTGTTTTTCACCTAATTTACCTTGACAATCCAGTACATGCTGTGGCGTCTGTTTGTGCCGATCTATGATTTTAACTCTAGCTTCAATTTAACGTTCATAAATGTCACTTAGTGTCTTAATTGAATAAATGATTTTGAATTTGAATTTGAAAAAAAAATCAAGCTTAAGTCAATGCAATAAAGAAATACGGCCATCAACCCTTAGATTTTAACAAATTTGAACACTTCGCAGGTAAATCAAAACCTATCGGGTACTTCCCATTGACCTAGAATCATGAAATTTAGTAAGAAGCAAGATCTAACATCACAAGTTAAGAAAAACCTTACAGTCGTTAATTTGTTGTTTTATCACATAAAAATTTTTTTTTTGTGATTACAAACTTATATTTTGCGGTTGGAAAGTTGACTTTGTCTTACATCGCAACCGCAAAAGTTAAGTTTGTCTTTCGAAAAAGACGAGCAAAAAGCACTTCCGCCTCCAAATCCCAGGGGGGAGTCCCGGCTAACGCGCACGTCGAGTCAGTGCGGTATCCGCCTATTCTCGGCAGTCAGAGCCTCCGCCTACACCGGTGCATCGTACAGTGCCATTGACCGGACAACCTCCGTGTACAGCCGTCTCGTAGTGACGCTGGGTCCATCGAAATTGGGTAAGAGTCACCCAAGGGCGGACGCAGCGCCGACCAGCTTTGGAGCAAACTGCAGGAAGGGCTCGTCGAAGCGCCACCTACTGTCGAGGATCAGGCTCAGATATTTTATGTGGGCCTGAACAGGTACGAGGACCGAGTTGACCTGGACGTTGCCTACCCCCTGGCCAGGGGGTGGACCACCACGGGGCCCATGAAATAAAGGGGCTTCCGTCTTTAGCAAAGTTATCCTATCTCCTCCGTTAATTTTACACTATTCTCATTTATTAAGCCTGTTAACCATTCTTTACGATAAAGAAGTTAGTAAAGGGATTTGTTTAATAGTAAAATTCTCAATTCCATTACATTATAGTACTACACTTTAGTATTGTCAAGTACATAGTCCACTCTAATCTGCACTGGTGCCACTATATATGAATAAAACATTGTCACAATAAATAAAATTCCAGGAAAATATTCCCGTTGTTTTACGACACCTAGTACATCACTATAAGTTGTAATTTAAAAAAAGTGTCTGGTCATCTGCAGCCCTGTTGTCTGGCTTGAAAGGGGCAAATAAAAGCCTCGAAGTTAAAGGATTTGATCTTTATCTGCAAGTGATTCTGGCAAGGCTTTGGTGTCAGACGTATTTTTTTCATTTCATTCTATTTTATTTAACACAAGTTTTTGGATTTAATTAATTGTTTCCGAAGTGTTTTTCTCCAACTTCATTTAAAAGGCATGGTACAACAATCATAAATTATAAGACGTTTTTTTACTATTTACTCAAAAGTTGTAAGGTTGTTGTTGTAACAACGATTACAAAAAACCTGATGATCTTCATACGGCTGAATGGATTTTCTTAAATTGTAACAAACAAAATTCTCGATCAAGTCATTTTTCAAACAAAAAGAAACTAAATCAAAATTGGTCCATCCATTTATGAGTTATTTTTTTATTTTTTAGTTATTATGTATTTTTTTTTATTTGACTGGCCTGTTGGTCTAGTGGTTAGTGACCCTGACTGCTAAGCCAGAGGTGGGTTCGATTCCCACCTAGGACAAATAATTGTGTGATGAGCACGATAATTTGTTCTGTGTCTGGATGTAATTTATCTATAATATGTATGTATTTAGAAATATATAAGTATGTTTATCAGCAGTCTGGTTACCATAGTACAGGCTCTGTCTAGTTTGGGATCAGACGGCGTGTGTAAGATGTGTGGAGTTATTATTATTATTTAATAAACTTTTTGTACATTTGTACATAGGCGGACTTAATGCCTGAGGCATTCTCTACCAGTCAACCTTTCTGTGATGCAGAGAAAAGAAGTATGTGTAATTATTGTTATGCCACAGGCAAACAGACACACGTTAAACTTTTAACCCCCGACCCAAAAAGGAGAGCTTCTTTCGTCGGGGGTTAAAATCAGGTAACCGCTTGATTTGAATCAGTCCCATAAGTGATGATCTTTTGCAGCGTAACTTAGCGAAGCTTCAGGCTTATGTTGTATCTATTTGTGAGGAGATGGCTGGTAAAGCAAAGTCAGTGTTTATTGGCACTAGGAACCTTTTTTACATAAATAACCGAAAATTACAATTTCGCTTATTTTTATTTAGTTTATTTTTTTTTTTACACTATTTTATAACTATTCTTGGGAGGCAGTGCAGTTGCTGTTTGTTACGCTTCGTTCATAATTTTTTTCTTATTATTATTTTGTATTGAAAAAATATTGTCGGTTTGTTTTTTAAGAAAAACAATCCGAATTGTAGGTGCCTTAGTGGCCTGCAGTAAAATCATCAAAGTAAAGTAAAAGGAAAGACAGTCAGTTTAAAATAATCACTACATATTATAAAACAAAGTGCCCCGCCGTATCTGTCTGTCTGTCTCTCTGAAACTGAAAAGCTACTGAACGGATTTTCATGCGGTTTTCACTAATAGACAGAGTGATTCATGAGGAAGGTTTAGGTGTATAAATTGTACCTGTGCGAAGGTTGCTAGTTTATTATAAAAAAAATATCTTAAACATTCTAGGGGTTAAAGGTACTTTAATAGCAAAGGCCAACCACATAAAGAAAGATTTTATGAATCGAATTAAAAATTGCGAACGGTTACGATATAACACTTTATGAATTATGAATTTACGGGTAAGTTTTATTACTTACTGACTCCAATATATATATTATGACCACAGCATTCGATAAAACAGTATCTAAGTTTAGATGGCACATTATCAAAAGGCTGTTTTCGAGGTGTTTAGATGAAATTTTATCCAGATATATCGTCTACTAAATTATCAAGATCGAAAGTTGGTGAAAACACAGTCGAAACTACTAACGATTGCAATACAGAACTATTTTAATATTCGTTGCATTATTGTGCTTATTATGAACAAAGTTTTCAGCTATAATGTTGAATAGTTTAATTTTGTTTTCTGTCCCAAGAGTTCAATAAATATAACTAAATTTGTCACACACATAGTTATTCGATATTCTGTAGGTAGGGCAATCATTTAAATGATTTATCTATCTTCATGTTTTATTTATTCTTTTAAATGACTCGTTGAATTTTGTATCACCAAAATTTATTTGAAGACTTTCATATAAACTTCCTTAACGGATGTCTCATACCTCTATGCTACTTTATTGGCAAATTTCATGAGTCTAGTAAAATACCAAGGACTTTCATACGAGAACCCTTAGAACTCCTGATCTGTACTTGTCACAAAATCCGTTCATAGCGGACGTTTCCTACCGATGTATAATCTACCTTCCTGCCAATTCATTTTCCATCGTTCCAAACAGTAAAAATAACTATGTCAACCCCATCGTACTTTAACTTAAAGAGAACGCAAATTACTTAAAATTAGTTTTATCATAATTACATTATTTGTAAACAACTGTCATTACGCGTTTTAATGGTCGAGATTTGAGCTATTTAACATTATTTACTATAAAAATATTAATCACAGACCACGAAATCCGATATCTATATAAAAATTAATATCAGTAGTATATTTAAAAGCGAAACAAGACACTATGAGTAATATAAACACATACATCGAAAATATACCTCTTTAATAAAATACCTATATAAAAAAAATTACCAACATAATTTTAATTCTCTTATGTTGGCATCTTTTAAATAATAATAATATTCCAAACAAATATAATCTCAAGACGATTAATTTCTTCTGTTATACAAATATCTTCTAGACAAAGTTATGTTAGGGAATATTATAATCATATATCGAACACTATTACGGTGCCATGTTGTACCACAATACAACGTTATTTGCCACTGTTTACTTCCCAAAATAACTGTTATGATAACAACAATGGAAGGTAAACAATAATTGGATGCCATTAATATCAATTGCTTGTTGGTGTGTTTCAGACAATTTAGTAACATAACCTTTTGATGTATATGTACTGCTATGTTCCAAACAAATGTAAATATTTGAAATATACGCGTCTCACAAGGCTCAACCATTTGGAAACGGGCGGTTATAGATAGACACGGGAGATACGGCAGTGTTTGTTATCCATTTTATTATTATTTGACAAAGCAACCCATTGTTCCGGTGACTCTTGTGTTTGTTGCTCTATCAATTTTAACTATAATTCTTTTTTAAAATTAACTAGTGATCGATTTCGAAAAATTTGTGAACAATTTTATGAAAAAGAAGATATTGAATTTCAAATATTTAAAATCAATAAATTCGAATGTTTCATTTTATTTCTTTCATTAATTCAAATTTGGATTCTTGATACACAATTGTGCAGCTTGCACCGCCAACTGGTGTATTTTTTATGATTATAATTATTATGACTCTTCTCTTTCCTAAATTGAATTGAAGAAAAAGAGAAAAGTTTACAATTCCTGTAAATTCATGTCTGACTGACTGCTTAAAGAACCATCAATTTTTATAAGCTTTTCTCTTTTCCTTTTTTTAAAAAGACATCTCCCGCATTAGGGATATTCCTGTGTCGCGGGGGGCTTCACAATCATTCAAACAACGGACACAGAGAACACCCAGATTCGGGACAACTATTTGTGGATCACACAAATTTTTGTCCCTTGTGGGATTTCAACCAACAACACTCAGCGCGGCGTAGTGCGAGGTGACTACTTAAACCATTGCGCCATCCGTGCAGTCATTCCGGTTTTTTTACAACTGAAATGAGTTCAAATAATTTTCAGTCTTAAACCCTAAATATTTAAATCTACTCGGTTATTCCAAACTATAGCCACCCTACACTAAGTTCAATGCTGTCCTTGTTGTGTAAATTATTCCACTTGGTTAATTAGCCAAGTTCGGCAAGTTTTTCGTGGAATTTTGCGCTTAACCAACGCGCCAAGCTTGGCTAGACACTTTGCGAACAGGTATGTTCGCTACTAGTTTTAATTAACAATACAAATTTCTTGTACTTGTTTTGTGTGTACAGGTTGTGTTAGTCAAGACTCAAGTCATGAAGAAGTTTTCGTTATCTTGTAATTAATTATATAATTTTGAGTTATTTAGGTTGACTAGAGATAATATAGTGTGTAAGTATCACCATCGCGAATAACTTACAAAAACGTCTTTTTTTTAGATACTTATCACAATACAAAAGTCAGTTCATCATAAAAATGCGAGATTAAGGATTTACAGTCAATAGTTTGATTTTGCGCTACGCAATGTAACTCAACACACGTACTATGTGGTACGGTGAATGATCTTAAGCGCTCGGCGCCATTAAAGTAGCTGATTGCATAAATGTTGTTTAATTGATTACATTGCGGTTTTGGCTGTATGGGGTATTTACTGATTTTTTACTCATTATGATATCACTAAACAAAAAAAAATATTTTCTGGCAGAAATTTCCAATGATTTTCCACTCAGAATGATAGTCTGAATACACTATTTCAGGATTCGGTACGGTTTCACTTGCATCCTGTACCTATGTATTGTCTATTAATCAGATTATTACACAAGATTTCTAAGAAAGAATGTGTGTTTTAAAAGTACGGAACGAATGACAAAACAAGTATATAATAACAATAAAAAAAAAAGTAAAATAAACACGCTTTATAGACCCTCGTCCCTAAGTGTATTCGAATCGTTAAACCGTAACCATTGATTCCACTATCCATCTCCTGATTGCATCATCAGATCAGCTCGATGGAACCCAATGTTGCGTAGGTAGAAGAATTAGAAGTTGGTTAAGTGCGACTTTCATACATGCAACTTTAGTTCGTTTTATATGCACATGTGAGTGGGAATACCGGTAGGGGGCGATAAGACAAAACATACTATGACCTAATTGGTGATGTTCTAAAGAAAGGACAGGTCGGAATGACTCGAAATCAGTAGGCTTGTATGAAAGGTTTAATAACAGTGGAGGAGAGGAAGTATGTCATAGGAGAGACTGGCGGGCTGTAGTGTCTGCTTACCCTCAAGGCAGAAACGTGCGAGTGCACCTATATATTTATACTAGCCGTCCCCGCAGTTTCACCTGTGTTTATGGCGTGATGTTGTATAGCCTACTAGCAGCGCCCCGCGGTTTCACCCGCCTAAGTCCCGATCCCGTTTGAATATTGGGATAAAGAGTAGCCTATGCGTTAATCCAGGTCTCCTTCTATCTACATACCACTCTTTCACGCAAAAACCACTGAACCGATTGCGATGAAATGGTAACAAACATCCATCCATCCATCCAAACTTTCACATTTATAATATTAGTGGGATAGCCTTAGTCAATAAATGGGCTATCCAACACTAAAAGAATTTTTCAATTCGAACCTCTAGTTCCTGAGATTAGCGCGTTCAACCAACCAAACAAACTCTTCAGCTTTATAATATAGATTTTAACGTAAATGAACACTAAGACGACCCTACAATAAGTAAAACATTAAATTAAATTTTATGGTGTCGGCCATCATGGATTTGAAATTTATCATACTGTACGAGGGGTGATCCAAAAGTAATGAGAATGGGTACATTAAAATAACTATATACTTAAAAATAAAATTTATTTTTCTACATAGTCTCCTAATAGGTCAATACATTTAGTCCATCTCTTTTCTAAACCAACGATACCCTTCAAAAAAAAATCTTTATCTTGACTCTCCCAAAATGCCTCTACAGCGGCCATCACTTCGCCGTTATCCTCAAATTTCTGGCCCCGGAGGTGTTCCTTGAGCCGAGGAAACAAATAAAAGTCGCTGGGGGCTAGATCTGGAGAATAGGGTGGGTGTTCAAGCAGCTGGAAGCCAGCTTCTTGAATGGCAGCCATCGCAACTTCAGCTTTGTGTGCAGGTGCATTGTCTTGATGGAACAGAACTTTTGCGCGCAGTTTACCCCGTCTTTTTTCCTTGATGGCCTCTCGCAATCTTTTGATTTGGTCAGCATAATAGGAGCCTGTTATGGTAGCGCCCTTATCAAGGTATTCAACCATAATTATTCCCTCAGCATCCCAGAAAACAGACGCCATAACCTTGCCGGCAGAGCTTGAAACTTTGAATTTCTTGGGAGTCGGTGAAGATGGCCTTTTCCATGTCATTGACTGTTGTTTGGTTTCGGGATAAAAAAGGGTAAATCCACGTTTCGTCCATAGTCACAAATCGAGCCAAAAAAATATCTTGATCCGCCTGGAACATTTCAAGATTGGTCCTTGAAATGTCGAATCGTTTCTTCTTTTGTTCGTCGGTTAACATTCTCGGGACCCAACGTGCAGAGACCTTTCTCATGTTCATCTCGGTAGTTAAGATCCTTTGAATGCTACCAAATGAAATGCCTGTGTTCTCAGCTAAATGACGAATGGTCACTGTTCGGTCTGCCAAAACCAGATCTTGAACTTTTTTGACGTTTTCTTCAGTGAGGGAGGAGGACGGACGGCCTTCGCGGTGTTCGTCTTCCGTGGATGTTCTTCCCATCTTAAACTCCTTGCACCAGCGTGCAGTTGTAGAATATGGAGGAGCAGAGTCTCCCAATGTTTCCACCAAGTCAGTATGAATGTCTTTGGTGGACATTTTTTTCAAGCACAGGTATTTGATGACGCTTCGCACTTCATGTTTCTCCATTTTGATGTTATCACTCCGACTGCTAGTATTCAAATGAATGTATATTTTAAAAATGACGTCCTATTTATACCATTTTTTGTCAGGGAAGTTGTGAAGGATTAGGGAGTTGAAAAAATATTTTTTTAGAATTTTATTATTACTAGAAATATCCGTTTATCATTACTTTTTGATCACCCCTCGTATAGTATTCTACTAGTCAAGCCCTTTCATTTGATACCCATATTGAGGGAGTTGTGAAAAAATATGTAATCCGCCATTTTGTGGCAGCGGCCATCTTGGACCGATTTTTATCAAACATAGCTAAGAACACTCTCGACTAATTCACCTTTCAAACAAAAAGAACAAAATCAAAATCGATTCATCCGTTCGGGAACTACGATGCCGTAGACAGACACACACACACATACACGTCAAACTTATAAAATCCCTTCAACGATTGGAAAAGAGCTGATGGTTTTCGAACGGCTGAACAGATGTTCTTCAATATTAGCTAAGAACACTCTCGATCAAGTCACCTTTCAAACATAAAAATAAAAACTAAAACAAAACACCTCCATGCCCCGTCCTTTTTACGTCGGGGATTAAAGATATAGCAACATATGATGATAACTTTAGGAGATATCAATAACATCATTACCTCCGTGTTCATAAGGGCGCCGACCTCTAACAAGTAAGATAACCCGATTATTTTGGGATCAGCAAAATATGTCTGATCTCTACACAATAGTCCGTCTATAGATGTGTGATTTTTTATAATCATACACGTTACGTCATGCATATTTTAATCGTAAAAGAAAGAAATAAACATTACATTTTATAATAATATTGTAATATTATATAAAATTAAAAAAATAAGTAAATTTGCAAAAATAACTAAGAATTTAGTACAAACATAAAATATCACAGGCCATCAACTATTAGTATAATCAAGTGAGTAGTAATGACAGTTTCATTTTATATTCGTACTAAATTCTTAAATAGTATTGTTGATTTTCTTAATGTTCAATGTTTTTTGTATTTGGAATCACATTATTTTTTACTGACCTAATTCCTATATATAAGCTTGTTTTGGTATTCGTTGTAAAAAGTGGCATCCGTTTACAAAGAAATGTCCATGATATTTAAATGTGGTCTTCGATTGGAATAAATCAAATATTTTCACTGACATTGAATCGAAAGACGATGCAGTCAAATGCAATATCACTGCGTCGGCTATCAACTTATTTCTTATCAAATTATTTCATATTTTTAATTGAAACGATAAATCGTTTCAATTAAAAATATGAAATAATTATGTACAACGAAGTACATTATAATGTTGGTTAAAACCAACATTATAATGTACTTCGTTGTACATAATTATGATGACGTTTGTAATATTTCGTGTACATAAAGTTATACAGTTCACGGTGTAAAGACATACCTACTATACACGTCTGCTTTGGGATGTCGAGTGAGCGCGGAACATAGATTTTAACCTCGTAAGACAAAACGTCTATTGTACATCATCATCATCATCTTCTGGCCTGTTGGTCTGGTGGTTCGTGATCTTGATTATGTGAGGATCGTTTGTTCTGTGTTTGGGTGTAATTTATCTACAACTAGCAGCGCCCCGCGGTTTCACCCGCGTAAGTCCCGGTACTATGTTAATATCGGGATAAAAAGTAACCTATATGTTAATCTAGGTCTCCAACTATCTACATACCAAGTTTCATCGCAATCGGATCAGTAGTTTTTGCGTGAAAGAGTAACAAACATCCATACATCCATACATTCATACATCCACACATTCATACATCCTCACAAACTTTCACGTTTATAATATTAGTAGGAAGGATAAATGTATGTATACAGAGCCTTTTAACAAATCGCTAGTGTCTTGAAAGTTCCCATTCCGGACACAACCGTCAATAATGTCTGCCCTCACGCGTCTGCCCGTGTTCGGGTGGCTCACGCCACTCGGCGGTGAGCGATGTTCCCCTCCCCCCCCCCTCGCCCGCAGTTTTATATTATAGTTGTATATTATATTTGACCAAATTACGTACTTAAAAAGACAAAGTTTATCTACTTTGAATATCAAAAGCGATAAAAGTATTTATTTTGATAAAAATCAATTTGCTACTGCTAAATGTGAATTGGAAATAAAAAAATCAAATTTTATTGTATTTATGGTTCACTATTTTGGTGATACGGGCTTACACATAAAATATAGATATATACTGTCGCGGACTTTTTTGTAAAGCTATTTAGGAGAACCAATCCCACCGTACATAATATTCGTGTAACTCTTACAATTTTCCCACCGCACGCCAAAATAGTTCGCAGATGACCGATTTTTTTCGGACTTACTTAACACTTATCGTTATGTTTAGACCAATATACACAATACCTTCATAAATTATATATGTGTGCCTATGTCTTATTCTGATATATAAGCTATATTTTTGTAAAGTTTCATTTAAATCCATATAGTAGTTTTTGCGTTAAAGAGTAACAAACATCCCTAGATCCATACATCCATACATCCATACATCCATACATCCACACATCCATACATCCTCACAAACTTTCACGTTTATAATATTAGTAGGATATGTATGTATTTAAAAATATATAAGTATGTTTATCAGCAGTCTGGTTGTCATAGTACAGGCTCTAACCTAGTTTGGGATCAGATAGCCATGTGTGAGATGTGTGAAATTATTATTATTATTATCTTCCTCCTTCCTCCCCTGTTTCCAATTTTATTTGGGGTTGGCGCAATGTGTAGGTAATACAGTTATTTTTTTTACATTGCAAAGGGTTTAGACTTGTTTTTTTATGGCCGACCGCCTGTCTGACGCCAACCTTCTTTGAAAAGGGTAAATTAGGGTAAGGAAAACAGATAGAGTGAGAAAGCTACAGCAAGTCTCGGATGGGGAAATGGGACTGGACCACGGAGCAGATACAAAGGGCGTCGGATGTGATGACGTCAGGACCTAGTTAGAATCAGATTGCACAGTTGCTTAGGCCCTCTCCTCTTTGTATCTGCTCCGTGGACTGGACTGAGACTGCAATTACTCGAAGAGGCTGGGCTTGGGTACCCGAATGTCCATCCTATGATTGGAGATGCCACTAGGATAGGAACATCAACTGGCCAAGTAAAATGTAACATCATCGTACAATGTAACACTAGATATACCTACAAAATACTTTTAAAATTTCATCTCTAATAATATCTTATCTTAAGTCTATTCTACAACATGATATATATTCAAGTTTTGTGGGTTAGCTTCTTAATCCTGCAGAATTTCCATATCAACATGGAGCTTACGAAGTTAATGTCGAATTGCAAAGTCAACTAAGAGCCCCCAAAACGTCATGTTAAACTGTCGCGACGTGCAATAACGTGAAGTATCGTAAATAATTATAAAACCGTCCAACAACATAAAATCATTAACAAAGTACAACAAAATAAAGCACAAACAACAAATAAATTTATTTACCCACCACTGGCGCAATCAATTACTGACAAATTAAATTCTAAGCAGCTTGCCTTTATTACGTAATACTAAAATTGCGATTGTTTCCAAGTTCTCGATAAACGACTTGTAAATCAATCAGTCGATTTCGTCTCAAAGTCGTAAATTCAATTCGATATTCTGATTTACGAGGTCAACGTTAATTACTTGCGGTTATTGTAATAAATAATTAAGTTTAATTTTAGTTTGTAAATTTGGTATTATTATTATGAAATCAGTTAAAGGGTTTCCTTTGATGTGTTTGTGACTTAATTAACGGAGTTATAAGTAAACCGATTACGTATTGCTTTCCTTCTAAATATTTCCATGTTACAGAATTTATTGACACTTTTATAGTAGAATTAAAGCGTAGTACTTATTTTTTTCTTTTATGGTATAGGGGGCAAACGAGCAGACGGGTCACCTGATGGTGGGCACCTGCAACTCAAGAGTCACAAGTGTAACCTAACTAACCTCACTCACTCGGCGAACAGCAATGCAATCATTCCTTCACTGTCGGTTTCTATGAGGCCGTGGTACCACTACGGTCGAGCCGGCCCATACGTGCTGAAGCATGGTTCTCCCACGATAACTGTTCACTCCTCGAAGTCAATTATAATAAACAATAACGTCGATGCGCAAACAAGCCATATATCACTGGTACCTGACTGGTACTGTTTTGTATTCTGTGTCTGTAGTAAAAGATCCATAGAAAAAAAAAAAACAAATAACAAAGTCAATAAATATCAGTAGAATTCCAATTGTTTCGTACGTTTCATTTTTTTAGTTACTGTATCTATAGCGTCGCTTAGTTGTGTTTGTATAGCTAATTATCTTAGAGATACCAGTCGTAAGTGGATTCCAGTTGGGTCAATCACTGTATAAATCACCTTCTCAACGCAATTGGCCTGATATCCGGGAAGCGTATGTGGAAATCCTACTGCTAGTCTAACTGAATTAGTATTTCCAGATGACAAACACGTGAATGCTACTCCTATACTTCTCCGACTAGAAAGCCTACGTCAATACATTGTGCGAACGATGAATAGGATAAGGGTTTCTAGTACATCACCTTGATTCGTATTAACTTGAAACCTTACTTCAGTAATTCACCGTTGCAGACTTATCAGAGTATCATTTACACGTATTTATCATCTGGAAACACTAAAGCCGTTTGATTCAACCAGCGGGGATGTAATGAAGTAGGATTTCTATTAACGCGTCCGTCCGGGAACCGTCGGATTTCTGTGAAAACAACAAATTACAGCTCATTGACGTAGGTCGTATGCCTGGATATCATCTTAATGATACAAAAGCTTTGAAATTCTTTGTAACAATAATACTTTTTGTTATTTTCAAACACTGAGTGCGGACATTCATTGGCAAAAGCAAGTAATATTCTTAAAACCGATAATACTTTATTTTAATGATAATAATATATTATGAGTATAAATTGATGTAAATAATTAAATCCGACTGATTACCGGCTTTCTTATATATTAATAAAGGTATTATGTCACAGTTTGTAGTTGAATTTCACTGAACATAAATCACTTTATTTTCATATAAATTTACGTTTATCTATGTGTAGTGCAAGCGAACTCTTTAACATATCGTGTATTAGGTTCATATAAGTAGGCAAAGACAAAACAGTCCAGTTACTTTTTCTCCTCTATTGGTCCACAGTTTTTTTTTGGTTTACTTACCATAAACGGGATTTAGTGCTAGCAATAAAAAAAAACATTACCAATAATTTAATGAATTTCGGCTCATTTTATACTGCTGCGCGACCACTTATTTTTTTTATAAATAATTATCTTTTAAAAAAAAGTATCACCGACTTCAAGGACAATTAAAAGCACTGCTCCAATGAGACAGCGATGTTTCGGAGCAAACGAAAACATCATCGATGTATAAAATTTTTAGATATTTGTTGATTTTTTAAAACCCACTCGACCGATTTCGATAAATTTTAAATGGGACCACGTGTGAAGTATACCATTTGAAACAAAAAAAGAATTTTCCAAATTGGTTCAGGCGACTTCGAGTAATCGGTGAACATACATAAAAAAAGATTCTGACGAATTGAGAACCTCCTCCTTTTTTGAAATCAGTTAAAAAAGGCCTAAACGTCTGTCATGGAGTACTTCTCCACATTTTGTCAGCTACATATTCCTACTGCATAGAAAGCTACTGGGAATTGCCTAACATAAAAATACAATATCTATTTCCGCAACCATGGCTACAAACTTCTGTCATGGGATTAATAAGGCAGTTGTTATCATTTCCCTTGAGAACTGAGATATCAAATATTTTCATTTCGGTTTTTCTATGGGTAAGACACAAAAGTGCGGCTATTATTGTTCTGTTCTTTTAAAAAATATTTGGCATCTCTTTCTTTACACACTTTTGCCATCCCTGTACCACTACCCATATCATCACTCTCCTACAATCTATCTTCTCTTTTTGATATATTTTTTTTCTCTTTTCACAGCTTATAATTTTCTATCGTTGTCCAAATTCATTCTTTTTCATCCCATTTCAATAACCTAACAAATTCATGCTTTTTAAAGTAATCGTTAATATGGGAACTTAAAGTTCGTTTAATATACTCTTTTTTCTCATCTTATCTATTCTTTATTTTAAAAGCTTATCAAGCTCCAATAAATTTCTCCTTGAAAATCCCTTTACGCAGGTAAATGTTAGAACTATCAACTAAAATAACAAATCTAATATTAGTTCTAGTTTTAAGCATTCGTCATCAATTCCAATGTTAGTATTATTAGCTAAAGTTACAAAACTAATATTAATATTTCAAAATGGAACCATTCGCTAACAAGTATTTAAGGAGGTATATTTTAGGAACCACCCGATTCATTAAAACTTCAAGATTTCGGTTAGATTGTTTTTTCTGTTGATGACTAAGATTTCCAGAAATGGCAACACACTAATGATGTAGGCAGCTCTTTTGAGCACCAGTATCATTTCCCATCAGTCAAGCCGTGTGCTTGTTTATGTATCCATTTAGTTATGTAAGAAAGCAGTTATAATTTGTTGTGTCAGTTAAGATTTTAAAACTGTTATTTTTTTTTCTATGCTAAAAGTTTGTATCATTACATTTACAGGTAAATCACTACCTTATATTACCCTCAATTGGAACAGTTTTCATAAATTGGAAACTTTCATCAGCAAGTTTTCAACACGAGCTTTTATTTTAGAAGGTCAAGCACAGAAAATTGTTGCTTAATTTAGAGCTGAACCGTCCAGTACCTTTATCTGCCAAAAGACTGCGATATATTAGAAGGATTACCAGAGTACCATGCAAGAAGCACAAACGATACCACCAGTTTTTAAAGGCACTTTTCAATTAAGTTAAATAGTAGTAGTAGATATTGCCTAAATACAAAACTAGTTATAATTTTGCCAACATTTGCCAGTAATGCAATGGATAGCTGAATAATCCCAATCAGTTCATTATCCCGTGTCATTAGTAATTAACACTCCAATGCGTTGATTGTATTGTGACTGACTTAATAAGTAGGTGATTGAATATGCCTGCGGTTATAATCATGAGATAATAAATCGTTACCATGATGATGTTATAGTTTTTCTTATTATTATCAGGAGCATAATAATAGAGCGACGGCCCGATGGATCAAGTGATCAACACGGTTGTAACGTCATAGTAATTTGAAAGTGTGTAAAAATCACGGACGTTTAATATTATCAAAATTAAAAGTACCTTTATAAGAGTATGTTTAATGGTATTTATTCCTAGGCTACTATTATATATATTCTACGTACAAAGTGACAACACAAAGTACGTAATTACCAAGCATAAAATGCACACTGTACACTGAAGTGTACAGGGCGGCGGTGCTGTATAAATTGTCTTTGCTCAAACAAAGCAATAGCAACACGAATCCTACGACAATGCAGAACTGTCGACTGTCGGGACATCGCCGCGCCAGTGTTACAATGTACCGCTTTATTAGCAAAATGCTGGCAACTTAAATGACGTCACATTGATGATATCATAAGCATGTAATTGAATTTTAATCTTTTATCGTTGCTATGTTACTATGTAATGAAAGGTAGAATAGGAATCTAATCGGAAAAAAGATATACAGGTGTGACCAGTTCCAGTGAAAACAGTTCCAAAACCTTCATCATACCTCCCGTAGCACCTACGACCACCATTAGCATATCACCTAGCCTCATTTTTCAAGTTTATACTAACTCTTTGGGAGAATTGTTTCAATAAGAAACCTTTTTTTTTAATTTGATACATGATAGTTAACAATTTAAGGTGGGAATAATAAGATGAAATAATATGAAATACATAAATTAAGACTTATTGAGCTTGAATTACCAAATTCCCAGAAACGATTTTGAAACTTCTTGACAAATAGAAATGTTTTCGTTTCATCTTCAGATCAGTGGATTGCCAATTTAACTTCTAATTGAATCTACGCCATCTTAAAAGTTTTTGTTAAAATGTCCGGATGTTCCGCTTTTCTTTAATATTAACCTTTGACTTAACTTGGACACAATAACTTTTTTAACGTTTTGAATGAAAACGATGGTTGAATAAATATAGGTAGCATATTTGATAATGGCATCATGGTTTGGAAACACGTATTACGTACTAACTTTTAAACTTTCGCGTTCCATGATATAATATTATCTACGTATTAACATGCAACGTATTAACCGACAATGAGACGCAAGCATCCGGAGGTGAACAGACAACCAGCCTACATGCCATATGTGAAAGGAGTAACGGATAAGATCGGCTCCGTATTAAAGAAATACTCCATTCCGACAGTATACACACCAGGCATAAAGGTTCAAAACATCGTGGGTACACCGAAGGACGTCTTGCTGTTACAAACTCCAGGTGTCTACAAAATAAACTGCAGCTGTGGTAGTTCCTACATAGGCCAATCAAAGCGGACTATTGCTGAAAGGGTCAAAGAACACATCGCTGCTGTGAAGAACCGACAGATTAGCAAATCAGCGATTGCAGAACATGCACTCGAAGCGGGCACCAATCACTGGATTGAATTTCACCGTACGCAAGTCCTCTCCACGGAACGTCACTTTTACTCAAGAGTTGTACGTGAAGCGATTGAAATTAAAAAACACAAAACTTTCAATCGGGAAGATGGTTTCAAATTATCTACAGCGTGGAATCAAGTGATAAAAAACATACCACCTCGCTTTAATGCGCAGTCGGGTGAACACCAGAATAGGGCCACATCGGTTTGCTTACAGAATAGGGACACTGTTAGTATAGTATGTGACGGTACATGGCGAAACGAAAATATCAAAAATATCAAAAAAGTGGAGGTGGATGAAGAACCTTCTACCTCACGATGTCGACGACGGAGGGCGTGCACCGCTGGGCCAGTCAGCCTGTGACCACGGCCAGTGCAACCTGGTCGAAACGTCAGGCAATTCAGAGGTATGTAATACCTTTTCGTGATTACGTATTACGTAATCTCAAAGTACTACTGACTAACTTCATTTATATTATACCTATGTACACATATACATACCACACATACAAACTGACTCATTCCTTGATGCAGCAGGGACGCGGAGGTAAGATAGGCACGAATTGATGTTTTATTGGTTTGAGTGTCTAAAGCTGCTTTGCCCATTTCTGTCACAACGCAGTTGTGCGATGACGCAGTGGCATGACAGTTTGTGATGTTTTTACAGACATTCCTTAAAAGTTGTGTCATATTTGTTGTCGCCACATCAGAAACTATTATTTATTTTATTAAAAATAGGGCCAAACTATAATAGATGATAACACAGTTCACTATTTAAGAAAAATAAGTTAATAGATATTATTTTGACTGGTTATACCGGTAACGCAATACTATTGGTCGATGGATAAATATTAACAAATTGTGGGATTATAAAAGGGTAGGAATATGTTTAGAACGATTGACTTGAGTGCAAACAGAGGTACGAACAACTTGGCAGTTACTGTTAGTTATTGATTTTCATAGTTTATATCAGTGGTTGTGAGACTGTTTCTTGCATATTTGGCAACAGGGTTCTAGTGACACCTTAAATAACATAGTTTGCTTGCATGCGTGTATGTGTGTGTTTGAGTATATATGTGTGTTTCTGTGTGTGTATGTCTGTGTGTGTTTGAATACTTTACACTTTTAAAAGCCATTTCAGCCAGGCAGATAACACTATTCTTTATTTTTAAATGTTTGTATCTTGTGTGGGTTAAGTCCAGCGGATCATAGTGATTTGACAGTCAATACATTAAAACTGAAATCTAGGTAATTAGAGTCGTGATGCATGATGCATGATATGTAATAAATTCTCCAAGTCTCCCAAGTCAAGGTTTCGTATCGTGTCGAGGACTGTGGGACGTTAGGGTGGCTAACAACGTCGCGTCGTTACTACACTACACAAGTTAAAGTTAAAGGTAAAAGCGCGCCGAGGACTTTGTATTGGAAGGATTATGTATCGAGGAGTAAGATTACGACGAAGTCACAAGAAAGAAAGCTTGTAATAATGAGAAATAAGTAACTAAATAAAAACTCAAAACTTTAAAATTAAATAAGTAAAACAAAATACTGACTGAGTAAATATGTAACCCAATGACCAACGATTTTATTTTTATCTGATTAACGCCGTGAATTGATGCGGTGTTGTGTGATGACTGGTATCCAGTATCTACTTAATTATTTTTTAGTTTTTAGTACATTATCTGCATAATTATTGTGATTTTATTCTGAAATAACTTACTTCTGAGTACATAAAGAGCTATTCCATTGTGGTATTAAAAAGTGTACATCGGATTTGGCAAACGAATCCATGCATAACGTTTACTCATTCTTTTTCCCTCGTATCACAAAACTGACCTGGTCTATTCAGAGCACAGATCACCGGAACACATAAATTTCCCTACCAAGGTATAAATTTGTTTTTTTTTTCATTACCAGGGTCGTACATTTCATTACCGTCGGAGGGACGCCAAGCGACTAATTTATGGGTTGGCTTGCTTACTCAGATGGCTGAAAAACTGTTAATTCCTTAAATACAAGAGTTTTGATGTAGTTCTAATGAGGAGTGACGAATAGATCTATTGTAATACTTTTAGCACTTAATACTTTATGAATTTATCAATAACGCTGGATACAACTAAAATCATGTAACAAAGATTAACTTAACAAAGTACTTCCTGCTACGGAATTGACAGACTTCAGAATTTCGATGTCTTAGGGTGAAGAAAAATAAACTTGTCAAAAATGTTGGCTTTTTATATTGCCTTTGAGTGCCTTTTGGAGTATGAAGGTTGAATAAAGGTGAATAGTGTCTTGGGGTAGCTGTTTGTACCTTAGTTATTAAAGCAAAGTCAGCCCCCACAAATGAAACTAAACTCCAAAATGATTAAATATGTATTTATTATTAACTACGTGGGAATCGATTCCAGAATAACCAACGATTGCCAAAGTTACTACTTTTCATCACCTGTTCAGCATCTGTAAAGATTAGGAAAAAAAAACACTAGTATACAATTTTTACTTAGAAAAAAAGATTAAACGCATGCCAACAAGGTCACATTTTTAATTCTATTTCCATACAGTTTGTTCATTAGTCTCCTCTTCTAATTAATAAGATTATCCTTTAACACCAGCCCCGACGTCAGTTTTCAGTCGCAACTCACAAAGAGTTTTATTTCAAATTCCATTGAACGCTCGCTGAGCGGGAAACGAAGCTGCTCGCAATAAAAACAAGAAAGGGACATAAAATAATGAGAAAAGACGAATGAAAGAGGGAGAAAAAAGATATCTTAGTAATTGTTGCATTGAAGGTCTCACTAACGAGCACCTCGGGTAATAAAAAGAATCGCGCTGGGGCCACGAAGAGCGCGTTAAGTGAATTGGACTTTTTAAAATTCTTATTGTGTATTGTGACTTTAAAGATGAAATATTTAATGAAAATGGTAACTTTGTTTCGTAGGATTTAAGGTTTATTTTTTATACTTTCGGTTTGAATCTTTTGAGTAGCAATACTTTCTAAATGTGGATAGATTTCTGTTAGCTATAATCCTATTTTAACTGTGTTTTTATATAGCTATTCCTTTACTTTTTAACCGATATAATGGAAAAGGTTTTCTCAATTCATGTGTATTTTGTATCTGTAGGTTACACAAAAGCGTCGTTAATTGTGAACAGGTAATGATTATTTTTATTGGATGTCTTATAACTACAGAATGATCCCGTAAAATTTTAAAAGAGTAGGACTTAACTTATGCCAGTTTAAAGCAGTTTCAAGCCTAATGGTATAAATGTATTGAAGTTAGTTGTAATTTTTTTTAGGTAGATTTCGAAGAAAAGTCTACCTATTGGTTTTGTACCAGTTTCAATTTCACCGGCACGATAGAGGTCGCAATTATGCACCGATTGCTTTCAAACTTGAACGACAAATCGACAGGGCAAAACCGAAGGTTCAGTTCGTGAATGGGGGATATTCCCCAAACGGGGAGGGAGGGGGGGCAAGATTTTCAAAAAGAAATAAAAAACATGAAATCTACCTCTGCCTGCTGTGGACCCGATTTTTTTTGTTGTGAGTTGTAAATAAATTGGAGCACAGGTCTATATACATTGCTTGACTCAACTTGCTATATAAAGCTATAAAACATCATAATTATTACAAAAAAAATTACACAAGGTCATAGTAATGAAATGTGTTGTTAAAGTTTTGTTTTCAGCTAAAGCTCTCACTATTTGTTGTCTGTTTTTGAGGAGCACTGTGTTTCTATCTCGACACTCGTTTTTATCGTTAGCAAGCTGTGACACTACGGTTTTACCAAGTTTTGAATCAACTGGTTTATAAACAAAAAACTAAACATTACTGGCACCTGATACCTTAGCAATGACAACAAATTGATGAGTATTTCAAAACAAGACTACTTATAGATGAACTCTATAATCAGTCCAAAAACTATATTCAAGAGTTGCAGTTAAAATGCTAAATGACACTGTGATTTTACTGAAACGTAATTTATTTAAAATGACATCTTTGTACATTTTTAAATCCTAATTAACTTGTTAACATTCCTTTTTACAGAGACTCTTTAAGATCGCTGGCTTTTGATCTCAAATTAACAGGTTTACTGTAAAAGATTGAATGCACTCTAATTAGCATCACAGGATTTTGTAAGGTTATTTTACTAAATATTTCCATCCAGAGATAAGACACAGTATACTAACTTTTAAACTTTCGCGTTCCATGACACAGTATATTATAAATAAATAAACCCATTTGCAGCAGCCGAAATGTCTCTAAATTTTGCCTGAATTTGATGAGACATTTTTTTTTCTTGAGTCTCAGAAAATCCTAGATTCGTAAAATTAGTAAGCATCCCAATTAAGTAAGTACTGTTCTTTTATAAAATAGTAAACAAAAATAAGGTTCAAGTGTTACAGTATGAGAAACCAAGGAAAAAATGGATAGGTACTCGTAACGTGACCAAGGTTTTAAGGGTTCGCCCTCCGGTAACCTTAGTCACTCGGCGAAACACCATGAACCATTGGTTTTCTGGTTTTCGGCCGGTCGAGCCAGCCCATACATGCCGAAGCATGGCTCTCCTACTGTAACTATCACCTTTTGGAATTTGACCCTAGAATCCAACAAAGCCTTTAAATCGAGTACAACTATTGAATCAAAATCATTTGTCAAGTTAAAAAAATACAACATTAAAATTATTTATCGCAGTGATTGTTATAGTGTCTAGTCTAGTGCATGAATTAATAAAAAACAGAGACGTACTGACTAGTCAAAGTTGCTGAAAACTAAGAGTTGAATGTCTGTGACTAAATGAATTCAATTTGTGGCCAGTCTATTTGAGTTATGACCTAACTAACTTACTAAACGTCGACCTGATTTATAGCATTGCACGGTTACTGGCTACGGATGTGACGATTTAATTTATAATGTTAGTAGAAGAAGAATATAAGTATTTGAGACTACTTTAAAATATGTTGAACTTCTTATATGTTAGTAGGCTAAAAGCCGTCTAGTATGTCTACAACTATTTAGATACCATACCTTTAGTAACATAAATGAGACTTTAATGACTAATATGAATGCAATTGTTTTTTTATTTACTTTTTGACAATATCCAAATCCCAATCCTAGCTTTAACCACTAGGCATTGGCTATATCTAGTTGTAGCCAGTAGAAAGAAGACTAAATCTAGTTTTAGCCAATGCAACCAGCTTCATGCCATGAGTAGAAAGAATACTCCTTAAAAAACTGCTACCGACCGCAACTAGGTTTAACTGGCTAACAGTAGGTGTAACCATACTTCGGCTTTTGGCCGTAATATAATTATTGTATAATATATAACAGATGTCGTGCAGTAAATTTTTTTTTTTTTTAAAGACAACTCCCGCATTAGGAATCACTCCTGTGTCGCGGGGGACTTTACAAACAACGGACACAAAAAACACCCAGACTCAGGTGGGAATCGAACCCACGACCTCTGACTCAGCAGTCAGGGTCACTAACCACTAGACCAACAGGCCAATGAATGCAGTAGGACCTAATTACTTGTTGTTACACGTAAGTCAAATAATTTCAAGCTGTACTCCGTGGCTACTTTTAAATTTTTCTATTTAATTAGTCCTGTCACAGTTGTTGACACTCATTCTTTTATCTTTTGCGTACCACTTTGGACTTCGATAAATTTATTTATCACTCATTCAATTAGTATTACCACGCCACTAGTATCCAGCGCTCGTGATAGCATTAAAGTTAACACTTTCTGCCAACAAAATAGAGTTTGACACAATACAAATTTTGTAAACTCCAACAGCTTACACGGAAAAAATATCTAGATATGTAGCAATTAGTGGAAAAGCCATGCTTCGGCACGTATGAGCCGGCTCGACTGGAGTGATACCACGGCCTCACAGAAAACCGGCAGTGAAGCAATGATTTCATTGCTTTTCGCCGAATGAGTGAGATTACCGAAGGCCCTAACCCTTCCCTCTCCCTCCCCTCTCCTTCCCCTCTCCTTCCCTCCTTCCCTCTCCCCCTTTTCCCCCATCCACTACTCCCACCTTAAAGGCCGGCAACGCACTTGTGACTCTTGAGTTGCAGGTGCCCATGAGCAGCGGTAGTCTCTTACTACCAGGTGACTAGTCTGCTCGTTTGCCCCCTATAACATAAAAAAATATTTAAAGAGATGTATAGTGTTAACGTACCCTGGTAGCACCTACAGTTGCAGCTCCACCAACATGACTGGGTGTTGAAGATGCCCGCCCATGTGCCATGCATCACTTTTTGCTTAGCACAACCAATCTAAGGAACAAATTGGCACCTGCCGTATTTCCGAACCGATACGACCTTCAAGAAAAGAGCACACTCCTACAGGCCCTAACCCTTCCCTCTCCCTCCCCTCTCCTTCCCCTCTCCTTCCCTCCTTCCCTCTCCCCCTTTTCCCCCATCCACTACTCCCACCTCAAAAGCCGGTAACGCACTTGTGACTCTTGAGTTGCACTTACCGTTGCAGTTGATGTACTTTCCACCAACTGATTCGTCTTCCCTCCATAAAATAAAATAAAAAACCACACGGAATTTGCCAATGATTTGTCACAAAATAAACGTACATCAGTAAAAAAAAAAAACGAGTAAATTTATTCTGCTCTTTTTTCCCACCATAAGTCTATCCTCATGAGGATTCAAAAGAATAGCTGCCGTTTCGAGAACCCAACCAGAAATGGAAAATACTGTAGTCCTTCATTACCAAACAACTCCTAACCGAATTGTACAACAAACCTACATAATTTATATCCGTAACAAGCGCGCTGATGTAATTATGTTTTTTTTTTCAGGTACGTAAGAGCACATCTACAGGTAGTTCGGTGATGAATATTTATGAGGAAGCTGGCCCAGTTTTATGCGGTGTTGGTATGAGGATCTACAGACATAAATCAAGGTAGAAACTATGTCATAATTGTATTATTTGATTTCGATTTTTGAACGCGTCTTACATGTCTTGTTGTTCTATACTGTTAAGATTGAAAATTTAAAAAAATCTTCTTAAATTTAAGTTGCTCTTATTTCCATCTTATCGTTTAGTTAGTCAAGGCACTTTCTTGCATCCAAATCCAATACAGCTGTACTTTGATGTGCTTATATAACTTCGGTGATACTCTAATAATATAGTGCTATAAAACTGATCTGATAGTGCCTTTGAACTCCTCCATCAATATAACCTCGCTGTATTAGTATTAGTTGAATTTTTACAGTTAAGACTTTTTACAGTTAAGACTTTTTACAGTTAAGACTTTTTACAGTTAAGACTTTTTACAGTTAAGACTTTTTACAGTTAAGACTTTTTACAGTTAAGACTTTTTACAGTTAAGACTTTTTCTAACTTACCTACGTTTTCGTAACTTTTTCTTTGATTATAGTCTAGTTTTGTATCATAATAGTTCTTGTATCTCATTTTTTTTTTAATATTAAAAATATTTTTAACCTGTTCATAATTTAAATTGGTTTTTGAAACGAATTACTTTATTTCTTTCATTGGTAGAAGTTTGCACCAGGCGCGTTCCGCTTTAGTTTATACCACAAGCAACTTGTTTTCACAGATGACCTTAATTAAAGAGACCCTCTTTTGTGTTACTCCCAGAACTAACTATTTAATGTGCCTTATTAAATACTCAACAACTCAGTGAACGGGTTATGGTCTTTATGCAGAACTTCATCAGAAGGCCTGATGAAAACCGCTTATCATTTCAGAGAGCGTAAACATTTACCTCCGACATTTGGTAGTTTTTTATTAAATCAGTTCTTTATAAAATACAAGTATATTTTTCATCATTACAATTTATAGCCTAACAATAATGATAAGCAGGTTCGGGACTATATTCAATCATATTTGGATTTAAAAATTACTTATTGTTCAAATGGCTGGATCGCTCTCAATTTTTTCTACGTACCCGAGTGTTTTTAAATTACTTTTCAGGTTTACAGTACTAATATGATCGAAATAAAATTTCTTTAGGAGTAAACTTAAAGAAAAATACAGGTTGATTTTATCTATACTAATATTATAAAGAGGTAAAGTTTGTTTGTTGGAGATTGATTTTGAAAATGCTTTTAGTTTTAGATAGCCCATTTATCGGGAACGGATATAGGCTATATAACATCACGCTACGACTAATAGGAGCGCAGCATCAATGAAAAATGTTGCAAAAACGGGGAAGTTTACAAACGCAGAAGTTGCGTGCGTCAGTTAGTCATGAATAAATACTTTAAAAGAAAGTTAAACCGACTTCAAAAAGAACTAAGAAAGAGTACTAAAAAGTGATAAGTAATCGATTTCAAACTTAATTGAAAAGACTATATACATGTGACACTTTTAAGGTAATAGGTAACAATATAAAGAGGCACCTACTGGTCTGTTTGATGTCGGTGCCAAGCTTGAATCGTAATACTTACATATGTATAAACAGTTTAATTAAGAACGAAATTTAATTCTAATAAAATATCTGAATATACTCCCCTAGCTGGCCGTTAATAATAATAAATTTCGTCACTATAAACGTCAATGCTGTTTAATTTCAAGAATAATCAACAAGCAAACACATAATTTTTAAGGGTTTCCCACGTTTTCCTACAAATACCCTAATCAGATCCGGACATACAGGGATATATCCTGGGGAGCATAACCTTTCAAACAAAAAAAATATTTTTTAAATCAGTTCACAGATGACGGAAATATCGGTGAACATACATAAACAAAAAAAAATATTTTTGAAGTCGGTTAAAAATATCAACAATATTGTGAGCATTATATGAAAGAGGTTAAACGCGATCATTAATACCTAAACCAGAGGAGCAGCGGGCAATAGCTTAGTGTTTCAAAGTACACATCGCAAAAGCATATAAAAGAAAATTGAACTGCAGGTGTTGATATTCTCAAGGTGACACCAGATACTAAATAATTTCTCTAGAGGGAGTCAAATGGTAGTCGTGTATGATGATGAAATAATAAGAATGATGAAAAAATCAGAGTTTTCCACACTTCTTCTAGATCGAAACAGGCAGATGTGATAATATATTATGTTATCCATTTTTGTTTTCTTTAATCATTTTACATTTGACGAAGCAAACTATTGTTGCGGTGACTCTGTGTGTGTTGATCTATAATTTTTAATTATAATAATTATTTATTAAATCCACTATTTCAAATAGTTGATTTATAAAACAAAGTTTTTTTTGAATTGAATTGAACTTCCATAACTGTATTCTGTAAAAGTATATTTGAGTCATATGTTGAAACGTTTGTATTTGTAGTACACGGAATACGCGTCATAAATCCGCCGATCTCGTTACTTGATCAATTCACATACTAATAAAATATATGTAATATACATACGCTCAATATACCCTAAATAACACAATTTTACCTACAATTTATTATAATTATTATTGTTATGATTAAGCCGATCAATAACGTTGTTTTTTTATTAGTAACTAGCAGGGCCCCGCGGTTTTACATATGTAATTCTGGTTGTAGCCTATATGTTAATCCAGGTCTCCAGCTATCTACAATTCTACATACCTAGTTTCAATTCAGTAGTTTTGGCGTGAAAGAGTAACAAAGATCCATCCATCCCATAATATTATTTACTGGCTACTTATATTACTGGCCGTGGTCACAGGCTGACAGTCACACAAACACAGTGTGACCACGGCTAGTGCAATCTCGTCGAAACGTCAGGCAATTCAGAGGTATGTAATACCTTTTCGTGATCGCGTTAATTCCCGTTAATACGTAAATAATATTATATCATGGAACGCGAAAGTTTAAAAGTTAGTATCCATCCATCCATCCAAACTTTCACATTTATAATATTAGTGGAATGAGAAGATATGACTTAATACTTGTTTACTGGCTATTGCTACGTTTTTTAAAATATTATTCAAATTAAAGAGACAAAACTACCCTGTTATAAACTATGTTAGCGTAAAATACACTTCACAGCAAATTTCTACAGTTTTGGCGCTAAAACTGACAAAGTAATTTTCTTTAATATCATTACCCATAGACTCTTCAAACTAAGAAGCTGTGGCTTCTCCCATTATCCTGCACTAACCACCTAAACAGTCCAACGATAATTTCAATTTAACTCATGTGGATACCTTAAAAGCTTCCCAAATTGTTTGAGACTGGGGGGTGAAATGGCAGAGGGTGTAGGTGGGATGAAACGAAATTAAACAACAGTTGTCTCCCTCGAATTAATTCTGTTGACATATTGTAAATCTCTATTTATTAATTTGGATAATAGATGGCTCTAAAGTCGTTCTTAACGTTAGAGATAATGATGTTAGAGTAGATTGGGTAGCTGTTGAAATTCATTAAGGAGAGTTAGCTTAGTTAGTTAGTCTAGTGAGGGTTAAACATAGGGTTTCCAACGTACAAATGATACCGTGGCAGAATCCGCGTTACTATATAGTTCTTTTGTTCTAACATGTTGTGTAGAAAAACTCTCGTGGGGTTCCACTGTTGTATTAAATGTTTTTCCTTTATGTTAAGTTATAATAAATGAGTTTGTTTTTGTAAATTGCAAATGATAATGACGATGATGATAATTGCAACTCGTAGTTATGATGATGATAAGTGCTAAGCGCAGTTGATTAGGTGTACAGTTACTCTTTCTCAGATTCAGTTAACTCATTCGCCCACCTGGCCTATTGCCTTGTCTGGAAATCTTCCCATTTATAAGATCATCTTTATGAGATAGACATCACATACACGCCTGTTAACACCGCTTTTGCTTGCATGTAATTACTTGTAGATACATTCAATATATTCGAGTAGTGTTTTTTTTTGTACTGCGCAACATTAAACTTAAGTAAACCAAATCAAAACTGTTTTCTGTTACCATAAGTTAGTCTAGAAGTTACAGGTCAAGGTATCTTCATAAATGTTACATAATTTTTAGAAAAAATTTCAAAATGGTAATTTAAGTAATAATTATACATTTTTAATTACACAACTACAAACTCAGTGTAAACCTGTAAACAATTCAGTTTAAATACTTAACTTATATAACTATAACTATATATATAACTATAACTATAACGGTTATATTACAGTTCCTCACGATTTTATCTGATACTAGCAGCGCCCCGCGGTTTCACCTGCGTAAGTCCCGATCCCGTGGGAATATCGGGATAAAAGTAGCCTATATGATCCAGGAGATCCAGGTCTCCAGCTTTCTACATACTAAGTTTCATAGCAATCAGTTCAGTAGTTTTGGCGTGAAAGAGTAACAAACATCTATACATCCATTCTCACAAATTTTCACGTTTATAATATTAGTAGGATATTACCTATTTCTCACATTGGTTACACAATTACATTCACTTTACCCGGAAGCAAACAAACTTTCCCACAAAACAACATTGATTTAGCTCTTGGATATTATATAAGTTAAATAGCCCTAGTTTAGATATGTATAACTTTCTCAAGTGCTATTAGTGGTGAAAGCATGGATGGAATCGTTAATGTCAATGGTTCAATTACTACGAGCAGTAATTGGATGGTTCAGGATTAATCCCTCAGCTGTGATGTCTAGACCACAGGGTTTATGTATATAGATGATATATTTTAGTTGTTTCTTGCACATTTCTGTATGCGGTTTAAGATCTTGGAATATTATAATTATATGGGTTAAGAGGTTAGCGAACTTTATATTGTAAATAACTATTTCATGGGAGGATTGGTTTATATTATACTAGCAGTGCCCCAGGGTTTCACCCGCGTAAGTCCCGATCTCGTGGGAATATCGCGATTAAAAGTAGCCTAAGCGTTAATCCAGGTTTACAGCTATCTACATACCAAGTTTCATCGCAATCGGTTCATTGGTTTTTGCGTGAAAGAGTAACAAACATCCATCCATGCATACATCCATCCATCCAAACTTTCACATTTATAATATTAGTGGGATTATGAGTAATAATTTGACACAAGATCTTATTTCAGAAAATAGTTTTACAAATTCTTATTATAATGTTTCGTACATTCTAAAAATGCATTCAACATATCCACATCACAATAAATGGCCACTGCAAGATAATATTTTTAAATTGTTTATTAGCATTTACAATTTCATTTTAATCAAAAACCTTACTGTGACATGAAAGCCATACTTATTATAAAAAAAGTCTATGATTGATCGCCAAAGTTTTTTAAGTAGCAATTTTATTTCTCTATAAAATTAACTCCAAATTTATATACCACGCTTCAGACGAACAGCACATAATGCGACCGCAACCCATTGTTAGCAGTTTGATAGTTACAGCATATCTGTAACACTTTGTGCTATTATGTTCGTAATAAACATAAATTGTCGAGGGTAGCTTCCAAACTAGCTAAAAAAATTGTCTAGCTATAGGATGAAAAACATTAAATTGTTATAGCACAAACTCAAATTCACAATAAAACACGTCGCTTATTTTTGTGAGTCACGTATACTATCAACCTAGGACTTGAAGCTTGTGTCAGCAGGAAATTCTTAAGCTATAATACTTTATATAAAAGGGGAACTTTATTTCAAAGATTGTTTCATTTCAAACGTATGAAGAATCAGACAAAATGGTAATTTACAGTTAACTCAAAGAAAAAAAAAAAATTAATTATAATTTAATTTAATTTAATTATATAATAATTAATTATAAAAATAAGAGTTCATCGAATTTATAGAACTCAGCATTCAACTAAACTTAAACTTTCGTTCTTGTGCGAATCCAATGCCATTACTATCGAATAATGTACTAAACGTGCTTCCAAACACAAAAATGTCTACCTCTTCCACGTGGAACGAATGATTCAAACGGATTTAATGAACGGAAAGTAACCTGCACAGGAAAATCGTGGAGTTTGGGGAAACAATAGAAAATACTTACGTAGCTTGCAAGGATCATAAAAATAGTGTTTTTATTGGTGCAGAAAAAACCCCCTCTACAATGGTTCATTACTTTTGTTAAAAAATATCAACCTAGGGGATTATGACCTGTTTGGCTCTACTTCAGCTGATTTATTAAGGAACCAGATTGGTTTGGTGCAAGTAATTGAGTCTTGTGTTTGTGTTGAATGATAAAAAATAAAATATTCTTTACAGTGTCAAACATGAGTTAACAGTGGTTTGATGATAAGACTCTTAAGAAATCCTTGATATTAGTTTGTGACAATATCTTTAACTAACGAAGCGACTTCTTTTACAACAACGCAACTTGTTCTAAACTAAAATATTCATTACATTCTGTTAAATTAAATTGCTGAAAACAATAATATTACTGTAACAATCAAATGAAATTGAATCTGGATCAGTGAACGGTCAACTCTACTTCTTTTGAGGTTTTTTTAGCTTCCGGGCCGTCGGTTGTACAAGGGTCCAGTCTGCCTCCGATCTTATTGGCTGGGTAGACACTGCAGGTGCAGTAATCACTTCCACAGGCGGCTAGCTGAGTTTGACTAGAGTTCCAGGCACACCCTTCCTGGGCTCTAATTGAGCAATGTCCAGGAAACTCGATGTTTCAGCAATTGCTGAACTATCATCAGAAGTTGTAGTGGCATCCATGATCAGTTGTCCTTCCAGGGAACCAGTTTCGGGGTTTTTGGATATTTTGAAGTATTTTGTTAAAAGTCGTAATGAGATGATTTGGTAGCAAGTTTAGTATATTTAGCTAACAAATATTAACGTACTGTACAGTTATGAGGACTAAGAGATTAAGGTATCAACGGAATGTTCACAGAGCGTTGAAAATTGTGTCTAATAACGTCACTCTTTAAGCTAATAATCCAATTCGGTTAACTGAGACATCCTCTACACTCAAAACACATTAAATGGTAAATTAAATCGCAGACAGCAGGAAAGAAAATATATTTCATTAATTTAAGTTACAATATGAATCAAACAGTTAGACGTAGTTCGCATTAATTAATCATTACATCCTTACTTATATTGTAAGTGTGAAAGTGAGTTTGTTTGTTCATTTGTTTGTAATACTTTCACACTTTACCTGCTTAACCCATCATCATGAAATTTTGCATACACCTTGTCAAGGAACATAGGATATTTGAAAAAGTATTCTTCCCGAGGGATAGTGAATTGATTGGTAAAATCTACATTAACGCGAGCGAAGCCTCAGGCGAAAGCCAGTAAAAAATATAACAGTAGTGAATTGATATTTTGGAGAACCATGCTTTGACATGTAAGCGCCGGCTCGACCGGATTGATACCAAGGCCTTGATTGATACCAAAGAAACAATGTTTTCATTGTATTTCGCCGAGTGAGTGAGGTAACCGGAGGCCCTAACCTTCACTTCTCTCCCTTCTGCCCTTTCGCCAAAGGCCTGCAATGCATTTGTGACTCTTAAATTTGCAGGTACTCATGGGCGGCGCTAGTCACTTACCATCAGGTGACCCGTCTGTATGTTGTTGATTTAAATATAAAAAATAATTTCAATACACATTCGTCTTCAAAATTATAGTTACTGAAACATAGGCTTACCGAAAAGACATTTTCAAACGTGATAGAAATCCAAACAATTTGATTAAATAATATGTGCGCCACTAAGTGAGTAAGTTTGCTAGACTTGGTAAAGTTACTGATATGACAAGTTTATTTGATCCACGACTGTGTACCTATTGCGATCTGTGTACCTATTCTGAGTTTGTTTCACACAGTCATACATTTATATACGACAGGTATTTTATTACAGGCTACTTAAATACTTTACTAGTATAGTATGTGATAGTTTTATTTGGATGTAGTCAGCAATTTGTAGTCTCGTTGATCTTTTTTTGGAATATTATCTATATATAGGTTGTAAGCGACAGCCTGCCGAATACTGAAATAGTGGATCAGATCATCGTTCTCAGTCGTAAACAATTCGAATTTTCTGCTTTTTTTTGGCTAAGAGTGATATCACAATGAGGAAACAAAAAAAATACCTAAAAAAAAATACCACGTACGGTCAAACTGCAATTTAATAGATCAAACAACATTTAAATATGTTATGCAATCAGTTGTATTGATAGCGCCGAACGTTTATGAACATTGACCGTACCGCACAAAAATAATACTTACGTTTGTAAAGTTTACATTGCGTAGCGCAAAATCAAACTAATGACTGTACAGCCTTAATCTCACACTTAACTTTTTTTTCAAATTTATTTATTTTATGAATTGTTTTGTTACTTCTTAATCAAATTTCGAATCATAATGATTAAGGTGAAATTTCAACCACTGGGAAAACACTAGATATAAATGAGGACATAGACTAGTTATTAATTTTAATAAATACGTACAGTTTTGAAGAAAAAGAATGAAGTCACAAATTCACCACATACCTACATACTTGAAAAAACGTGTCCTGTCTTAAAAAAAAAGTTGTATTGCAAAATATTACCTTTAATGGTTTTACAGGCTTAAATACTATACATCTACTACGTTCATATTTTAACACAGATAAAGTTTTAACGTCATTTTTTTTTAGTTTAAAATAAGCTAACAACAAGAAGTTTACTAGATGGCTTAAATACATAGTAAATAAACGACTTTTAAAAAAGGAAAACCTCCAAAAATAATCAAATTGTAAAGTTTCATAGAAATAAGGTTTAGGTAACTATGTGTTTCATCATTTTTGAGATGAGGATTTCTTTTAAATTACTTAAATCTTCCTTATGCCACTGATTAAACCATCTATGTACTTTTTAAACTTCGAAAACATACTGTTGAGGATCATAGCTAAAATATTGTATTCGTAAATTTTCTTATCATGTCCAAGGCATATTAATAGTGCACAATCAAATGAGTAGGCAGTTGGCCTTATTGTGGTATTATATGGTGTGCACACACTTGTACCGTTTGCATAAGCAAAGTAAACATTATTGTCAAGAACTAGTGGGATACCCGTACTTACAATGTATGGTGGTCTTATAAGTTTAACATTAGTCATTATCTCTTTTAAACCTTCAATTCTTCTAGTACCATTAACACCGAAAACGTTAACACTATTATTTGCTACATAGTACAAATTATTTTCATTGTCCAAAACAATCTGCTCTGGATTAACTATTTCTATGACTTTGTCCTTTTTCGTTCTTTGTTCAGTGACTATGTAGACTTCATGATCTTTGGTCAATACGTAAATTATGTCACTGCCATTTACTTTGGCAATTCCAATTAAGTCATCTGTTACAGTTCCATATTTCTCAGCTGTATTGTTTTGAGGATTATACGTATAAAGGCCGTCTTCTGCTGCAATATAAACTTCACTTGTAAGAGCAATAGCAGAAGCAGCATCTCTTCCGTGGTCAAGTAGCTTCGTTACTTCTCCATATTTGCGAATATAAAAACCTTTGTCTTCTTTTTGTCCATTCTTATAATCTGCTAAAGAAAAAAATATCACTGGTTGAGGTAATGATCCATTAACTGTATCATGGTTTCCTTCTTTGGTATTAATTATTATTATTCCTGTTTAAAGGAAATAATATATTCGCGATGTCATATTCTCCTCTATATATTACAAATTCTTCAGGAAATTCTTTTTTACTAACTGCTATTGTATCACAATTTTCGGTTGAAGCTATCTGTAGGTGTCTGTGCTAACAAGATTGACGTGTACCAATCTTGTTAGCATAGACACCGTGAAGAATGTAAGATATTTCATTTTGTGATCTGGAAATAACAGTGATGGTTTTATTAGTTTTGAGATCGAATTTATGGTAAACAAATATGTCTTTATACAATGTGAAGGAACGGTGTTGTCTCTCCAACAGAAAGGGAGGATCAGCATGAGAACTTTTATTGCGCGATGGAGGATCAGCAGTTATTATGTAGTTTGGCGTATCTGCGTTAGATGACATTGAAGTATGTTTTTTGGATGTCGTCATGTGGATGTCGTCACAACAAAATGTGTTGTAATGAATGTGAAGTAAAAAAGTTTTCAATTATATAATAATAATAATAACTTCACACATCTCACACACGGCCGTCTGATCCCAAACTAGGCAGAGCCTGTACTATGGTAACCAGACTTCTGATAAACATACTTATATATTTTTAAATACATACATATTATAGATAAATTTCACCCAGACACAGAACAAATTATCGTGCTTATCACACAAATATTTGTCCTGGGTGGGAATCGAACCCACGACCTCTGGCTTAGCAGTCAGATAATGATAACTAAAAAGAACATATGAGAAGGGAACTAATTTAAAACCCCACAACAATATATTGATAAGTTTGTCAATAGCAAATAAATTAAAAAATTTAAAAAAACAACACAAGAGAAAATGGTATTGAACATCAGAATCTTGACCCGGAAGGTCAAGTTTCTGCCTATTTATATAATATAACTCAGTGACGGTACATACTACTAATAACACCATCACTGACTTGAAGTTCACAGGTCACTTGATATAATTTATATATCACAAATGAGATAAGAACATTCTTAGAGGGAAGTCTTATCGTTTGTTTGTTGTGTTGACGAAGAATAATTAGTAGCATTATGTACTTACGGCGGATTGCGAAGAAAGTTCGATTTTTTTTATATACGGACCGATATAGAATAAAGCTTAGCTCTTATTACCAATATTATATTTATAAAAACCACCTGAAGAAGGTAGCAGGGATGGACTGAATGCGGAAGGCGGAAGACCGAATGCTGTGGCGCACATTAGGAGAGGCCTATGACCAGCAGTGGACTATGATAGGCTGATTAATTGATTGATTGATTGACATAGAATCACCAAGTCAAACGTAATCAGACAATTTAACTAATACAAATATATACACTGAGTGGGAATCGAATTCGCGACCTCTGACTCTCACTCTACCCACGTAGAGGTCGTCCTAGAACTGGGGTTCGGATTTTTTTTTAAGGACAACTCCCGCCTTATTTTGAATTAAAATTTAATTTCAATTAATTCAACTATTTTGAATCTTATACTTTTAAATAATTACATCATGGAGAATATGGGCCAGGGTAAGCAGGTCGATTTCGTTCACACTGATTATAGCAAATGTTTTGACCGGATCGACCACTGTACCTTGATATACAAGCTAGGATCAGTCTGTTGAGATGGTTTACCTCATTTATATCTAACAGGTCGCAAGTGGTAGCTATTAATAACTACATATTCAGTTCCATTACAGTTCCTAGCGGCATCCCTCAAGGTTCTGTCGTTTACGATCTTTGTAAAGGACATCAGAAATTGCTTACAGTCTGCTAAACTACTCTGCTTCACTAATGATATGAAGGTTTTTAAATCTATCTCATCACAGACACGTTCAAGCCTTGCAGAGTGACCTGCTGCGTATTGATGACTATTGCATTTTAAACAAGCTAGACCTAAACCCATCAAAGTGTTCTGTTGTTACATATACAAGTAAATACACCACTGTTGAGTCAGAAAACACTTTGAAGGGTCAAAGGCTACATAGAAGTCGTAGCGTTCGTGGTCTTGGTGTAATATACGATTCAAAGCTACTCTTTGATGAGCATGTGGATAGTATAGAAAAGAAAGCGTCTCAGTCACTAGGATTTGTGATGCAAATGTCTAGTTGTTATAAAGATGTAAAAACATGCAAAATACTGTACTGCACATATGTAAGCGGCATATTGAACTACGGTTCACAGGTCTGGAACCCCAGATACAACAAATATATTTTTAGATTAGAATCTATCTAGAAAAAAAATTAAATATTTGTATTACATAGTAAAAATTTATAATAAAAGTAAAGATTATCAAAAATTGTGCGTAAAATTTCACCTTCTTCCTCTTACTGAGCGGCGGGCAATAGCAGATGTTGACTTCTTACTTAAAATAATTACTAATGAGGTTGATTGCCCCGAACTTCTTAGGCAAATTGGGTTTAACGCACCTGTAAAGACTATGAGACATCACGTACCTATTCTCTTTTTCACTGATCATCAGATTACCGACAGAATACATTTCTTTTTTTTTTTTTTTTTTCTCTCTTTATTTATTTAGGGGCATATGTCTCATAGGATATGTGAGCCGCAGCGTTACCTAAAACTAGTACATACTTATCTGAATGTTAATTTATATTTTAATATATACAAGTGCAAAATCATTGGTGAACAAGGATCATATTTTCGACTAAAAATTCTGCCGCTTCGCCAGTCGGTTCTGCTAATATGCTTAAAAATATACCTTGATCATATTTGTTAATGTTGAATTTCTGCACCAATGATTCTCTCACTCTCTGATGTTTAGCACATTCCACAAGGATATGCTGAACATCATCTATCCTGTCACATACTTCACAATTAGGCGAATCAACCTTTTTCATAAGAGAAGCAAATTTTCGTGATGGATAATGACCAGAACGTAATCTCAACATTGCAACTATATAACCTCTACTTAATTCATAGTTGTAAAACCAGGGTATTCGTGGAGGCTGACATTGAATTGTTTTAAACCATATTCCTTTTTCTTTGCTTCTTTCATCGAAATATTCTTTAAATTTATTCAAACAATTATGTTTAAATTTTATTATTACGTCTGTAAAATGTGGCAAAATGAAAAAATCCGAACCATTCGTTGCTGCTAATTTAGCCAATCTGTCAGCCTCCTCGTTCCCTTTTAATCCTATGTGGGATGGAACCCATTGCAACCTCAGATTTATATTATATGTAATATCTAACTCGTGTATTAATTGTAAAATATTGTAGACTATCGGTACACCTCTACAAGAACCAGAGGCGCATCGAGTCACATACTGTAAGGCGCTTTTGCTATCAGTACATATAACGACACTTTTGTACTTCTGACATTTAATGTATTTGAGTGCCTCTGAGATTGCAATAAGTTCTAAACCCATGATTGACATTTTTCTTTTTATATTAAACATGCTAGATACATTTGTTAACATATCACAGAATGCAGCTCCAAAACCATTATTACTTTTCGACCCGTCAGTCTATATCTTTGACCAACCAGAATATTTAGTGTTCAGTTCTTCAACAACGTTAAATTTCAAGGTAGATAGATTATGACATCTTTTGGGTCGATTAACAGATTCTAAATTGATTTCCATAATTTTACCTATATTTATATAACTCACCCAGATATCTAATTTATATAATTCAAGTGGGTTTGAAGCGTGTATATTACATTCTTTGCATTCATTGTAAATAGCTACAAGTAATGGTCTTTTGATACCTTGCCAATATCTTTCATAAGAATTGGAGCTGAGATCTGCTATCACATTAATTGTTTTACTGTCGGACCAAGACATATTTTTAATCAAATATTTATAAGCGAGGTATAATCGCCTCAAGAATAAAGGTGGTAGACAAAGCTCGCTCTCCATAACGTGGATGGGGGTGCTTTTTATGTAGCCTCCTATAATTCGTAGAGCCTGGTTTTGAATTCTATCAAGTCTGATCAAATTATTTTTTGCACTTGTATCATATAGAAAACACCCATAATCCACTCTACTTCTAATTATTGAGATATATAACGTTCGCAGATGCTTGGGATGTATACCCCAACCCGGACCTGCTAGTACTTTTAACAAATTCATAAATTTAGAAACTTTCGCTCCAATTTCATTTAGGTGTTTACCCCATCGTAACGATGCATCTAGCCATAGACCTAAATACTTAACGTAATTAAAAGTTGGAATAATGTTACTTTCAATATACAATCTAGGTTGCCATTGTTTACGTCCTCTCGTAAAAACACATATTTTGGAATTTGTCGGTGATAATTGAAGACCTATCTCATCCAGCACAGCAACAAAAGTATTCAACGATTCTTGCAATTGGCGTTCACAATAATTCAGGTCTTTATTACGAATATATAAAACGAAATCGTCCGCGTATTGCGACAGTACAGCAGTAGATGTCTGACGACATATTTTAAATGTAGTTATATTGAAGAGCAGTGGTGAAATTGGATCTCCCTGGGCAAGTCCTCTATTAGTATATCTAACTTCAGATAATTGACCATCTAAGCAGTTTTTAATCATTAGACGTCTATCGCTTAAAAAACCCCACAAATAATTACATATTTTACTGCCAACATTTAATTCATCTAGGACTTTTACTACTTTGTCTATTAATATGTTATTATACGCGTTTTCAATATCAAGGAAACAAGATACCGTTGAACACCTTTCCGCGAAACCTAACTGACTATAACTAATAAGTCTTGTTAAGCAATCTAATCCTGATTGAGCTCTTCTGAAACCACTAGTGTACGGTGACAAAATCAGATGTTTTTCTATAAACCATTCTAGTCTTTTTCCCAGCATTACATGAAAAATTTTGCAAATGCAAGATATAAGGGAAATCGGTCTAAGTTTGGTTTCTGAGTTTGCATCGGTCCCTGGTTTAGGGATAGGAACTATTAAAATAGTACGCCACTGGATTGGCACAACTCCCAATCTAAAGATTACATTGTATATATTTAAAATAAATTGTTTGCCTGACAGAGGTAAATTATAGATCATTGAGTAGGTGATTCCGTCTTTACCTGGAGAAGTGTCTATTTTTTTCATACAACTTTCTAATTCTTGCATAGTAAAGCCCGATTCAAGTAGGGCATTGTTTGAGATGAAATTGGGTTTACAATTTAAAACTGAGTCTGGTGTCAAAGATCGAAGCAACTCTTTTGTTTTGTCCTCAGGTGCAATAAAGCCAGTTTGTCGGTATCCCCTCTACCATCGCATCTTGCGCCACATATCTGATACCGATATACACTCATCAATACTGTTACAAAATTTATGCCAATTAGACGACTTCGCTTGTTGTATTTGCTTTCTAACTGTCGTAATTTTTTCCTTAAGTTTCTTGAAATTGTCTGGCGTAGGATTACATCTGAAAGCTCTAAGCACTAATCGACGCTCTGCTATGATTTTAGATAAATTTTGAGACCAATAGGCCTTAGGCTTAAATTTTTCTGTCACCTCAGAAGCAACTTTAATTAGAGGGATATTTTTATTAGCTGACATGTTCACCATGTCTAAAAAATAATCATAATAATTTTGAATCTCGGTATCAAGGCAAGAAAAATTATCAAATTCAAAAAATGATTTTTTAAGGTCTGCGTTGTACTTTTCCCAGTTAGCCTTTGTAAAGTTACGTTTCTTAAGGACCCTTACATTATTCGTCACATTTCTAGAAATTTTTATAAAAAGATGATCGCTACCCAAACTTTCATTAAGTATCTGCCATTTAAAATCTATAGCTATATCTGTTGTGGTAAAAGTTATATCGGGGGAAGATTTTTGTAACACGTTGTTTACTAATTTTATTCTTGTATATCCTCCGTCATTTAATGAAATAAACCCATGTTCTATAGCCGAATCAAATATCTGAATACCCCTCCGATCATGTTTATAAGACCAATTTGTATGATGACCGTTAAAGTCACCAGCTATTATTGTCTTTTTAGTAGCTATTTTAAAGATTTGCTCCCAATCTGATTGTGATGTACGCACCGAAGAAGGACAATATATGGATACGATGTTTTCCAAATATGTGCAATTAAATACCTTAATATGAATTGTTTCAATACCTGTATTTGTGCCGGGAGTGGAGCAGACTTGCGATGGTATAGTCTTATGTATTATTACCGCAACACCTCCGTAAGAGTCAAGTCTGTCCTTACGATAAATATTATATCCACTGATATGGAGAGCAGAATCTTCGTTCAACCATGTTTCACTTACTATAGCTATATGAACTTTCTCTCTAAATAATAATGTATCAAAGTCTGCAAGCTTTGGTTTCAGACTCTGTGAGTTCCACTGAACAATATTAAATACTTTATCCATTAAATATATTAAAGATATGTTCCACTACACCAACACTCGATAATATCTTTTTGAAACATAATTTTATTTCTTCAATAACTGCCTTCAACACTAATTTACATTTATTTTCAAAACTACTTTCCGATATAGCAATGTAAGGAACACTCAATTTAAAGATGAAGTTCCAGACATCGAACTTTCTTTCTTCTCTCTTCTCATAATTTTCTGTTGAAATTGCCCTTCTTTGTTGAACCCCCTCATTTTCTAAACATTCTGTCTCCATCTCAATAAGTTGTGATTCGCATTGCTGTTTTTGATGATCATTTACATTATTCTTTTTCTTCCTAATGTCTTTCTTTTGTGATGGTCGAGCTTCTATATTATGCCCTTGCTCTTTATCAATTTCAACTTCATGAGCAATAACTTTTGTCTGTAACACACTACTGTATGTCCTGTTCACATTTCCTTCAGAAATAATATTGTTGTCCGTGGGTTCCAGATTATTAGCATTTTCTTGTGTGATTGTATACTCTCTTGGCTCATGATTTTTCAAATAAATTTGTAAAGCTTTTTTGTATGTTACGCTCTGTTCACTCATGATATAGCGGATCTTCTTTTCCTTAATGAAATATGGACATGCATTACTAAGTGCCATGTGCGGGCCTTTACAATTAGAACACTTGTAATCTTGAGTATCGCAATTATTATGGTCTTTACCACACTTCGGGCAAATTATTTTATTGGATGTACAGAACCATTTAATGTGTCCATATTTCCAACATCTCGAACACTGGGATACAGGGAACACATATTTTTCCACTGCAAACTTGCATCCATAGGCCATGAGAAAAGGGGGAGGAGCTGCACTTTTAAAACTTATACGAAGGGTCTCACTGTCTACCCACTTATGATCCTCATTTAATCTTCTCATTCTTTTAGCAGATAATATTTCATGAGGAGCAATAAAGTCTTCTAATAGCTCTTTTTCTTCTATGTCCAAATCTACTCCCCTAATGATACCGTATGATATATTGTTTTGATCAGTAAATTGTGCTCGTATATCCATATCCTTGATTTTTTTTTATTATTCATTAGACTGTTGGCTTGATTTTTGTTTTCAAACTGAATAAACACTCTGCACGGGCTTTTATATTTGATTTTGTTGATGTTTGTTATATTTTCATCTCTCAAAAGCCTAGCAAAGGCCACTTGTTTAGGTAGAATTTTTAATGAAGACAAACATACTTCATACTTTTCGCCGATATCAATATTACCCCCATTGTTATTATTTATTGATTCGCTTCTAATCAATCTTTTCGGTCTTCTGCTAACAGTAATAAACCCTTCTTCACTACTTGCCTCACTTTCACGGGGCCGCTTCTCATTCTTTTTCGGTTCCATATCTCGAAGCTTATTTTCGCAGTCCTCAATAATGGCCGACTCACTTTTTTCGTAGTCACTTGAGCTATCCTCCATTATTACTTAATGTGGGTAGTCGTGAATAATTCCACTAAAAAACGTGTCGTGCGAAACTACGTGCGCTCGTCACCGCGTCTCGCGCGCAACTGAGAATACATTTCTCTGGCGAGCTAGCAAGACCTTGAATAGTATCTGCAAGTCACATGATATTGACATTTTTAACATCAAATTAACCATAGTACGACGGGTGCTAAGCCAAGATTTCTTTCTTCCTATTTTTTTGTAGATAAATAGCATATGTAAAACTAATGTGATACACACCTAAATTGTCTGCACGTGTTTTGTTTTTGTATATTTATAAAATAGTGCTTACCTGTGAAGACCTTTAATTGGCTAAATGTTGTTTATTACTGTTACTATTTCTATGTTAAAGCTGTTGGTTTGTTTTTAAATAAATAAATTATTAATATTCCTGTCTCGCGGGGAGTTCCACAAACATTTAAACAACGGAATTTGTAGATCACACAAATTTTTGTCCCCGTTGGGATTTGATTTTTTGGATTGATTTTTACAACTATTTCTAATTATCTATTTAATAATTTTATCATATTTTATTTATAGACTTGTTTATAAAGATAACAATAAGACACTTCGATACGTAATCCCACAGAGATCACTTTGAATAAATTAAACTGACCTAAATGTAAGTTCTTCTATGAATGTTACATTATCTAGACCACAGATAAGATAATAGTTACTTCGTAAAGTAATATTATAAAGAGGAAACATGTGTGTATGTTTGTAATGTTTTCACACAAAAACTACTGGACCGTTTTATATGCAGCTAGACGAAAGATATTGTAGGAATCTTGTGTTTTCATAATGTTTTGGGGCGTGCGAATATTATTAGTTGTAGAAGTCATGTTTTGATTCATATTTCAATAGACATCAAAATACTGTAGATACACAAGAAGCAATGTATTTCAAAGATCAAAATTTAATCATAGATGTAAGTAGTATAGATGTCACATTATATTCGCTGTTTATTATTGCTTAGGTAAACAAGTTTCATCTTTTATGCATATTAGAATGAAAACTTTCCTGAGTTTCAATTATATTTATTAAAGAAATACAATTTTACTGACTTATGCATATTGGAGTTTCTCGACTAATTTCAGACCTCGAGAGGGATATCAAGGGGTTTGTAAATACAAAACGATTTAATATGATTATATATATATAAGTAATTTTTTAAGCAAATGCAACACGTTATGGCCAACTCAGGTTAGGCGGATATAATCTTACACTTTTCAAATGAATTAGTAACGACTGGCCTGTTGGTCTAGTGGTTAGTGACCCTGACTACTAAGCCAGAGGTCGTGGGTTCGATTCCCACCCAGGACAAATAATTGTGTGATGAGCACGATCATTTGTTCTGTGTCTAGGTTTAATTTATCTATAATATGAATGTATTTAAAAATATATAAGTATGTTTATCAGCAATCTGGTTACCATAGTACAGGCTCTGCCTAGTTTGGGATCAGACGGGCGAGTGTGAGATGTGTGGAGTTCTTATTATTATTATATTATCCTCATCCTTATTCTAGTCTTTCATTAACATCACTTGTAATTAACAAACTCAATATGTAAACAAGTCTTGAAAGTCAATGATAACCTACTTCTCATTGTCTTATCGACATGAAACTTTGTATGTTTCTACATGAAATTTTAATGACAATATTATTGGTAAACAGTAGTGACACAACTTAAACGAATAAACAATCTTTTATGCCTCAAAACTAATTCGTAATAATTATAAAAACAGCAATGAAAACAATAATTAATCTAAGTAGGAATTACACAAACCCAACAGAAAATGAATAATTACTACAAAAATATGAAACCCGTAACAACTATACGGCAATAGTCAGGTAACAAGTACGTTCTGCGCGCTGTCCAAGCAAAAAGAGAGCGAGCTGCAGCTCAGTACTACTATTTATAGACTCGATATCGGATGATGTGTGACATCACTTGTTTTTTCGACTACCGTCAGGTAACGGATGGATGATGGAGCCAGAAGGTGGATAGTGGATGTCTTCAGTGGCTGTTAGTAGACCCCTCGAGTTTGGACTCATTTGATTAGTTGTTTTGAGAAATCCAACAGATTACGTAACGGTAACGATGGTCTAATGATGAAGTCAGGAGGTAGAGAGAAGAACTCTTTTTTTCTTTTAAATTCGGTTCAAAATAAAAGTGTTTTTTTGTAGCATTACTAAACTATAGTAACTATTAATTTTATGAAAGATTGCCGCTCCATCTAAGTTTACCTTTGTACTTGTATTCCGTGAGATGAAGGAACGTGTAGTTCCTTAGACGAGTCCGATACGACTGAAAACCTGATGTGCCTCTGTGTGAATCAGTGAGGTTTAATATTGTCTGTCTGTCTTAATATTATCTTTTAAAGTTTCCATTAAACTATTGCGGTTTTTTGTTCTAGACTGTTGTGACTCACAACAAAAAGAGAGGAAGAGGGAAAGAGAGGTAAAGGAGGGGGTAGAGGAAGAGAGGGAAGGATTAGGCAGGTTTTCTGTGAAGCCGTGGTATGACTCCGGTCGCGCTGGCCCATACGTGCCGAAGCATGACTCTCCCACGATAATAATAATTTGTATTTAACATCGGCCAATGTTATATTTCCCAAAGATGTTATGATACCAGTTGTATGAATTAGGAACTTTTGAAAAGTGCAAATAAAAGTTTTACTCCAGTTTTGCTCAGTTACTAGTTTTGCTGGCCAACATATCCTATTTCTTCATTTATTCTTACCTATTTACTCACATTACGCGCAATACGCAAACAAACTTTTTCACAAAACAATATTGATTTAGCTCTTGGATATTATCGAAGTTAAATAGCCCCAGTTAAGATATGTATTACTTTCTCAAGTGCTATTAGTGGTGAAAGCAAGAGTAGAATTGTTAATATCAATGATTCAATTATTACGAATGTAATTGGTGTAATTTCCAAGAATTTTCTTTCCACAAATTTGGCCCTTTTCGACAAATTTGCTCTCTCAAACGCCCCATAACGCAAAATAAAACTCAATATGTAAACAAGTCTTGGAAGTCAATGATAACCTACTACTAATTGTCTTATCGATATGAAACTTTGTATGTACCTACATGTAATATCGATGACAATATTATAATTTGCAATCATTATTTACAGTCCGACCTTCTGGCAAGAATTCCTAGTGCACAACACCTTGATAGTCAAAGAAAACAGTCAACATAACCTCGACTTTTGAACGATTTTGTTGTGGTTTTTTCGGTTTTGGTTCAGTTGGAAGTCGCCATTCCGAAGCTTGTTGACTAGTTTGCATGTCAATGTTTCATCACCGGTAACAATGCTTTTTCGAATTTAGATTCGGAATTGACTCGTTCTAGCATGTCTTCAGCGACTTTTACGCGATTGAGTTTTTGAAGAAAATTCAGATCTTTGGGGACTAATCAAGCGGCAACGTGTTTCATGCCCAAGCGATCGTTTAAAATGGTATTAATTGATTCGTTAGACACAGAAGGTTCAGCCGCTATCTCTTCCAAACTTGAATGAAGATTTTCAGTCACGATTTCCTTCACTTTAACGATATTAATTTCAGTTGAAGACGTTGATGGCTGACCAGAGTGAGGAAAATCTTCCAACAAATCTCAACCGCTTTTAAATGCACTGTACCACTCATAAGCACGAGTTTTTGATATAATCGAGTCACCGTATGCTTTCTGTAACATTTTCAGCGACTCTGAACATGAAATGCAATCTCAATTTGCAACGCGAAATTTAAGACATACTCTTTGTTCGATGTTTTTATCCATGATAAAAATCGCAAAACACTCTTGAGATAAGCTTACAAAATCGATGACTGAAAACAAACTAAATGACAGATATTGCTCAAATTTCGCGCCAATATAGAAAACAGTTGTGCTAACTTAACCACAACAAAAAAAATATTTCAATTGAATTTGGAATTAGAATTAAATTATCAAGTCCCGATATTTTTTTGACAGAATGTATATGACATAAAGTTGAAATCTGAAAATGTAAAGAGTTCGTCTTTTCACCAACTTAAACTTTCGTACGTATTCGAATCCAATACTATTACCATCGAGCAATGAACTAAAAGTGCTTCCAAACACGAAAGTGTCTACCTTTGCCACGTGGAACGAATGATCCAAAAACGAATTTAATGAACGGAAGTAACCTGCAACAGGAAAATCGTGGAGTTTGGGGAAACAATAGAAAATACTTTCGTAGCTCGCAAGGGCCATAAATAGAGCGTTTTTATTGGTGCAGAAAAAAACCCCTTCATTATTGCTCATTACTTTTGTTAAAAATATCAATGCCAAACAGGTCATAATTTGTCAGGTCATAAACCTGACAAATTATGACCTGTTTGGCATCAAAAAACAATTATTCTTTTCGACGTCAAAAATGGTTTGATAATAAAGAACTTTTAAGAAACTTTTTAGGCAATACATTAACTGACTAAAAACAATAATATCACTATGACAATCAAATTAAATATGAACTGCATAATTAATTTATCATTCAATTGGATCGGGATAAGTGTCGTTTTTTTACAGAATTTATGTAGTATGAATGTCCTTGATTCCCCTACAATCAAAGTTAAGTTGATATATAAGGATATGGATCCCTGATGGAAACAGACTATCAGTGGTTGTTAACATTAACACTATCAATAGTATCACTGCTATGCAAACCTTATCAATGCCAAATAAGGATGGGGCCTATCCCATCCTTATTTCCTCCACACTCAAAACACATTAGTTAGTAAATAAAAAAACAGGCAACAGGAAAGAAGATATATTATTATTTTCTTCAATAAGGTTTCAATTATGAATTTAAAAAAGTGTACATACATTTACATTAATTTCTAGATTTGCTATGCAACAAGTTCGGTAATTTAGAAAATAATCTGGTAATAAAACTTAAGGACCATTGACTTTTTTAATTGTCATTTTTAATCGAATTACATTCCAACCAATAGATATAAATAATTACTATTTAACATATTAAAATAAATATTTATAGTATACAGTACAATAATCAAAGTCGCATCAATAAATTCTTACTTCCTTATCTAAACTAATATTATAAAGAGTAAACATTTGTGTGTATGTTTGTAATATTTTCACAAACAAACTACTAGACGGATTTCAATGAAACTTTGAATTGAAACTTGGAGACCTGGATTAACGCATAGGCTACTTTTTATCCCGACATTCCCTCGGGGTCGGGACTTACGCGGGTGAAACCGCGAGGTGCTGCTAGTATATTATAAAGGCGAAAGTGAGTTTGTTGATTTGTATTTTGTTTGTTTATAAAGCTTTCACGGCTTACCAACTCAACCGATCATCATGAAACTTTGCGTACACATTTTCAAGGGTACACAAAAGAGCATAATAATGTTTTTCATTTCAAAAAAGTATCGTAGCCGTAAGATTGTGAATTGATTACCTAAATTGACAGTGACGCGAGCGAAGCCGCAAGCGAAAAACTATTTAAATCATCACGCAATCCATCTAAACAGCTCAATGTAAATCTAAACAATTTGTTTGAAGGTTTTCATTTCAGGATCTATGAGCCCGATTTAAAAATATATTTTGACGTTGATTGACTTTTTATTAAGATGTGTAACATTATGATACAACTGATAGTAGTGAACTTGTAATCTTACACGACAAGCAACCTTGTAAAAAAGTAACAAAATTTGAAATGCTTGAAACTTGGGGAATAGCTAGTCTTTACACATAAACTCAATTGCATTTTAAAGTGATCAAATAATTGGGTAATGGTTTTAAATTTTCATTTCAAATTATCAAACCATCTTGAACACATTAAATTTTTCCTTTATACTATTGATTAAACCGCCTATGTACTCTCTAAACTTAGAAAATATACTGTCGAAAATCATTCCGACAAGATTAAATTCGTAAATTTTCTTATCATGGCCGAGGTATACTAACAGTGCACCATCGACTGAGTAGGCAGTTGGCCTTACTGTAACATTAAATAGCATGCGTGCACTTGTACCATTTGCATAAGCAAAGTAAACATTATTGTCAAGAACTAGTGGGATACCAGTATTTAGAATGTATGGTGGTCTTATAAGTTTAACATTAGTCATTATCTCTTTTAAACCTTCAATTCTTCTAGTACCATTAACACCGATAACGTTAACACTATTATTTGCTACATAGTACAAATTATTTTCATTGTCCAAAACAATCTGCTCTGGATTAACTATTTCTATGACTTTGTCCTTTTTCGTTCCTTGTTCAGTAACTTTGTAGACTTCATGATCTTTGGTCAATACGTAAATTATGTCACTGCCATTTACTTTGGCAATTCCAATTAAGTCATCTGTTACAGTTCCATATTTCTCAGCTGTATTGTTTTGAGGATTATACGTATAAAGGCCGTCTTCTGCTGCAATATAAACTTCACTTGTAAGAGCAATAGCAGAAGCAGCATCTCTTCCGTGGTCAAGTAGCTTCGTTACTTCTCCATTTTTGCGAATATAAAAACCTTTGTCTTCTTTTTGTCCATTCTTATAATCTGCTAAAGCAAAAAATATTAGTGGTTGTCCTGATGATCTTCTAGCGGAATCAGAATTTTCTCCATTAGCATTAAGACTGGTAATAGGAAACAATATAGTAGCGATGTCATATTCTCCTCTATATATCACATATTTTTCTGGAAAGTCGTTTGCACTGATTACTTTTATATCAGGATTTTCGGTTGGAGCGGTACATGTCGATCCTATTAGAATAGACACCGTGAAGAAAGTAAGACTTTTCATATTGTGACCTGAAAATAACGGTATAGTAATATTAGTTTTGATCTAATTTACGGTAACGGGTATTACAAAACGTAGACGAGCAAAAGGGCTAAGTTTATATCATTCAAATTAATAAAGAAAGATGATGATACAGCTAATGGTCTATTCCACTCTAACCAACCAAACAAATCTACCGAGGGATGCTTTTCACAAATGATAACACTCTAATCCACTGATAATATTTGGCGCCGACTCAAAGTTAGTTAATATAAAATTTGATAGTTTATGTAAATAATCTCAATACTTAAAAGGTTTATTTATTTTTGCTTTTCTGTCGGTTAATATTTTTGTTAAAAGGTTTTTTATGTTTATGAAAAATGCGTGAAAAGAATTCGTTTTACGTATTAATATATAGATATGGATTGGACTTAGTAACGGTACGTGTTATAAGTTAAACAGATAATTAAGTTGAAGGTCACAAGTCACCTTAAAAATATGAGATAACAACATTCCCAGAAGCATGTCTTATCGTTTCTTAATACTGAAGAAGTATAAACAATAATATTGTTTACCAGATAGCGACGTAAGTTCAAACTTTTTATTTAAATTACTAGCTTAGCTCTTATTTCCATTTATAGAACTAGAAGTTGGCTCCCGGCTTATACGACATAGGGACTTTCCGAAACAGCCGTGGCCGGTCAGCACCTGCGTCAGCCGGTGGGAGAGCTTGCCATGCTTCCTCTCCAGACAATCTTCCATGATGGATATGTAGATTTTTTTTTACATATACACATATTATACATAGAAACACAACATTTAATGCAAATAGACATATTAAGCGGGAATCAAACCTGCGATCTTTGACTCTGCCACCGCGCCTAGAGGTCATAGGAATTGGTTGCGAAATTTTTAACTTTGTTCCAATTATTATGATAATTTTCATGATATACATGATAAATTATCGTAATAATTGTAACCAAGGTACTTAGTTATAAAGATAACAATATGACTTACTTGGATGCGTCCTCGCAGAGAGACCAGTTTGGATAAACTAAACTAATCTAAGTATAAATAAGTACTCTCCTATCAATGTTAAATTATAAATAAACACGTATCGTTTTATGTAAACGATTAAATAATTATAATAGTGTTCGTTATAGATGTCATGTTTTGTTTTCTATTTCGATCGTCATCAGAACAATTGACGTATACAAGAAGCAATGTATTTCAAGGATCAGAATTCAATCAGTCAGATTACATTCGTTGCTTGCTATCGTAAACAATTTCGCATATAAAACAATAGTAATATAAACAGTATCGTAGGACTGTTGGCCTAGTGGTTAATGACCCTGACTGCTATGCCATAGGTTGTGGATTCGATTCCCACCCGAGTCTGGGTGTTCTTTGTGTCCGTTCTTTGTTTGTTTATAAAGTCCCCCGCGACACAGGAGTAATTCCTAATGCGGGAGTTGTCTTTTTAAAATAAACAATAAACAAGTTTCTAAGAAATTATTCCATATTTTAGAATAAACACTTTCCTAAAGGGTATTAAAGGTATGCGGTTTTCCTGACTGCATTTCCGGGATGACCAGCAAATTTTGCGCTCGCCGAGGTGACCCTACCCTATCATGCTGGTGTCAGGCGCGCCACATTATTCTGCAACTGGATTGGTTGAAGATATGATTATTAATCTGTATATAGTGGAATATTTTTTATGGAAATCACACCTGTTATTGTCATTTCTGTATTACTAACAGAAATACAACATGCTAATCCGTGTCTTCCGTTAGGTGGAGAAACGAGTACTTCCCCAGTCGGCTCCGATCCGAATAAAAATCTTCTGTGCCGTATGTTTGTGAGAATTATTATTTGTCTTATATCTATAGACTGGCCTGTTGGTCTAGTGGTTAGTGACCCTGACTACTAAGCCAGAGGTCGTGGGTTCGATTCCCACCCAGGACAAATCATTGTGTGATGAGCACGATAATTTGTTCTGTGTCTGGGTGTAATTTAACTATAATATGTATGTATTTAGAAATATATAAGTATGTTTATCAGCAGTCTGGTTACCATAGTACAGGCTCTGCCTAGTTTGGGATCAGACGGCCATGTGTGAGATGTGTGGAGTTATTATTATTATCTAGAAGTTTGCGTAAAAAAATTTCGGGGACACATAACTGAAAATAAAACAAAGATTAGTTGATTATTAGAGTGAGATAGAGATAGAATGTCTATTTTTTATACAACTAAGTAGACAAACAACATTACTGAAAGTAAACGCCTGCTAAAAATACTCACCACATAAATGACATCACTTAAGCGTTGTTAAATTTATCTAACTCTCCCATGGAGCTCTGGTGATTCTACGCAGCGACAGAAAAGGACAGCAGACTACTATATTAAAATTATTTACTCGCTGTAGACTCGGTCATAAACCATCGAAGCAGGTGTGACGTGGAGGGTGGCCTATTTAACTACGGGGACCACGTGCAGACCACGAGGCCACCCTCCACGTTACACAGGATAGCAATGGTTTTTTTGTGTTAGCGGCGGGATGAGAATCAGTGCGGAGCGGAACATCCGTGTTTAAGACCGTGTGATTTATGACCGAGTCTGCAGCGAGTAAATAATTTTACTATAGGAGTGCTGTCTAACGGTTTTGTTATTTGAAATATGTACTTGACCATTCGGACTCCAATGTCCATAAACATCTTCCGTGCCCAGCAGGTATGCTTAAAAAAATGGATAAGGAAGTTTTAGTAGGTGAGAAGGAGTTCTTAGAAGCACCTTAAACCTTTATATAAAGACATTAGTATAAAGACATTACCTCTAAATAAGTTTATAACAATACTACGTTGCTGACTTATGCTAAACAATTTTTATTCCACTAAAGAATTTCTTACCAACAAGGAGTTGTAAGAATAATAAATGTAACTAGAGCCAACTTAATTAACTAATTGATTTATATTTGACCTAATGAAAAATGACAATAATATAATATAACATACTCACATTATCACTTAAGTTATTTTAATGATTTGTTAAATTTTTGCATGCTATTTTCATGGCTAAATGGGCCTGTTGGATTTATATTAATTTTGTAATACCACACTTTGTTACCCCATTTAAAGCAAATAAATAATTTGAATTTGCCTTTTTTCTAATACGTATTTTCATTTTTCAATTCTTCAGTATTACAGTCAAGTTAATGATATTTTCACAAAAAAGCAAAGAAGTAAGTAAAATTCAAATAGAAGTTATTGTTTTTTTTTTTGTATTTAGCATTTTTACTAAAATAAGACGAAAAAGAACAACGCCAGGCCCTGAAATTGATAAAAAAAATTAAATATGACCAATGTATTCCAATTATTCTTCTGTTCTTAAATTATGCTGAATACAATCAATAACATTTTTCAATTTGTTGTTTTTTTTCCCGCCAATAGTTTTTTTCCACATTTGAACAAACAAAGGTAACTTAACAGTGCAGTCTAGTGACATGGTCCTTTAAAGAAGACTCTAAACGCAAACCTCTGACAAAAAGTAAAACTACTTTCCTAAAGCGTTTTGTGTTCGAAATTTAATCTAAATAGTTGCTAAAAATAAAAGCTTGTAAAAAGAACATCTGTTTTATTTCACCCCGGTTTCACCCGCGTAAGTCCCGATTCCGTGGAAATATCGGAAGAAGAAGTGGCCTATGCGTTAATCCAGGTCTCCAGCTATCTACATACCAAGTTTCATCGCAATCGGTTCAGTGGTTTTTGCGTGAAAGAGTAACAAACATCCATCCATCCATCCAAAATTTCACATTTATAATATTAGTGGGATTAGTAGGATAGTAGGAAGTAGGACTAGCAGTTCCCGCACAGCTTAGCTCGCGTGTACATATTTATATAATTTGCACGGAACCCAAATTTTTTTTCCAAAATAAAACTATCTTAAATTGTTCCTTATTAAGCTATCTGCCAGTGAAAGTCCCATGGACATCGGTCCACCCGTTTCAGAGATTAGCCGGAACAAATAGACAGCCAGACAAAAAATTAAAAATTGATTTTTAGGCATTGGTATCGTACAAATAACTGTATGAGCTTAAAAAAACAACTATTATTTTGACAGTAGTAGTAGTAGTGATGATATTCACCTTGTCAATATTTTATTATTTTTATACTTAATGTTTTTCTTAACATGTAAGACGTGGTTCAATAATCACCCATACTAAATACTAAAACCTGTTTTTTTTGATAAAATTGTTTATTCATCAACTTACTCTACTTCAATTGCGACATAGTCCCTCCAATGTTTATATAACTTTTATGTTATTACTAGCAGCGCCCCGCGGTTTCACCCGTGCAAGTCCCTCGTTAAGTTTTCTTAAATTTTCAAATTTGCCGCGCAACTTTCATAAGATAGCTAAGATCAAAACCTTCTCCTGACAATAACAAAAACAAAAAAAGAATTAGCGAAATTTGTCCAACCCGTTCACTACTCTGATTCCGTGACCAATCGAAATAGATATTCATTTTTATATATATAGATATTTGTATGTAGAACGATTTATCTTTGACTTCAAAATAGGCTTCCGTTGCTGCGATTATCCACTCTGTTGACTGCTGATTGGATTCTGAAGTGAAATGGTAAATCCATGTTTTATCCATTGTCACATACCGACGTAAAAATCCTTTTTATTTCTATTGAACAGTACCAAACAGCGCTCTAAATCAACATACGTTGTTGCTTTTGAGCAATTGTTAGCAAACGCGGCACCCGTTTAGAAAAAAACTTTTTTATGACCAAATTTTTATGTAAAATAGTGAAAACACTACCAGTTTAAATCTTTACTATCTCCGCAATTTTACCTTCCAATCTTAATTCAAGATTTTCAGCACTTGGTTGATGGTTTGTTGAGTCACTGCTTCATTTGGACGACCAGAGCGTTCGGCACCATTTGTGTCTATACGACCGCGTTTGAAATCGACATACCATAATCGGTTGGTTTAGACGGAGCAGATTCCGGATAACATTTTATATGCCAATGCTGTGCTTGTGTTCTTCCCATTAAAAACTATGTTTAATCAACACACGAAACTAATTTTTATTCATTGTTTTCGTAATTACAAAAGTAAATATCTGTTTCTCAATATTTTATTGTTTGATTAAAAAAAAATTATATATTTCATTTGATTTATTATTGGTTTATTTATTTATTTTTCTTTATTGGGACAAAAAACAGTTACACGCTCTGTCTTACTATATTAAAAAAAAAAACAGTGTTTCAAATAAGGTAAACGTATAACCCACACCAATGTCCACAGACATAGTAAGAAATTAAGAGTGAGCATTTAGTTCACATGCAAAATGCGCAAGTAATTAATATAGTGCCTATTAGCCGATAATTTGTAGATAGATTAATTTGAAATAACCTAATAATCATTTACTAGCCAAAATATCGCGTACCAATCCTTTGAATTTATTTTGAGGACAGAGAAAAGTTCAAGATCTGGGAAATGTGTGTTATACGTCTCCAGAATTCGTTTTGCATCTTACGGTGTAAAACAGCCGGCATGCACGCACTCCGCGATGCACCGTTCTAGGCACAACATAACATAGTAAGTTTGTTATATCAGGGCAGTCGACCTTATTGTTACAAAAGCCGTGCAACGTCATAGCCATCAAATGGACACGCCTGGACTCTAAGCTTAATAGGTTATACTTATACAACAGTTCTGTGTATGGTAATTTTTGCAGGTGACATCTATAATTCATAGTTCGCAAAAATTTCTTTTGAACCATTTCTAGTCTAACAACATATTTAATGTAAATGGGACTCCAGATTTGCACAGCATATTCAAGTTGAGAGCGAATGAGGGTACTGTACAGTAGAATGAATGTGGACGATTTCTTAAAATCAAATGTTGATTTTAAGTTAGTGGTTAGTTGTACAACAAAATTAAATTACGTGTTTTATCTTAGAAACTGCTCTGTTTTCTCCTTTTGTCTGCTATTCAGCCATTTTCATTTCATAAACAAATATAGAGCCACAGTCCTCAGTAATTACAAATGTATCCACTATTACGAGTATACTCGAAATAGTGAACAGCGGACGATTCTCCGAAATTGTGGAACTCAAAGCAAAATAGATTTATTTTAAGAGTTTGTGATAATAGTGTCCAATATTTCTATTGATGATATTTCAAATTGTATTTATATTTTAATATTTGAAACAAGCGATGTTGATAAGACAATTATTATAGTATTTTGAATAATATTGTTTACATTTGGCGCCCTTCTTTTCTTTTGGAAACAGTATTGTCCTAAAAAGTTATCACCAAAAGCTTGAGACAGTTAGAAAGGTAGGTTTTTTATTCTATATTAGAGAGAGAGAGGCAGAGATAGAAAAAGAAGGATAAAAGTTAGATAGGCGAGCTAAAAAAACTAAAGCTTTTCTGTTATTGGAGCAAAACTTTAAATTCCTGGAGTAGTTAATTATAAGTAGGTACTTCGAGAAGTCTAGTTTTCATCAAACATTATCTATATCCTACCAATAGTATTGGTATGATGAATTTTTAATCACTAAACTTGAGAAAGATTATTCTCCCTTACAAATAGTCATCCCTATTTTACCCCGATCGCGTCTAATTCTATTCCAAAATTAATAAAAACTGGCTTAGGCGTGAAAATTTAACAGATAGGCAGAGTTACTTTCACATTTATTATATTCTTATACATTTAGTAATTTTATGACGAGCATGTGTATCAAATCGTTCTTTATTTCCTTAAAAGTATGGTATTAGTAGGTTTTACATTAACATAAGTACAACATATTCTGCCATGTATGGCGTTTAAATATATATCTAAACGGTTATACAGTACATAGATTTATGATCACTATACATAAATATAAAATATATATGTGAGACAGTTATACAAGTGTGTAAGTAATTATTTTAGGCCATTATCAACTATAGATTTTATATCTGTTAGTGTTAAATGTTAACTAGAGATCACCTAATTATCGAATTTTGACCAAAATTCAGTAAGGTTCGAATGTTTTGTTTCACATAAATGACCAGTACAACGTGAACTGTCATTTCATAGATTTTTCGTACCATGGCAGGTCAACAGATATACTGAACACACGTGTAGCTTGATGCGTTATTACATATTACTAAATTTTAATCTGCACGTCTTTGACATATGATCTTTAAGTACTTATTTCAAATACTACTAGTACTTACTCTAACGTGGGAGAGCCATGCTTCGGTACGTATGGACCGGCAGTGAAGCAATGCAGGCATTGCTTTTCGCCGAGTGAGTGAGGTTACCGGAGGCCCTGACCCTTCCCTCTCTCCCCTCTCTACTCCTTTACCCCTCTATCCCCTTTCGCCTACTCCCCCCTTAAAGGCTGGCAACGCACTTGTGACTCTTGAGTTGCAGGTGCCCATGGGCGGCGGTAGTCATTTACCATCAGGTGACCCGTCTGCTCGTTTGCCCCCTATATCATAAAAAAAAAAACTTAGAACAAAGAATTCACTTCACATATTAATCTAACGATGATGAGTCATTCTTATGGATAATATATAAGTATTACTTACAGAGAGATTCGTAAATTATGTCTCAAATTAAATAAAGTATAAATTGGTACATTGAAGACCTTTCTTGCTAATCCATAGAGAGTTAACCCTCCAACTCAAATAAAAAATGAGTTTCAGTACTTTAATGGCTACAAGGAAACAAAAATAACTCCGAACTTTCAATTTTCCTTTGTGCAACATGTAAAATTAGATGACAAAATGTCCCTCAGGTACAATTATTTCCTTCATCGCAACAACTTTCTGCTTAACAAAGCTCATTTAAGAACTTCAACCATTTTGCTGTACTTAATGTTGAACTTTGTGGCCGTGTCTCAGTCTACAGTCGGTAGTCTTTGAAGAAGATGGAGTCTATTAGCTAATAGTTTGTCAGAGTTTAGCGGAAGACTTTTTTCTAAAGAAGGCCACAGCTATGAAGTCAAGCAAAACTATTTGTGTTCTATTAATGCATAGAATGTGTCCTATTAGTATTAATACTGTTTGTATGGCGATTATATTTGTTATGAGGCATAAATCTAGGATCTATATTTAATATCCGATATCAGTCCTGATAGTAAAATTAGGCTGGATGCCGGATAGTGGCCGGATATATTACATCTATACACAAGTTTAAACTATTTTACGTTCCCGTTACATATTTTTTTATAAAGGATACTAGTGAGGAGGGTTACACATTACTAACTTTTAAACTTTCGCGTTCCATAATATAATATGATTTACGTATTTAATTGCGTTAATTCCCGTAAATAGGGTTACACATTACTAGTATTCTAACTACTCCAACTAAGCTGAATTTTTGTGTTAGGAGTATGATCCCGTCGATAGCGTACAGTACATCCTCGACGGGACATGCAGTAGTTATCATATAAGTTATCGCAAGTCCGACACCTTAGCCATTATACCACCGCTTTAATAATAAAATCTTAAGTGAGGCTGCAAATATCGGTCTAACCTAAGATTTCATTGTAGTGTCAAATATATTTCAATTTCCTTAATTCCTTATTCATATAATAATAATAAATTACCTACTTACCTTTATCCTGTTTCCTCATATTTACGCATGTGTGACACCTTTAAATGTTGTGCATTTCTTCACTACCTGCGTTTATGGTGACTGCTCTACTCCTAAGTGTTAGAGCGTAATGTGACATAGCCAATGACCTTCTTCAATTAATACTAATTATTCAAATCTGAGTGATAGTTCCAGAGATAATAGAATAAAGAGTGATACCACGGCCTCACATAAAACCGGCAGTGAATCAATGCTTACATTGCTTTTCGCCGAGTGGGTGAGGTTACAGGAGGCCCTAACCCTTCCCTCCCCACTCTTCCCCCCCTTCCCCTACTCCCACGTTAAAGGCCGGCAATGCACTGGGGCTCTTGAGTTGCAGGTGTCCATGGCGGTGGTAGTCATTTACCATCAGGTGACCCGTCTGCTCACTTGTCCCTATTCCATGATAAGCGCGTTTAAAGTACCTTGATTTATACGTACACACTTACAACTACTGGTTGTCCAAATAAATCTCGAATGGTATATTCAAGGATATCTCCGGCCTAAAGAAGACCACCACTTAACTAGCAAAGGCCATATGAAGGTGGACTTTTACGTTGAAATATAACTCCAGATGCTAGGCACTGACTACAACACATATCTACTGTGCCCTACTAACTCAAAATTAACAAATATGGGTGGGAGTTTAGTTGTCCTGAATACATTTCTAAGGCGCCCATTACACGGTAGGTTTTGCTGTCAGTTTTGCCAATCAAAATGGTGATTAATAACGGATCGTCTAATGCAGTGATTGACGGTTGTATGATGAGATTTTAATGTCGATATTATTTCATCAATCACCAACGACCATCCGTCAATCATGACTTTTGGTAATGATTGACGTTTCCATGAGCGTCTTATGGACGTCTAAGATACAATCGCGGAACACTCAGTTATTTAAGTAGGCTCAATTTTATTCAAGTGACTGTGCTTTTAACGGATTAAAGCCAAACTGGATTTAATATTTAAAAAAGTAAATTTATCTAGCAATACCCAAAATGTGACCTTTCTCTTACTTATTTTACTGATTACACGAAAGACCCTACCTTATTATATTAAAAGGGTTTGCCATTTACAGATCGTTGAAGTTTTTTCATCCCTTTTTCAAACATTTTGAATCGTATTTACGCTTGAACAAAATGGCGGACTTTATGTTCCTGTGCTAGGTACTTTACTTTAACCCTTTAGTGTATACGATGTTACTTTTGTAAACAAATTAATTTGATATTTGGCGTCGTAATAGCACCTTTTAAAAACAAATTCTTGACGTCAGGTTTGTTTAGGGTTTGGGTTTACATGGATTGGTGATTTCAAATATTGTTTTATTTTCCTAATTTCAACTTTAAACAGAAAATTGCTAAATAACTAACCAGGCAAACAAACAAAAGCTTTATATACCAGTGGTCATGGGCGTATCGAGGAGACAAAAATTGTTTGCCCTACACGAAGATACGCATACTAAACTATACACTACTGGATAGTAGTATTGTAAATTAATTCGTAAGGTTGACTGAATAAACTGCAATTACGTAAGCATACAACTAACTGAGTACTCGTACCCAGCTGGGTACTCGAATGCTGGTAGTGGCACTTGTGCAAAAATTGTGCTACCTCATTTACTACTAAAAACACGAAACTATAAGTATGCTTAAAGTTGAAGCAGCGCGTCTCTGAAATGCGTGCACAATCATTAGGATCTTTCAAAAAAAATTTAAAAGAATACTAATCTGCAAAGTTATGTCTAAGATAATCTATATAATATATAATCTAAAACTAAGGATAATTACAAAGTATGTATTTAGGTGTATGTAGTTGTGTATTATATTTGTTTGTGTGTACACACATATACGTAGTAATAATAATAATAATATAGCCTTTTATTCAGATCTTTAGCTTATACATACGTACATTAGTAACTAATTCAAACAAAACAAATAAAAGTTAAAACTTATTCTACTATCTGCTGTTTGTTAATCTTTTGCAGATCTGTTTGCCAATCGGCAAAGGCCTCCTCCAACCTTTTCCACTCTGTCCTTACTTGAGCTACTCTGTTCCACGTCACTCCTGCCACCTCTTTGATGTCATCGTCCCATCGTTTCCGCGGTCTCCCTCTTATTCTTTTACCTTCCCCGTATCGGTACCACCTTGTAACTTTCTTGCTCCATTTATCAGGACCTCTTATCATATGCCCCGCCCATCTCCATTTGAGTCTTTTGATTTTTATTGTAACATCTGTTGCTTTTGTTTTATTCGTAATGACGTTGTTTCTTACTCTGTCTGATCTCTTGATATTCAGCATACTCCTCTCCATAGCGTGCTGGCAAATTGCAAGTTTGTTTATCAATTCTTGGGTTACAGTCCATGATTGGCAGCCATACGTAAGGACTGGTAGTATGCAAGTATTAATAGTTTCCTTTTCATGTTAATATGAAGTGTTTTGTCCTTCATAACTTCTTTTAAGCTCCAGTATCTTCTCCATCCGTTTGTAATTCTTCTTAGTGATTCCTCGTGCATTGGTTCTTTATGAGTTATGATCTGTCCTAGGTAAATGTATTCATCAAGAGTAGTTAATTTCAGAGTTTCCTAATATTATTGTAGGTTTATTTCCATTCGTCATCAGTCTAGTTTTTTCTGGGTTCAGTTTTAGTCCTACCTTTTCGCTTTCGATCGCGAGGTCTTCGCGATCGTGAAGACATATACGTAGTATATATTTATAAGTTTTGCGCCATAACCACTTGCGCTAAATTGTTACAGTCCTGTCCATCCAAAGGTTGTCTGGAAGATAAATAAAGTTTATGTATACGCAAATGAAGTTACGCGGGTCAGTTAGTCAAATATAAAAACTAAAAACTAGCGAAATATAAAATAACTGATCTAGAAAATTTGGGCACGGATGTCCCGTAGAGCAAGTTGACACCCATGTTTGCGTGTGATCGCGAGATCCTGGGTTCGGTTTCCGACCCGGTAGGAAATTCTCAGTAACATCACGGAAACGTGCCCGGTGGATGGTAATTGACAAAGGCCTTCTACGTGATGTCAAAAATGTAGCAAAATGTGGATATCAAAGCATAAAGTACCAATGTAAATTGTATTGAAAAAGCACAAAAGTAATGTCTAAATTTGTTTGTAGCGATTTTAGATAATTGGATTGTTTGTTTGGATATTGCGTGGTCGTCGAGTTCCAACGATAATTCTTTTTGATTTATATCATTGGGCAGTGTAATTTGAACTGTCATTTTAAAGACTTACCCACGTATCGTGGCAGATCAATATACAAAATAATATAAAGAACGCGTGTAGCTTGATGTAGTAATTTTTACGTAATTTTTTTAATTTGTCATATATATTGTTAAAAATGTTTAGCTCTCTACATTTCTTCTATACATAAACTTAAAGTATTCCAAATTTACAAAAGAAAATTTCTTAATAATCTGCACAAAGAATATTCTCTTCGCGGTTTAATATATTATAGATTCATTAGACAATTAAAAGCTACGCAGTAATTTCCAGTCTATTTGTTGCTTTTCTTTGATACTAATAAAAAAAAACATATATAAAAAAGCTTTGTAATTTTGGCTGCGGCTTGCATTAATGTAGAAAAACTTTTTATTTTCATCTCCGGCTTGCTTTAATGTAGAAAAACTTCGTGATTTCGGCTACGGCTTGTATTAATGTAGACAACTTTGTAATTTCGGCTTCCGCTTGCATTAATGAAGTAAAACTTCCCGACAACAGCCAGTTCGATTTACAGGTATACCACCTTGACCTGCTTGAACAGCTTAATTCTTGGCTTAAATTGGCTTGCCCCCTCTATTACATGACTGGGACCAAATCATAGTTGCCAAAATGTGGGTGTTTAATTCACCTCTGCCAACCCTTTCAAGAATATAGGCGTGAGTAATAGATATGTATATACAGTCTGTAGTAAACCAACTGAAATTGTATAAATGACCTTTGTCTACTGAACAATTGAAGTGTAAGCCGAAAGACTATTCGTTTCCAATCGTAATGTTCGTAGTCGTTATCGATGGTCGTGAGCAACTTGTAATCGATGTTATTGGATGAGCAATCCATCACTAGCAAGGATTGAGGTGGTGACGTATTGAGCGGATTACTGGCGACACGGGCCAGATTGTTCTTGTGACCCTGGATTCGATTTACAATTCAACGTTCTATTTTTGAAACGCTTTATATTATATATCATACAGTATCCCTTTGTGACTATAAACATAGTCACTGTAGCGTTAGTGTAATGACTGATGCGTCGGACTTGCAATCAAGTGGCTGCTGGTTCGAACCCACATTACCGAGTGGGTTCACAACCCCCTTCAAATATGCATTTAGCTTAGGTAGAAGGGTTAATGAGAAAATAAGTAATTTGTGACCCACATTACTAGTATACTTGTAAAGATAGCGGCCGTCAGTGGAGGCAGGCCGCTTCCAAGCGGTCTTCTTAGACGTCATTGAGGGAGTCCTATATTCAGTTATCGGCCGAATCTTGCCAGAAGCAAGCTAAATCCAATCTCTGAACAAGAAAACGCCAAACACAGTTTCTCTATTAAATTTATTTTAATTTCTATATCGAAATAGGTTAAGATGAATGTAAGATGCAAATTCAAAGCATTAAAGTCACTACTGTGTTTACAAAAGTACATTTAATATTTATTTTAACCAAAACCAAAGCTCAAGAGATTTTTTGTTTGATTGTATAATGCACCAAATTCTGGAACAGTCACTGTGGAATAATTATTTTTAACCGACGAAAAAAAAGGAGGTTCTCAATTCGACCGTATTATATATATATTTTTTTTTTTTTTTTATGTCTGTTCAGCCCTCACTCCGTTATTTATGAACCGATTTTGATTATTCTTTTTTTGTTAGATAGGGTATACTTAAAGGGTGGTCCAGTGTCAAGGAAGTCAGGATCTGATGATGGGATCCTGAAAAAATTGAGAGAAACCCTCGAAAATTGTAGGAACGAATAGTGTTTCTGTTTACTTTTCAAACTATCAAATTTTGTATAAACTTATTTTGAGTCGGCGCCAAATAATAAAATGATTAATTACTTACGTAGGTACATATAAAATTTTGATAATTAATCAGTTTGTTGTTTGGCGCCGACTCAAAATAAGTTTATATAACATTTGATAGTTTATGTAAATAAGCTCAATACTTAAGACTTAAGGTTTATTTATTTTTTGCTTTTTAGTTCTTTTCGTCGGTTTAATTTTTTGTTATTGTATTAGATAGAGTATTCATTGACGTAGGTTATAAGGTATGTAACATCACGCTATGGCCCTTGGAAGTGGAACAGTGACCTATAAGGTATGTAACATCACGCTATAACCATTGGAAGTGAAACAATGACCATAAACGCAGCTGAAACTACGTAGAACAACTAGTAATAAAAAATAATAATGGTCGCAAAAACGCCAAAATTCGACCACAATTAATAAAGATTTTGATAACTCTAAAGATCCTTCGAAGGAAACTTCTGTTCGGAACAGTCTCGTTTCGAACACAAAGCGCATCGCACGTATCGCACGAAACACGACGCGCATTGAACTTATTGCACAAATTAAATTGTGAATAACCGTTTAATACAAAAATGGAATGTTCAAAGTGTAAAAAATGTCTAACAAAGAAAGGATTACACTTCCTTTATCAAGGTCCATGCCAGGGAACTTTTCACAGAAATTGTGTCAAAGGACTTGCAGCAGATATCAAAGCAGGTAAAAATAGAATATACTGCAACAACTGTGAAGACGAAGGCTCCGATGAAGAGGAAACAGAGGAAGAAGTACAGGACTTAAACAAAATACTGAAAGACATCCAAAAGAAAGTCGCCGCCATACCTGACTTAAAGAAACACCTTAACACCATACAACAAAGCATCAGCTTACTCTCCGACAAGTACGACACGCTTCTCGCTGAACAGGAGCAAACAGTGAGTAAAGTTAATAAACTTGAAAAGTCAATCGTCAATATTACAAACAAATGTATCTATCTCGAAAAACATAATATTGCATTAGAACAAAAATTGCACGAATACGAACAAACGTCACTGCAGAATAATCTAGAAATTGTCGGCGTCGAATACCTACCGGGTGAAAATATAAGAAAAGTTGTAGAAGTAATTGGAGATAAAATTGGTGCTACCTGCTCTGATATTGAGTGGGTGAAAAGAAGCCGTCCTACGAAACAGGATGCTAAACCTCCGCCGATAATCATAGGTTTTAAGAGCGCGGGTAAATCGACAAGAGAAGATTGGCTGAAGAGACGACGTACTACAAGTGATTTAACTAGCAGGATCATTACAGGAGGTGCATTAAACAACAAAATATATATAAATGAGGATTTGACCAAAACATCAAGAACACTATTATGGAATGCCAAACAACAATTACACGGCGTGTACAAATATATATGGGTAACAAATGGGAAAATAATGATGAAGAAGGATGATGGAGACAAAGCTATTTGGATACGCACAGAGAGTGAAATAGGTGGCTTGAAATAAAACTACGGTGTTTGTTAATGTAATAACAAGGTAAAGTTATGCTATGTTTACTCTGCTTACCAACATTCGCGGATTTCAACGATAATATTTCATTCATAACCGATACTACAGTTAATTATCAGTATACTAACAATCTAAACAGATGGCTAGAATCCATTTATGTCAATAAAACAGAAACCTTTTTAAGCATACTTCATGTAAACATTCGATCCTTACAAAAAAACTTTAATAAATTAATTGTAACGATAAATCGCAGTCTTAAACATCTCGATGTGATAGGACTAACTGAACCTAACATAAATCATTCGATGCTACCTCTTTTTAAAATTAATGGCTATAGTATTAATAAGTATACAAGAGAGGGGCGTACTGGGGGAGGCGTTTTGGTCTATACCAGAGAAAGTCTACGAGCGAGCATCGAAACTGCGTCGGCCACAAAAATGGACTCGGCGGAGTGTGTTTCATAAGTCATAATAACGAGAAGATTCATTTATTATCAATATATAGACCACCAAAAATAAATAAAAAAGATACAGTAAATCAGTTTCTAGTAGAATTACGTTATATTTTAAATACAATTCCATATAATTCGAAAGTGATACTATGTGGTGATATTAATATAAATTTGCTAAACGACAAAGATAAATATGTAATCTCTCTCTCAAATTTACAAAATGCATTAATGACGTCACACGTAACGAAATTGTCATGGGTAAAATAGCGCAATCATGTTTGGATCATATCTATATTAGAGCAACTTGCACATCAGTAAATTCAGCAGTAATTCAACAAAAAATATCAGATCACTACTTTGTGTCGACCGTGGTGGAATGGAAACAAACACCGGCGCACGCGACGCGGTCGCCCGCCCGATCGCCGCTTGTACTCCGTGATCAATACAGTATGCGGCCAGCGAATACATACGCGTTACCCACACCTATATTTAAACGCGTACTAGATAATAAAATAATTCGAGAAAAAATTATGAATTACAACTTTGATGAGTTACTTTCAATTGATTGCCCTGTACAATTATGTAATACCTTAATACAAGTTATTGTGGATATTTATAGTGTAAGTCATAAGACTATAAAAATAAGCACTAGTTGCCGAAACAATAAAAAATGGATAAATAATTCACTGAAGAAAATGATAGAAGAGAGAGATAGGTTGTTCGGGATATGGAATAATGACCCTAAGAATATGTTAAAAAGATTAAATTACACTAAATATAGAAATAAATGCCAAAAAGCTATAAATAATGCTTTTATGATGATGAAACTTATATGACAAGAAAACCATTATAGAATGTAATAATAATATTAAAAAACTATGGGAAAAGATTAATAGTATATTAGGAAATAACAAACCGTCATTGGATAATGTAATATTAACACATATGGGGACGTATTCTGATATTAACGATTTAACAAATAATTTTGCTACCTCTTTTTTTGCAGGAAATTGAGAATATTAAACATTTTTGTAACGAACGATGGCTTGACCGCAATGATTATGTAACACCTTCGGATATGTGTATGAGATGGCAACCGGTGACTAGTGAGGGCATATTTAACGTTATAAGTAAGTCTATGAACAGCAAAAAATCACCGGGGAGTGATCTTAAAATAGCTGCTGATAAAATCAGCCCTGTCCTCGCGAAGTTAATCAATCTATCTGTAAAACAGGGAGAATACCCGAATATTTTAAAGGAATCAATTATTCGCCCAATATATAAAAAAGGAGAATATGAAAAGTTTTCGAACTACAGACCGATATCAATTTTGTCAAGTATAAATAAAATTATGGAAAAGACCATTGTTGATCAATTAGGGAAATACCTTCAAAAAAATAATAAAATAAATAATTGTCAACACGGATTCTTAAAAGGGAAAAGTACGAACACGTTATTAACAAAATTTACAGACGAATTAAATAACTACTTAGAACAAAATAAATTCATTATAACTGTATTTTTTGATTATAAAAAAGCATTTGATACTATAGAAACAGAGGCACTTATAAAATCGATGGAAGAGTGTGGTGTGAGAGAACCACTGAACCACTGGTTCCGTGATTACCTGATAGCGCGCTCCTATCGCGTTAAAATAGGTGACGTACTCAGCGACAAGAAGGAGGTGCGGTATGGCGTGCAACAAGGATCCGGGAGTGGACCTGTCTGCTACCTCATGCACGTCAATAGTCTCTGCGGCGTGCTGCGGCACTGCTCAGCTTACATGTACGCAGACTTATGTATACTGAGAGCCGGTACCGATATGGCTGAGACCTGCCGACTAGTACAGGAAGACATACACTCAATTGTGAAATGGTCTCACGATAATGGTATAGTTTTGAATGCAGATAAAACTAAATTATTAATCATACATTCTCCTTATATCCATTCTCAGGTGCAACATACTTGTACACACTTATACACACATGAATACGCATGCTACCATAATAATAATTTATTTAATTGCAATTGTAAGCCAATCGAAAGAGTTAACTGTGTAACTTACCTAGGAATGAAAATAGACGAAAACTTTTCATGGTCTCAACATATAGATAACGTATGTAGCAAATTAAGAGTACTTTTAAACAAATTTTATCATTTAAGTTTTAGAGTTCCTATTGGCACATTGAGATGCATATATTTGTCGTTGGTCGAATCCGTGATAGATTACGGTCTCGACTGCTATGAATTAACATTTAAAACCAATTTAAATAAAATAGAAGAACTTCAAAAAAGATTCCTTAAACTACTAGTGAACAAAAAAATTAAAAATATTTGTAAAGACAACTATGGGAAACTATTTAAAATATGTAAAATACTACCTGTTACTTTAAAACAAAAATATATCTATCTATGTAAACATCGTGGCAGTGGGGACCGTGATCTTTCACGGATACAAATAAACATAATACAAGGACCAGCTGTAAATTTAATATTCCTAGTATAAGAAATTGCTATGGCGACAGAACAATTAAAAAAAGACTGCCGTATTTTCCCAACAGCTTACCGGAAGCTATTAGGCAAGAGGAAAACAATTCGACGTTTAAAAGAAAGCTAAGGGAGTATTACTTCAGTATTTGTGAATGACGCGCTGCCAGCAGCCATCCCTGGGTGCTGCAAGGATACCAACTTGACTGTAAATAAGTGTCTATAACACATAAGTAACAATAGCACAGACATAACAATTATACAGTAATAAGTAATACATAGATTTATAGAGTCTCGTTACCCACAGTCAAACCGATTACACGGTTTTGTGGGAAATTGTAAAATCTACTTACTAAACACAGACCTATTAAATAAATTAAAAAAAAAAAAAAAATTGTTTTATCGACTAGATATTTAACATACGATTAGATAATTATTCCGTTGATCAGTCTTTTAGAAACTGGGCGTCATATAGACAAAATACAATGACGTGAATAGTCATTTGGCGCGCTTCAGTTGTCACGACAACCGCGAGTAATCACTGTACCAACTGATTGATTGACTGATTTAAATGCGAATATTTGTTTTTTTGTGTGTTAGTGACGGTTTTACCCTCGGACTACCTAGTGGTACAAAAAACGACATACCGAGTACCTGTCATCTAAAAAAAAAGCACCGTTTCCGAGGAATAGAGAACCTTTTAGACGGACCTCCGGCTTAAGGCTTAAATCCATTTTATAAAAAAGTATCACCGCCTTCAATGTGCTTAAATCATGAGAAATTGTAATAAGCTGTATTCTTTATGCCTTAATTTTAAAATTTTCCAACCTTATAGGTGGAATATTTTCTTCAAACTTTAACGACCACCCTTGATTTCAAACAATTCAATTAAAAAAGTATTACTAAAAGCAGTTCACAAATGAAGAAGGTATCGCGTAACAAATCGCATAACATAGAACAAAGCACATAATTATAGAATCTGTAGGTACTAAAGTGAGTCAATCCGTCTATGGGTTGTATAAGTTAATAAATATAGCGAACAGATCCACACTGATAACAGCCTATTAACGAGCTTGTCCCATCCACGTTGCGATATGGTATGATATTCTGGGGTAATGCCACTGACTGGCATTTAGCATTCAAAACTCAGACACGGTGTATTAGGTCTATGTTTGATGTTAGAATACCTAGTACATAGTTGCAAACCTCACTTTATTGAGAATAATATTTTCGCTTTGCCTTGCATGTACATCATGGAGTGTGCCACGATTGTAAATCAAAATATCGATATATTTAAAAACGATCGAGGGCTCGTCACGCGAACGTGTTATGTGTAGTGATGAGTAAACCCATCCGTCATATCTATTACTGACATTTTTATTTTATTGGCATTTTATTATAATAAAAAGTTCGTGATAACATTTATATTTTAGTAGTTTAACCGTAACAAAAAATATTACTTTCATATTAAAAATATTTGTTAGGATTCCTATCAAAAGACGTGTTGTAGAAAATTCTCTAATATTTACATTCTATGACTATATATCAACTATCTTAGCATTTTAGTTAGAATAAAATCATAGATTAGTCAAACAAAAAACCGCATTAAAAAGTAGACAATAGTTCTACCATCCACCTCGTTTTACCATGCCCAATCTGTTGGACTCATCAAATCGAATCATATGAGTGTAAACACGAAGGGTTTACTAGTAACCACTGAAGAGTTCCACTACCCATCCTGGGTCAATCATGAGATCAGCTCCAAGATGCTAGATTAAAGTATTGTTATCCAAACTACATAATATACATACAAAGTAGATTTGTTTACATATGTAGTGTGTGTATGTGTGAAGTAATAGTTTGAAAGGTCCGATATTTTACTAAAGGAATCATCACAAATCAAAATATATCATTGGTTCACAGGTCATAAAGATTTATTAAGGTACTAGCAGCGCCCCACGGTTTTACCCTCGTAAGTCTCGATCCCGTCGGAATATCGGGATAAAAAGTAGCGTATGCGTTATTCCAGGTCTCCAGCTATCTACATACCAAGTTTCATCGCAATCGGTTCAGTGGTTTTAGCATGAAAGAGTAACAAACATCCACCCATCCATCCATCCATCCAAACTTTCACATTTATGATATTAGTGGGATGGGATTCACATTCGTGACTAAGTGCTATATAGCACTTAGTCACGAATTAAAAAAGAAATATAGCACGTAGTCACACATTCGTGACTAAGTGCTATATAGCACTTAGTCACGAATTTGTACAACATAAACATACCGCGGCAGGATTTTGCATGCTGCGGCGGGCTTTGGTACTAATACAATGTAAATGTTATAAGTATTAAAATAAGACGCCAAATCGTTTGCACTTATATCGGGATCTTTTGACACACCGCCGACATCCCATCCCACTAATAATAAGTTTTAAAATAAGGTTCGAAATAATTGCCTTAACATGGAGCAAGTGAGCGCTGACTAATATTAAGAACAAATAAGTCTTAAAAATTTTAAATAACAACAAAACACTTCTTCTTTATCAAAGGCAAAATCTAACTCTGGAAAAAACACAACAATAAGATTTTAAGTATATTGTTTGTGTGACATGCTAGATTAAATTAAGTAAATCTCGTTGTCTTTGGAATAACGAAGGGTCAAACAAAGAAACAAAGAAAGAAATGTCGTTCTTTTATACGTCAATTTAAACAAACAATGTGTGTATTATATTTATTTTATCACACCTCTGTGACATACGTTAATACTGGCGGTTGAGAAGTCTGCACTGAATCAGATTCTAAATATTTTGAATTGTATAAATGTCAGAATAGAAAAGAGTCAGTCCAGTCTTGGGAGTCGCTGTGGAAGTCAGCACGGTCTTCTCAAGAAATATTCATTTTTTCAAGAAATTAAGGAATTGTTAATGTTTTAATTTTACTCATCTCTTCAGCGACATAAGGATACCATACATACGACACCGACATTCTGTACAAAAAAAGACTGATTTGATTAACTTGGGGTATAGTACTAAATGATATAAGTTTTACCCACGTAAATCCCGGTGCCGTGGCAATATCGGGCTAAAAAGTAGCCTATATGTTAATCCAGGTCTCCAGCTATCTACATACCAAGTTTAATCGCAATCGGTTAAGTAGTTTTTGCGTGAAAGAGTAACGAACATCCATACATCCCCACAAACTTTCACGTTTATAATATTAGTAGGATTATAATACATATTCTAATGTTAATTAAAATTCTAAGGTCACCGACCGTATATATATTTCGCATTAATATTCTAAGGTCTCAGAAAATTAATCCTAGTTGAATATTAAATTCTCACAATATTGCGGAGCACAGATCAATTATTCCAGTTTTATAACTTTCAACAGAGTTTTTCGGTTAGTTTTTTAATTTCCTACGGCAGCAAAAACTCCTCATTCTGTTATTAAGTTTCTTTATTATTTAAAAGTTTTATTTCAAAAATACGAAATTGAGGTCCCATAGCTATTTGCTTCGTATATTAAAATTTTATGCTTTTAACATCAATCTAGTCTGCTATCGCGATCTAATATTGGAAAAGGCTTTTTCCAATAAATGTATAACACTACAAAACTAAAAAAATACATACAAAACTGCGGGAGAGCCATGCTTTCACACGTATGAAAACCAGCAGTGAACCAATCCTTTCGTTCGTTGTGTTTCCCCGGGTGAGTGAAGTTACCTTCCCCTACTCCCACCTTAAAGGCCGACAATGCCCTTGTGACTCTTGAGTTGTGACTGTGAGGTGCCCATGGGTGGCAGTGGTCACTTACCATCAGGTGACCCGTGTGCTTGTTTGAACCGTAACACATTAAAAAACAAAGCTCACTAAGTAGCTGAACACGTGCACGTCTGTACATAGTGTACTTGAAGCACGCGGTTCACCGTGCGTAAATACGTGGCTCGCGCACGTCCTTTTCACTCTCGCGAGCGTGCGTGTCGAGTACGTACCATGTTTATAATATGGAGTTGTGGTAAGTAATAAACTACAGACACTATACATTGCAGTTTTTGTATCAAACTGTTACAACACATATTTACAGGAACATTCATTGTATGTCTGGTTTATTGTTAAGACAGCATATTATATGAACGCACGTAAAGTACGTTAAGTATATGGAACTATCGTATTTATCGCACTGCTATTACAAGAGTGTATCAACTCAAAATTAAGCTTTTTTCAGAAACGACAGAAAACTGATTACTCGCTTTCTGTTAAAGATTATAAAAAGGGAACACTGTATATACATAATTGATAAAATTAAGGGATTTCTGTATTAATGAATTATTTAAAAAATTGCAGGTTATCAAGTTATTTCCAATATTTGAGTTAATACTCTATTGTCTGAACAAATAAAAAAAATATATGAATTATTTCTAATTGTTTTGTTGAAAAATTAGGCTTATTACAATTTATCATTATAATTTTATATTTATTGACGCGTAGGGAATTGATATAAATTTACGTATGAAAAATGAATTATCTCAAATTTACCCTACTTTGAGTTGTTACAGTCTCGTAATAGCAGTGCGATATATTACTAATAAAATGTTCCTTATTTTTAACCCAGAATGCAAAAAGAAGGGGTGTTATAAATTTAACTTATGTATCGATGTATCTGTGTGTCTGTCATCATAGCTTCTAATCGATTTTGATTTATTTATTTTTTGTTTGAAAGGCGACTTGATCGAGCGCGTTTTTAGGTAAAATTCAAGAAAATCTGTTCAGCCGTCCAAAGGTCATCAGATTTTTACTAATCGTTGAAGGGATTTTCGAATCGATTATTTTACATTTTATTTCATACTGGTAGCTATGATATATAGACCCAACACTAGACTGACGCATAGAACGATCTCTTTAAGCACACACTTCAACGGAATCATTTCCAGCGAGTGTGTTGAGTTGTTGAATCGTATTATATCTATTAAATAATGGCCGTTTACATAATTTACATTCAAGACATTGGTAAGATTGACTTAATGGTAATTAATAGGTGTACCCATTATGATTTATGAATACATTTTAGTTAGAGTTCGAAACGGAAAGGGTATAGTAGTAATTACGTAGTTTTAATTATCACTTTAAATTATTTTATTCCGTCTTCAGTGAAAGCTGTATATTGTTTGTATTTGTCTTTAATTAAAGCTGATTATTAGGTATTATTTGTTTAATTACATAGATGAGCCATTTAACTTGCCTGCTAAGGAAAATAAACTTATTTACATTTTGATAAAAATTGGTTTAGTAATTTCCACTGTGTGGAACAAATTCTTAGAACTAATCTTAGTTCTGTGTACCGATCTCATCCGCATCATTGTAGATCACGCGAGATGTCACTTGTCATGTCCTACGGTATTTTGTTAGTACTCATACATTTATGAAAACATTATGTATGTCAGAAAAAATTTGCACCTATTTATTCAACGATGTGAAAGACATAATTACATTACTAGAGACAGAAATAACTTAGTACAACCAAAATTTAGATTAACAAAACTGCAAACATCTTTCATGGGGTACTGGATTAAATTCTATAATAAAATAACTCCTAATATTCTTCAACTAAATGAAAAGAAATTTAAAACTTGCATTAAACGCACACTATGTAAACAAGCACATTATAAACTAGACGATTATTTAGCTGATAAAAATGCTTGGCTAAATGCTGGTCCTGCTACCTACATTGCACCCTACATTATCTTATATTTTGACACCAATTTATAAGTTACATTTAGTAAAATTTTAATTGTACATGTGAGAACTGTGTAGTCAATAACATATTAAGTTATGTTTGCTATGTTGCCTGGCAGTTCTGAGTATGCCGTGTCCGCTTAGACGCCCTGCCGATGGTGGCGTGCGTGTCGGGTCGTTCGACTTCCTTTGATATCAATTGATATCATATGGTTGAAGTGGACGATGGCTGGCGCGTGCGTCATGCTCGTGAACGAGAGCCGTTGGTTGGGCCTGGTCATTTCTGAACTGCTATTACTTACATATAGTAGTAGTTTGCGCGACTGCTTATAGTTTAGAACAATACAAATACTTGCTAATAATCATAGTTGTAAACATTTTTGTAATCATGTTTTGAGTGGAAGAAAGTTACGTAGTCTTCGCAGAGATGTTATACTAGCAACCCGCCCCGGCTTCGCATGGGTAGCAGAGCATATAAACCTACTGACAGTAAAGCTTTTTTTGACATCTTCAGCAATGATCGTCAAATTTCAGCCAATTTAAACGAAACTTTCGCAACTAAACCTTACTCATGAATGACTCTGTTTATTGGTCAAACCCGTATGAAAACTAGTATTTTTGCTGCTCATGGGTACCTGCAACTCGAGAGTCGGAATTGCGTTGCCGGCCTTTAAGGCGAGAGTAGGGTAAGGGAGGCAGGAGGGAAGGGTTAGGGCCTCCGGTCAATCATCGGTCGTTCATTAGTTTTCCAGTTTATCGCGTTCAGACAGACAGACGCGGTGGAGAGACTTTGATTTAACATATGTAGTGACAGCAATTGGCTGGTCCCCGCAGTTTCATCCGCGTTTTGATCGCTGCTTCGTTGCATAGCCAATAACCTTCCTCAATAAGTAATCTGTCCAATACAAAAATATTTTTTTTAATACTAACGGTAGCTCCAGAGATTAGTACGTTAAAACAACCCCTATAACAGAAGATAAACACAATTAAATTAATATAATTAATAAGACAGTCTTCCTGTCCCACACATAACGTAAACTTAGAACCGCCATAGAACTTGCAAGACACACAGTACACCCAGTGGGGTATATCTCCCCGTGGGTGTATCCCACCCTCGCGGGATGGGTGTTCGTAATGGTGTTTGGACACTGTCCCGTTCAGCGTCCGATTTAATTTGTGTCAATACGGGTGTATAGGATATGATCAAATTGAACCTTGTTAGTGAAGAAAGGAGACAAGTGTAATATAGGTGAATAAGTTTTTGTATTTTATTCTTTTATATATATTCTTCTTCTTTAGGCAGTAAAAGATATTGGTTTCTACAAGAAAATTATTATTGTAAATGAAAATGTTGGATAATAATATAAGTGAGTTTTATCTGATCGTAAATAGTATTAAAGTTTTACAAAAGTGTTATTTGGTTTAATAAATTTTACACGTACATTTTAAGCTGTAGTTTATGTTTAACACGCTTTTTTTATGGTACACCGGGCAAACGAAGAGACGGGTCACCTTATGGGAAATGACTACCGCCGCCCATGGGCACCTGCAACTCAAAAGTCACAAGTGCGTTGCCGGTTTTTAAAGTGGGAGTAGGGGAGTAGTAGAAGAGCTCGTGGCTAAGTGGTAACCGAGTAGGTTAGCACATTACAAAGTTAAGTAATACCTGGCTAGCCAGGTCAGTCAAGGATGGGTGACCATTCTTAACGCATTGAGTCCCCTCCGTGTCTCGGAGAGCACGTTAAACCGTCCGTCACGGGTACAAACGTCTGTGGCATTCGTTACAGGTAGTTAGAGCCCTGAGTGATTTTACTACTGATTCTTGATCTAAAGTGAATTGAGATAGGCTTTTTTTACCCTGTGAAACCCCTTCGTGACATCACCTCCCTGAAGGTAACTGTGAAGTGGTATGTCGGAAACGAAGCAACCAAAACCACACGGTGTTCCATCACAAGGGACCCAGGTATACCTTAAGAAGGTAGCCTCCGGGAACCACTGCAGACCTTGGCTCTGGAACAGAAGGCAGCCTTGCCCTGCTCTGGTTTTGAGAGTTGCCAGTCATCCCAGGCCAGCGTTCATGAAGGGCGGAGATGCGTCTTCTGGTGGACGGAATTTATTATCCACTTAAAATACTGTTTTATAAAATTAAGGATGCTGCAAGAGAAAGTGGATTTTACTTTTTTTAATATCCTTAACTTTTGTATAAAACAGTCTTACATTAACGCCATCCTTATTGTTGCAAATGAGGGGGCTAGAGTGGTTGGTTTCGTTCCTTAAGCGTTTCCGTCATGTAAAGCTTAATTCAATTCATTATTTAATATAATGCCTACATATTTAACCTCAAGTGGCATGAAGACAGTCTAAATTCCTCGACAAAAATAAATCACAATTAGTGAGACGGCTGACCGACATTACTCACTATTAGTGCCAAGTGCGACGTACCAAGCACCTTGGCACTATAATTTATCAAATAATTGATCATAAGGAAGTATTTTAAGGGAAGGTTTTTCTCTATGATTTATGATATATATACAAGCGGTTATGGGAAATGTTTTTTTTTCTATTTAAGTAGAATATTATTTACTGTTTTTTTTACAACGCGTAATGTTACAAATGCTAAACAAGAAAGTACATTCCTAGGCTACTAAATCAATCTGATACGTTGTTTACTTAGTCAGGTATTTTTTCTAAAGTTAATTACAACCAAGCAATTTATTTTTATGTAGTCGACATAACTAAGCTTGTACAATTCCACTGAATACGCAATCAGTACGCATGTAACGATTATCTCAAAACTAAATCTTACCAATGCGTGCCTTTTCAAAGGCACACGCACCGCCAATATTTCTGGTGATCGTATCCTCTTGGAGAGAACCCTCCTCTCCTCTGTACAAGCTTGCGAGAGACAAATGGATGTAGTTTCTTCGATATGGAATTTCCCAAGTGGAAACACTATTGCACTGCGGGTTTTATAGAGGTCCCTATATTATGGACACCACCTGCCATCAGGTGATGTGATATGCCTGTTTACCGCCTTGTCTAAAGAAAGTAAATTTTTAAAACTATCAAATCTCTAGACGTTCGACTAGCTTCAAATCTCCCTATTCCACAGTTTTTCGACGCTGAGAATCGTGACCACTTTTTTTTTAAGTTTCTTAGTAAAATGGGTCGCGCATTGTAAGTATTCTTGAAAACCCCTATGACTAAGTTGTAAAATAAGGTCGAATAAGATGATTGCTTTCGTCCAGCAGCGGACGGCGATAGGCTGATGATGATGAAGATGATTATTCTGTGTGCGGTTAAGTAGTTATCAAAGAGTAGTAATATAGCATATGTTGCTTGAATCCACCTGGACTAAGTTTGAGTTAGTGAAAGATTATTGAAGAGAATTTCTTAAGGCACCTTGGGCACTTATTTGTACGAGGAAAAAGCACTAATCTTGCGTGACCGTCACGCTCAGTTGAAGTGAAAACTTCTTTAGGCACGTTGGGCGCTTTTGGTATTGGGAAAAAGCACTGAACTCGCGTGACTGAATTTATTTTTACAGGACACAAAATAAGTTTTATCTCGCTCTCTGTAATATCAATGTATGCACATCTTTTCTGTCACATAATTCAAAATCAGATTTCAAACCATTTGCCGCCACATACTGGTACAAATTTTTACCATTCTCTCACAATCTTGTAAACAACCATCATTTATATCTTGTCTCATTCCCATTTTAATACGGAATGGTAACAATTTTAACCAAAATTACACCACAATAACACCCCGTAAATAATCTGCAACGCATTCCCACACGACACACATAACCACTTAATCTCCGCAAATAAGACAACGCGCGCGATTATTAAACGCAATTTGCGTGCTCATACAAATCGCGTGCGAAGCTTGCTAGTTGCCAAATTGGCTTGCTGAACTGTCATAAATTCACAGATATTGCGTATCCAACTTTATTGTATCGTAATATAGATTATAAGCATCAGAAGAATCGGGTTCTAAATTCGAATTTCAAAACTCGTTCTTCTTTTTTGAAGAACCTACTTTTCTGTTTTTAAAAAAATGACACATTTCCTCTTTAATAATTACTGAACTAAAATGTATTTCCAACCTTAAAACAATTACTGTTAGCTTTAAAATTGCAATTTTAATTATAACCCTAAACTTTGCATGATTTTGCATTTATGAACCTTAAAAAATAACTCGTAAAGTACAAATTTACTTAAATTACTGCCTGAATGTTGGTGCACAATTCGCACTTAGTAAAGTCAGTGAGCTAAAATGTTGTCGTAAATTTCCTCTGGAATTCACAATGATTTTAACAGAAAGGTGTAAAGCCATATTCAAAATATTATTTGCTAGAATGGTGTTTCTATAGCTTTGAATACTGTTATGAGAACAATCTTCTCTGAGATTATTGCAGAAATGCATTTGCATTTATTTGTAAATGAAGTTTGTTACGAAAGTTTAGCTTCAGACTGACACTTCGCAAAAGGAATTATAATTGTTATGATTTATTTAAACTTGGTAACTTTTGTATATATTAATGTTTATAACGATCACCTACCGCCCACCGCATCTATAATGAGGTTCTCTGCCTGGCTCCCCCATGTATTGTAATTTGTTAAGACTGATCCTGGGGTCTTGCCATCATTCCAGTCCAAAGTTACTGTTTAATAATGAACTGCTGCCAAGCAACGCTTTGTTGGTTAATTATAATATTGTAGTTTTAAAAAGTTATACAAAAATAAACATATTTTTTTCTACGCCAAATTTTAAAGTATTTTTTTTGTTTAAGTAAATAATAGCTATATATATATATATATAATTAAAATTTGTAACCACGATTCGAGTATTATTTCTGCAAACGCTTGAAGGCTAAAATTCATAATATTATTACGTGGACATAATAGAAGATGGAATCTAGGCCACCTAACCATTTCATTAGGTACATATATCTAATCGGCCATGGCATACCTTACGACCACTGTAGTGCTGTGTAACTACACAGCACTACAGCCATGTGTTGATGTGAGATGTGATGTTGAGGTGAGAAGGATTACCACAACAATGGGAGAATGGGACAGGTTGGCAACACACGAGTAAAACGATTGTGTGACTATCACTAACATTGACCAAACAAGTACATCAAACAAATCAATCAATTAAAATCATTTATTTCAATTAAACCATTTATAGTTAGTTTTGAATTGTCAGAAGTAGTAGTCAGGCAGACTAAGTCAGTCGTGAAGCTAGTTGTCTATTCCAACAAATAGATTTTATGGAGAAGAGACAGACATTCTTTTTCAACATGTTTTTTTTACAAAGAAATAAAATGTGAAATATTGTTCTAAAATATAAACAGTTGCACAAATGCTACTCCTTTACGAGCATGACGTAAGCCATCGTCCAGCTTAACCACATTGAAGGGAGGCGAACGACCCGACACACACGCTACCATCGGCAAGACGTCTTGGCGAGCATGATTTAATCAGAGCTGTCAGGTGACATAAAAAAGAACTTAATAAGTAACTACACAGTTCTCCCATGTACAATTAAAAAATTTCTAATTAAAACATAAAACTTCATAAAATAACATTTGTTCTAAAATAACCTTAAAACGGATAAGTCATCAAAAGTTTTCGCTAACAAAGTGACAAGCAATTAGTCCGGACTGTCAACCACCACATATTACGACTCGCAACATGTTCAGCTACAGCTAGTGTCGCCATCATTTGTGAGACTAACGAGGATCGTCCGCCTTTTTATTTTATTTAAGAAAAAAAGGTATTATATTTTACGTTTAAAAATACACTTTAAAAGAATATTTAAAAATGTTATATGTAAAATAAAATTTTAGTTCAGGTGTTCATCCTGAAAACTGTGTTTGTTTAAATTAAAATTCAACGGACGGACAGACATAAAAATCTATTCAAATTCTCTCTGCTATGTTATAACGTCGACGAGGTAGGGACATCGGTTGTTGTGTTAAAAAAAGGCAAAACATTGGTCTTTATAATGATATTAAACTTGAAATAAATAACAACTCTCGGAACAGACCAATAAACTTGAATCTTGCTCTAGCAACAATATACTTAGCACGTTATGAATATAGATATAATTACGCGAAAGCGTCTTGGTTAGGTCGTCTCGTTAATGGTTAGGTCTCGTGATGCCATGGATGTCATTAATACATGGAGCGAAACTACACACTTTATATCTACGTGTCTCCTAATTAGTGAGCCGCTGCATGACGGTCGTCGAGCGTATGCAATAGCTAAAAAAGAAGCATTTTTAATCGTATACTAGCTGTTACCCGTGACTTCATTCGCGTGGAAAATCAAATCCCACGGGAACCAAACATTTTTCCGGGTAAAAAAGTAGTCTATTTGCTGTCTAGAGGATAACCTATCTCTAGATTCGTTCCGCCATTTTGGCGTGATTGAGTAATAAACGTCCATCCATTCAAACTTGCGCATTTATAATAGTAGTAAGATAGACCCCCATAAGTCATCAACTCACCGTACTAATAGTGAAAATATCTTGCTCCGTTTGAGCTAACATACAGTTTTATTGTATTTTAATCACTATATATTATAAGACAAAGTCCCCGCCGCGTCTGTCTGTTTGCGATAAACTGAAAAACTACTGAACGGATTTTCATGCGGTTTTCACCAATAGATAGAGTGATTCATGAGGAAGGCTCAGATGTATAATTTGTTAACATTTTATTTAAAGTGGTTGAAATATGATGATGAATGTTGAAGATGTCTCTATGCGAAGCCGGGAAGGGTTGCTAGATAATTAGTAATTTTTATTCATTTATGAGTTGACCTTTCTTTAACTTAATTTGAATTTACTGCACTTAGATAAACTATCTTGAAGTATTCTGTTGAAAATAATATTTACAAGCGGCAGGGTTGGTTTAATCTTACCAATTTGTCTATTAATAAAACTAAGCTAGAGAAAGCAATATGAAGACTGGCTACGTGGACCATTAATATACTAGTAATCTTTACTAAGGGAACCTGTTACTTCTGATAAAAAGGATGATTTATTTTTACTGCTGTCTTTTGTTTTTTTATACACAATGGAATTCAATACGCAAATTTCAAAATTGGCTCAACTCCGCTGGATACCACGGCCTCACAGAAAACCGGCAGCTAAACAATGCTTGCATTGCTTTTAGCCGCGAGAGTGAGGTTATCGGAGGCCTTAACCCTTCCCTCTCGCCTATTCCCGTCCTTCCCCTCTCCCCCCTCTCCTCCCCTCTAACCCCCTCTTCCCCTATTCCCCCCTTAAAGGGCGGCAACGCACTTGTGACTTTTAAGTTACAGGTGCCCATGGGCGGCGGTAGTCATTTACCATCAGGTGACCCGTCTGCTCGTTTGCCCCCTATACCATAAAAAAAAAATCCAAGTTCTGACTATCGCAAGTATTTGAAAAAGGAACACGTCTTACTGAAATCACTGAAAGGTCATAATTCTAGTATGCAGCTACAGAATGACCGTCAGAATCTCCAGGTATTATTGCCTCCGTTTTTCATAAAAGTAGGTGGAATGTGTGTCAAAGATTTTAAATCGTATTTTTTTTTTATTTTGGAATTTTTCATTCCGTTACTAAGAAAATCCATAAAAACAAACTTAAAAAATTTTAAATTAGTTTTTATGGATTTATATTAATAGGATAGATTTTTTCAATTTTTTTTTATAGTAACTGCATGCTAGAGTGATTCACTTTCAGTGATTTAAGTGAGTGTGCCTTTTTCAAACATAGCCTGTATATCTCCAGTCTTGTGGTCACTCGTGAAACTTTTTATCGTTAAACCTTTTTTTATAAAATACTTGTCTTCCTGTGCACTGAAACGATTGTCACCTTAGAGTGTTGTCAAGTAACATTAATCAATTACATACATGGTATTTGAAGTGGAGTCTCTATGAGGTGTCTTTGACAATCAAGCGGTTCGTAAATTACAGGAATATTAAACATTTGTGATGTAAGATTAATATTGACACGACGAAACTGAGATGTTTCTGTTAGCAGCGGTTCTCTGTAAGATAGGAGGTATTTTTTTAATCATGCTCTAATTAGAGCATGTCCTGATTTGACTAGAAATCTGCTGTGCTCTACTAACTCATTGTAAATTGTGTATAGATATGCGACGCTGACACTTTTGAGCTATTGTTAACACTTCCCAATCCATGCATATAAGGGGCCTTCCATTAATTATGTCACACGGTAAGGCGGAGGGGTCAACGAAGTGTGACATTGTGTGACAAGGTGTGAGAGGATCATAAGCTTCACGACGTCACATACTACTACACTTTTATAGTTTTTATGTGGCAGTATAATACACCTCTTTCTACCTCTTTGCATCGAAATAGGTAAATCCGTTCGAGAGCTACAATGCCACAGACAGACACACACACACACACAGACTTCGACGTCAAACTTAAAACAACCCTTCTTTTTGCGTCGGGGGTTATTAATAGAGTATTTAATCCGGTAGTAAAAGGCAAGTGGTTACTATGAATCCTTCCCTCCCTATCTTTGAATATAGGGTTACAACTAGAGGTTACCTCACTACCAATTGAATAATTATAGTTTTGTAATTCTAAAACTCCACACTGTAATAGCGATCTGAAGTTAATAGCGTGTTAAAAAAGAAAACATTATACTAATCACTACATATTATAAAGTAACTAGCAACTCCCCCGGCTTCGCACAGGTAGCAGAGACATCTTCAACAATCATCAACATATTTCAATCAATTTACACAAAATCTTAACAAATGATACACCTAAACCTTTCTCATGAATCACTCTGTCTATTAGTGAAAAACGCATAAAAATCCGTTCAGTAGTTTTTCAGTTTAGGTTTGTTTAAAATAACATACATAGAAACACCCCGATCAATAACAATAGACATATTCATGCATAAAAGTATTTGAACTGAGCGGGAACCGAACCACTAACCCCTGACATACCAGTCAAATGCACTACCGCTGCTCCACAAAGGTCTTTGAGTATTATATAACAGCGATGTTCTGTAGGAAACAGGTTCTACCCCTAGAGAGGTATACCCTTACTCCTCATGAATATATACTACCGGTATGGTACCAGAAAATTTAATGAGAAGAAATAAAATTATTCTTAAGAAAAATGGTTTTTATAAAAGCTGAACTGAAATGCTTTGAATTATATTCCACAAGAGAATATCATGAAGATTTTTTTTATTGCTCGTAAAACGTAGTATCTGACGGTCCGCGAATGAAACATAAATAGTGTTATAGAAATTTTGTATTTTATACTTCAATATAAAAAATACTGAGCATTCCCCGCAGTATCACCTACGTTTCGTTTTATAGTCACTGCTGTTCTCCTAAGTGTCACAGCGTCATGTTTAATAGCCTATAAGTTTCTTCAAAAGTTGGGCTACTAAATGAATGTCATTTTTTTTAAATCGGACCTGTAGTTTATAAGATAGCGCCTACAACCAGAAAAAAACCAGACCAACTTGTATATAGATAGGACGTCCATCTCGGAAATCAAGTCTCAAAGATTTTTGCCCGTCTTTTCTGAATGACAAACTTAACTTTGCGGTTGCGATGTACTACAAAGTCAACTTTCCAACCGCAAAATAAAAGTTTGTAGTCACAAAAACTATTTTTTTATGTGATATAACAACAAATTAATTACTTTCAGATGTTTTCCTTTACTTGTGATGTCAGACCTTGCTTCTTAGCAAATTTCATGATTCTAGGTCAATGGGAAGTACCCTATAGGTTTTGATTTAACTCGCGAAATGTCCAAATTTGTTAAAATCTCAGGCTTAATGACCATATCTTTTGATTGCGTTGACTTATAAGCTTGATTTTTTACAGCTTGAAGGGACAACAAACAGATTAACTTGGTATTAATTTAAACTTGATTTGATGTGTTTATGGGTTCCTGAGATAAAGGGTCTTGACAGACAGACGGACAACGAAGTGATCCTACGAGTATAAGGGTTCCTTTTTTTTCCTTCTGAGTAACGGAACCCTAAAAAAAATTGTTTATTAGTGATATGATGATAATTCTTCAAAAACTTTGAGATGTTTTATAGGGCTTTCTAGAACCAATCTAATTATAGCTTTATACTATGAGTTTTAAGAAAATTGAGATACATTTCTTATCTTATCCACGCACCTTTTATAGACAAACAACCATGCATTTAGCATTGAGACATGTTCAATTTTCATGCATAAAATAACACAAGTATTTTTTTTTTATGGGTTCGGGAGCTAATGAGCAGACTGAGCTGATGGTAACTCAAGAGTCATCAACAAGTGCGTTGCCGGCCTTTTAGGTGGTTAGGGGTTTCGGGCTTCGGGTAACCTCACTCACTCGGCGAAACACAAGGAATAATTGCTTCACTGTCAGTTTTCTGTGAGGCCGTGGTATCACTCCGGTCGAGCCGGCCTATACGTGCCGAAGCATGGCTCTCTCACGCAAATATATTAAATATTACATCGACCTTTCTCGAACGAGTTTTGTATTTTGTTTTGAAATATGAAAATGATCCTTTTTTTTTTTTTTCAGGTAAGCCAATTGTTACATTCTACGACTTAGTTGCAGTTTATAAAAAAAGTAAGTTATGAATAAATATTTTAACTTCTAAGCATATCTATACTAATATTATAAAGCTGAAGAGTTTGTTTTTTTGATTGAACGCGCTAATCTCAAGAATTACTGGTTCGATTTCAAAAAATCTTTCAGTGTTGTATAGCAGCCCATTTGTCGAGAAAAGCTATAGGCTATTTAACATCACGCTACGACCAATAGGGGTGAAGCATCAATGAAAAATGTTGCAAAAACGGGAAAAATTTATAAACGCGGACGAAGTTGCGCGGGTCAGCAACAAAAACGCAAATATAATAATAATAAATAATAATACTCTTTATTGTACACCAGATATTGAAAAAAAAAAAAAACAAAAAACTTACAACTATAGACAGGTTTGTACAATTGGCGGCCTTATCGCACAAGGCAATCTCTTCCAGGCAACCATGGGATGGAGAGAATACGTCAAAGGGAGTTATGGGGCAGTGTCTGGTGCATAATGATAAAAATAACATGTCACAGATACATATAAGATACATAAATACAACATAAGAGTATATGAAATATAATAATATAATAAACGCATACCTTATAAATAAAATAGTAGTGGCGTATACATACATGTATTGCGAGACTTGTGTTGGTGAGTGAAAATATCTCCATTTCGATTAACAAAATGACATTTAGTTGACCCCGGGTTTTCAAAATTTTGTTTTCCATTAAAGTCTTATTCCACTTTCATATGAACTTCTATCAATAAGCGAGAAATGCTTGGAAACAACTCCCGTAGTGGAAAAACACAAATAGAAAGAACACTTCGACACATGTTTTGCCTCTACAAAAGACATCTTCAGGAACTATTAAATGGTTATTGCTGCTGCTGATCAATTACTGCCCAACCACATTGAACCTTATAAGTATTATTTATTATCTACTTAAGATTGCAAACTATGGTCTTGGACCACACCTGGTCAAAGAATTCCCTCAAACTAACCAGTCCTGACCCCATCAACCTACACGTTATCTTAGTAGTGTTGGTTTATGCAGCCTTCTGTAAGACAGAAGTCTATCGTCGGACCTCTCCCATCCGAGCAGAACTATACCGTGCTCTATTTAAAAAAAAATGCTTTTAATCCTGAACGAAACTTCGCTAGAGCCTCCATACTTACATGGTAGAGCACTTGGAAACATTGAATTTTTAAGTCATGACTTATTCAAACGCTCTGAGCATTCGTTACGAGCTTGAAGCATTTGGAATCAATTCACGGCCGAGACGCGTCTCTCGCTTGAATTTTTCAGTTCACACAACTCTATGTAGAGTGGTAGAGTTGATTTTTGTTCGTAGAGTCATTTTGAAATTGATTAAAATTCATGATGATTCTACTGCTACCTTGAGCCTACGAGTTCGTTTGCGTAGATAATACCTCCCATACAAAAAAAAAAAAAACTATCAATCGTAGGACTGCACGTCAGAAGTGAAAACACATACACACATATATATTATACACAGAGACATCTATATGTCATAATGACAATATATGTCATCTGAGCGTGACGGCCACGCGAGTTCAATGTTTTTTCCCATTTTACAACCGAATTGAGTAACAGCCCACAAAAATTAATGGTACTGTGAAAAAACCCCAACTTCCCACAATAGAGTAACGCTCTACACCAAAACTCATAACAAAGCAATAAAATTCTAACTCTGCAATTCACGGGCAATAAACTTCGTTATACACAAACAAGTCTCTACACCTCCAAACAGGCTAAACTCTACAATATAATTAGATACTAGTGACGCTCCGACTGTACCATAGAGCTCTACCATAGAGGCTCAGCCATAGAGCTCTCTACGTACCGGAAGTCACCTGTGCCCCTCTATATTTATGGGATTGTAGTTTTGCTCTACGTTTCCGTTCCAGCGACTCTCTCAAATTGCGTTATATTGTAGAGTCGCAGTCACGATCTGGCTGCTCCTTTGTGTACAACTGATTGTAAAATACGAGGAAATGTATACTGTTTGATGTTTGTAGAGCGCACTCTACATTTTGTTAGTTTAAAAATTGTAGAAACGCTTTAAAAGTACAATTTAGATTAAAAAAAAAACTCGAATAATTTCTTGAAAAAAAAAAAGTTTCTTAAACTAATACTACTTGCTTTTCTGTTTGTTTGTTCATTTAAAAAGTAGTAAGTAGAGTTTAATGGAACTGTTCTCTATTATAACTTAAATTCCACTTTGTTCACTTCTAAGTATACATTCCACAGTTTGATTTTCAGTGTCCAAAATTCGAGTGTCGAACAAAAACTACATATTTGTGACGTCAATCAATCAATTAGCCTATTCTAGTACACTGCTGGACATAGGCCTCTCCCAATCTGCGCCATAGCACCCGGTCCTCCGCCTTCCGCATCCAGTCCCTCTCAGCTACCTTCCTCAGGTCGTGGGTCCATCATTTTGGACGTAGCAAATAACATTTAGAAACAGAAAAAATTTACAAGAACGTATTAACATACATTTTAATCCATTTATAGGGTTTATTTAAATATTACATAATACTTTCGATTGTCTAGGCTCGCAATATTTGTCTTCTACCTCTGCTTACGCCTTTCAGAAAAAAAAACGTGATGCTCATTGATAAAGATTTTCTTTTAAACTTCGAGAAAGGGTCCCTAAAAAAAATCTGAAAAAAAAATCTTTTACATTTGGAAACGGTATTCATAGGGAAAAGTTTCTTGTTAGAATGTTCGCATAGCATTATGTTCAGTAATACATTCGATGTCTCCCATTTACCAGCTTTGACGTCCAAAAGAGCTTATAATTTCTTAAGAAATTTATACGACTCATAACATGACGAAGTTTGTCATTGCCATTCGTTTTAAATAATTCGTCACGCGGGAGAGTCATGCTCGACTCCGCTCGATACCACGGCCTCACAGGAAACCGGCAGTGAAACAATGCTTGCATTACTTTCGCCGCGCTTTCACAGATGATGTATTTTTGTTGCCGCTATAACAACAAATACTAAAAACAGATTAAAAAAATGTTTAAATTATAATATTCTCTAATATTGTATAGATAATGGTACGGAACTCTTCGTGCACAAGTCAGACTCGCACTTGGCCGGTTTTATCTTAAGTTACCTGTTTCATATAATATTATCACAATATTTCAACATAGTATTGATATTGGCTACATCCGCCACATCGCTGGAAAACAATTTTACAATATTGTCAAGATTTAAAGCAATAAGAGAAAACTACAAACTCAAACGTGGGAGAGCCATGCTTCGGCACGTATGGGCCGCCTCGACCGGAGTGATACCACGGCCTCACAGAAAACCGGTAGTGAGGCAATGCTTGCATTGCATTTCGCCGCGTGAGTGAGGTTACTGGAGGCCCTAACCCTTCCCTCTCCCTTATTCCCGTCCTTCCCCTCTCAACCCCCCACCCTCCACTTCTTCTCCTACTCCCACCTTAAAGGGCGGCAACGCACTTGTGACTCTTCAGTTACAGGTGCCCATGGGCGGCGGTAGTCATTTACCATCAGGTGACCCGTCTGCTCGTTTGCCCCCTATACCAAAAAAAAAAAAAACTGTTAAAAGCAATCACATCGTTAGAGTGAGAAGTAATATTATAACATTGCTTAACAATCAGTTTGTGTCTCAGTTACTGTGCGGGTTCCTAGCTGGCTACTGAATTCAGTCGCCTTGTCGTATCTTTGCGTGAAAAAAAAATGATCCATAGGTCCCTGGTTCACACTCGGCTCGAAGGACCACTTATGTATGTGCAAAATATGGATTATAAAATTTTGGGGTAATTTTTTCCACAAGTATTTTACAGTGTATTCAATGGCTGCAAGAAGGGTAAGGAATGCGTAAACCACATTTAACATAACAATTTTATTACAATGTTGCCATATAAGAAACATTAAACCATATAAAAAGTTAAATAATTTGTATGTTCGGAACTGAACTGAATAGTCCTGTCTGTAAAACTTAGCAAGTTTTTACTGTTTTGTGTTCAATCCCACTAATATTATGAATGTGAAAATTTGGATGGATGGATGAATGGATGTTTGTTACTCTTTCATGTAAAAATCACTGAACCGATTGCGATGAAACCTTGTATGTATCTACTTACTCTATTCCAGCTATCTACCTGGAAACCTGGATTATGCATAGGCTACTTTTTATGTCGATATTTCCACGGGATCAGGACTTACGCGGGTAAAACCGCGGGGCTTGCTAGTAAGACATAAGAAAAATAAGTTTTACATATATAAAATATATATAATCCAGTAGGTACTTAAATTTATTGACCCTTGTAATATTTACTTGCATTTTATACTTGGAAATGTAGAGCACACTATATACACTATGGTGACCCAATTCCTGGCTCGGGTCTGCGTGGACTTGTAAAAGCACTTTGCACAAGATATGTTGGTACTTCTAGTAAATCTTTCTTTATTTATAAATTTAAACAACGCTACTTCTACAACTAGTCTTAAAAATACTGTTACAAAAGTGAGTACGGGATTGGAAGAAGCGACGACTTCTCTGTGATGACGTTTATTTACACACGGACAAACAACCACCGGTCTGAGTGACGTGTTGTTCTTGACGTGGCTTAGTTCTGACGTGGTTCTCTCTGATGTAGCTTCGTTTAACAAAGCTTTTGCGTGACCCTCATTTACTTGGTACGTTGACTGTATCACTTTAGTACAACAGCGCATTGAATACTCGCTAAGCTCTCAGTATTCTTCCTTCTTCTTCGTTCTTGTGTCCTCTTCTTCTTGTTTTTACATCCTTAATATTTTACTGACTGCCGGTCGTGTGACTCCCTTATATACTAGTGCTGAACCCACTAAAGCCATAATTTCGATAGCCTTTTTGATCTTATTTTCCAAATAACTTCCGAATCTCTTAGAATGTTCTCAACTTTATTGCAAATATTTTAATACAAGTTTCTTAATCCAGAACATTCCAAAAAACGAAATTCGACGAGGCTCAAAAAAGGGAATTCTTAATGGCATTCGTCAGCATTGCCGCAACCTTACAAGGACATTTCAGACGTCATAACACTATGCAATTCAAAATCTATCTTTTATTTACTAGGAAGTACTTTACTCTACTACAATATCTAGTGGCATTTTATTTATTATTTATTAAAAGTTTTTGCACAAAAATGTACAATGACGGACTTAATGCCATGGGCATTCTCTGCCAGTCTACCCTAGGGTGGTGTAGAAATGGGTGAAGTAGGTGCACTAAATTTAGATCACAAACTTTAGAATAAACGAAACACAAACAAATACCAAAACAAAAAAGAAACGAGGAGTAAAATATGGGAATATATAAATATATACACATATACATATACACATACATACACACATACATAAAAAGATAAATACATGCATATTTACATACACATTATTATGTATGAAGTATTAATGTTGTGATGATCCTGCTAAATTTTGAGAGAGGAGAGCTCGTACCTTCGCCTTGAACCATAGGCGACTGGGTGCTATTCAGATTTCCTGATGAAGAGCGTTCCAGAGGAGAACAGATTGTATGGAGAAGGAAGAATGGACACATGCAGAAGTATGAGAGAGGCATAACAGAAGAAGGTTATTTGTAGAACGGAGAGTTCTGTTATGATTGGAACACAGGAACTGGAAGGAGGATGTCAAGTACTGTATGTGTATGTATGTATTTCACTTCATGTCCTTGATTAATCTACTCTGAGACTACTGAGAGATTGCCTGATATTTTTAGACAGTGACCACATAACTGTAGTAGTACTATCACTGTAGTACCATAAATTATATTAGTATACAGTACAAACTCCATACATAGACTGAAATAATGAAAGAGAGGCACTGAAGCACACATATGCGTCGGAAAAAGACGAAGACAGAGTCTCCAAACGAGATTAGAAAAAAAAACTGGTACGTAACTGCCATTTTGTTGGTGAATTACATTTATTTTGCCTTTTGTTTTAGTTGCACTCTCAAAATACAATTTTTAATATGTCAGTCTTTCGAGTATCTTCATAGAACATAATCTTACTACAATTATAAATGGGAAAACTTGGATGGATGGATGTTTGTTATTCACGCCATAACGGCTGAATGGATCTAGATGCAATTTGCCAAAGAGATAGATTTTGACCCGGAACAGCATATCAGCTACTTTTTATCCGCAAATAACAGCTAGTACTCAATAACTACAGGACTATAAGTTAGTTATTGCTTCACATATAAATTATTCTCGTTCACAGATAACATTGAAAATCTATAAATATGGTTGAACTGCTAGTATGTTAGAAATGGGTTCACGTCATTAATGTGTGGGTTTAAACTCGCAACCACTTCTTTGACACGGACAGAGCAATGGTTTAAAATAAGTGGTCGCCTCGCCACTACGCCCCGGCGAGTGTTGAGGGATTTTTTGGGATCCACAAATTGTTGTCTCGAGTCTGGGTGTTCTTTGTGTCCATTGTTTGAATGTTTGTAAAGTCCTCTATGACACAGGAACCATTCCTAGTACGGGAGTTGTCAACAAAAAAAAAATAGTGAATCGTAGAACTGCATGTCAGAAGTGAAAACACACATCTGTATATATGTATCTGAGCGCGACAGTCACGCGAATTGCTTTTTCCCATACCAAAAGTGCCCAATGTTCTTAAAGAACTTACCCTTCAAAGTTATGAATGATACATTTAGCTACTATACTAGATTTATAACCACTACAGTTTAGCCAGAGGTTAGCAATGTATTAATTTTTGTACTACCTAAAGAAACCAGCTGGGCTAAGCATTCTTAATTGGAGACCAGTTTACTGCTTCTAAACGAAATCAAAGCCAGTATATTAACACACCTCTTTTAGGTGTTTTACTGGGGTTTTTTCCCAGCAGCCCTTTTTCAGTCTCATACTATGTCAAGTTTTGGATTGGACTCACAAGATTAAAATTTGTGATTCTGCTATGGTAGTGTTAAGTTTATTTTACGTCCTCGGATTGCAATTTCATTTATATAAAGTTCGCAACGATGTTGAGATTGTTACCATGGAGTAACTTTCAAAAGAACATTTCTCTTACGCACCAAGTGAGAAATTTTCTTTGTCAACGGTTTCATACTCAGCATTTGTTGGACAACTTAGTAATTTGAACAGCTGAATGCTCTACATTCACGGACACTTTTTTAAACGCAATAATGTTTGAAATTTTAAAGTGGACAGTATTCTCTTGAGAGACGACAAGATTGCGATGTAAACTTCCAAGTTAGGTGAGAATTTGTATCTTAACTGAGCTGCAGTAATGGAAAAACAAAATATTGTGAAATGCAGTCACATGATTTGCTGTCTCGACTAAAAAGATAAAAGAATGAAAGCTAATTATTTTTTTAAAATGTAAACTTTCTCATCTATGTGTGTGAAAACAACACTCCAAAACTGATTTTAAATTTAAGCATTCAGTAAAAATTACAAGCACCCAGATAAAATACCATATCTCTCCAAAAAGGAAATCTCCCCTTTTTATACAAGGAACATGATACGTTCCAATTAAACTAGATTTAGTATTTTACCTCTCATCCTTGGGATGTACAATGTGTCTGTAATCCTGCAGCAATTTGCTGGTGAATCGATTTTCGTAACTCGTGTCGAAGCAAATAGTTATCAGACTATCAACTCGTACCAGAGAGAGATTGCTTATTACGGCTACTGTACCAAGAAAGCAGATATTGGTTGAGGGAGGGGGGGTTTGCGCAATTCTTTCAGGTATATTGGCTGTTGTCATCGTTGGGTAACAAACCGATGTCGAATGTTAAATTTTTCTTCTCTATTAGAGACTACTGAACGATGGATTTCCGTTAAAAAAAATGTGTCGGTATCCCCTTAAATCATACTACTTCAGAAGAACACTTAAAAAAAAAACGCGTAAAGTGTCTTTGGAACAGCCTGTAGGAACGGAGTTTCTTTTGCTGTATATAAATATATTTAATGGATTGAATAAATTGTATCAAAATACAGTAACTTTTGTTGTTGTCAGTTGACTGGCCTGTTGGTCTAGTTGTTAGTGACCCTGACTGCTGAGCCAGAGGTCGTGGGATCGATTCCCACCTGAGTCTGGGTGTTCTTTGTGTCCGTTGTTTGTATGTTTGTAAAGTCCCCGCGACACAGGAGTAATTCCTAATGCGGGGAGTTGTCTTTTAAAAACACACAAAAAAAAAAAGAGAAAACAGAAGTAAATAATGTAAAAACTCGAAATTGCCTGAACTAATATATGGATAATTATTATACAACCAAAATCAAATTACAGTAGCATCGCGCAGAATCCACAGATGGCGTAAATGAAATAAATTAACTCGCGATCAGCATCTTTGTTGTGCTGACATTTTTTTTCCGTCTCGCCGCCGCCGCCGCCGAGCGTTTGAAGTGTAGCGATAAGCAATAAAAAAAAAACAATAAAACTAACAGTTATGTAAACTCTTATTAGTGTGATTTAGGGTTAGCATAGCCCGATGTAGTTCAGCTTATCTTCTCTATGTGGCGCTGAACACATTCGGCATTATAGCTCTAAGTCTTCATTTTAAGCTTGAAGATTATGGATTCGTATTTGAACACTAAAGTTTAAATCTTTACGTCTTACGTCAAAAATTAGAGCGAGTGCTAACAGTGTTTAGTTCTATGAATTCGTGTGCAAACAGGATAATTATATTAGTTACTAGAAAAAAAATTCTAAGTACCTTGTTTCAAAACCGAAAACCTTACTGAGCATAAATACAGCATATTTTAGATTCAATGTTTATTTATTTATTCTTATGGACCTTTGCCCATAAGGCCTCGGTCGCGAAGTCAGCGGGAGCGGCGGCGGCGGCACGGGGAGCGGCGCGTTTCAATGCATACATTTATATGGAACTGGCCTCGAAGGCAGCGGCGCGAGGAGGGGGCGGCGAGTGGCGTACGAGAGCGATGCCGCGCCGCTCGCCGCGCTGCCGCCGCCGCCGCCCCACTCCCGCTGACTTCGTGTCCGAGGCCTTAAACTATTAAAAAATACCCAACCCAGATGCTGGTCATGCTAATTAGAGAAGCTTTGAACGATCTTTGCACCTCATTTGCCTCACTTTTAATGAATTTTCACATACACATATTAAAGACATCTATAAAAAACCAAAACCAAAAACCCGACTGCGTAAAAAACTAATAATAACTATGAAGTGAAACGTCGCGTAGTGATGCTTAACTTTGCATTATCTATCGCTTACACTATGGCGAATGCTCCGAGAATTGTTAGGACTCATACCGGCTGCAGCGTTCCGCAATCATACAAAGCAAAATAATTTTCACCCATCACTTAGATGATTGGCACTTCACCACTGTGCGGTTCTCCAGAAACTTTTTGCAACAATCTTTGGAACAAATAGTCGCCTGCGGTATTTCCCCACCAATACGACTTTCAAACATTCAAAAAAAGAGCATACTTCCACCTCAAAGGCCGGCAACGCACTTGTGACTCTTGAGTGGCAGGTGTCCATGGGCAACGGTAGTCACTAACATTCAGGTAACCTGCCAGTTCGTTTGCCCCGTGTACCATAAAATATATAAAACCGATATGACACTCACAACTGATGCAAATTTAATGACACCTTACGAGGTCTCGTTCGACCTCGACATGTGTCGAAATCCGTCAAATTGCTGAAGCTGCAGAGCGTGTCAAAGAGTTACCTATGTATAAAGAGAATTTTTGTACGCATTAAAAAAAACGGGAAAGATGAAGCGGAAAGAAATTTGGAATGCTTAAAGTTTATACATATTATATAGAAGAAGTGCAGAAAACTAACATTTTGAGCAATAAGTGTTACAAATTTACAAAGTACGTGTGTACGGTCTACCCGTAACATAAAATATATATGTCTAGCATCAGCAAAATCGTATGTAGTGCGGCCGTTTTGATCGCGCTTTAACCAGTCCGCGTTCAGCCTTTCCGGGATTTGGACTCAACCAAACGTGATCCATGGCATAGTGTACTATTAGCAGTAATTATAACCTTTGTGGAATTTGACATAAATATTTAAACTCTAAAGCTATCTTTTATTTGTCGGGATAGAAAAAACTCTACAAATTTGGTCCTTCGATTATTGTATATATTATGTTGACCTGATTATCTTTAGGTACGTTAATATATGTACAATAACAGTTCAAGTTACACTAACCAATAAAATAAACCAAAAATTGAACCCAATATTATAGTCCATTTCACCACCAGGCGATCTTACGATATACTTGTACGCCCAAAAATATAACCCTCTTTCGGAAATCTACTAAAAATATTATATCTGTAATGAAAAATTGTGGACTAAAAATATAATTACCATCGTCTTGAACACGACTACAGGCCAAAGTCAGTCATTACACAAAATACGGAAACTAATAACTTGTTAATACTAGTTCAAAATAGATATAGGTCAATCCAACAGACATTTAACATTGAGATTGTAGTCGACAGCTGAGATTTAGGGCTGCCACAGACACGCAGCCGTCGGCTTAGCGCACTTGAGACAAGTCACATGGCATTATACAGAGCTGAGAAATAGCCACATTTGCATGTTGTGTCTTAAAATGTAGCGAGATGCAGTGTTCTGTTGGTTAGAAGTTCATTTAGATTTCTGAATGTGAATTTCTAAATGCATTGTATTGTTTTATATCTGGTTAGTTTTAAATTCGTAGATTATATTTTTAGTATCTTATATAAGATAGTTCAGGATAGGCGTCCGTTACAAGGTAGGTTTTGTAGTCGTTTTACCACAAGCAAGACTGTGATTGACGGATAACTGATCGCCTAAAACAGTGATTGGCGGTTGAATGATATTGCATCATGCATATCATGGCTTTTTAATTAAGTGACGCTAGCATGAGCTTGTAATGGATGCCTTAGAATAAACCTTATTCATATCTTTGGATCTATTAGTAAAGTAACGTGAAAAGTTGATATTTTTCAAAATTTTTATTACAGGAACATTATGTAGAAACTGAAAATATAAAAAAAAACACAAACATATCTTCACGATGTGTTTTCATATACATACACACACACATCTGTTTATATATATATAATTAGGTTAAAAATAAAAAGTAGGTAATAACATATCTAAATGTATGCATAGGGTACACTGGAAGTTCTGCGCTCCTGGCCGCTCATACATGTTTGAATTTCGAATGTTATATTTTTTAAATATAAGAAACTCGGCTCCGTCTTACGAATTTTTGATCAGGGTCACGTGTCCTGAAGCGAGTTTAACATTTTTTACCCATCCCCAAAAAGTGCACAACGCCGCTAAAGAAGTTTTCACTTCAAAAATATAAAAGCAATATTCAGAAATTCAAATAACCAAAATTTAAAACGGGTATGCTCACGTGGTTTGGAAAGCATGAGTGCGGAACGAATGACAAAACATGAACATAATATATAAGGTGAAGGTTAGCGTAATGGCCGTTAGGGGTCGACCACGCAGAACATACCATGATCAAATTGGTGATTTTCTGAAGAAAAGGTAGGTCAGGAGTATCCGAAACCAGCGGCCATGTATGAAAGGTTTAATAACAATAGAGGACGTTTGTGAGGTATGTCTGGATAACTGGAAGCAAGTGACTGACTGTTGTCTCTGCCTTCCCCGAAGGGAGTAGGCGAGAGCTTATGAAAGCATGTAGATATTAACGTCTTTTAAGATTTCGATATTACCTGTGAATACCATTTTTAGAATAGTGGCGTTCATGAACTATTTCTCCAATATTTGAAGGACAAGATGGTGGAAATTAAATTAAGACTAATTGGGTCATTTGTATTTTTACGTAATGGTAACATGTTTTTATCTGTGTAGGTTAATGTTGCTACACTAAGTTATACAGATAAAAAATACTACTTTCAATTTATTTTCCCTCATTCATAATAATTTATTCCTTTTATTGCACTTTTCTTCTATGAAGAAATTAAAAAAGCGTTAGTTGTTGAGTTCTTTTTTTTGAATAATTATTATTTCCACTTGATGTCCTAGGCTTACTATTTCGTTGCAAACGAAAGAACGCAATAATTAGTCTTACTTATGAAAATGTTACAAAAACCGGTCAAGTGCGAGTCTGACTCCCGCACCAAGAGGTCCGTAAGAAAACAAACTTGATATAGATGACTAGCCGTGCCCGCAGTTTCATCTGCGTTTATGGTCGCTGCTCCGTTCCTATTGGTCGTAGCGTGATGTTGTATAACCTATAGCCTTCCTCGATAAATAGGGTATCTAACACTAAAAGATTTTTTCAATTCGAAGTAGTAGTTCCTGAGATTAGCGCATTCAACCAAGCAAACAAACAAACTCTTCAGCTTTATAATATTAATATAGATAGGACGTCCATCTCGGGGATCAATTCTCGAAGATTTTGCCCGTTTTTATCGAAAAACAAACTTATCTTTGCAGTTCTAAAAATATTCTCCCATACATCTTACTTCTCAAACAGGCTTTGATTTAACTGCGAAATGATCAAATTTGGTCAAATCAATTGCGGTGACTTAGAAGCTTGCTTTGTTGACAGATTTAAGGGACCGCAGACATAATGATTTGGTATTAATTTCAACTCGATGCGTCCACGGGTTCCTGAGAAAATGGCGTTTGACAGACGGACAACTAAGTAATATACTATAAGAGTTTCTTTTTCCTTTTGAGGAAAGGAACCCTAAAAAAAGAAAGCAGACATAAGGATTTGCAAATTCTTACTTATTAGTGGTAACTTCTCGCGATTATGTGAATGTTTATTTTTTATATAAAGTTTTAATAGAAACATGCGTCACATACGACTAGTATTCTTGCGATCGGAATCGAAAACGCAATGTTTAGGCGCGCACTACGCGTTTTTCGGAGGCGCGGTAAGATTTGTAACTTGTTAGAAATTTGGTTACACAGCTGCAACTTTGCCGTCAAGCGTCATCGCAGCGTCTGTAGTAAGTTACTACTGTTATGAAAACTCGTAGTGCAGCCTGACCTTAGGTATTACACTACCGTCAATTAAAATATCATTATAGTTATTATGTTTAAATTATCATTTCTAATTTTGAATAGATTAAAATATTACGCTATGTGATAATAAAATTAAAGACAAAAAAGTTAAATAACTTTACCCACGGCTTCGGTCGTGTGAAAGTTACTTTGCTATCCCTCAGAACAGTATTTTTTTTCTGAATTAAAGGTCCCTATGCCCTTTTTTGGTGATGATCGGTTGCGAAGTTAAGGTGTAAAAGCGTGACACACTAACAAACCCATATTTTTTATTAATAAAAAAATACTTTACGAAATATGTATATATTATTTTTATACCCAAAGTTTTGTATAAAGACTTTCCAATGTAGGAACCGAATGACGTAGCAATTAGGAGCTGACGTCACTGTACACGGCTTTAACAGAAGCCGCAGTAATTACTTTACGGTTACTAGGGAGATGGCAGGCTCGGTGCGGGTACCGAGGGCAGTTAAGAAAATATAATGTTAAAATGTGATCAATAACTCTATATTAAGTTAAAATTAAAATATGGAGAACGTCAACTTTGGCTAGTAATTAAATTTAAAAGTCCCCGACAGATTATTGCTTGAATAAAAAAATATGTAAATTATGTTTATTTGTAATTTTGTAAATCATAATGTTATGTAAAATATGAAAAACAGTTTTAAAAGTTACGATAATTAAACTAATTTCGTGAAATGGTGCTTCGATAACTCAAGTTTAAGAGCTACTTAACCTATATTAGTTTTATCTAGAAATAGGGACCATTAACTTATAATTTTAATAAAGTTGGAATAATTTAATAAACTAAATCTCCCGTCTCATAAAAATAATTGTAGAGCCCTTGGCTAAAGATACGCGTTTATACTCACGTTTCGAGTGCAGCGCCTGACAGCAAAGCGACGGGCCGCTTAGTTTGATAAAGGGTCGTTGTCCAAACTAGTCAGAATCCCCAAAACACACTTAAGTTCAGCTGAAAATTTGTAGCAAGTACGAATATTACTAACTTCTACTACTAACGGAGCTTATAACTTTAGGGCCTGGTTAACATTTTTGGAAACCTTTCTACAAACGGAGCATTAGTTTAAAAATACATGAAACGCAGAGTTACCAGAGAAAAAATAAAAGTACCTACTAACCAATTGTCCTTGCAGACCCAGAACTCATACGTTCATTTACAAAAATCTTTAATAGTCTAAATAATCAAACAAATTAATTCACATATTTAAATTTACACCATAACCGCATCATTAAAAAAAAGTTTCATTTATTTCCGCTAATAGCTTGAAAGCAGAGTTACCAGCAAATACAATGTACGAGTACATGACCCTTCGATCTTCTTAAAAGTACCTAATAACTAGTTATCCTTGCAAACCCAGAATTCGTACGTCCATTTACAGGAAACCCTTATAGCTTTAGTAATTAAACAAATGAATTCACATATTTAAGTTTACAAAATAACCGCATCATTAAAAAAAATGTTTCATTTATTCCCGCTAATAGCTTGAACGTAGAGTGGTTACTGCGAAAACAATGTACATGGTACTTCGAACTTTTTAAAAGTACCTAGTAACTAATTATTCTTGCAAGCCCAGAATTCGTACAGAAAACCTTAATAACTTTAAACAAATGAATCTCATATTTAAGTGTACACCATAACCGCATCATTAAAAAAAATATTCATATATTTCCGCTAATAGCTTGTAATTGCTCTTTTGTTCAACTGCACGTATCATCATGCAGCAGATTATGTGAAAGACAAATTAATGCAATGGAAATGAACGTTTTCAGTTGAATGTATTATAAACAAAGTTCTTGAAGCAACACGTAAGCCTGTTACAAAAGATTCCAGGAACAGGAGTTGGGAACTACGCTCCGCGCTTAAGGACTGTGTGGGTTTAGAAGTTCCAATACATATTTCTCTTATTAAGAGGAGTTTGTTCGCTCTCTGCTACAGTTACTGTAACTCTGTGTGGCTTTGTGTCTTTAATAGTTATACGACATTGGCAAATATGCTTTCATAACAATGGAAGTTTGTTTTTAGAAGTAATATGTTTTTTTTTTATGGAATAGGTGGCAAACGCGCAGACGGATCACCTGATGGTAAATGACTACCGCCGCCCGTGGGCACCAGCAATTCAAGAATCACAAGTGCGTTGCCAGCCTTTAAGGGGACGTAGAAGGGGGGGAAGAGGGAAGGGTTAGGGCCTCCGGTAACCTCACTCACTGGGCGAAAAGCAATACAAACATTGCTTCACTGCCGAGCCAGCCCATACGTGCCAAAGCATGGCTCTCCCACGAAAAGGTGTTCCCATTTTATTTCAGGCTGTCTCGATTCTTCGTCAATGGGGAAGGCTTCTTTGGAATCGGAAAGAATTACTTTGTTTACTCAATAAAATACTAGCTGTTTCCCGCGACTTCGTTCGCGTGGAATCTCCCACGGGAACCATAAATTTTTTTGGGATGCCTATGTGCTATTCCAAATTATAATATACCTCTGTGGCAATTTCCAGCCGTTCTAGCGTGATTGAGGAACCTCCAAACATTCACATTTATAATAGTAGTAAGATTTATTTCCTAAATCATATCACACTGTTCTGTTTAAGTAATTTATTTATACATAACTTAATATGTATTTATGTAATATATACCTATCTATATATATCAATGTATATTTATAGTATTACATGTATTTTTTATCCTTTATAAGTTAGTAAATAATGTGATGATCTAGCAGTAAAATATCCACAGTCTCCTTGTAGTTGTGCACCACAATCTACCCATAACCTTTATAGTATAATCCATTGGAGGTTGTCTGTAAAAGATCGCAGCCTGCGATAAGACCGCTCATTGTAACACTGTACCAGATTATTTTATCCTAGTGCCCGCTTCTGTGATATTTGGTGTGTACAAAAGTGCATCTATCTATTTATCTAACCACTTTTAGGTTGAATTATATTGTTTTATATTATATGTACGAGTATATGCCAAGCATGAATGTATCTTCCACCATCAATGATACTTTTCTTACATCCAATACTGCTAGGAATAGGATATGCCGTATCTTAATATATTTTTTATAATGCAAACATTGATTGTTCAAAATAAATTCAATAATTTGAAAATTATTGTTTAGTATCAGTAATAGGTTTAGTTGTTGAAATATTTAATTAAAACGAGAATGGTTTTAAATTGGACAGTTTAGTGTGTTCTTTATATCGTGTTTGGAATGTTTGATATCGTTAATGGTTGAATCTGTTTTAAATATTTAATGAAAAGCTTTATAATTGAGTAGCAAAACCAAATATTTCACACCATAATTATTGGTTTGTACAGTTGTCAATTACTGAAATAGCTGTAATTTTATATTTACATACATTTTCTGCTTTCAAAAATTTACTTTGACATTTACTTAACTATTTGAAATTTTTAGACGCAAGTTTTCGCCGTGATAAATTCTCCACATGAATTCTTAACGAACGCACGAACGTTGTGTATATTTGTAAACTAAGTGACGTTTTCGAACCGGAAAAACAAAGTTCAAAAACCATGCATTTATGTTTTTATGGATTTTCTTAATAACAGAGTGAATAATGCCAAAATAAAAAAATATTTTTAAATCTTCTTAAATTTTTAGATAGTTTTTTTTTTAATTATTTTTGTAACTGCATGCCGTAGTCATGCCCTTTCAGTAATTTAAGCAATTGTGATACGCCCTGTAAAGGCGACTTTGTCGTCATCATCATAAAGCTTAAAGTAGCATGAGTTACACGCATAAAGTTGGATGTATCTTTACTCCTCAAAGATAAATATGCACATATTTAAATCTAGGATTTCATTTATGTATTTTTAATATAATAACTTGGCTTTAACAATAGCGGTTATCAACATAACACATTGTAAAAAAAGAATTGTGAAAATAGATGTACATACTGAAAACAGAGCATTGTAGCCTCAAAAACTAATTTAAATACATAGCGCAATCTAACTCGAACACCAAATTAAATTGCTGTCCTAAACCTTTCTGTTTATGAGCAATAAACACACAAACGCACAGCGTCGAAACAACTAAAACTTTACTCCCGTCATAAATGAAAACTATCTTTGGTAACGTACATTTGTTTATGTCTTAACAAATACGAAAACTTTTGTTAGCATAAACTCTTTTCGACCAATCGACTAAATAATCGTAAAAAATCTATTTTCGCATGGATATGCTGGGGAAAGAAATGATGATAAATATTTGTCGAATCCTCAGTCACAGGATTAGGTACAATGTGGGCACAAAGTGGCTACGGGCTATGAGAAAACTGCCTTTTGATACTAAATCACTGAGGTATTGCAAACACGCAAAGAAACACTGTACAATTCCTAGGTTAGTGTTGTCTCGACGATGACCAAACTTAAAGTGAACTCGTCATTCCGCAAGCCAACACCCTCCGCCTAGACTCTGCGTAACGCCGATAGATGGCGCTTGTGTTTCTTTCCGGTGAATTTATTATAGAGGGCGCTCTAAGGATCTGTGCTAATGACCGAATTTGTGACATATTCATATCTAATTAATAACTGAGACAGTAAAATTTGCAAATGCAGTTTTACAGTCAGAGTTACTCCTTTGGGATAATCATTTTTCTTGTTTTTGCTTGTGTCCCGCTGATCAGTAGATGATAGAGTAGAGAAACACCTTTCTGTCACTGGATGCTTTCGGGATCGGCCTAGATCGGTCAAGCCGTAATCCTGATAGGCGATGGACGGAAATGATATCACGTCGCTCTGTGAGAAAACCTCTGAAAATTAGTGGGAGTGAGGATTCGCTTTCTCCGGATTCTTTCAGAAGCATTTGGTATGGTCTGTCGAAAACGAAGACTTTACGGTAATGGAGAGAAAAGCAGCTTTTATAGCTTCGCAAAAAACTCTTGTGTGCCAGGCTCTTTTAAAGAGAGCAGAACAACTGTGGACAACCCTTTTACTGCGGTTTACTGTAGGGTATCGTTTCTACTAGGGTCAATTCAAACAGAACTCTGCTGGACCCTACTTAATTATATCAATCTATACGTACACCTACTCACTATATTCCAAACCTCAATAATAGTGTCAACAAATTCATTTATCGCAACAAAATAACTTCGACAACTGTCTTTTAAGTCAACCCACATCTGGCGAGCCCCAAATAATCACAGCATGACATGTCGCGGAATTCCACACCGCTGCTCCCGACGCCTCGATAATTCCCACTCGAACTATTTATGTGGAATAATGTGTATCTATGGTGGCACGTCCGGTGTGCACACTGAAGTATAACAGTAAGCGCCTTTTTTTAAAATAAAGTTGGAAAATAAGCCCCGGGTCTGCTCGACGGGTTACCTTTGCACTATAAGTACTCGGAACACGACTGATGTCATTATTAACTATGTCTATAGGTCTATTACCAACAGAAATACGAGTATACCACTGATAAAGAACTGGCTGTAAAATACCTTATTTTTGACATGTGGAAAGTCTGACGATGACTCTGTGGTTATGATGAATTAGTTTCCCAGAATTGGACCAACTAAAACCCTATAGTATATCATCTTGTGCGTAGTGTGTTTTTATTTTGGAGTATTCCAAAATATTAATTTTAGAACTATTTCTTATTCGTATCTTAGCGTAAATAATATTATATCTACGTTACTTTTCACGAAACCAGTTACAAATAATAACATTTCTTCTTTTATGTTTTCCAAAAAGATTTAGTTTTTTAATATATTTGTAGAATTGTATTACTAGATTTCGCTTCATTCCAAAATAATAATGCATATTCTTCTAGAACTGAACCTATGTTTGGACTAAGAGGTATCCTGTGTCCATCCACAGACTTTATAACCATAAGAACCATAAGAAAACTCGTCTGTTTACCTAGTACTATAATTAAGCAAATTGATAAATACTTGCGATAAATAAAATATGTACAAGACCTTTCGTGTCGTCGTGTCGATTGTGTCGAAAATACTATTTTCGACACGACAGATCAATTTCGAGTTTTCCAGGAACACGCACGTAAATACAACCATATATTTTTTTATAAACATTAATAAAATATAATAAATTGAAATGAAACTCCGAAAGCGATATTCGATTTCACATCAAGACGTTCCATGAAATCATTCTGAAAATTCACTGAAAGCAAACAGTGTAAATGCGGCTTTGTGCCCGCTCAATCGAAACGACACAAAAGGTCTGTTTTCTTACTGTGAAATAATAGGAAAATGAATGGTGGTGAAATGGAACGGTAGGGGGTGAAAAGGGGTATGGGGGTGAATTCGAAGTAAATTAATATCGTTACTTTATTTCGTATTCATATTCAATGATTGATCTAAATTGACTCGTACTTCTTATGTGTTTGTATTTCATTTTACTATTATAAATATCTTAGTATTTATCTAAGAATTGTCGTTAATGCTATTTTTTTTCTATACTAATATTTCCGCTACATTCTGAAACATTTTCTTTTATTTTAAATTTAGGCCGAATGCTACCATATTTTCTTAGAAAATGGAATGGTGGTACGGAAAGATACTTGATTTTGTAAAATTAATATTTTTATACAAATGAAGTCAATTTTTTCTTATATATTGTTTTCAATAAAGAAATAAGAAGAATAAAGGCTTAGGAGGAAAATACAACTGTTTTGTACAAACTTTTCCTTGACGTGTAAAGTTATTGGTGTCTCCTTGCACATGATTCGAATATTATATTCGTATGTTTAACATATTGAGTACCATGGCATTTACCTTTTATTCTATACGGTTTCATTCTGCCTATTAAATAAATTAATCAATTGCATCTAGATTTCGCTTTGAATTATGTAGAAGTTGTAGTTATATTCAAAGTAAGTGGCACTAATAGACTAGTTCTATAATGTTTTTGGAGTACGTAATAATATGAATGATAAATAAATGAATAAAATACTATAAAAACTGCTTTATTGATCCTGTAGCATAAATTATGCCTTACGTTTGTATGCAAATGTGATGTTATTCTTGAAGGAAAGAGGCATTCCAATTTCTTTCTCAGATGGTGAGCTATGTTATTTTCTTATCTGAAAACATTTCCGATCTAATAATTAGCAGATGGGGGTGCCTTCAAACACTAGCAGTAAAGGTGGTAAGACTCGCGCGTTGACTACTCTATCTCTCCATGGAGCTGAGCCGGCCTCGAGCAGCATTAATACGAGCTGGAATACCTTTGGAAACCTTCTGCAGTTTACAGTTTAGAAACACACTCACATTTATAAACTATCGCCATCCATGTCTTAAACATAAGAGACATTTACATTTAATGCAAATGTTATCCCAATTCACCTAAAGACACTTTGAGACCGCATTTTACATTTCAGACTCCAAAGCATTGAGCATCACAAATCGTATCTATATTTTCAACACTTGTAGATAACAATTATATCCTAACAGAAATCTGTATCGTTCCGCCACCGTCACGGTGCCGTTTGTCATATTATGTCACAGACGACATGTTATTGTTGAGACGCGTTCCGAAATTGCCTGCTTTTGTCGATTGCACGCGTGAATCCACTTCGAATACCCGTAAAAGCTCTATTTCTCAACCGACGCTAAACGTTCGGGTTGAACGGATACACCCTCCACCCACAGGAAATGGGGGGAAGTACGAAATGCATTTAGAGACGTTTTCCCCCGTTTTTGCCGGGCATTGTAGATTGTTGCGTGGCTGCATTGTAGCTTGGACAATGGTCTGACACGATTGTTTTCATCAATTCGATTGTCAAGCGAGTTATGATTTAGTAGAACAAAGGCAGTTTTAATTTACTTCTGTTTGGAACTGTTATTCGAATGATACCTTTGAGGGGGGTGGCTCCATTCTTTTCGGTTGAATTAACGGAGTATTGACGTTCGATTAGCTTCTTTGTTTTATTAGCATCTTTATTAGAATATATTTTATGATGTCGAAAGATTATGTATAAAAATTTGTAATGCATTAAGATATTAATAATGTATTGCCTAGTTGATCCCGTGATATAGTTAGACGCTTATGTTTGCATAGCATCATCTGGCTCAGGTTCGATTTCTGAATTGGTCAAGTTGTTGTGGGGATATTCTGTTAGGATTTTTTTAATAACGGAGTCTTAAAGGACTTAGGCCTCTCTCAATATGCACCACAGCGCCCAATCCTCCGCTTGCCGCATCCAGTCTATCCCTGCTACCATCTTCAGGTCGTCGGTCCATCTGGCTGGGGGGCGTCCTACCTTCCGTTTACCGATTCGCGGTCTCCACTCTAGGACTCGTCTGTTCCAACGGCCATTGGTCCTTTGGCTTACGTGGCCAGCCCATTACCATTTCAGCATGCTTATCCTGTGAGCTATGTGCGTAACTTTGGATCTTTGTCGGATGATCTCATTGCGAAATGTATCCTTCAAAGAGACTCCAAGCATAACTAGCTCCATAGTTAAGAAAGACTTAATTAAGTGAGTGTAAACCTCATTTGTCTGTTTACCTCTATATAAAACGACGCATGAGTCTATTGTTTTAAACGTTTAAAGGTTGCATTGATTTCTTGCACGGGGCCCATGCGACCCCGCGAAAAATTGTGGTAAAATTGAAACTGACTGATCTTTGCAGATAATTGTCACCAAGACACAGAACAAGTGTGAGTTATGTATTTAATTTGTGTGAGGTAAAATGTTCAACTTAATATTAATTAATTAACATTGGGTTTTATTTCAATGACAATTCAAAATAGTATCTTAGCTGAAAAAAAGCATTGCATCTTATTTACCCAACACATACAAATTAGTATCAGCTTCAATATTTGCCTCCGTATCTATTGAATCAAATCTATTTTGTTTTTTCAACGAATTATTGGATTCAATTTAGCTTAAGCGTTTTAAATTATGTTCTTCCGCTAAAGTGGTCATAAATTAATCCACTCCAGCGAGCTATAAATATTCATTTATTTTGCCAAATCAAAAAGATTGAAAGACTCAGATTACAATCCACTGGATTTTCATTTTATTTCCTTTCAAATCTTTAATCTTTTTTTCATTTTTGACAACAAAAATCAAATCTTTTGATCGTTTAATTCCTAATCTAAATCTTACGCATCAATTTCCCGTTCAATATGACGATTTTTTAGCATCCAACTGACCCATTTTTTTAATACTCTTTCTTGCCTTTTCTACCGAAAATACTGTTTTAATCTCTTCAGTCACTTTGCCAATGAAATAATCTTCTGTCTAAAATATTATTTAAAAACAAAACCTCTTTTGCGCTTGGAAAATTTTGCTATCAGCAATTTACGCAACACACGGGTATGGGCGTAATTAAGCGCAACCTTTGTCCATTCAGAGTCACAATTACATAGAATTAAACGTGTCCTAAAATAATTTTGGGGTAAATGCGACAAAGTTCTAAATACTGTCGGGGTTTATTATAGGGTTGTATTACATTGCGGAGGGTAGAGGCCTTTCTTTTACTCCCGATTTATCGGGACGGTTGACAGAGCCTGAATCTTATTAAGCAAATTGTGAACCCAATTTCTATTCCCTGTGCCTGTTTGATTGGATCCTGCAGATCGTCTTGACTAATCGCGTTTTATTTTGGAGATTTTTGGAGTGAGTGAGGGTGAGGGACGCTTGACCGGTGGTTTCAATAAAAGGGCTGCAATTAGCCCGGGTGTCAATTACCAACCCCATTAAAGTACAATAGAATAGCTGTTTAGCTTTGTTTGGAAATTCTTGGGGAGTGAACAGAATTGGTTTTAGGCGTTACATTGGAGTGTCACTTTTGTACTTGGCGTTTGATTAAATTGGAATAATTTTCGAAGAAGTTTGATTTCAGAATTTGTGCTCTAAATGACAAGAAATTAGAGACTTTAATTTCTCTTACGATTTACAGTTAACCTACCTCAAAAGTTCTTTCCTGGATTTACAGGCTTTTACGGCGTTTTCCTGGAAACAGGTATTCTATGAGACGCGCTAATCTCAGGAACTACTGGTCCGCTTTGAAAAATTCTTTCAATGTCAGATAGCCCATTTATCGAAACTATATATCATCACGCTAAAACCAATAGGAGCGGAGCACCAATGAAGAATGTTTCAAAACCGGGGAAAATTTATAAACGTAGACGAAGTTGCGCGGGTCAGCTAGTATTTAAATAATAAATACGAGTACCACTCATGAAAGTATTTATTCTAATAATCTAAAGTAACTTCGAACAAAACTCAACAGAAACACGTAATGTATTAATCAACAAAACATATAAATTAATGAAAAGTTACCAAGGGAAATGGTACATGGCAACACTCAGGTACTTTACGGCGCGGAGACATCTTAATTTGCCGAAAACTCAAAACTTAGCATTGGAAAGGTATGCTTTATTATTTCCGACAGAGCAAAGCTTCCGCAGTTTGCCATAAAACGTAAGAAATAGCGGATTTTGCGGGTGGTATTCATATTGTAAAACTTAGTATTAATTACAGTAAACATTTATCGAGAAGTGGAGAACCTACCGCGTCAGTATCAGGTGCCACATCCTTTATCGCTTGAGGAAGCCCTTGTGAGACCTTTAGTTGGTTACTAATTCAAAATGTGATATACCTTTCATAACTTTTTTTTCCAACAGAAATAACCTTTACTGATTTTATTTATATAACGATTTCATCGCATGAATAAATAAAGGTAGCGTAGGCCGTAAGTTACAGTAGAGTTAAGCTGGAAATGGGAACCATTGCGTCAAAGAAAACCTCATAAAAAACAACGATTCTAGTCCAGTCCAGTTTTCTTTTTGGGGGTGAGTAGGGTTAACGCAGTTCCCAGAGAGGATAGAAGAATTAAAACAAAACACACAAGTGACATCGCTGATATTGGGAGGGTTTGTTAGCACCGGTTGCCGTTTATAGTAAAATAACATTAATAATAATAATAACTTAAGACACCTCACACGCGGTCTTTTGATCCAAAACTGGGCAGAGCCTGTACTACCCAGTACCAGACTACGTTAATCCAGGTCTCCAGCTATCTACATACCAAGTGTCATCGCAATCGGTACAGTACTTTTTGAGCCAATTCGTTACAAACATACTTACATACAAATTTTTCCTCGTTATAATATTAGTATAGATAGTATAACTATAATAGATGATAACACAGTTCATTATTTAATAAAAAAATAAGTTAATAGACGATATTTTGACTGGTTATACCGGTAACGCAATACTATTGGTCGATTGATAAATAATAACGAATAGTGGGGTTATAAAAGGGTAGGAATAAGTGGTGAACACTTCACTTGAGTGCGAACAGAGGTACGAACAACTTGGCAGATACTGTTAGTTAGTGATTTTCATAGTTTATATCAGTGGTTTCGAGACAGTTTCTTACACATATTATACTTACTGTAACTTTGGTTAGTCATTCAAGAAATAACTTTAACTTCGGCTTAGAATAACTGTGCTTCACGATAAAAAATCCAAAAAACGAACGGAACATGGTCTCAGTAATCATATTTTATCGTTTTATATATCTAAAAGTCTATTTCAAACCCGAAGGTAAAATAAAAAAAAAATATCCATTAAAAAATCGCTACCTCCTTTACTATAATAACTCATCGCCATCGGCATTACACAGAGCTTCTTAACTCTATTTGCGCAAGATGTGTACTCCTGTAGTCAAGGCGCCGGCTGCTTGATTTTAACGTTAACGATCACTGGCTCCACCCAGAGCTGCGGCTTTGAGATGAAAATTAAAGATTTTGAAGATGAATTGCGTTCGTGATGCCGACATTCTTGTTAACAAAGATAATTTTAGTCTATATCTAGACCCTACTTGTTGTCGCCACATCAAAAACTCTTATTTATTTTAATAAAAATGGGTTAAACCATAATAGGCGATAAAACTGTTCACTATTTAATAAAAAGAGTTAATAGACATTATTATGACTAGTTATACCGGTAAAGGAATGTTATTTGTCGGTTGATAAATATTGATAAATAGTTAGGTTATAAAAGGCTAAGACTGTATTATAAGTTGATTACAATCATTTGAGTGCGGATTAAGGAACGAACAACATGGCAGTTATTGTTGTTAGTTATATTCATAGTTTTTAACAGTAGTGGTGAAACTGTTTCTAACATACTTGTAACGTCTTAAAATCATTTTAAATAGGTTCCTATTTGATAGGAAGGAATTGAATTTTTTACAATAACAATAATGATTATGATATTATGTGTGGTGGTCGTGTGACGCCTGACACCGTCGAGGCAGGACGCTTCACTCCTTGAGAAAGGGCCCCCGTCGAGTCCGAAACTACTCGGGCTTCCCCGAAATACAAACGAGAGTAAAACCGTATAGTTTTTAATAAAAAAAAATAGAATATGTAACAGGAGATGTATCGTATCAATAGTGTACCAAGGGCAGCCTTATCGCTCAAAGCAATCTCTTCTTTCTTTTATTAAACATCTATTATTCTATTAATCATCTATTACATACATATCATACTTAATAATTATACCTAGGTACTTATCATACATCCAAGTACTCGTAAACATAAATATAATCAGAATCAGATTTTTTATTTGTTGAAATACAATAAATAAAAACTAAAAGTACATATATACCTACAATCACTACATATTATAAAACAAAGTCCCCCGCCGCGTCTGTCTGTCTGTTCGCAATAAACTGAAAAAGTACTAAACGGATTTTCATGCAGTTTTCACTCATAAACAGAGTGATTCCTGAGAAAGGTTTAAGTGTATAATTTGTTAAGATTTTGTGTAAATTGATTAAAACATGTTGATGATTGTTGAGAATGTCTCTGCTACCCGTGCGAAGCCGGGTCGGGTTGCTTGTCTACATATAAAGAATAATGGTTTACTTTAAAAAAAATGTATGGGTATAAGAATTTTAACAAATACCTCTTCAACGTATTATTCTAGATTAAAACCAAAAAAAAAAAATAGTTTAGTAAAGCTAAAAAAATACCCTTTAATTGCAAACTAATTAAAAAACAAAAAAAAACCATCTACCTCCTGGCACCATCACTAGATCAGCTCCAAAATACCAAAATATAGTATTGTCATCCAACCAACATATACATACAGAGTTTAAGTTCAATACGAGAACTAGAAGTAGATATCGAACAAATAATTTTCTAGAAGTTTGGCACCAAAAAATAAGTAATAGTTACTTATTATACTTTAGGGATGTAGGGATAAGTATAAATAAAATTACACTTAGCCCTACAGGTGGGGATAAGTATAAATAAAATTACACTTAGCCCTACCGGTAGGGATCAGTATAAATAAAATTACACTTAGCCCTACCGGAAGGGATAAGTATAAATAAAATTACACTTAGCCCTACCGGTGGGGATAAGTACCTATAAATAAAATTACACTTAGCCCTACCGGTAGGGATAAGTATAAAAAAATTACACTTAGCCCTACCGGTGGAATAAGTATAAACAAATTACACATAGCCCTACCGGTGGGGATAACTAGTAGGGCTAAGTATAACTGCCGGTTTAAATTGACTTTCATGACTTGTTTACATAGTCAAGCTAATAAAAGCTTGTTAATAGATTCTCAAATGACGGAGATATTTAATAAACCTCACAAAAAAAGACAACTGTCGTAAAGTCTTATTTATAAGTTTGAAAATTGTAAATTTTAAAATTGAAAATTTACCTATCTTTTCATTCACTCACATCTAAGTGTAGTGAACGGTCGTTTTAACGACCAATTACTGATCATAGCATTCAACAATTCTTTCGTTGGGAAGCGTTCAGATAACGATCAATTATTCTGAAGAATGAGAAGATTTGTACATCTGTTACATGAATTAAGAAGAACATTGTATTTGTAAAGAAGTCACTGACGTATTTGATAGATAACCGACTTTAAAATGTAAAATTATATAATAGAAGTATTTAAATTTCGAACTTTTCTTGAACCAAAAAAAAATATCGCAATTTTGGCAATCCAATTAATTAATTTCTGTGTATAATTAATTTGTATCGTGGGCAAAAAAGACGATTAAGCGTACGTGGTTCAATAATTAAATCTCTACGGTATCTCCAAACCTAGCCTTGCTATCAAAATGGAGCGGTTTACACGTGAGTTTAGACTATAAGCCAACCCGGATCGTCTTGCTGAGGTTAATTAAGGTCATGAAGAGCCCTTATACCTGTATTTTATCAGTCTGGGTTATGAGTGAGATCAAAATAAGATCTCCCAGTACACCACAGTTCCTCTACTTCTCTCTTACCAAACTCAAAATGAGTATTTTTTAGAATGTTACATTACCGGCATTAAACGAGTAATACGTATATACATATATCTAAACATAGGCCTCCCACAATTTGTGTTAAATGAAACAAAAAATATCTTACAAAAACATAAATAACATCTTTTTATTACAATATATCTAACACAAGCAACAACCATATGTCGGATACCCTTATCTCATAAGTAATCAAAATAAACATCATCCCCTCCTATCCCCTACAGACTTGCCCCTTGACAACCACGCCGACATATCGACTTTGCCTCTTTCATATAATTAAGGTAAGTTCTGAATATATGAAGTGTTCCATACGACTCGAGGCCCGGCGGCGTATGAACTTTCGTACTAATAATTAACACGGCCCTTGCGAGCATGGAGGCCTTCGCTGGCGTGGATTATGTAAGATGAAAGTTATAAAACGATAACTTTGAACAGAAAATCGATACTTTTCATGATATTGTGAGGTTGAGCAGGGTTATCATTTGTAAGATTAGATATGGATGAATACTGAAATGCTACTTAATTATGTGATGTGCATTAATCACTCCTACAATTCAAGTGATGTGATAGGGATATGACGTTCGCCACAGTTTTACTCGCGTTTAGGGTCATTGCGCCGCTCCTATGGGTCATACCCTGATGTTACATAGCCTCAATCAATAATACGTCGAATACAAAAATATTTCCTGAAATTAGCGCGTTATAACAAACAGACAAACAAATATCACTTCGCTTTATTATATTAAAAACTAGCAACCCACCTCGGCTTCGCACGGGTATGCCAATACATATTCAACAATCTTCACCATATTTCAACCAATCAACTCAAAACGTTAATAAATTATACACCTAAACCTTTCTTATGAATCACTCTGTATATTGGTGAAAACCGCATGAAAATCCGTTCAGTAGTTTTCTCAAGATGGAAATCAAACCCAGGACCTACGGAAGCAAATACAAGCGCGAAACTTGTGACCCGATCGAAAGTAATATGTTCTAGATAAACAGTGCACATAATTTAAAAAAAAGAGTCCATATTATGTATATGTAATCTGCTTTATAATATATACCATTCAGAGGTTTTTTTTTTTTTTAATATATTCATAAGTTTATTAAATCAATAACAGTAATGACAATAAATTGGTCGGTCTGTATTTAGTTATTGACAGTCTTTATATTAAGCGACTGGTGCTTAAAAAAGGAAAACCTGAGTTATAAGCACCAGTTTTATGTATGAACCTTTTTAAACCGTGTAGAAACCCCCACGGGTCGTCACCCCACCCGGTTTAAACGGTAAGTTGGTACGTTGGACTCGAACCGACAAAAACCACACGCTGTTCCGTAACGAAGTCTTATTGCTATTAAGTGTAAGACCTTAAGTGTACCTTCAAAAAGAAATCCTTATGAATCCCGGTACACAGGGCGCCGCCGTCTCGGGCCTGCTTCTGCTAGGGCGGTGAATAACCCTGTCCAGCGATCTCATGGAGGCCAGCGATGGAACTCTACGTAGTCGCGAATCCCTTAGGGAACTATTTAAGGAAATTGACATCCTGACGGTGCCTTGTCAGTATATTTATGAAAACATTATGTATGTCAGAAAAAAATTGCACCTATTTACTCAACGATGTGAAAGACATAATTAGGTTACTAGAGACAGAAATAAATTAGTGCAACCAAAATTTAGATTAACAAAAGTGCAAACATCTTTCATGGGGTACTGTATTAAATTCTATAATAAAATACCTCCTAATATTCTTCAACTAAATGAGAAGAAATTTAAAACTTGCATTAAACGCACACTATGTAAACAAGCACATTATAAACTAGACGATTATTTAGCTGATAAAAATGCTTGGCTAAATGCTGGTCCTGCTCCACAGCCACACTGTAAATGAGTGGTGGTCTTAAGAAATATGAATATTCACTTGTATACTAGTTTTTATCTGACATGCTATTTATTAATATTTTAATCATTATTATTGACATTGTTAACTTTGCAAAACATTGACATTATCTTATATTTTGATATAAATTTTTATGTTACATTTAGTAAATTGTGAATTGTACATGTGAGAACTGTGTAGTCAATAACATATTAAGTTAATTTGCCATTTTGCCCGGCAGTTCCGAGTATGCCATGATCGTTTAGACGTCCTGCCGGTGGTGGCATATGTGTCGGGTCGTTCGGCTCCCTTTGATATCAATTGATATCATATGGTTGAAGTGGACGATGGCTGGCGCGTGCGTCACGCTCGTGAACGAGAGCCGTTGGTTGGGGCTGGTCATTTCCGAACTTCTGTTACTTACATAATTATAGTAGTAGTTAATAGTTTAGAACAATACGTTACATTGTCCTCACATTTAACTTGCACATATAAGCAATGTAACCAGAGATTTGTAAAAAAACATGTTAAAAAAGAGTGTCCTTGGAGTTTCTTGCCTGTTCTTCTCCACTGGATCTACGAATTGGAACAGGCAACTAGCTTCACGACTGACTTAGTCTGACTGACTACTACTCCTGACAATTCAAAAATACCCATAGTGGTTGAATTGAAATAAATGATTTTGATTTTGAACTCTTAACGGGAGAGTACTAATTCTCTCCAGTCCCCTTTCCGCTGCCTCCTTGGCATACAGCACTTCCTCGAAAAAGGAGGCGGAGTCCCACGCGATCTCGGTCTAGACCATAAACTTAATCATGGCCTTCAACGTCTACCCACACGTTTATATCGGTAAAATGTATAAGGTACTAGAATTCTAATAAATCTATTCTAGATTTATTAGTGTTTAAACACGGTTACAAATGAAGGTCTCAGGTTAGTACTAGACTAGGTTATGTCTAGGTACTTTTTTGTCTTCAATCGAGTTTAAATCTCCAAAAAATTAAACAAAAATAGATCAAATTCAACAAACGACTAATAAAAACAACAATTTCCATAAAGATTACACATTATATTAAGAGTTTAGTACACCCACACGAAGCTCGCGATGCCTGGAGGCTTTCATGTAAGAAAATCATTTCAAGGATGCTTAACGCCTAAATGGTATTTCAAACGGCTAATGGTTTCCTTTGGGTTCTACAGAAAATTAAGTATAAGAAAGATTATATTACTAGCTTAATACCCGGTGTGGCCCGCTGTAATGATAATGAATGATGATGTTAGAAATCTTCGCGAAGGCATCAACGCAATCGAATGACTAGTTCTCACGCCTTTCTGCCTTGGCTGTAGGCACTGACAATAGATGTGTAGATATTTAGATAAATATCTACATATCTGTAACTTGACTGGCCTATAGGTCTAGTGGTTAGTGATACTGACTGCTGAGCCAGAGGTCGTGAGTTCGATTCTAGCCCAAGACAAATAATAATGTGATGAGCATGATCATTTGTTCTGTGTCTGGGTGTAATTTATATAACTAGCAGTTCCTGCACGGCTTCACTCGCGTGTACAAATTTTTTTTTCGTCTAACCCTAATACTCTTGCCAAAATAAAAGTAGCTGAAGTTACTCCTTATAACACCAACTATCTGCCATCAAGTCCCGTGCAAATTGGTTCACCCGTTTTGGAGATTAGCCTGAACAAACAGACAGACAGTAACAAATAAAAATAAAAAACAGATTTTAAGGTATCGTGCAAATAACTGTATGATGCTAAAAAAATATTATTTTGACAATACAGACAGACTATCCAATTTTATTTATTTGTATTGATGATATGTATGTATTTAGAAATATATAAGTAGGTATGTTTATCAGCAGTCTGGTTACCATAGTACAGGCTCTGTCGAGTTTGCGATCAGACGACCGTGTGTGAGGTGTGTGAAGTTATGTCAAGTTACTAAGTTCTTACAACTTTCTTTAATACTAAATATTCCATCACTATAGACTAATTTCTGTGGTAGATACTGATCTATCTAAACGCATAAGCCTCTCATTATTGTATATGTACTATTGTACATACATATTATGTTCATGTTATACCTATCTGTTTCAACTTGGTATATCATTTCCTAATTAAGACCACACAGCGCCGCTTACATCACACATTATCCTCCTCATGGCCGAGTAATCTCAATTAATGGCGATATCGGACAGGAATTAATATCATTTGGTATGTATGTTGCTCTCCACAATGACATCATCAATGGCGGATACTCATCAGATCTATTTACGTATATAAAGCTATAGAAATATTAATAACAGTACATACGAGTAGGCTCACATCTTTCTTTCTTTGTGGTTTATTCGTGGGAGAGCCATGCTTCGGCACCACGGCCTCACAGAAAACCGGCAGTAAAGCAATGCTTGCATTCCTTTTCGCCGAGTAAGTGAGGTTACCGGAGGCCTTAACCCTTCCCTCTCCCTCTATTTCCTCCTCCCTCTTCTCCTCTTCCCCCTCTTCCCCTACTCCCTTACTCGCTACGCCTTAAAGGGCGGCATGGGCGGCGGTAGTCATTTACCATCAGCTGACCAAAAAAAAAAACAGCCTGCCACTGCTTCTTTCCTCTACTGTAATTAAAACTTTCATACAAGTCTGCCGGCATCGTGATCGATCATCATGTATCTTTGTGGTTAGAGGTACAGAAACCGTTCATCGAAGATACAGTACATGTACAGATTCCTTGCATCCAGAAAAAAAATATGTTCACGATGGATAGAAAAAAAACGAATGTGCTTTAGACCACACGACTGAAGTAAAACATCATACGAAACGTGACGGCGGTGAACGACTATGAGAGAAAGAAAATGTGTGCCCGCACCTCTCTCTCTTGCCCCTAAGTTATATACGAAACGTTACTCTCTCTCTTTCTATATTTACTAACTTATCTCCCTCTCAACTTCCGTTCGCATCGTACGATCACACTTTTCGTAACGCATTCACCACCTTACTCCCGTATATAATCTTAATCGAAGCCTTGAACAAAAGCAGTTATTTTGTTCTGAACTAGAACCAAAATATGTCCTATAACTAATATTATATTAATTAGGTACGTGAAGTAGAACCGACTAACAAGTATTTACTTACCTCAAACTTTAGGTTTACACTTTATCATCCTGTGCTATAAAATTCATTACCTTAAAATTTTGTATCTAAGAATTTTGAAATCACAAAAGTTTGTTATTCATAAACTGCGCAAGAAGGCCCTCTACACACTTGCATTATTATATTTTCTTATAGGTAACTAAAAAAATTTCTAACCAATTTTATAAAAATTTTGTTGTAGGCTGTTGCCGATTCTTTTGGAGAAAAGTTGTACGTCTCGTTCGATTTCATGCCGTCTACTTGCCTAATATATCAAATTTCTGAACACAACAACGCCAAAATCAACAAAGGTCAAACAAACCGTCAACCTCAACTTCACCTATAACTACCATCACATTTTTAAATACCTTATTTATTTTTGTTCTCTGTCAAGTGCCTCAAAAAAGTTCGTTAACGACCGTCATGAATATTTCATATAGCTAGAGCTCTGCCGTACCCCTCAACTTACAAAACTCGCACTTTATTACACGAAGAACCCTTGACTCGGGAACTTTCAGGTTTTTTTTTCTGGAATATCCTGAATTATTCATAAGCCGCCTCCTAAGCACTCGGTATAAGTATTCCCGGGCTGTATTCCAGAAATCTCATGTACTGTGATATGTTATTAAATCTTTTTCAGATATTATTAAATAATATCTACTTTGCCTGCTTTCAACAATATTGCGATAACACTACACTTTTAGTTGAGTTTTTTTTTGAATATTTTTCTAAGCCCCCAGGGCAGAAAACCTTATTTGTATGGAAGCCTATTCGACTACCGTACCGGGTTGATGCGACCGTTGATTTCCGGGATTCTTTCTTAGTCACTCTTTGTACCATTTTTTGTTTAGAAATATCATATTTCAACGTATCAGGAAAAGCCTCCGGTAGTTAAAATACTTAAAATAATTGAAACATGTATTTTATTTATTTATTTATTATTTATTAAAACTTTTTGCACATTATTACATAGGCGGACTTAATGCCTAAGGCATTCTCTACCAGTCGACCTTTGGGTGATGCAGAGAAAAGAAGAAGTAGGTGCAATTAACAATCTTGGAATAAAATTACAAAGAAAAGAATGGGATACATATAAAGTTCGATACGAATATACACACACATCATACACAAATACTCGTAACTTTAGTGTAACATATATATACATATATACACACACACATATACAAATACATACATAGCTATATAATACATATACTATTATAAGAACAAATAGCAACATTAATGGTTCGAACTATTGACGAGTTGATTCTGCCAATTCTTTGAATAAGAGCTCCTTTACTTTTACCTTAAAAGTGTAACGATTTGAAGCCGTCCTGACTTCGAGAGGAAGCGCGTTCCACAAAAGAATCGATTGAACCGGGAAGGAAGAGCCGACGAACCCAGTGGTGTGAGACGGACAAAGTAGTAGGAGGTTGCTTGACGACCGAAGATCTCTTTCATGGTTATTGCATAAGAGTTGGAAATTTGGTGTCAAATAAGTAGGGGGGAATGGGGAATTGACGATAGGGAAAAGGGTAGTGAGAGCGCGGATTTTACGGCGTTGACGAATGGGCAACCATCTAAGCTGAGAAAGAAAAGTGGAAATATGGTCACACATCACCATAGTCGATTAAAGGAAAGATAAGAGTTTGCACGAGCGTAGTTTTGGTTTTCGCAGGGAGAAAACTCTTTGTATAAATTATAATTATATTTTTAAGATTAATTTATAATATAACCAGCTGCCCGGCCACGCGTTGCTGTGGCTAGAGAATTTGCAAAAAAAATAAATAAAAAAGAACTAAACCAACTAAACTATCTCTCAAGTGGGACCAAACTGAACACATTGCGCAATCGTGCAAAATTTCATTAAAATCGGTTCATTAGTTTAGGAGTTCATCGCGAACAAACAACGTGACAGATTTTTTTATAAATATCAAAATGTTATTTGTTGTTATATTTGTACCTGTTTATAATGCGTATGTACTTTTATTTTAATTACTTATCTTCTGGCACATTGATATTTCTATTTTAAATTCAATATTGTTAGATTATTTCTAACTTCTACTTAGAACATTTTGCAGCGCAAACACAAGCGTGATGAATATTAAATGTAAAAATATTTCTTAATTTAAATGTCCTTTTTTTCTGGATAGATTTAACTTATTACAACAAACCACAATCAAATCCTTTTAGTAGCTCTCAAAAGTAGTCATAGAATATTTGAGATGTACCTAGACGCTCACTGATATTTCCTTTTATACTATGGGAGGCAGACTCTTAAATCGTATTTATGTAGAAGTTATAATTTACACGATATTAAATGTTATGCCTTGTATATTTTGTAACCTTGCTCTATAACTAACAAAACTTCTCATGAAATTCAATTTCCACACGAGCACACACCACACCCACTGTGAAGTAAACTAAAAACATTAGAACTGTGTAAAAAACATTATGAAGTTGTTCATAAATAATAAGTAATTAAGTAACCATAACGAATGAATTTATTTGTACCTATAATCTTTATAAGTTATACATTTATTTTAGCGACGATATTTAGACTCTCGAAGACTTCCAAAAGCGGAGAACCCTTGTGTTGCCTTTCTCTTGTGACATAGAAAACCCTTATTTTGGAATTTAAATAGAGATTTAAATTCTAGAATGAAGAGTTAGATACATTTTAAAAAGAGAAAGACATCGTGTAATATATTATATCTTATATTTGTTACAGATACGTTTCTTAAGATAAACTGATTTACAAGGAATACTAAAAACCCATCTACTTAGACATGACGAAAGTAAAATCTGTTAGCTAAGCACTTAATATTAACTAAAAATTACTTCAAAAAGATATTGAATAAAAAACAAGGCTGGCTACAAAAATATCTGAGCGTCGGCAAAACAAATTAGTTGAATGAGGCGTATCGGTTCGTGAAACAGCATCTCTATATAATTACGACCGTCTAATTCCGACTCTGTCTAATACTGGCAGTGATATAGTCGAAAAACGTGCGAAAATAAATGAACGGCCTGTTTCAAATTTTCTATTTTCAACCCCCGACGTAAAAACGACGGTGTGTTATGAGTTTGACGTGTCTCCCGCTCGTAGCTCCCGAACGGATGAACCGATTTTGATTTTGTTTTTTTTTTGTTTGAAAGGTGAATTAGTCGGGAGTGTTCTTAGCTATGTTTGATGAAAATCGGTCTGAGATGACCGCCGCCACAGAATGGCGGACTACACATTTTTTCACAACTCCCTCAATATGGGTAGAATACTACACTATGATCAATTTCAAATCCAAGATGGCCGTTCATATTATTTTTATTATTATGTGTTGGGGTTTTTTAATTTTTTTATTTATAATTATTAAATAAATCTTGTTCTTTTTTCGAAACAGGAAGAAATTGAATTAGTTCTAATTTTAAATGCCTATACATTATACAATCAGTTTTTTAAGGCACGTACAGGGTACAATACATTTGACAGCAATTTGGTAAAAAAGGCATCAATCTACTCAACGATTTAACGCAACATAATTTTTTTTACATTTTATGTTACAACATAGATTCAATCGAGAACAGTAACGAAACGTCCAAAAAAGCAATTGACTATATCACTATTATTCCTTAGTGTATACAATTTTAGACCTGAATCTACTGCACAACATAGCTTTCTTCTTTTTTTTGTTGTCTTTCTGTCTCTTTGTTTTACCAGACCCACACATCGGGGAAATCTACGAAAGTGCATCATAAAATCATAGCTACAGTGGAAGTGCATTGCTTTTTTAATTTTCGCTCCAGCGACTACCGTGTTGCGACTGTCGTAGTACTACTATGTTTTACTTACTGCTTAATTTTGAAGAAATAACTAAAGGGCTTTTATCATCTTTATTTAAAAAATCTGAAAAGTTAACATTTTTCATGTAAGTCCATTATTTTGCCTATACCGACCGAATATAGATCTTCATATCGTATTAAGCTCAAGTGGCTCCCTATACGGCTTGGCCGGAATGCTCATATTCTCGCCATAATTTACAATATTTTGTTTAATCCTTCTACTCCTACCTATCTCAAAGAATTTTTCGAGTTTCTAAATGAAACACATGCGAGGTTCCATAGGTCATCGGAAAACTAGCACCTGCAAATACCACTGCACTCCACAAATTTCCTCAACAAATCTTTTAAAGTCCATGCAGCTCGCCTGTAGAAAACATCGCCTGAAACTCTGAGACGTGCTCATTCGCCAAATATTAAAAAGAAAATGGTAACTGATCTGGTCTCTATCTGTCCTCATAGTTATTTACTGATAATATTGAATATATGTATATATTTATTTAATATTCGTATTTATATAAATAGGTGTGTTTGAACCTATAAAATGTATTTAAAGTATATATAATTATTATGTATCTATTTTCTCTTACATTCATATAGTTTAATAAGCTACTGACCTGAGTTTGTACACCTGCAAACTGTCCCATGCACTAATCCATCGCATTTGTAAATCTTAAAGATATACCAAAGATACGTTGACTCATACCAACATCAACAATTTTGTAAATTGCCTTTGCTGCCTCTGAAAGGGGATAAGCTAATATTTGGTTACAGATTCCAAGTTCTCTCAAATTCTCTGTTTTAAGCAAAGATATAATTTCTAATGACTTCATTTCGATCACACTCCAACGTAATATGTAGCGCATCTTCTAATATTCCACAATAAGAACAAAGGGGAGATGGAAATTTTTCTATCATGTGCGCGAATTTATTAAGTGGCATGTGCCTGGAACGCAATCTAATACCTGCCTCCTCAATGTACCATCGCCAAACCACGAAGTCTTTCAAGGTTCATTTTGCAATTTTCAATACCATATATTATATAACATAACATTAAAAAAATACTACTTACGGGTTAGGCCCTTCAAAGAGATACCGAAATATTTCCCATAAAAAGCTTTTCGTTATAAAAACGGCAGCTTTTCTTTCAGTTGATTCATTACAGCTGCATTGTACAAAGGAATGGACGCCTTCCTAAAACATCAAAGGGCTCCCTAGCATTGTTAACATCAGTCGGACTAAATCAAAAACTTTACTGGCTTGATTTTTTATTGATGCCCTTAACGATATAACTCGAAGTCGGGTCAAACAAAAGTCGAATATTTCGAAGTCGTTCCGCAAAGTGGTTCCGTAATTTATCGTGCTTAGAGTTTTTAATAAAAAGCGTTGAAGTCGGCTGCGGTCGCTCATTGATTGTTACTGGTTTAATAAAATTGGGAAAATTACGCAGGTATTTCTATATTTTACTGTATAAAACTTGTTCCGCATATTTTCTACTTAGGGTTGTCAGATATTGTTGTAAAGTTATTTCAAGTGGTGATAGCATTTGAAGTATATAAAGCGGCGTTAGCGTAATGGCTAAGGCGTCGGAATTACGATTGCGGATTGCGACACAGTACACTACCGACGCGAACCCACTCCGTTTTTTTTGTGCGTGTGGAAACCCCCCCGGGCCGTCACCTCACCGGGGTTTTCGGTGGAGCGGTGTGTCGGAATCGAACTAAAACCACACGGTGTGCCGTACTGCGCCTTAAGTAGGAGGGATCCGGGAACAGCTTTTATTAAGACATCCGGACCCCTCCCCCCCTAGCGCCTGCCCGCAAAAGCGCGGGCACCACCTCCAGGTAACGTGAACCCACTCCTAACACAAGCATTTCGCTTAGCTGGAGGGGTTAAAAAGAATACTAGGAATGTGTGACCCACGTTACTAGTACTCTTTAAAAAAAGTAAAGAGTCAAACTTGAAATGAAGGGGTTGCGGGGTTCGAACTCTATTCAACACCCTACCAACGTGACGTGGAGAGGTTAACAAGAATACTGGTAATATAACCTATCTAAGTTACTTGTAGTATTTCAAAACACATTACCCTCTTTGCGCGTGGTCGGGCAAAAATAAAATGCACGCGACATATGCTAGGACTAAAGTCTTTTTTTAGTTTAAAGATACTTTTATGTTTTATATGTGTTTTTAATTAATAAAATAAATGGAGTATCAACAGTCAACACAAAGCACAAACAAATGGTAATATGTTTGAAATATGAGTCCCACATATTTTTTTCATTAAATTAGCGAAGAGGTTTCTTTGATGTTCCGTTGAAAACGACTGCTGTGTTTAAATAATAACATTAATGGGAATAGTTACGTACCAACTAATAGTAAATAAATATTTCTGTGTTTGTTGTCGCTACATCAAAAACTTTTATTACTATTGAATTAAAAAAGGTAATAAATATTATTATGATCAGCTATACGGTTGAGACCACGCCATTAGTCCGTCGGACAAATGGAGGGCAATAGTGGCGTGATAAAAAGGCTAGGCGTGCATTATAAGTGACATAACGGTCACTTGCGTGCTGATCGAGTTACGAACAACATCGCGGTTACAGTTAACATGTTCATTTTAACATTATCGTCTATCGAAAACACAAGGTCCTAATATTTTTAGTATTTTACCTATTAGGTGTGGCAGTAAAGCATTTGATTGCAATGTCAAGGCACGTGGCCTCGACTCCCGTTTAGTGTAAATATTTGCAAACATTTTTGTATCTATTTTCATTGGTCAGGGTGATTCTGTGTATAGCATGTAGATATTTACGTAAAAAAATTATCTAAGTTTGTTCATCCGTGATCTAGAACTTATAATTAGTACAAGCTATTCTTAATTTGAGTCTAGAATATGTTGCGTGTCTAGTCTAAAATATGTTCCAGAATATTATTATTATATTTTATCATCGCGTGGTGAAGGACTTTACACACAACTAACGGACATAAAGTACAAACAGACGCAGAATAATTTGACTGTGTTGTGCAGAAATGATCTAAAATTAAAGTGAGCGATGTTACTAAACGGTCTACCAAGTTGAAGTTGGAGTGGTCTGGCCATGTCGCCCGTAAGCAAGGCCAAGGCCAAGGCCTACCCACCTATGAAGGAGGTCTACATCTTAGCGGTTGAAAATGGCGAAAGAAGAAAAAAGTTTTCATGCCTAACTATAGGAATATGCTCTTTATTCTTACTGGAAAACATCTTTTATACTGATAACTATATATCCTGTTTTCATCACAATTAGCCAATTTTTGTCAACATTATTACTTTATTTCTATAAAACACAGTCCAATTACCTTCACAGAGAGCACCTCCAATATGATATAACAAAGCCAATGTCTGTAAAATACAATAATATCGGAAAAGCAATCTAATACTTTAAGACAACCGGTAGTTATAGTTGATACGTCAACACACACACAACCACTCCAACAACATAACTAACTATAACACATTAATTTCAAAGGGTAACACCAAAAATATCCAACACAATGTTCGTATCAATTACACTTCAAACCAACACATTCCAAAACTCACCGGCTACCCAAATTAATTATCTCTTTTCACTTATTGTTTACCCGCTCCGATAAACAGATAGGGTTGCCGAATCGGAATGTCGGATCTATTTTATTAACTTTTGCACGACCGATTTTCCGTTCCGATGTGTACAGCAATATTTATCTAAAGGAGTCCTCTGCTTGACCTCGGGTATCGACATTTGTTAATAATAAGAAAAATGTGATATTGATTTAGCTTTATTGTTTGTCCCTATTTGTCCCGGGAACATTGAAATATGCCGGATATTATTACAATAGTACATAATACGTATTACTCACGCCTGTATTCCTGAAGGGTTAGGCAAAGGCGTATAATATTATACACCCACATTTTACCAACTATTCAAGGCTATTGCTGTCCATCAAGACTTTGGGAATAAAAGGTAGGAAAATTGAGTATATTGAAACGGAAAAGTAGGTAACATTGAAAGGCAGTGGAAGTGTAGGGCTATACTGCTTGGGGACTGTAAGCAATTGCATTTATTTGCTTGGGCAGGCCAGGGTAGCATAGCTGTAAGTCCAACTAGCCGTGGTGTTTGGCAACAGATGATAAATTTACAAGAAATGTATTCTTCATTTCCGAACATTTTCAATGACACTTCTGAACTCATTGCTGGCTCCGATAAATAAGATTGGGAAAAATGGTTGGTCACTTCATAAAACACGACAACTTCTTCAAAGGAATATTGGAAGAGGAGAAAGTGGGAGTCGGGACTTATGAAGAGGTCAAAAAGATTGCAGAGGATTAAGAGGACGGACGATTGCTACACAAACAAGAGCGTAGGTAAATTTGAAGGAGATTATTTCGAAGTTGACATTCAGTGTTACTTAACTGATAACATCGTTCACACTTATTTTGTAAATCATAAATTCTGCGAAATAGTATGGAGCGCCTACCAGATTCAAAGTAACTCATAGCTTTTACTAAGAATTCTGGAACATAGATAAACATTTTCTTTGTAAATACAAATATAGAACCCATCACTTAAAGAGACATATTATTCATACTTCATATTATTCTTTTCATATGGAAACGTGCAATTATTGTGTAAATGCTGTAAACGGATATCTAGAATATAAGTTTATAAATTTCAAAGAAAAATAGACATTCAGTAAGTAAGTAAGTAAAGGATCTGTATAACATATGGCAACCATAGCAACAGTACATTTCTCAAACGGGAATTCAATATTCTAAAACATGTTCAGCGAATACTCGAGTTGCAGGAATTTATACCCGGGGGCAACATCGGAACTTGTTTGAGTGATAGATGGAGAATGTGTATTTAACTATACTGGAAAGAACTTATTCATATTATTTATTTTTCAAATACTTCTAGAACATTTAGAGGAAGGACAGTTTTCGGTGCCACCGTTATCCAGAAAAATGCAAAGTTATAAATGGCCGTAACGACCTTATCTGCATTATGATTCGCTGGCCAAGCAAACAGGTACTATGTGACTTGTATAACAGTTGGTAGTTGTAAGTTCGTTATAGGTTTAAGTTTATTTTTCTCTCTAGTCTCTAACATTGTTATATCGGTCACATTTGTCTTAATTTGTTTAGGGCCTCCGGTAACCTCACTAGCTTACGCCGGATTTCTGTAAGGCCGTGGTATCACTCCGGTCGAGCCGGAGCATACGTGCCTTAGCATGGCTCTCCAACGATTAAAATGTACTAAATGTACTAAAACAAATGATATTTTTGACCTTAGACTTTGATGCTTTAGCCGTTACACTAGCGTATTGGCTAAGCCGTGGAACTTGCGGTCATGAGATTACGGGCTCGAATCCTGTCAGTGCACTACCGACGTGAAACTACTCCTAACACAAGCATTTAGCTTAACTGAAGGGGTTAATAAGAATAATAGTAATGTGTTACAAACGTAACTAGTATTCTTAAAAACAAAAACTTGCATTTTTATCCTCCTCAAAATATACTTAAACATTTGAAAAAAAAACAGCAACACAGATAATACAAAATACTGTCTGCAATTTTATTTATGTGTAAACAAAATCTGAAACATTAAATGCGAAACTTAATCCTGTTTGTGTCGTAATGAAGCAGCCAGTAATTATACTGGTCTATGGATGTATCATAATATTCTTGAGTATGGTGACAATAAGTTTGAGATTCGAAAGAATATATAAAAAAGAATAATTAAACACACTTGTCCTTTACCAATATATTTTGAGGTCCTTTTGTGTAACATTGAACTCAATTCAGAGGTAATATAAAAATATGTTTATAACCAACGAAACCAGTAAATAGTAGGTTTAACATTCAAAGCGTATATTCTTTATTATATATGGCTCTTTTTGGGAAATAAATGGGATACTTTTCTAGTTATACCCTCCAAATAAGTCGCATATAATTTTGACAAAGTGCATAAAGCATAAGAATAGCAATTTATCAACAAACACATGTTGCCGCCACATTAAAAACTCTTATTTATTTTATTAAAAATGAGGACAAACTATAATAGATGATAACACAGTTCACTATTTAATAAAAATAACTTAATAGACATTATTTTGACTGGTTATGCCGGTAACGAATACTATTGGTCGATGGATAAATATTAACGAATAGTGGGATTATAAAAGGGTAGAAATAAGATGAGAACTTCACTTGAGTGCGAACAGAGGTACGAACAACTTGGCAGTTACTGTTAGTTAGTGATTTTCATAGTTTATATCAGTGGTTTCGAGACTGTTTCTTACACACATTGTAATAATTTTGAAGGATAAAGTAAATTTCTAAAGACCATCCGTACTAGTTGATCAGGTAGCTGCAACCATTAAAATTAATGATGAAGTAGAAAACGTACTAATTATTGCAGCTTAAGAACATGCCCTAATTAACATGCTATAAGATAAGATATTGGTGCCGATTCTATTGTACACTCGACTAAACTAAAACCTGACTTAATTTCTTCGTATGAAATCAACCTAGTGTTCTTCGTAATAAGGTCTATTTGTTACTAGCATCTATTTCTCAGGGCCGCTAAATTTCAATAAAACCTGTCAACGTATACTCAACTTTATTTAAACGCAGCGAGAGTCTTCATTTATTCAAACGCTGTATAATTGCCGTATAAAAACTTGTTCAAAACGAACAAGGATGACGTGTTTTTAATCTACACCTACGAAGACGCTTACTAAAAACACAGAACAAAAGAGATGGCATTCAACGGATAGCGGCTCTCGCTACGTGGTATTGAAGTTTATTTAAGCGTATCAGACTTTAGTCGACAAATAAATTGCTTATTTCGATAACGACATATGTTACCTACTTGTTTCAGTTTGAAATAAGACCTTGTTTCTAAGTGTGCAAGATTTACTTCTTATATGAAGAAAATTTAGTGGCTTTTAATTTAGCGAGTGAAGTAACAGAATTGGGGCCATTAACTTTAAATTTTAGTTTAGGTGTTAGCCAAATTCTTTATAGCTTGTTTATAGATATTGATATCTTAGTCGATGGATGGAAGTTCGTTTTAAGTTTCCGTACCTAAAATGTGCCAAAGAAACCCCATTACTAAGTCTCCGGTGACCGTCTGTCTGTCAGCAACTTTATCTCATCTACCGTAATAGGCAGACAGTATAATTTTCACAGAATACACACGTGGCACACACTTAATATATTAATATAACTTAATATAATAACTTAATAATAATAACAATAATATTAATATATAATAACTTAATATATTAATCATACCTTAGTACAGTTTTTTGTGAAACATTCTGATAAGAGTGTCCTTGAAGTTTCTTGCCTGTTCTTCTCGACTGGATCTACGAAATGGAACAGGCAACTAGCTTCACGACTGACTTAGTCTGACCGACTACTACTCCTCACAATTCAAAAATACCCATAGTGGTTTAATTGAAATAAATGATTTTGATTTGATTTGATTTGACTAGCAGTGCCCCGCGGTTTTACCCGCGTAAGTCTCGATCCCGTAAGAATATCGGGATAAAAAGTAACCTATGCGTTAATCCAGGTCTCCAGCTATCTACATACAAAGTTTCATCGTAATCAGTTTTTTTGTTTTTTGCGTGAAAGAGTAACAAACATCCATCCATCCATCCATCCAAACTTTCACATTTATAATATTATTGGGATTGGGATTATAATGTATGCTGTCACTCATTTTGCGTTTTACATACATACTAACATACTGTAACTCCGAACGGGTTAATAGGCTAATTAAACACCCGCATTTTGCTAACTATAATTGTTTTGGTCTCACTTATGTAATATGGGGCAAGCCCATTGCCGTCAACCGGGCACTTTGGGAGTGTAAGATGGGAGAATTGGAAGTATGTTATAAAGGAAAGGTAGGTAAAAAGGGAAGGCAATAGAAGGAAAGGGATTTTTCTGATACGGATGGATTAGATAGTTTTTTTTTTATGGTATAGGGGGCAAACGAGCAATGAAAGCGACTGGAATCAATAGCTCAAACAGGTCAGGGTCGCCTTTGTCTAACTCAAACTGGCTGTTCCCGGGGAGTCAGTTTCCTAAAACATATTTTGGCGTAGTAGCGAATAAACACCGTTATAAAAACTAAAAAAAAAAAATAGTACAAGAGCAAAATCGCAGCACATCAAGTTTTAGATATTAATTTGGGTAAAATTGAACTATTAAATAGCAATTTAGGATTTAAGTAGCAGCTTCTGAACACAAAGACTGTTATTAAAGACTTAAGTCTATGAATACACAAACCATTTAGAATTCAACCTCCGATATGATCATAAAGCAAATTAAATTCTTTATACAATTGTTCGTAAGCAGAAAGCACCGCAGCAAGAAAGAATAAATAGGATAAAGTAGAGTCGCCAGAGTTTTTTTAAACCTTGGGGTAAGCAATGCGTGGCAACGAACTTCTGGGGAAGTCATCTTCCGAACAAATATTACCTCTAAAAACATCCTTAATCAAATTTTATAACACATTAAAAAATTCTTCATTTTCGTTGTCTTTGTATGTAGCTTCACAATTATTACATATACCTACTCACCCATACTCATATGTTCAAGTGTTAGAATAGCACATTATTGAAATTCCAATACTGTCCCTAACATCCGAAAAATTTGGGGACCCTATTTCGGAACATATTTTAATAGGAATATATTATCTTTCTGCGAAATATTTGTGCGCAAAATCCTCCAACGGGTGGAAAAACAAATATTTGGTTTACATAAGCTGATGTTACATGAATATTTCTGTGGGTAATGTATTAAACAAGAACCACAAACAACCTTATAAATATATTTTAAAGGTCTAGTGACTAATAACATAATAATCTTATTTTACGGGTCACTAATTCTCTGAGCCCATATTTATAATAATAATAATGATGAAAGTAAAAATAAGAAGAGTAACATTTTTATAACCCCTGGCATACTAACAGGTAGGATACAGAAAAATTTTCCTCGAAATGGTACCGATATACTGGGGAAATGTGCATACTGACTGACTGACTCCAAAATATTTTTGGCATCAAAAATCATGGTAGATTAGTTGCGGTGTACAGGTTAATAATGTCACGAAAGCTTAATTTGACGCGCGGGCGCCACCTATTCACGAGTAGTGGGGCTAAATTGGGACGCACGGTGCCATCTTTACCGGATAACAAAACTAATCTGTCTATCAATAAGAATATTCCACTGAGTTCTAGAAGTTCAAAGAGCGGACAAGTAAAGTAGAGTAGACGAAGCGGCACCATGCTGAGCTAAGGACCGTTTTTGCATCACAGAAGGTATGATAACCTGATTAGTATTTTTTTTTTTTTACTAATGTGTTTTAACTTTGTGTGCTAGCAAAATAAATATTTTCTTTCTTTCTTTCTTTATTGTACGAGATGTTTCAGGAGGGTTCACGAACTTTCTTTAAGATGTTTTCAAACTATTTAAAGAAGTTGCGATGCGGTATAGACAATGGACATTCAGTTCTAGTGCGAATAGTAGGTACTATTCGCAATTTTTGTAGGTACAAGTGAATAGTGATTGGAAATAATAAGAATCACGACTTGTAATTATGTTAATTATTCAAATAAATTGTGTCTATTTCGTTACAAATTGGTGTACCTATCTAATTCCGAACTCCGGCTCGCAAAAATATTTAAGAATTATATGGCGCAGCAGTGGAGCATCTGACCACAATGTACGGGGTCGCGGGTCTGATTTCCTTCAGTACAAATATTTACATACATTCAAGCTTCCTCTACCGTCTAAGTGCGCCGGTTTCGGATACTTCTGACCTCTTTTCGTCAGAAGATCACCAGTTTGATCACTGTATGTCCTAATGGCCTTCCTTCTCCTGTATGCCTAAAGCTCGTCAGTAGTGATATAATATTCATCATCCTCCGCGCCTTTTCCCAACTAAGTTGGGGTCGGCTTTCAATCTAACTACGATACGGTCGAACTTTGATATTTTACGTGAAGCGACTGCCATCAGACCTCCACAACCTAAGTACTAGGCGATATCGAAGTTTTGTAGTTAGACCAGGTTGTCGGATTTTTAGGGCTCCAACTACCCGTAACGAATGCCACAGATGTTTGTATGGCACCCGGAACCGACGGTTTAACGTGCTCTCCGAGGCACGGAGGGGTCTCAATGTGTTTAGAATGGTCACCCATCCTAGACTGACCTGGCTAGCATTACTTAACTTTGTAATGTGTTAACCTATTCGGTTACCACTTAGCCACGAGCCCCTCAGTAGTGATATAATATTATCTATGTATTAACGGGAATTAACGCGATCACGAAAGGGTATTACATACCTCTGAATTGCCTGACGTTTCGACCAGGTTGCACTGGCCGTGGTCACAGGCTGATTCAGTCTCACTCAGTCAGCCTGTGACCACGGCCAGTGCAACCTGGTTGAAACGTCAGGCAATTCAGAGGTATGTAATACCTTTTCGTGATCGCGTTAATTCCCGTTAATACATAGATAATATTATATCATGGAACGCGAAAGTTTAAAAGTTCGTATCGTCCGTAGTGACTTAACAAACTTACGACATACACATACAACACATACAATACATACAATACAAATCTTTATTTTACAATTCATATTTTTATAATTAGTTAACTTATAAATAAATAGCAATTAATAAACGAAGTCCTATTTAAATTAATCGTATCGTCACAGGTGCTTATAATAATAACACCGTTTGCCTTTAATCGCAGATTCTATTTACACATAATTTAAAATCTTAATATTTAATAGAATTCTCTGTAACAATCTTCGTTTATAAATAAGGTTTAAATATCAGACAGTCTTATGTATTAACTGTCTCGTTGTTCCCGTTGTAAAGAAAAACAAACTATTATGAACTTCGAAAACTATAGTTCCAGCCTGTATAATACTATTCTAGAGTGTTCCATTATTCCATACTTAGATAGGTGCAATTTGTAGTTCCTTGCAAATAAATTTTAATTTGTAATCCATTCTCTCTTTATCTGATAATATAATCCCCTACGTACGTAAGCACGGTTATTCTAAGTGTTAGTGCAAATATAAACGCATCTTTCTACTGTTTGGCATCATTTACCATTGTTAGAAAAGTAACACTTCACTCCAAATGTTACCAACTCTCTGACAGAAACACGAAGCTCCATATTTCGATATCTTCTACTAAACAACAAAAATCATCTAATTTCAACAATAATAAGTCGCTTGATAAATTACAATCGGGAGACGGCAAGACATCGTTGTTATTTCAGCAAAAATACAGACAAATACAGAAACTGGATAGAAGCCAATTTGTTCCATAACGAAGTTCGACCCCTTCCCATTACTAATCCCGCCCCTTGCCTTCCCTAGTAAGACCAGTTTTGTAAAATATTCTCGCCCCTAATGGCGATATGCTGGCGATAATTAGGTGGAAACTAAGGTATAGTCGAGGTGATATTTCACCTGTGGATGTGCTTACTTTGGAATGGCTGTTGAGAGCTTTTAGAGCTTTAAATTGTGTTTTGTATTTTCAGGACACTAGGGTCGAAGTACATCATTGTAAGCTTTCGATGCGGTCTTGTTTGTTGGTATAATATCATTTAGCGGGTCTGTATTTTAAGGTAAATTCTGAGTTCTATTTTTTAAGGAATTTGGCTATATACTGGTAGATTCGTTTACTAATATCGTTTATTATAATCATTGAAATAGAATAAAAAGTTTGTTGTATTTTATTTTAGAGAAGTTTTAACAAATTGTAACGGATTTTTTCTAAATATAAAGAATTAGCTGTTGCCTGCAATTCGTTCATACATTTTTACATTACATTTTTATCTCCTTGCCAAATTTCATTACCATCCTTTTAGTCATTTAGTCGTGACAAGATAACAAACAAACAAACAGAGTAACTCTCGCGTTTATAACATTAACTAGCCGTCCCCTCAGTTTCACTTGCGTTTCGGGTCACTGCTCCGCTCGTGATGTTATATAGCCTCGATAAATGGGCTATCCAACAATAAAAGAATTCAATTCGATCAAGTAGTTCCTGAGATTAGCGCGTTTGACCTAACAAACTAACGAACTCTTCAGCTTTATAATATTAGTATAGATTAGAATGGATAATTTGATATCAACAAAAAAATTTTTATTTTAAATCTTCAAGATTTCTAGACTGAATTTCATTGAAAAAGGCGTCTCTTTTTTTTGTATATTAAAGTAACGTCATTACAGGTCCACGCTAACCAAGCCGTCGTCGCGCTAAAATGAAGATTTTTATAAGAAGACAAAATAAATATAGACATTATTATTATGAGATCATGGTTGTACATTTTTGGCTTATCGCTTATGAAAACAAAAGATCTATGGATACAGGAAGAGTTGCATTATTATTGGCGAGATGCGGACAAAAGCAGTTAAAATTTATGACACCATTTGCTTATATTTCGTATGAGCTAGGTTTGCAGTTTCTTCCATTGCTGAGAGTCGCATTTCATTGTGTTTTAAGTGTGCGATTTGTGTATTTATTTTTATTTCTGATATCATTTAAAAATCATAAATTTTGAGATTGAGAAGAAAAAACATCAAATATTCAGAACACGCACGGAAACCCTAAAAAAAATAATAATAATATAAAAAATATTTTAATGAGGTATGGTTTATGTTGAACAAAGAATATGCTTCTATATTAGAATGTAAAAAAACTGTGTGAGAATTGGCAAATTATTTACACAAGAAACTCTACCCTATTCTGGAGTATCTTTATACTTTTCTATTTCAGACTGACTTTACTCCTTGTCGGTCTACTGGCATAAGTTCTCTTCAGTTTGGTTCCGTTTGCCTGCGTCGAAAAAGAAAAAGATTGGCCGTGAGTTTGTTTGCCCGATTTCTTCTCACAAGTCTCAACCATTTAGAAATGGGTGGTTATAGAACGACACAGGCAGATATGATATTATGTTATCCTTTTTTTTGTAATTTTACATTTGACAAAGCAAACTATTGTTGCGGTGACTTTCTGTGTGTTGATCTATAATTTTAAATTAAAATAATTATTTTTTTAATTGACGATTTCGAATAATCGATGATCAATTTTATGAAATAAAGATATAGAATTTGAGACGGCAATAATCTCGTCAATTGTTTGCAATAGACTTTTACTCATATAAAATACATTTTTACTCTGCCTACAACTTTGAGGGTACAAAGGCGTAAGTATACAAAAAAGTACTTGAGCTAGTCTAGACTACGTTTGATTTTTGTGAAACCTTTCTAAAGTTCTTTATTACTCATAAAAAGAGAATTCTAGCGAACTTATCTCATAAATCTTGTAAAAAGTTTGTCATTAAATTAAATTTTCTATCTTTTTCTTACAAGAACTAGAATTTATGGCGTAATGCATTTCTGGTGACAACTTGTTCTCTTTTTCGTTAAAATGTTTTTTTTTAATTAAATGTATGTAATAATAGGACGCTGTTGGGAAGCCTATAGGAGCTTTCAGATTCCATATATTGTTTTTTGCACAAAGTTGACAAATAAACACACGGCCGGATTAATGGTAAATAGTTAGCAGTACCAATACTCAATCTTAACATTAGTGACGTCACCCGTGCGCCTACAAACTTATTAAGAAGTACCTTTAGTGATAAGGTTTAAGGCCTTAGAAACTAAGAGGTGAGGGTCTTTCTGCCCAATAACATAATTGAGGTCGATAAAAAGTTCAGTGTACAAGTAGAAGCAAGGACAGAAACTGCATCAATGTTTAAAGCTAAAATCTGTTGTAATTACATGATGCGGTCACTAGAGAGAACAGAGTACAAAAACCAATAGAAAAGTGACTACTTAAAAGTATTCAGCTGTCATCTACAGACAGCATACAGAAGAAGACAATTTTATTTTGACAGAACCGCATTCGCATGACGCGTAAACAATCTTATTTTCAACGATATCTTGAAGTGACATTTCTAAGTTCACAGAGTTACGAAAATACTTCTCGAACAATAACAGTTCAAAACATCAGCATACGTAAGCATTTTATAGAGTTCAATGGAGTTAAGTTTGAGATAAAAACTTTTCACATCTACTGTTCTGCGTTTATGGGAAGCCATAGTTATGTTGTTGGGAGTTGGAAGTTTAGGGAAGTGTTCGAATTTAGAAACTGGATTTGAATATAATAAAATAATAATTTTTGTTTTTGGGTTTCAAATGTCAAACGGAATGAGAATTAATGCAGGATTCCTTTGAGGTTTACTTCTATTTCTATGAAATGGATGCAAGATGAAGCTTGTTCATCTTTTCAAATTTCTTGCTAGCCAACTCCTTATACATATATTATTTCCTCGGAAAGGAGACGGGAAAATGGATTCTGATTAGGTTAACTTTTTGAAAACAGTACTTGTTCTAAAATTAATCTAATTTCTAGGTAAATTCTTAATCTAGTTTATTATACGCACATCGCCTCTGCTTAGATAGCCATGTAATTGCACATACCGGGGCCTATCCAGACTGCTGCTAATTCCTTACACAGGATTCCAATAATTTTCTGAAACCAGAAATAATATAACAACAATAATAACTTGATACGATAATGTGTGTGATACACACGGCTATCTGTTCCAAACTAGGCAGAACCTGGTACCAGACTGCTGATAAACATACTTATATATTTCTAAATATATACCTACATATTATAGATAAATTACACTCCAACACAGAACAAATGATCGCGCTCATCACATAATTATCCTGTATGTCTTGAGTGGGAATCAAATCCACGACCTCTGGCTTAGTAGTCAGAATCACTAACCACTAGACCAACAGGCCAGTTTAATCTATAATCTCATGATGCTGTAAAAATTTTAGTGCAAACGTGTCCTGAGAGACAAACGAGGCAGTCTCCAGGAAAGATTCTTCAAAAACCAATAAATATGTCGTCATAATTTCTCCTTGACAATTAAAGCTTCAAGTGGTCTGCCAGACACAAATTACGAAGCCTCATTTATCGGCAAACCAATTAGACCAGCAGTGTATTATCGACCCACCGTTATGGACTTTAATTACAATTAGGAATTTCCATTTGTAAGGTGAAGTAAAAATTTCGTAACTTTGGCATTAATTTTTCCGAAGGAATGTTTTGTTCGGCTGATTTTTGCAGAAAGTGCTTTTAGAATTTTTGTTTGAAAGTACAAGTGCTGGACGAGTGCTATTTAAATATTGAACCTGAGATTTTCGTTCAGTAGCCAGTGCTAACGAGCGGAGGTTGTCTTATATAGAGGTATATTTGGGCATTAACATCATAGTCTAATAATACACTTGTTCTTTTTATAAAGCTTTAAGTTTGGAGCAATGAAGAAGAGTTTTTTTCTTTACGCTCAAAGTTACATTATAAAAATTCAGCAAAAACCATTTAAAATAATCTTGAAAGAAAAGCAGAACACATCAGATTTTTGCTCGAATTGCGAGTTGTGTAAATTTGACAAGTGCTGTTAGTTCCAGCTGGCGATTGGGGTCACCAGAATTCCTTACACAGAAATCCTGGACAGGGTCCATAAAAGTATCGCATACGTGTCCTCAGTAGCGTTGCGACTACTCATAGGTAATATAGGTTACCACCTAACATCAGAATTTAAAAAGTATTTTCCACGGTTTTATTTATCTCAAGATGTATATTACCTGCTATGAAACAATCAAAAGTAATTTTACCTGAATCTTAAAAACCATAGTGCTAAATTCTCAGTTCACATTCAGACAGAAGACTATATTTAACACTGTCAGAGTTTTCTGGCAGCAGTTTCAAACTTCTTTTTATAAAAAACAACCTTTACTTTTTACAGAACAAGTATACATTAAAAAAAAAACTTTTTTTTTGTATCAACCAATCGTCTCTATCTGAGCTGTGCTAGTAAATTAAAAGTAGCTTTTTACAAAGTTACTATATAACTTATTTTACAAAGTTACTGTATAACTTATTTTACAAAGTTACTGTATAACTTATTTTACAAAGTTACTGTATAACTTATTTTACAAAGTTACTGTATAACTTATTTTACAAAGTTACTGTATAACTTATTTTTATTTAATAAAATAAACACGTTGGACTTCAAAAGGAAAATAAACAGCGTACAGTAGGTCTCGGTTCGCTCTTGCACGATGTCGATTTACTGTTTATTAACTGAATTGATCTAAATGAAACGTTTATTAATTTATCATTTTTATCTACTTTAACACAGAAAAGGGTTTTGCATAAAACCAAATAATTTTGGTGGAAAAAAAAATAAATGTGTTACTTGATAAAGAACTTTATTAGTACACAAATAATGTCCTAACTATTATTATAAATGAGAAATTGAGTTTGTTTATTTGTTGCGCTTGCAGTCCTTAATTACTTAGCCGATCATCATGGCATACATGTTGTCAGAAACGCACATAAGAGGGAGAGAATTTTTTTTTTACGGTAGCAAAGCCTGTAAAATTATTTAAATGTTAGTATGTTATAAACTTCGATCACACTGACAGCACTGAGTGACGTATTCCGTGGCGTCACCCGCGATCTACACCTCGTTGGAAACTGATGAGACTGATAGACTTAAATACTAGTAGGTACCTAAGAAACAGACAGTGAGTGAAGGACCGTCTAGTTCTACAGCCAGTCTCTCTCCTATATATTAATACGTGAAATATTAATATTAAAACAAATATTACGTGGGAGAGCCATGCTTCGGCACGTATGGGCCGGCTTGACTCCGCTCGATACTACGGCCTCACAGAAAACCGGCTGTGAAACAATGCCTGCATTGCTTTTCGCCGCTGAGTGAGGTTACCGGAGGCCCTAACCCTTCCCTCTCCCCTATTCCCGTCCTTTCCCTCTCCCCCTCTCCTCCCCTCTAATCCCCCTCTCCCGTCCTTCCCCTCTCCCCCTCTCCACCCCTCTAATCCCCTCTCCCGTCTTCCCGATCTTCCTCCCTGTCCCCTACTCCCACCTTAAAGGGCGGTAACGCACTTGTGACTCTTGAGTTACAGGTACTCATGGGCGGCGGTAGGCATTTACCATCAGGTGACCCGTCTGCTCTTTTGCCCCCTATACCATAAAGAAAAAAAAAAAAATTGTACGAATTTAAAAATAAGTTCGTAAACGGAGGTGCGTGAAATTTGGAAGACTTAAATTTTATATTTAGAAGAAGTGCAGAAGACGATAATTTTGAAACAATATGTGTTACCAATTTAAAAATTACGTGAAATTTTTAAATTGGTAACACATATTGTTTAAAAATTTATATGTATTTGGTACGTTAGTTTAAACGACAGTTCAATTTATATTCGCAATTAAATTAAACCAAAAATATAAAATTTAATTAATTATGATCAAATCACCCAAATAATCTTTTGGCAATTAGCATCACGGTGCGAATGACGAAGTTCAAAAAAGACATTCGGTGATTCACACCATGGTGCCAAACAGCCAATTCAAAAAGGCTCCTCGTGCAATTCAGACCGTGGTGTGAATAGTTCGTGGTTTGAAACAAATTCGGCCACCACGAGATCTCTAGTAATAGATAATTTTTGCATTGTTGAATCAACGTCGTCAGTTATATTTACTTATTCTAATGTTTATTTTATAAAAAAAACAATAACTAAACGCAGAGTTCGCGTCATTCTACTCATTTCTGACGAATTTGTCTTTGAATGTGGATTTATAATCTCTGTAATTTCATTAAAGTAGATCTAAAATTCTTTAACACTCACGCCCTTCTGATCACTCACAACGTCCAATATTAATGTTTCACAAATAACAATTAAAAAAGTAAAATAAAACACAAATATGAATATATCAACAGGACTACCTGTAATACTACTTCAAACGCAATTAGTATTTTAGTACCAACCTGTTTATTCAAATTTCTCTTATTCATTCGTTCATCCATTCATTTCACCGATTGTTTTACAAAGCTATTTGCATTTTTATTAACACAACGGTTTAAATGGGAATTTATTTTGTCATAACTCTTTTGTCTACCCAGAGTCGTATTATTGTATATTTGATTTTGATATTAACGTAAAAACGAAATGAAAATAAATAAAAACGGAATTGGTTAAGGATAGTGAAATATTCAGAAAGTATAATGTTCTAGATCTAATATCAGGATATTTCTGCACCGTTGGAGTTCACTATCTATAGCTATACCTATATATATAAGGCCACCATTGTTTGTGCCCTAATAATTACATGGAACTTTGATAAAGCTGATTTCCGTTCCTTGTATTCACAAATAGGGGCCACTGACTGGTCTCCCTTATATATTCTAAATTTAGAAATGAGTTTAAATTATTTTTATGACACTATAAATTCTTTTATCAATGATTGCGTTCCCAGAAAAAAGCGAAGTCGTGTAAGCTCGAGGTACGCTTACCCCGAGTGGTACACTGTTGAAATAATTCGCGACATAAAATTGAAAGCGGCACTTCATAAGCGATATAAATCGAGTCGGCAAAATTGTGATTACGAGGCCTTCGCGCGGTGTAGGGCAGCGGTAAAACATAAAATACTAGTGGCTAAACAACAGTATCAAGACCGCATTCAAAACGAATTCCAGGAAGATCCTAAGTCTTTTTGGAATTACATTAAATCAAAACGAAGTTCAAGGAACCCACAAACGATTTTAAAAGACGGGGTAGTATTGACGGATGAGGAGTCTGTTGGAGAGTTCGCGGATTACTTCCATTCCGTATACAGCACCGAGACACCAAAGCTTGATGTACAAGCAGCGATAGCGGAGGTGGGTAGCGAGAATGCTGGGGCGAGAATACATCTCGACCGACTGCGATTGCCGGAGGTAAGACGCGCGTTACAAAAGCTGAAACCAAAGTGGTCAGTAGGACCTGATGGCATCCCGCCTTATATCTTTAGAGATTGCCGGTCAGTGTTGACTGAGCCATTGCTTCAGATTTATAATGAAGGGTTAAAGGCAATGGTGTTTCCGGATAGGTGGGAGCTAACCCGTGTCATACCAGTACCGAAAGGCGGCTCAGGTTCAAGGGTGGACGAATACAGACCTGTTGCGGTCCAGTCGACCCCAACGAAGGTGTTTGAGTCTGCTATCCACGATAACATACTACTACAAGTCAGCCCGCAGCTTGCAGATGCCCAGCATGGATTTAGACCCCAAAGGAGCACCACTAGTAACCTACTCGCTTATATATCAGAGGTGGTTCCGGTGGTAGATCTAGGGGGTCAAGTTGACGCTGCATACTTCGACTACCGGAAAGCATTTGACCTGGTCAATAATGATGTGCTTTTAAAGAAACTAGCTAGCGTTGGTTTCACTCCCCACTTGCTTAATTTCTTTGCCAGCTATTTGCAAGATAGGCAGCAGTACGTAGAATACGAGGGGCATGTATCAGAGCCATATTTCACCAGGTCCAGCGTAAGTCAGGGGAGCAACCTTGGACCTCTCGAATTCATTATAATGATTAATGATTTACCCGAAGTGGTCATGGATGCGCAATGCTTACTGTTCGCGGACGATCTTAAGCTGTCCCTCCCTATAAACGACTTGGAGGACTGCAAGAGGTTACAGAAAGATATAGATAGGATGGTAACGTGGAGTAAAGATAATCTATTGCAATTTAATACCTCGAAGTGCGTGGCAATCACTTTCTCTCGCTTACGTGCACCCGTCTCTTATAATTATACTGTCGACGGGATGCAGATGGTAAAATTTACAGAGGTTAGGGATTTAGGTGTTCGTCTTAGTGCTGAGCTAAGGTTTCGTGATCACATTGTCAGATGTTGTAAAAAATCTTATAGGAACTTGGGTTTTGTTTTGAGAACAGTTAAGAACTTCAAAAACATAAATACAATCTTAGCTTTGTTTAACGCGTTGGTAAGAAGTCAGCTAGAGAGTAATGCAGTTATTTGGGCTCCGCATGAAGCTAAATATAGCCTCATGTTGAAGCGAGTGCAAAATAAATTTATAAGAATTTTGTATTTGAGATACTATGGAGTATACCCATCGTGTCCATTGATGTATCCCACTTTATTTATTTTGGGTATGGTGGGATATAATGAACTGAGGGTCAGGAGGGAACTTACACTGGTCTTGTACCTATTCAGAACTTAGGGGGGGGATACATAATGGGGACGTGTTACGGCAAGTCAGCCTGTGCGTCCCAGATAGCCGCCTCTGCTGGCGGTGCCGCGCGGGCGCACCAACCTGTTGAGCGAAGCACCGATGACGCGCGCTCTGCGCACTCTCAACATTATTGCAGCAGAGGTAGATCTATTCTATTGCTCACTGAGTGGATTCACAAAGATAGCGTTAAAAATAATTTGTTATTATAAATAAGTAGACTGTGTAACATTATCGCATTAGGAGCAAACCTGTAAAGATAGATGTTTTTAGAAATAAATAAATAAATAAAAAATGTATACTTTAAGGTGTATTTTTTTTCAAAACTTGCATAAATAAAATATTAACTTTAAAGTTTCTTATCATAAGATACTAACGCATCACTATCATAACCTGAAATTTGGAAATAAGTATATTAAATTATACAATATAGGGATATTAAGAAATCGGAACAGCTTTTATATTGTAGATAAGCCCTTATTTAACGCAAAAAATGATTACTTAAAAGAAGAATCAAAAAAATAAAGTCATATAATTACTTGCTTAAACACTTGCATTTGCCAAATGAGTTTGATTACGTGTTATTGCCTCTGCCGATTTATCTTAATACTTTAAACAAGCAATTCTTGTATGTATGTATTTATTTATGTACTTATGTATTTATATTTCGGTTATCTCCGTCTCCCAGGTACTTTATCATAAATCCAGAATTCTTTTCTCATGTTTAATTATATTTTTATTTAAGTTACAAAATGTATGCTTTCTTGTAAATATGTTCAAATTCATAAAATACAAAATCAACCTTCAATCAACCAAACACATTTGGGACTAACTTCTGCTAGAAGCTTTAAAGCTCATGAAAAGTTGATTTGACAGGTATATGTGAAATCATTTATTGATCATGCACCTGTCAATAATTTGAAGCAGCAATAACCATTATTTAGCTAATCAAATGAACCGAATAACGTACAAATACACGTCATAGCAAGTGTTCCAAATAATAGATCGTCAAAATATTAGGGTACGCATGTCTGACTGACAGCGACCAGCGATTAGAGGGCAAGTTTATATATTTATTATATATCGCCACTGAAGTTTTAGCTCAGTGATATCACTAGGCTAAATTTATGACATGTGTAAAGTAAAGGCGTGCTCAGTGTTTAGGAAACGAGGCTTTCCATGCTGATCATTTTACATAGTTGCTGTCGGTATAGGAAGCTAAAATTATTATTATGTTCATATTTATCTACAAATTAGTACAATTTTAAATGGGATATTGTGTATATTAAAAAAATATATAAATCGCTGTTGCGATCTGTTACAGTGACGCCTAGGTTTATTCACATATTAACACTTGTATATACTTGTCACATAAACATGTTTGCGAGCATCATGAATCGACTGATGGACTAACATTATGAGATAACTGAATAAACATTTAATTTATGGTTTGTATAAATACATGTTTGTTTGAAATGTAAATTGTATTGTTCATTTTCCTCCCATCACTATTGTTTCATTATAAAAATAGTGACTATTATATTAAATAAAGTGTAATGTGAGCACCTTGCCATTATTTGTGGTTTTGGCAATTCATGGTTGAATAATTTGATTTTATATACACGTACACAGGAAAAATAATACTCTTGTGAAGGAACGAATGTTATGTTCCTCCAACAAACGTGGAAGTTCCTCAGACTATAGGTGATCATACCTGGCGGCCTGCTGCCCAATGGTGGATATTGGGAACTTGTATATAAACATACTAATCGGCGCAAGAACTTTCATTGCACGATACAGGATAAGCAGTTGCCATTAAGTTCTACTTGTGTTCGCTAGATGGCATTGTAACATGTTCTGCTATTGTATGTGGATGTTGCCACACTAACTATATTAAATAACTAGCAGTTCTCGCGCGGCTTCGCGTTTTCATATTTATATATTTTGCGCTGAACCCTAAAACTTTTTTCAAAATAAAAGTAACCTAAATTACTCCTTATAATACCAGCTATCTGCCAGTGAAAGTCCCGGGAACATCGTTTTACCGGTTCCGGAGATTAGCCGGAACAAACAGAGTGTCAGACTAAATTATTAAAAACCATTTAAAGATTTTAAAGATTTTTGGGCATGGGTATCGTTCCAATAACAAAAAAAGGATTATTTTGACATTACAAAATTATGATGCTAACATAAACATGCGTATAACGGACTAGCCGTACCACGCAGCTTTACTCGCGTTTATAGTCATTGCTTCATTCTTAATGGCCTGTACCCTTGCTCAATGAACACTCTATCCAATATAATTTTGTTTTTTTTTAATCCGACAGGTTCCAGAGAGCAAACAAACAATCGAACATAAAACCTCTTCAGCTTTACGATATTACCAGCAACCTGCTAATGCTAATGTGGTGAACAATGATCGTCATATCATTATACAAATTAACACAAAACAATATGAAACTATATGTATAAACCTTCCTCTTGAATTGTTCTATTTATTGGTGAAAATTTCATTAAAATCCGGTTTAATCCGAAAAAAAAAGTTTTAAAGATTTAAGCGTACAAACGGTGGAAGCCATTTTGTTTTATACTATGTAGACATAATAATTAATATAATATTATAGATACACAATTACGTTTTAGTTCAGTACATAATATATGTAGGTAATTGGTGGAGAATCGACGTGAGAGGTTATAAGCCTTGTCAGCAACAAATTATTATGTTTTGATCCAATAAACATAATATATTTAAATACAGGTGTTGATTTTTATAACATCTTTTTATGCCCTCACAAGTTTTTACAAAGTAGACAGATCGTGATTATCATTGTTACGTTATTGGATAAATTTTATCTCGATAGTGGTCACATTTATTTTTTTTTTTAAATTAAAAAGTTATGAAAAAATACTAAAAAAACTTTTTATCGTGAAACTGAACGAAAGACGAAGTGAGTAAAATAAGTATAAAGCTTTAAAACTTTTAGTTATCAGTTACTTGTTAACTAATTTCTGATTGTTTAAAAGACTGTTTAGTAAAATACAATATCACTAATTTAGGTATTTGGCTCGATTGCTTGTCTGGCGAGGATTCAAAATTAGTAACTTACATTATAGCTAGGAACCTTAGTTATTAAAACTTAATAATGAAAATTTCAATTAATTTTTTTTAAACCAAAAACTAAGACAGAATATGAAAATGATATAAGAAAATCTACTCACAACGTTTGTCTTTTATAGATAGACTACATAATTCTCAGTTGGGTAACTCTCAATTATAGGAAAAAAAAGTGACTTATTATTATTACTAATATTATAAAGCTGAAGAATTTGTTTGTTTGGTTGAACGCGCTAAACCCTTTATCTTTGACAACCATAAGAAACTATAAATGTTACTCTGTCTTTTAAATAACAGTTTCTAAATACTCAACATTGAATTCATAACTGCACTGACATTTCAATAACATAAAAGCATTAAGTTATCTGCCAATTTGTGCTCATGGACACTCGAGTAGACATTAAAATCAAATTTGTATAGCACCACCAATGAAATGAACTCTAGACCGATTCAGAGTCACATGGTTATCTGAATTTGTATAAACACACGGCGAAACATTTGATAAAAACGGTTTTGAAATTATGCGGTTATTTTGTTAATTTGCAAATAAACCCCGACGCGAAAAGTGGGGTGTTATAAGTTTGACGTGCCTGTGTGTATTGATCGAGAGTGTTCTTAGATATATTTCTAAAAAATCTCTTCAGCTCTTTCGTAATTGTTGAAGGGATTTTCGAGTCATTGGGAAATTTTATTTATGTATCATATTACAATATCCTCTTTTTATCCTGTGGAACGCCCCACGGGTCACGTATACCCATATTGACCCATATTTATTATAAGTCATGTATTTTTAATAATCATGTAGTGAGTGTTTAAAAAAGTGGCCAAGTGCGAGTTGATCTCCAGTTAAGAGGGTTCCGTATGAAGAAATGCAAATGTAAGTTTGTATGCAACAATATTGAGAGATTTACTATGTCATTTTAAGACCATAGACTTCTTATGAGTTTTTCTGTAATCTATAAGTATAAAAGGATTTTCGGTATTTTTTTTTCAAATTTTAGGGACCAACAAAGGAGTGTCCTGTCCATTGACGGCCGGAGTATGGGTTTGCCTGACAGATTTATATTTTGGATTTTTTGATGCCCATTATTCCAAAAGATTTCGGAGCTAGCAATTCACATAATAATAATTATAAAAATGCTAACGAAAAAACAAACCATTAAGTAATTAATCACTGTTATCCCATAAATTTGCCATTTGTCAAAACATATTTATTTCCACAGAAAGCAATACGATATATCTGTTAGATACTTATAATAATTGAGATATTGTGTAGGCGAGTCATAAGTAAACATGTACGTGGGGTACGCTGAAAGTCTTGGGTAACTAATTAATAAAACAATTTACATGTAAAGTCATATATTATACTAGCTGACCCGGCACACGTTGTTTTGCCATATTAATTATTTCTAATGAATATTTTGGTAGTCAAATAAAAAATAACTAACTTATTGTGGGGATGGGGTCTATAACTGAAAGAAGAATGGAGCGCTGTGGCCTATTGACGGCCTATAAAAATAACAAAACACCAACCATTCATTTTCTTAATTCAAAGTACTTCATTAACTTAACTGAAATATTTAAAGTTTAACAGTGGGAGAGCCATGCTTCGGCACTTATGGGCCAGCTCGGAAGGAGTGATATCATGGCCTCACAGAAAACCGGCAGTGAAGCAATGCTTCGTTGTACCTCGCCAAGCAAGTGAGGTTACCGGTGGCCCTAACCCTTCCCTCTCTCCATCTCCCCTCCTCTCCCACTCCCACCTTAAAGGCCGGCAAGTCACTTGTGACTCTCGAGTTGTAGGTGCCCATGGGCGGCGGTAGTCACTTACCATCAGGTGACCCGTCTGCTCGTTAACCCCCTATTCCATAAAAAGAAAAGTTTGACATCAACTTGACGGCAATCGATTATTACAATCGATTATAACAATCGCACTTTCTATTTTCACTGGGTTAAATACTTTAACAGAATTGTACCAATGAAAGTAAAAATACTAATATCGCTACTAAAAAACAGGGGTTGATCGTAGAGGGTTGAAAATTCAGGGTTGTATGTATTTTCTAATGCTGTATAATAAAAAAAAATAAAAAATAAAAATTTATCTAAAAATTAAAAAAAAAATTTGGGGTGGACTACCCTTAACATTTAGGGGGATGAAAAATAGATGTTGTCCGATTCTCAGACCTACCGACATGCACCCTATGCACACAAAATTTTATGAGAATCGGTCAAGCCGTTTCGGAGGAGATTAATTCCAAACACCGCGACACGAGAATTTTATATATTAGATTTAACGCTTTTCGAAGTATTCCATTACATTTTAACCACTTTTTCATTCGGTCAAACCATTTTTGAAACCATAAGGACCATTGGTCTAAAGGCATGATGTTCACGTGCTGGTTGAAAGCTATCACGGCCTCTTCCGGCCCCGTAAATGTTATACCTCTTCATCAAATCTTTAATTATTGGGAAAATAAAGAAAAAAATCGCATGGTGCCAGGTCTGGGCTATGTGCGGGATGGGTAACTAGCTCTACCTTTTCAGAAGCTAAAAATGGCTTTGTCTTGTCCGCGGTGTGCACCGAAGCACTGTTATGGTGCAATAGGATGTGACTTCTTAGTCGTTTTTCCCTAACTTTTTCAAAGACACTCGGCAAACAAATGGTGGTGTACCACTCAGCATTTTGTTCCTCAAGTAGGATCGTGCAGGTAAGATTTTTTGATTTTGGCTCATACCAATCCTTAAATGTCCTCGAATCTCCTCATAGGTTATACGCCGGTTTCCTTCAATTAATTGCCTGACAGTAGCCACATTTTCCTCAATGATCACAGTTGAGAGCCGACCTACACGAATATCATCATTGAGAGAAACACGGCCACTATTAAATATAACGAAACGAATACATAATTAGTTGTCTTCTCCTTCTATTATCGTTACTTACGGTAACTTTTTACTTGTTTCGCCTACTGAATGCTTATAAGATTATTGTTCTTAGGCTTATAAAGTATCTCTATGGTTCCTTGACGCGTTCTTGCTCTATGGTCTATCTATCAAAATAGACATTCCATTGCCGCAACTTTATCGTAGTATATTTAAACTCTTTTCGAAAGTAGGTACGTTCATCTCAATTGTGATTTGGAACAACCTAATACTTTATCACTTTTTTAATGCAAAAAGCATATTTTATAAAACTACAATAGTTCTGACAAGTCGTTGGCAATATTTTTCTGAAATGCGTCATTTAAGACTAGAACTTATATTTATTTTTAATATCACTAGAACGTTCACGTTCCAATAAGTTTCCCTTATATTCCACCGTTTAATGATCACCGACACGAAGGCATTTGCATCCGCGGCAAGCGCCTCTCTCTCCGGGGAAATCAACTACGCTCCTATGACAATGCGTGTCACGGGTAAACTATGCGCTCCGACGTTTTATCAAATATCTGATATTAAATAAGTTTTAGTTGGGGATGTATAATTTTGCGTTCAAATTAGACGCTTTGGTTAATGGATATGTTTATTTGTACGATTGTGTGGATGGAGATGGATGTTTATGAGAGGGTGTTTGTGAGTGAGACTGTGTATTTAATACAAATTAAACATTGCCGAATTTTCGTAGGCGGGTGGAATATTTCAACAACAACATCAGGGATGCGGATTCGGTTTTTTTTCAGTAAAAAAAAAATATTTTCGTGAATAAATTTATTTAAATTGGTCTGGATCTTTTTTTATGGTATTAGGGGTAAACGAGCAGACAGGTCACCTGATGGTATGTGACTACCGTCATCCATGGACATCTGCAACTCAAGAGTCACAAGTGCGTTGCCGGACTTTGAGGTGGGAGTAAGCTTTCTTGAAGGTTTTTAGGTCCTATCGGTCCAAATATACCGCAGGTGACAATTATTACCACATATTGGTTGTGCGAGGCAAAAAGTTCCTGGAAAAGCGCACAATGATGGAGTGCCAATCATCTAAGTAATGGGGATGAAAGTTGGATGTAGATATATACTCGTTCAAGGATCTATAGTACAAGCAAAAAAATTTCGACCGTCGTTGCAAGAGTATTTTTATTATACACTAGATATGTAATAAAGATACTCTTGCAATGACGGTCAATTTTTTTTTTTCAGTACTGTTTAAAATACTATCCGTACCAATGTATATTTAAATTCAATTTCACTCCCTGAGGTATAACAAATGTCACAAGTTTTCCTTATTTAGATTAGGGTAGCAAAATAAAGTTGTATATTCATAAAAGTATTGCAATAACTTCTCATTTTTAATTTATATCTTGCTCAAGAATATTTGCTCCAACTTTTCCTTTTTGTTTAACTTTTTTTTCGTTAATTAGTTTTTAAAGTAATTTTTCCAGGAAGTACGCCGGAAATATGAAAGATGAAAGCCGTTTTTCATATTATGGAAATAGTCGGAACGAGAGAAAATGTTTTTAAATAAAATAACTGCTTTGATATCTGATTTGGTTGTAATTTAAATGTACGGTATGATTTAAATCATGACTTAAATTGTTACTGTCGACTGCATTGCCAGCAAACTATTAGTTTAAAAAATTAGTTTATCTAAATATTTTTATTCCATTTTTAAAACCAAAAGTACAAGCTATGTTTAATTTAGGTTAATATGTCCCAAAATATTAACTTACGAAAAAAAAAATTACAAAGTTCCTACAATTGGATAAAATGAAAGAAAAAATATTTACCTTCTTCCTAATTTTATTTGTAATCGTTACAATATGTTTTACTTTCCATTCTACTGTATCATTCGCCATTACACTGCTTACTCTCTTTGGAGCCGTATCGAAAATTTCATCGCTTTAAATTAATTTCCAACTGAAACATCTTTAAGATGATTTCAAAGTACCACAACAAATATTTCTTATTAGGTATCAAACTTGTCTAAAGATTGATAATTAAAGCGAGTAAGTCAATAGATCACAACTTAAATACAAGTTAAGTGTAATTTCAAAACTGGGACTAAAGTTGAACTCGGGGTCTGGTTAATTAATTTTATGTTTCACTTTTGTAAAGTGGAAATCTTTAACAAAGTGGTTTTAAATGTGATTCCATTAATTTTGTGGCACTAGTCTGTTTACATGTACCTCTGTGATGTGTTCACGGGCTTACGAATTTCATGTAGGTTAATGAGGTTTTATTTGAGATCCAGAAGCAGTACTTTTGTCGGAAAAATCGAAAAAAGACGACTCCCGCATTAGGAATTACTCCTGTGTCGCGGGAGACTTTACAAACATATTAACAACGGACACAAAGAACACCCAGACTAGGGTGGGAATCGAACCCACGACCCCTGGCTCAGCAGTCAGGGTCACTAACCACTAGACCAACAGGCCAGTCGTTTAAACAGGCCAGTTTTGTTTAAAGTGAAATTAATAGTTTATAAAATAATTGAAATGAATACAAAAAAGGAGGAGCTTTCTTTTCTTTTTTGTGTGGAAACCCCTTCGGGTCGTCACCTCACCGGGGCTACCAGTGAAGTGGTATGTCGGAATCGAACCGACTGAAACCACACGGTGTTCCGTCATAAATGAGTCTATTGCCAGGAACTCGGGTATACCCTAGGAAGGAAGTCCCCGAGAGCCCTGGCAGACCTTGGCCGCCTCTTAAACAAAAGGCAGCCACCCCCTTGCGTGCGGAGGGCCTTGCCCTCCTTCCGGTTTAGAGAGGCGCGCGCGGAACACGGTGCGCCACCATCTCAGGCCTTCTTCTGCTAGAGTAACGGGCAGCCTCACCCGTTACCCCCAGGCCAGCACTCATGGAAGCCGGAGATCATTTTGCGCTCTCCGGCGCCTGGTGATTATTAAATTATTTAGGAATGATTATGAATGATTAGACATTATCTCATAATACTTATATTGTTTTGGCGTGATGACAATGCCGCATACCGCGAAGATTGGTTCGAGGTGATCCAAGAAAAATATGTATGAAAGGTTTTGGAGGAAGCCTTTACCAGTACAGCATAGTATAGGCTAAGAAAGTAGTTGTATAGAGTTTTATAGATAGTGATTAGATTAAGACAGCGAAGAACCGTTCCTTGTGAGACCTACTATTTGTTGTATTTGTCCTATTCTTGAGAGAGACGGCAATAAAAGAGCCCTTTATCCTTGTTAAAAAAAATAATGCCAACAGCTTGAAAACCGGTACTTAGTTTGAATACCTTCACGTGCTTGTTTGTTGCCAGGATATGTAGGTATGTAATTTTGCTAAGCTATTAGTTGTTAAGTAAACAATAACATATATGGCGGTGTAGGGAGAGCTTATCCGCGTACAGATACAGGTTTGGGTTGTGATCATAGTTTGAATATGTCTGCGTCACTAACGTGTTGGTTTAGTCACAACGTCCTCCAATTGACGGTCCATATTTGCCAATTTCGTCTCACTGTATGACGATTTTATTGGTAATACAGCCACTATTACGTTGTGTGGTAGTTGTAGTTTTATTACTAACATTAATTTGCGATGATAAATTCCCAATAACAGTAAGACTGTCAATCGTTTTCAGATGCATATAGTTAGACTAGAAATAGTACCTCGTACGTTTGGATACAACGAGACTGAAGAAACTAGAAAAGTATAAATATTCACCTCACACACGCCCGTCTGATTCTAAACCAGGCAGAGTCTGGTCACCAGACTACAGATAAACATACTTTAATTATTATGGAATATTTACATATTACACCCAAAAATTTCAAACTTACTCTAGCTTCAATAACTAAGTCTAAGGAAATAAATACAGAAATACGTTAAATTGTTCTTAATCACTATTTGTCGTAACATAGTATTTCCTCATATTCTGAATCTACTTTACGTCTCCTTGCATAATAATGACGAAAAATAAATATATGACCACAGTACAATTTTCTTGAAATTTCAGTGTGTGCTCATGAGGTACAAGTATTATGAATTTATGACTGAAATATTTCGAGTACAAAATGAGTAATATAGTGTATGCTTAAGATAGCTAAGAGTCAAAAAAAGAATGAGTCTTTTTTTTTTCTTTAAAAAATAAATCTTGTAGACGAAACATCGAAGAGTTCAAAATAATATTTCGTTTCTACGAGAGATAATTTTAGAATAACAGGAAGAGTAATCCTTTGCCTTACAAGAAGTATACTCAAGAATGGGACTTAACGAGATCCTCGGACACTCCTTTTATAGCTGGTGGACATAGCCACAACCTTTCCACTACGGCGACGCCTACTATTCAAAAGATATACCGAAAATTCAGGTCGATTAAAGAGTTTTAAGACTTACCTGTGTACTCCTGATGTCCCATTATAAAGCACTGTGTAGTTTTTATCGCTATAAGTCGACCATAAACTGTCTTTAAGCGGCGGTTGTCTACGCTAAAAAAAGGACCGTCAAAGCTGAATAAAATATTAGAAATGAATTTAAGGTACGTGACATTGGAGTGAACTAAACTCCTTAAACTTTCAATGTTTATCCTTCGTTACGCGTCAGTGGACGAGGCGCCTAATGGGTCCGGGAGCAAAAATGAAGCTTTTGTGGATTCAACTCACGGCGGAACGATTTTAAGAGCCCTTCTTTTCGACCATTATCATCCTATTTTTCTTGTACGCCCTTTAACCGTAGCCTTAAAATCTGCAGTTTTTATATTCTTATATCGCACTTTTATGAAATAACTACAGAGGTAGAAAAATAATTTCTGTTAAAAGCATGTTCGTAATACGCTTTCAACAGAAAATATTTAGAAGTTATGGTGGAATAAACGCATACACACATACATGTACCTTGAAAACATTAAAAAGAGTAGAGTAAAATATGAAATATCTAAAATTTAAAATTCTGAACAAATGACTTAGGATTCGTTTGAAATGAATCTCAAGACTCGTATGAAATAGATGATAGTTGCAGCAAGTCTTCAACTGACACACCTGATACTCCTAATTCAGGGAACATGACTCTAAATGAGAATACAAAGAAAGAGGAATCATCTGATGATGATGGCAGTTACCACACTGATGATGTTGATGATGATTACATACCTGACAGAAATATAGATGAGGTATCACCTATATAATGCTAAGAGCGAGTAATAATAAACAAAATAATGAACATTATACTTACTTATGTGAAAGCTTAAATTAGTTAAAACAAGTTAATTAAAAGCCTAATTATTTAAAGAGTCAGAAACTATCAGGCCTAAAAGCAAAAGAGTTAAAAGATGTCATGAATAAAGAATATGAGTCGCTTCTGCAAAAAAAATACATGGACAATACTTACTCCACCAGAATGTAAGAGAGCTATTCCGTGTAAATGGGTCTACAAATTGAACTAATTTAGCTTTGCACCGACTTCAAACAGTTTAAGCCCTAATACATAGCCTTTATAATGTTTCCTATTATTTTAATGTAGTATTTTCAATTAAGTTTGAAATCGATAAATTTTCACTGTTCAGTGCCCTTTCTTACTGCTTTTTGAAGTCAGTTTAACTTATTTTTAGAAGTGTTTATTTTACTGAGTAGTTATGTCATTTAGAATTTAGAACATTACTTGTTGTAATATATTAACTTTAGTTAAGGTGGTAAGATTTTTAGTTTGTCTAACTTGCTGTTCTTGATTGAATAAGGTATAAAAAATATACAAACACCCAAACATTTCTGAAACTTCCTCTTTTTTGAAGTCGGTTAAAAAACTACACACACAAATACTTGCACAACTAATATTGTCGTTGTGTGTTGTCAAACTAATCATATATCCTAAAAAAAAATAATTAGATTGTTACAGTTATTTTCTTGACTAAACATTCAATTAAAATCAAAGTAAACTGTCTAGTTATTTTGAAAAATAGGTATAGTGATTGAATTAGACTGTATAGCGTGACGTAGCCGTGACTACAGGTAAGTAAATCATGTTAATGGTGTTGTAATTCGGATCTATTTTTATTCTATTTATTTTATTCCAATTTTTTTATTATTGTGCTAAAAGATTTATTCTTTATGTTAACTTTTGTATATTGAACAGTATAATTCTGTATTTGATTTAAAGTGACTCCTTTTGCACGACCTTGTAAAAGTTGCTAAAGTTGAAGTTCCTTAAGTAGTTTCCAGATTATGGTTAACGTATAACATTTTGACAACCTATGTAGAATGTTGGCTGCAACATCACAGGTAGCGGGTTCGATTTCAACTGAGTTCAAGTATTTTATCAATGAATATGTCTATTAGCATTCATTGACGGTACTCGCCTGTTCTTCTCCATAGATTAGATTAGATTAGACTGGCCTGTTGGTCTAGTGGTTAGTGACCCTGACTGCTAAGCCAGAGGTAGTGGGTTCGATTCCCACCCAGGACAAATAATTGTGTGAAGAGCACGATCATTTGTTCTGTGTCTGGGTGTAATTTATCTATAATATGTATGTATTTAGAAATATATAAGTATGTTTATCAGCAGTCTGCTTACCATAGTACAGGCTCTGCCTAGTTTGGGATCAGACGGCCGTGTGTGAGATGTGTGGAGTTATTATTATAGGATCTACGTATTGGAACAGGCAACTAGCTTCACGACTGACTTAGTCTGACTGACTCCTACTCCTGACAATTCAAAAATACCTTATTGGTTTAATTGAAATAAATTGTTTTGATTTTATTTGATCTAGATGTTTCTATGTATGCTACTGTGTTTAAAAAAATCTAAAACCGTTAAACCGTAAAACCTACACGTTATGTTTATAGCGCTGAATAATATAACTCGGAATATGAATGATACTTATTACTACATACATCACACAAAAAACACAGCCTTTCCACTTTATGAACCTTATAACTTAAGTATGCTCCTATTTATGAAATGCACGGTCGTTAAACTCAACACAAAGCTAAACATAAGTAAATTAGAGGAACTCGACCATAATGCTAAATGAGTGGTTGTAATGTAAATAAAACCATATTTTTTTGTTAAAGTAACAAAACCTTTGTGTCACTCTCCCGTCCTTGCTAAAATGTGTGACTGGTTTGTGAAAGCCGCGGGAGGGTTAACAAAGACCTTTAAAAAGCCCAACTTATGGCAGCATATTTTTGTTTCTGTGCTGCTTTTGTTTATATTACTTTGCTTAGCAACTCCAAAGAGGTGAAATGTAATAATTTTTAGGGTTCCGTACCTTGAAAGTAAAAAACGGAACCCTTATAGGATCACTTTGTTGTCCGTCTGTCCGAAGGTCTGTCTGTCTGTCAAGACCCTTTTTCTCAGGAACGTTTATGCCGCAAATTTCCACAAATTTTCAACACTCGTAAGGGAATCAAAACCTACAGGGTACTTCCCGTGAACTCAGAATCTTGAAATTTGGTACGAAGCAACTTCTTATAGCACAGATAAAAGAAAAATTGCGAAAACCGTATATTTTTAGTTAAATCATATAATAAAAATATTTTACGGAACCCTCGGTGCGCGAGTCCGACTCGCGCTTGGCCAGTTTTTTTCTGTCTCATTTAACTTTGTTAGAGAGATTCAAAGGAACACTATTTACCATAAATCCTACCCACACTATACACTACATCAGTGGACATTATTTCAGTATATTGTTACTCAATCATTTACAATGTAACTGCAACTAACTTACCTTTTATTGTAACAGATTTTACTAATACATTAAATATAATTACTACATATTATAACAAAGTCCCGCGCCGCACCTGTTTGTCTGTTCGCGATAAACTCAATAACTACCGAAAGGATTTTCATATGGTTTTTTGCATACGGTTTTCACCAATAAACGGAGTGATTCATGAGGAAGGTTTAGGTGTATAATAAATAATGGTTTTTGTGTAAAATGGCTAAAATATGACGTTGATTGTCGAAGATGTCGAAAATAATCAATATATGCTTTGCTACCCGTTCGAAGCCGGGGTCGGGTTGCTAGTTATATAATAAAGCTAAAGAGATTTTTGTTCGATTGTTTATTTAAACGCGCAAATCTCTGGAACTATCAATCGGATTTGAATAATTCTTTTCATATTGGATAAAGTATTAATTGAGGAATATTATATGCATTGTAACATTACGCCGCAACCCTTAAGAGCAGAGCAATGACCATAAACGCACTTCGAACTGTGGGGAACGGTTAGTAAACTATAAACCGGTAGAAAAGAGATGCATATATATAAAAAATAATAGTCTGTTTAAAGTTGACAAGTAAACTATTATTTTCTGTACAAATGGGGTTAAAAAAGTTTCAGGTAGTATTATTTATAGTATTTTCATTCAAAATCAGTACCTTATTATAGAGGATGCCCTGTGCTGGCCTGTATTTATTACTTTACCAACTCAATGTATGTTTCTTTTGTTTCAGGTATGCATTAATATTAAAGATTGGTAACAAATACCTTCCAAAGGCCCGTACTCACAGTCACTTCTTAAAATGGACGTCGTTTCGTTGATACGAGTTGTGTGGTTTGGATTAAGTGTATTTTAGTGTCATTAGTAGGCAATAATTTATTTCTTATTTCAAAATTAAATATACAAAAAAAGGTACAATCTGTCTGTTGCCAGAGAGGCTGGCGATGGCCTCGGGCTCTAGCAAATTTTGACGGTTAAGTTGTTTACAAATCAATAAATAGTTCAAATGTTACAAATACTTCTTTGATAGCATCTTTAGAAGTAGAGTTATTATAAAAATATAATATTCGAGATCTCGGCGTTACATTGGACTTAAAGCTGCACGTCGATCAGCATGTAGACAACATTATTAGTAAAGCATACCAGAAGTACGGCTTCGTCATGACGACATTAAATAATATTAAACGAACTACTACTAACTATTATACAAATCATTAATAACACCTCAGCTAGAATTCGCAGTACCAGTCTGATCTCTCTTCTACAACATTTATGCAAATTGGCTTGAAATTGAGCAAAAAAAATCTAAGATCGATGCATTATGTATAGATGCCACCACTCCAGATTGGCGTTTTCATAGCCGGAGACCCTTAAATGACATAAACTGCTCAGCCTGAAATCCAGATGTAGTCTTCTTAATGTCATGATGTTTAGATTTGACTGTTCCAGTATTTGTATTATATATGCTACATTGTACCAACCGTTATTCTGCGGACATAAGTGTGGATTACACATTTACCTAATTTTGTCATTGTATTTTTATTATAACTATAATTTATTTCCTTATTTTTAGTCTTGTAATTTCACCGGTCCTTGATACATAAAAAATGAAAAAAAAAATACTTTAAGATGATGGGAAAGATTCCTTTACATTAGAAAATTTATGAATAAAAATATAAACTACGTTAAAATTTTGTCACATAAAATGTAATCTAAACTATTTCAAACAAAACCAAAAAACTTATTCACATAGAAAACGTTCGTTGTCAGACAAAGTCCCCCCCTCAAGCTCAAGTAAAAAACAAACTGCAAAACCTGATCTAAAGTTCAAATCTCGAAATTCAAATAAGAACTTCTTATGTGTTTTAAAAAGTCGCGGCCCCAGAGCACTTCTTGTGGCACACCTACTATCAACACTGTGAGATAAGGCGAGAGGAGCGAAGCTTCTACACATTGTTATTCAGAGGCAGTGCCGGGCCGAATTGTCCTCGACACCTACACAAAGAGACGCTTGTGGATTCACTCCCAGTAGTCTTCATTTTATTGTAAATCTGTGACCGCAATGTCGAACGGCCTTTAGGGTTCGCTTGGAGGGTGGGCCGTAATAAAATTATACGCAATCGTGATTGATCGCTACAATTGTTTTAAGCTGTGAAATATTTTATGTAGTTAGCTGTTCTTTTAAATACACTCATAATTCTAATTATACGTAATCGATTTGCAATGATAAAAAGCTTAAATAATTAAAATATAATAAAAAAAATAAAAAGTAAAAGCTAACAAATGAGATTAAACTGCAGTTATGGAATATTTATAATTAATATCATGCAATTATTCTGCAAATTCATCAATATGATGGTTCTATTGATACTTTACTCAATAAAAACAAAAACAAATATTATTTATTTTAGTAAAGTAACTGTTCGATGAGTTTTTAATTTATGATACGAAAAGCGTAGGTACATGAATTAATATAGGTGAGTGGGTTTATTCCAATTAGTAGGTCGCGGTTGTTGCCTTTAGGGTTCCGCCCTTGAGAATATAAATATAAAGCTTCATGAGTTTATCTCTGAACTTTTAAGACCTTTTTAAAAAGCGGTTAGATATTATGTCAAATTATTACACAATACTTCAGATTACAAACTCATTGAGGTGTAAAGTTGAGTACGTAAGAGTTACGGCATTTATGTCATACTCGTAAAAGCCTATATACAAATATTTAGAATATTCTTGCCGACATTGAGTCGTAATATTTAATATAATAGACATCCGTGTGAAAAAAAAAGTTCAATATAAACTAAAATACTTTTGACTCAAAAATCCCTTCAAAGGTTAGAAAAGAGCTGGTGATCTTTGAATAGATGAATTTTATTGAATTGTAGATAAGAACACTCGTGATCAAATCATCTTTCTAATAAAAAGAAACTAAATCAAAATCTGTCTATTCGTTTAGAAGTTATGATGCCACAGACAGACATAGATACACACTGTGTGTATTAAAAAACTAGGTTTTACTATATAAATAAGAAAATAACCTGAAATCTAATAGTTTGTATTAATATTACTTTTGCTAATGTTTTTTTTTTAAATCAATTGCAGTTAGCATTGACATTAGACTAACGTACATATAATAATAATAATAATAATAATAATAATAATGTATTGCATAAAGTTAACCATACAATAGGTAGAAAAACACATAGTTACTTCATTTAACAATAGTATTAGGTAGTATGGAAGTCAGTTATATGAGTCCCCTGATCCTCAAACTAGGATTTCCTGTTTTTCGAGAATCAGTGGTTCCGCATTGCACAGTACGTTAAAAATAATCTTCAGTAATTATTCCTTAGAAATTAAAATGGTTAGGTTGGGCAATGAAGTGGGTCATATGCGTGTTTGTGTGTTGAGTGTATTTTTGTGTGTGTGTGTGTGTGTGTGCGTGTGTGAGTGTGCGTGTGTGTGTGTGGGAGTGTGTGTTTGTTTGGGAGTGTACGTGTGTTTGTCTATAAGTATGTATCTCTACGCCTGTCTTGGCAAACTACAGTAGGTTCTCTGTGTCGTGGTAATCAAGACCGTGTAACCATTGTTTAATTTTAATTTTGACTTTCGGCCTTGTCTGGTGTTGTAGGTTTAGGATCTTATGTAGTTTGTTGTAGATTTTTGCACTAAGATACTCGAAGTTTCTCCTACCAAAGGTTGTCATGCAGTTGACTATAGGACACGGAGGTTTGGGTCTTCTAGCTAAGTTTGTGGGGACGACATCCGTTATATGCACGGTTTTGTGTCGGCGGAGACTAGCTCGTAACATATAAAGCTGCCTAACCGTGAGACATGCCGCGTCTTTATAAAGTTGGTTGGTAGGATATTTGTAGGGTTTCCGAAGCATCACTTTGAGGACCGCTCTCTGAGCACGCTCTAGGTCGATGAACCTAGTCTTGGCAGATCCTCCCCAAATTGGGATGCAGTAGGTGATAATTGATTCGCAAAGTGAGGTATAAACCGCTTTAAGAATAGGAAGGTCAGCAGAATTCCGGAGCTTTTTGACGACGTATATGAATTTCCTGACCCTTGCTGTTAAAATTTGCATATGTTCATACCAGTTTAGGCAATGATCAAGGGTTAACCCCAGATATTTTGTGGAGGAAGTTCTTGTTAAGACGGGACATGAACATGTGGGACTATTGTTTGGACAAGTATGGGCTTTGACTGTAATCGAATCTTCAGAAGGTTGACTAGAAGAATTGATCGCGAAGGTTAGGTAGCTGGTTTTTTCAATATTTAGTGTCAGCAGATTATGCGCAAGCCAGCTGATTGTCAGGCCAAAAGCTCGTTCAGCCGAGATTCTGGTCTCAGACCAAGTCCTACCGTAAACTAGTATGGCAGTGTCATCAGCGTACGAATAGATTTGAGAATTTTGCAATGACATGTTACAAAGATCGTTGAGGTAGATCGAAAAGAGAGTAGGGCCTAAAATGCTTCCTTGGGGAACTCCACACCGCACTGCAACTTCAGTACTGGTATGTGAGCCAATACGAACGCATTGTGTGCGGTCTCTTAAATAATCATTGTAAATTTCCAAGGCATCTCCCCTGACACCAACCGATTCAAGTTTTTTTACTAAAATTGGAATGGAAACTGTGTCGAAGGCCTTGGAGAGGTCAAGAAATATTCCTAGGCATTTCTGTTTACCGTCAATCTTCCGAACAGCAAATTGTGTAAGTGAAGCCACTGCATCCTCAGTAGACAGACCCTTTCTAAAGCCATATTGGTTTTTCGATATAATGTTATTCGCCTCTAGAAAGCTGGTAAGATAATTGTTAAGGACTCTCTCCAAGATCTTCGACAAAGCTGGAAGTATAGATATAGGTCTATAGTTACCCACTTCACTCTTGTCACCCTTTTTAAAGATCGGTATTACTACTGATTTTTTTAAGGCCTTGGGGAATGTGCCAGATCTTATTGCCAGATTGCATATATGAGTTATTACTGGCACCAGGTACATTCTTGCAGATTTCAAAACACTTGTGTGAATGCCATCCCATCCCGTAGCTGTATCCGAACGGAGGCCATTAATAATTCTGTTTATCTCTATTTCGTCTACCTCAACAATGCCTATGGATTTTAACGGTGAGGGATTTGTGAGAGGATCCGGTTTGGGTCTGTGTGTCGGCTTTATTTTACTGGCTAATTCATTACCTATATTAGCAAAGTATCTATTAATATCATTAATTGCCATGGTTTTGTTTTCATATGCATTTAAGAGGTCTGCGGCATTGGGACGTATTTTGATAGTATCAGTCACTGTTTTGATCACCTCCCACGTTTTTTTAGGGTTGTTATTACATTTTGCAAATTCAGATCTCTCATAATCACATTTGAGTGTTCTGAGCAGATTGTTGCAAAAGTTACGATAACGCTTATATGTAATTTTGAGGATAGTATTATTTGGTTGTTTTTTAAGCTCCAGGTGCATGTTGTCTCGATTACGTATGCATCTAAGTAACCCAGGTGTTATCCATGGTTTTATTATTCGAGACTTACGGGGGACTTTAACGGTTTTAGTATGCATTGCAATGGTAGATTTAAGGGTATGAATGAATAGATCAGTCGCTACATTTACTTCATTCTCAGAAAGAATAATAGAGAAATCAGTCTTTTCAATGTCATTAATAATAGCACTCATATCAACACGGTTAATTTCACTATTTAACTTAGGGGTAGTTCGAGTCAGACTGAGGCTTAGCAACACGGGATAGTGATCAGTTATAGAAGATTCAATTACTAATGTTGTAGCAGAGCTGTGTGTTTTAAGTAATACATGATCCAAACAATTGCTTAATCTAGTGGGAAACTGATGTGTTGGTAAGAGGCCATGTGAAGCTGCAAGATTTAGGTATTCGTTGGCGCGGTTGTCTGAGCTACTCATTTTAATATCTAGGTTTAAGTCACCCAGCAATATAATGTTTTTATAAGTCGATAGTTCCGATAAAATATGATTAAAGCTGTCAAGGAAATTATCTATTTTCTTGTAGGAAGGTGGTCTATATAAAGCTATGATTACAGTTTTGTTATCTAGCTTGCAGACAAGACAGTTAGATTCTTGAAATGAAGGTTCGTAGACCTCGTAATTTTTGAGACTATTCTTAACATACATAACTATCCCCTCGTTCTGACTGTGCACCTCATTCGTTGCAAAGTTCGTATATCCATCCAATACTGGCAAAGTGGAAGTCTTAGATAACCAGCATTCTGTCAGTATTAGTATGTCACAGCTGAATTCAAGAGAGCATAATAATAGTTTAAATTCATCAAAGTTCTTTTTGATACTTCGTATGTTGAGGTGTATGACTGTGAGTGATTTATTCAGTGAATTAAGGTGTTTCCTACATTGTTGTGCCCTACAGATATGTGATTTAGTTGTAGATAAACTATCCAATTCAATTGTATTAGCCATTTGAAAAAGAAGAAATCATTACACAATTATATGACATGTAATTCACGGGTACGAGAGCCTTTTCAATTTTTAGTTGTGTAGTATCAACTAGATTTAAGATAGATGAATTTATCCCCAATGAAGGTTTAATGTTGTTATTGTTGTGCATTCTCTGTTTTGATTTTATGTGTAAGTTGTAAGCGTGTTGCCTGGAAAGCGTGAGTTCTTTATAGTATGTGTAGCTGGTGAGGGTATGTATAAGAGTATTATTTAAGTTAATTATTATATAAGTAGACAATAGTAAATATGATGGAAATAACAGTATAGAAAGACTTAAGACTAGTCACATTTTTTTCAGTAAGTTGATTAAACATTGTTATATAGAATATATATAGAAGTTTAGTTAGTTTTTTAGATTGCAGATTTTTATTCATATTTTTTTCAAGACCTAATTTAATTAGAGTCTTCATTCCAACGGTAGTTGAATTATGTTTTACGCAACCTTCTAAAGAGAGTTTATTGTTATTGATTTTTAATAGTATTTAAAAAGTTACAGGTAACTTTAGAGCTTAGATTGAGTTAACAAAGTGAAAACCTGGACAAAGGAAAGTTTTATGGCGTTTTATTAAAAAATATTGGAATTTACTTTTAGATAAAATAATTATATAAATGAGGTGAGTTAATAATTGGTTACCCGACGTTTTAATTGAATTGCAGCGATCAGGTGGACACATAAATATTACCGATTGAATCCTGATTTACTCATCTAAAATGCATAAGTAACGAAAATTTATAAAAAAATAAGCTTAACACAACACTGTATAAAGTAGAATGTAGTACAGAGAACGTTAAGCTCTAAAAATTAACGAATAACCTGACTGTGAAAGTATTTCACTGGAATCTGAACTTGTTTTTTCCTTTTATCCATACTTTAATACGAACATTAGCCGTTATAGTTGAAACTAATTCTCGCATACCTAGATAGCCGACATTTTTGCTATAAAAGCAGAAATTTTTCTCAACCCTCCTTTTGTGCGGCCAAGGGATTATTTTGATAATAATTTACTGTTCTTGTTGGTAATATTGTTCGAGTAAATCCTTTTAGTGCCACTATTTCTTTATTTTCACTTTTTATTTTCCCGGAGCATTCAAATAGAAACGGCTTGTGAGTGGGATCGCTTTATTTCTGAAACACTTATAACTTTTGTGGATTTATGGTCTGGTAATGGATTACTTTTGGCTTTTTCTTTCTACTTCAGGTTTTGTGTTATAGTTTTATGTAATGTATATACAATTAACCTGTACCTTTCTGAAATTATAGGTATATTGCAATCACAATTTTTAGCACTTAAATAAACACTATGAGGTTGATTGAAAGTTTTATTTCGTTATATACGTTTAGCTTTCTTGATGCTGCTAGCAACGTAACAGAAATGTAGTTGATTTATACTTCTAATTTTAGGGAGGTAACGTGAAGAAAAGTGCGAAAAAAAGGCGAAAACTTATATTCTCGCATGAATTACGTAAGAATGCTAAGCGAGGTATATGAGCCTGAGGGCGCTGAATTGGGAGGTTTTGACCTAGAGTTTAGAATATGTAATTAATAGTGACTGTTACGGATATTACTGCATTATAATGTATGAACAAAATTATGTACTAATAAATTGTACGGCATATAGAAATTAAATAATATTAAATGTAAATTATTAAATAACTCTGAATTAATTTGCATTTAGATCCGTATTTCGTTTAAGTTCATTTATGGAATAGTAAAGATTTAATTTAAAAGAAAAGAGTAACTAACAATTAAAACTTGACAAAAAAACTTGACGATGATAAAAAACACAATTTGATGACAACCTAAACACAGAAAATTTAAGAAATAAAATACGAAAAAGTTAAACACTTAATACAAAAGCGAAAAGAACACAATCTTCGTTAAAGTTTACACAAAAAAATATAACAAACTTGAGTCGAGTATAAAAGGGCCACTAAAATCACGACCCTCAAACAGTGAGGGTAAGGGGGTGGCAGTAAACGACAAGCGATAAAGGGTAACACTTAAAGTTTATAAGCCGTAAAACTTAGTCACTGCATTTTGTTACAGTGTAAAATTATTTGATTTATGTACATAGTAAACTATGATTTGCATTTGTTTTACCAATCATTTCTGCATAGCGAATGAGACTAGAGGGATAAGTGTTAAAGTCTGACACTCAGAATATTACACATCACACATTACACAATCACTGACCCAAACTAAGCATAGCTTTGACTATGGATTCTAGAACATGGATAAACATACTAATATAATTTTTTTCGTAAATAAATACATATTATTCTAATACCATTGGTAAAATACACATAATATTCTTATAAATTCTTATAAAAATTGCACCCAGGGAAACAAATCTGAGATCACTGACCTTGCAGACGAATGGTGTACCACCACGCCATCGTCATCAAACAGTTGAAGAAACATATTTTATGCATGTACTAGCAACTCGCCCCGGCTTTGCACGGGTACAAATTATACACCTAAACCTACCTCATGAATTAATCTATCTATTAGTGAAAACCGCATAAAAATCCGTTCAGTAGTTTTTCAGTTTATCGCGAACAGACAGACAATGTTTATGTAGGTAAGGACTACATAAACATTAAAAAAAATTGTAGAAATCATAACCAGACTGTCAAATATTATTGGTGACTTACACAAACACTTATTTGATGAAGTCGTCGAGCCCATAAGATATAATGCAGCACCAGTTAGTAAAAAGTCTAATTATACCCTTGACTATGGGATATTGTAAGAGATTTTTAATCTATAGAAAGCCAAATATGAGGGACCTTTTCTTTGTACAAACAATTCACCATCATCACACAATAATGTACCAAATTCTATAATTACAATTTAATACTTACTACTAAATAAAACAGAATCATTGATTTTAAATCCAACTTTAATTTACCTAAAAACGACTGGAAACACTCCATAACAATTGTTCAGCCGTTACAGAACGATAAAACTAAAGGGGTTCCGCAAGGCCCAATGTAGGGTCCCAACTAACTACTGGTTGTATCAGTGTTAATTGCCGTCTAATTGGCCCTTCTAAGCCTCCCACTGAAGGTAATAGATGACGTAATTGGCTTGTTGAGGATAAATTCTGTTAATTGTTCTGAAAACATGAAAAAACATTGCTGAGATACTGTTTTCAAATTAGTTGTTAAGGATATATTTTGAAAAATGGTTTAATTATATTTTAACCCCCGAAGCGATAACCAGGGTGTTATAAGTTCAATGTGTGTATCAGTGTGACTGTCTGTGGTATCATAGCTCCCAAACGGATGGACCGATTCGGATTAGTTTTTTTTTTGTTTTGCTGCGACTTCCACATACAGCAAACGTCAACATCGTCAAGCGAAGACGACCTGAACTACGTAGTAACTACTAATCCTGCATCGCGCTGACAAACAAACATTGATGAAATCATGCATCAATGCTTGTTTGTTTGTTCGTATTTTATGCGCTCGTACCGTTCATACGATTATCAAGAAAATTTTGCATACACGTTTTAAGGGAGACAGAGAAGAGCATAGGGTACCTTTCATCCAGAAAAGAAATACTGTTCTCTAGAGATGGAAACATTACTTATACGCGAGCGAAGCCGCGGGCAAAAGCTAGTATTACATAAAAGTAATAATAAGTAAGTATTGTAGTACAGAACGGTTGAATAAAATCAAATAATACCACTACATATTATAAAACAAAGTCCCCCACTGCGTCTGTCTATCTTGTCTGTTCGCGATAAACTGAAAAACTACTGAACGAATTTTGCATGCAGTTTTCACCAAAAGACAGAGTGATTCATGAGGAAGGTTTAGATATATAAATTGTTAACGTTTTGTGCAAATTAGTTGAAATATGATCATGATTGTTGAATATGTTGATTAATAAATATTAATAAAAACCTTTTTTATTTCCTTTAGTTACACGTCTGGAGTCTTGATTTAAAGTATCACAATGCGCCTCAGAACACCTAAATCGTTTCAAGTATGCCTATAAAATTTGAAGAATTTCCTCGATTTCTCCAGGATCCCATCATCAGATCCTGACCTAAAGACCATGGGACCACCTGGGCAGTATAACCCTTTCATATAAAAGAAGAGTTTTTCAAATTGGTCCATTCGTCTTTGAGTAATCAGTGAATGTTCACTGATTACTCAAAGACGAAACATGAAAAAAAAAATATATACAGTGCAAAATAGAACCTCCTCCTTTTTTGAAGTCGGTTAAATATACATTAATATTGAGTTGCTTGTTTGACTACAAAATTCGTTGTAACTGTTTGAAAATATTTATCAAAATATGGCAATATTCGAAACTACGTTAAATGTCAGAATACAATTAGGAAATAAAATAATATATTCCAGTGTTTCAAGTGCGTTCGAGAAACAGAAATGCAATACTAACCCACTAGCTAGTTTAATTAAAACTCGTAATATCAGCGAACTAAAATATTTGGTCCAAAGCTTTCAGGAGTTATGCCATACAATAAATATTACTAGAATGTTCCAAATTAAATTATGAAAACTGTAATTTGGTTTTTTTTTAAATGTTAAACGAAAATCAATGAAAGTAGTTCAGCCTTTCACGAATGAAAGACAAAATGAAACATAAAAGCATCAAGTGCAGACATGCATAAGATATCGTTTCCTTAACACGAGAGCTATAGAATCGTAATGCGACATGCGACAGACGCCGATACAAGTGAATAAGTAGCTCGTACTCAAAACGATTTGCTCCGCACCCGGTCCAACGATCGGAAACTATTCAGAGGCAATTTGTGAATCCTGTTAACGCGGCAATGTATAACAACACATTCGATTATGTGTCAGTAGCCTGCAGTATATTTTCAATTCAAGATTATTAGTTTTAAGGCCTATATTCGTTTGTTTTTATCTCAAATGATAATTTATATTGCTCCCTTTAAGACTACAGTAATGAGGCTTCTTTTATTTTCACGAGAAGTTTTAATTGTGTTATAAAAAGATAATTTCCCTTTTTTGCATTTCCTTGATTGTTAAAATTTATAATGTCCACGATTAATTTAATGTGAACGAATAAAGTAAGGGTGTAAACTTAATTATCACTCTCTGTTTAAAGGGACATATAATAAATATTTCGTAATATTACTGTGCGTAATTGACAAACATTAGTGAAATAGTTAATATTAGAATAATGTAGAGCTAACGTATATTTTATTGGTTAATTGCTTAATATTTTGCATTTAACATTGTTTCACGACCTTTTTCGCGATATTTGTATACACTGGTTGATATAAAATGCTATTTCTGTGAAGGACCTGTATGTATAAGCAATTTCCATTGTGCCATGAGTTTTATGTTTTGCCAACTTTTTCGTATGTGAGCTGAAAATTAAGAAATCATTGATATTTGACACGCGTTAAAATGACAGACATAACTTTACAGAAATAAAATCGAATGTTGCCAAAGTATGTTACAATCAAAAAAATCCCTAAATATTTGACCTGAGTAAGAACATTACCAAAAGACATTCCAATGTTCATGATAGGACGGAAATCGAACAGACCAATGACACTGGTGTCACGGGGAAAATGAAATTGCTTTGAAACCGATTTACTTAATTGGAAGGTGCAGTACTTACTGCTCGAAAGGACAATCAGTTTATTGCGTAACAATGATTTTGTGTCGAAGAAGTAATTTTCAGGTTTATGCTACAATGTGATTCAACATTTGTATAAAAAAGAAATGAAGAGACTAATAGTAATAACAATTATAGACTTACAACTAGAAAATAATTACGCTTAAAAATTCCTAGGACCTTCGAATAAAATAAATGAGCATTGTACATAACTTTTCGATGCTTTTCAGTAAAAAATTATTTTAGGTCTAGCATAATCGTAATAAAAGTAAACTGTAACTAAAAAATGTTGACCCATCTCGAGGTTTTTCCGTCTAAAGATCAGAAGATCATGCAATTTATAAATTGTTTAGCTTATAATAAGAGAAAGGGTACACAGATATAAATATGGTCATGGTACAATTAGGAGTTTTATTACAGGCATTTTGGTATTTTATTTCCGTTTATTTAAACACTTAACATGCATGTTTGTATGCGAAGCATTATATAGCCGGTTTAAATGCCTTACGCGATCGTTTTTTTGTCATAATTGCAACTGGTATGAAAAATAAAACTATATTAAATAAATAAATATGCCTATACTCCCAAAGGGGTAGGCTGAGGCGTGTTAGTCACCCATATTTTGCCAACTATAATTTGATCCCACTTTGACGTACATAATTGGGGTAAATCTATTGCCATCAACCGGGCAACCGGGCTTTGGGTGTTCTAAATCGAAAATTTGGTAGTATAAAAGGGATAATTAGTTATGAAGGGCAATGGAAAAAAGAGAAATGGCTTATATGGATGGGTTGGGAATTGTATGCAACAGCTCGAGCTGGACCTCTGAGCGTCATCACTTTATTCTAAAATAGGCAATAAATCTTCACATAACATTTTGAAAATAATAATTTTTTACATTGATCATTTGAATTACAAATGATATTAAATCACAGTTTTATGAAATCGATGAAAAATCGGAGGAGGTTTTCATGACAACCTGTATATTTCTTGCTTATCACTATATACTTTATTTTATAATCCCATATCACCTTATGTATTTTTTAAAGATTTTGAAAACGTTTACAAAAAACAGCTACCAAACTTACTGTTATCAGATACACTTTACAATATTACGTGAATACAAATGAAATTAAATAACAACGCTATTACCTTAAAATACGCTTATATAATTGTTAGTATATCGTCTTATAATATAATAATATTCACAATTTTCACCGTTGTCTAACCATCACTCAAAAACAAGTTCGACTGGCCTGTTGGTCTAGTGGTTAGTGACCCTGACTGCTGAGCCAGAGGTCGTGGGTTCGATTTCCATCTGAGTCTGGGTGTTCTTTGTGTCCGTTGTTTGTATGTTTGTAAAGTCCCCCGCGACACTGGTGTAAAACCTAATGCGGGAGTTGTCTTTTAAAAAAAGAAAAAAATAAAAAAAGTAGTCATCAGTATCATCAGTAGTAGTAATATTTAAATGATTTATGCTATCTTAGTTCACATTCATACTCAAGTTTTATTGTATTTTCGCTAACATGTCATGATAGAGCGATACAGACATATGCGTATCGTTCCGTCCATGTCACGTCTGGCTGTCGTCTTTGAAACATCGTATGTATATGTATTTGTGAATTTAACTCGTAAAACATTTTTTTTATTTCATAATGTTGTACAAGAACATTGGCCTTTATTAACTGTAAAAACATATTTTGCAACACTATATTAATCACTTTTTATTACTTTTTATTGTTATTGTTAGTTACACATAACAGATCAATATTTTAGGATACTGCTTGCCCTAGATATCTTTGTCATAGTGACTATGGGAATAATTATGCTTTCCAGGTATACCTATGCAAAAATGTAGTCTTTTATTAGTTAGCGAAGGTTATGAGAAAATAAGGAGAGGGTGCAATAGGAGTTTGCGATAAGGCATAAGAAGGCCCTAGCAGACTCTAGAGTTGTCAGGAGACTTCTCTAAATATTTCTTAATCTGGTCTGTATGTGAAGTTTTCTGTTTTGTATTCAAACACTTTACTTTCGATACTTTTAAACTGCTCCTTTCCTAAAAACATATAACAATTAATACTTGTTTAACTAATTATAATGAAACTGAATGTACCTAGGACTTAATTCCTGCAAAAAGTCTCCGAATAAAGGGTAAAATTCTTACCGCGTTAAATGTCTAAAGTCTATACAAATATTCATTACCAAAGTCAATAGGAATCACAAAGATCGAGTCGCTATAATCTACTAATACCTTTGATCGAGTGACGCTACAGTGATTCCAAGATCGTGATCCCGAAGACGACAATACAACCCTTTGTAACAAGGCAGCAAAGGCTAATAGATCTTTTGATTCGTCGGCTCGTTTAGGTGACGTGAACGTATCTTGGATTGACAGTAGACGAATTGTTTGTCAACTGGTTTGTTTCAATGTAAATTTTCTCTTAAACGGGAATAGGAAGGATATGACGTGTCAATGTGTTTATTGTTTAGGTTGAAATATTTTTTTATTATTAAGATAAGGAGGTATAAGCGCTGGCCACGCTGATGTTTTTAGGTAAATGCAATAATAAATACTTTAAAAAACAAAATACTCTACATAATTAAAAATAACATTGACTAATGTTTAGCGTATTTATAAGAAAATGGGATATTGGCAATAATTTGAAAAATTATGAAGGTTTTGGAAATATTTTTGCGAATCCCGATAAGTAAGTAAAATGTTATACTTATGTTACTCCAAACAGACATTCCTTTCTCTAAAAATGCATATTTATCATTATCACTTCAGACACGAAACGTTATAATAATATCCATTGCTAGGTTGCCTAGCTACATTCAAATAAATAAATTAAACATTAATTCATGAAAACCTTTACGCCGATGATTTGTTGCCCTACAAAATATTGCTGACCATAGATCAATGGTGCAGTTATAATAATTTAAATTGGCTTTCTTATAGAACAGACCCAATGCCCTGGAAACGAACAATTTAGAACGTCGCAATGACTCACCAAACGATATTTTTCTCTTTCAATTGCGTTCAAACGTCATGAACATCTGATCCCATTGAAAACAACTTATAAAATCCACGGATGACTTTGAAATTATCACAATGAGCCTGGAAAATAGGCTCAAATTATTTATCTTATACAAAAATGTTCTTTGAAGATAGCAATATAAGGTAGGTTTTTGACTGCGCAGATTAGGGTTATTGTATTTATAAGCCTTAATACTTTTTTGGAATAACAAAAAGTGTTTGCCTAAAGGGGAGATTGGGCCCTCGACTCGTTGATAACGGTATCAATTACAGTTATTAATTTTGCATTTCAGCCGTGTCCGTTGTTTCCTGGCTTCCTCTCTAAATAATAATCATTATCTTTTGGGTAAACAGTGGGTCCAGGAAATGAACCTTTCATTGATTCAGATTTCGAGTCTTGCTTTTTTGAAAATATTGTTTCCATTACATTGGTAAAATAAACAGTCTTTGGAGCCAAGATGGTTTTAAGGAAGGCTTTGATTATGTTTTATTTTTCTGGCCATGGTTCCTGGATTACTTAATTATGTATTTATAAGGGAATTAACGCAATCACGAAACAGGTATTACATACTCGTATTGCCTGACGTTTCGACCAGGTTGCACTGGCCGTGGTCACAGGCTGTGTAAGTAACGTATGTGTCTTGACGAATTCTTACGTACACAATGCATGTATACGGAAAATTTTGTTTGACTTACATATATACGATTTTTACGGCACGGCCTCACAGAGAAACCGGCAGTGAAACAATCCTTTGATTGCTTTTCGCCGCGTGAGTGAGGTTACCGGAGGCTCTAACCCTTCCCTCTCCCCTATTCCAGTCCTTCCCCTCTCCCCTTCTCCTCCCCTCTAATCCCTTTCTCCCGCCTTCCCGCTCTTCCCCCCTCTTCCCCTATTCCCACCTTTAAGGGCGGCAACGCACTTGTGACTCTTGAGTTACAGGTGCCCATGGGCGGCGGTAATCATTTACTATCAGATGACCCGTCTGCTCGTTTGTCCCCTTTACCATAAAAAAAAAATAGATATAATAATAATTATGTGTACGTACGGGAATGGCCTGACAGCTTGTGACCACGGCCCGTGCAGCCTGGTCGAAATGTCAGGCAATTCTAAGGTAAGGAATACCTATTACATGACCGTGATTGACGTGTGATATCTGGATATATTGTTATTTAAGTAAGGTCTTCAAGTTCCTTCATGATACACATTAAAAATGTCTAAGGTCATTTGAAGATTTGAGAGTGGAGATGCCACTACATTCCACAAAATTGCTTGTGGAATGCGTTACTAGTCAACATGAAGCGAGCACAATCAATAACCATTTTTAAAAAAATCGTTCATAAATATTATTTATCACTTTAGTTTAATGATTTCCGTATTAAGGTGTGCTGTTTATAAATGTACATATATGTTTATGTATGTTTTGTATTGTACAAAAAATATACAGAATATCTATTAGTTTTTATATTTACTAAGTAGTCATCCTCCGTGCCTTTTCCCAACTAAGTTGGGGTCGGCTTTCAGTCTAACTACGATACGGCCGAACTTTGATATTTTACGTGAAGCGACTGCCATCAGACCTCCACAACCCGAGTACTAGGCGATATCGAAGTTCTGTAGTTAGACCAGGTTGTCGGACTTTTTAGGGCTCCAACTACCCGTAACGAATGCCACAGATGTTTGTATGGCACCCGGGACCGACGGTTTAACGTGCTCTCCGAGGCACGGAGGGGTCTCAATGTGTTAAGAATGGTCACCCATCCTAGACTGACCTGGCTAGTATTACTTAACTTTGTAATATGCTAACCTACTCGGTTACCACTTATATTTACTAAGTAGTAAACACCTCTTTCCGAGTTATATTGCTCCATCTTAAGGTTACCTGGAAGAGATTGCATTTAGCAATTAGGCCACCTTTTGTACATTATCTGCCTGACACATGTATACTCGTAAATACGAGTATACATGTGTCATGATCTTAGATAGATAGATAACACTTTACTTGTCCACCATTGTTACAGTCGAATTATCATATTACGATCATTCTACTGTAACAATGGTGGACAAGTAAAGTGTTATCTATCTATCTAAGATCATGTATATTAGATAGCATCTCTTGCATCTAAACCATTGAGTACAAATTAGCGTATTATCTTGCGTATAGGAATTGCAATTCATCAAAGTGGGATCAAGAAGAAGAGAAATCGTATAGGTAATCAATGTGGGATAATCCAGAAAATGTGCGGGATTTAAAACATTACTGAATTGCAATCCTTATTTTGTTCTTACCACGATCTGTGCACAAGACATTTGACGACATTTGTTTTATTTACCCGTAATTTATGTTAAGTCTACATAATATATCACAACACTGATCGCTAGCTACTCGATATTTATCTTATTCTGGGTGATCACTATCACGTTTGCTGTGATATGCCCGTTAAGGTCATTTAAAGTAGTAAATTTGCCACTGTTACTGTGTCGTGTGTTGTTTATTTCATGCTCATATAGGAAAAATAATTTGTGTCAAAATCACAGATAAATGATCTTCGCGGAAGTCCAGCTTTTAAAAAGAAGACTGGGGTTACGGTGTCATCATTTATTTTACTGTTAGTTGAATTTTTTTATTAATTGCGTATTTTAATATTTGTTTGTTGCGTTCGAACATTCATAGGTGTCACTAAAACATTATCTTAATAGTTCCCATATCAAAAGACCTAACCACAGCAGCGGCGTTTGCTAGCCTAGCATTCATTATTATTATTAATCTCGTTTTCAAGATAACTAAAAAAAAACTATACACATATAAATAATACTGGCTTTGTTAAGTAAAAACTTTTGCAGGAATTTCTGATATGTCTTAACATAAAGAGAGGTTCGTCAAACCAGGCTAGTTCATGCCTCGTGGCCAGAGCCTGCCATCATACCTAACCATAACCGACAGGTTAACGAATAGCAGGCATGTCATCTACTTTTGACTGATTTTGTTAGTTAAAAGTACTTTAAAACGTTAAGAGTTTTGACTGTAACATATAGCTTGGATTCAGTATCAGTAGCTAGCAGTATGTAGTTAGATTTATCATTGTTGAATTATTAATTATTGCATGTGGATATCGTCACATTCTCTGTATGTGAAATAAAATTTATACATAGAGTAAAATTGTTCTCATCATAAAATTATTATCATCTTACTTGAAGGTGTCTCGTGTGTATAATATTGAATTAGATGTTCTCACCCCCGTCAACATCACATTACAGTGGTAGTTGCCAACCCTTTTTATTTTACACACCTCATTTGTTCTCTGCAAAATTATTGTTTTGGGTCGAGCAGCTCCGATATAAAATATTTTTTATAAATTTGTATTCTTGTGAAACGGGAATATTTAATGCTGTTAAGATTTAGCAATTCTCTAGACTCGTTGCCACTTTTGTTGCTCGGAGTATACCACGAGGAGGTTTAGTAGCCAGGCATCTCAGAATTTGTTGAACGACTTTTCAGTTGCCATTATTATGTTTTTTAAATGAATGATCCATAATCATTTAATTTGAGCCCAAAATTCTTTATATCAAACGTTGATATGAAGAATTTTTCACCCGATTCATTTATCTCTTCTTGGATATTTTTCCAATCTTGATACTTTCCACTTTTAACTTCTTCAATACTGTATTCAGTCTCATATTTTTTTCACTCTATAAAAAAATCTGTCAGAAACTTTACTCATTCTGTAATGTATAAATCATTTTAACCTCATACGTCATTCAATTTAATCACCTGTATGCACACACTTCAATGTAAGAGAGTAGCTTTAATACATTTTGCAGGTGCATTTGTACCCAATATTTGTTTCACCATGAATGTCATGTCACATCAATCAATCACAGCACATTTGCACTAGCTAGACATAACTCAAAATTCTCCTTTACCCCACTTACAAATTTATTCACCCCTTAGCAATCACTCGTATACACAATTCGGGCCCGAAGTGTAATCATTTCACAATCAACGTCCGTACAATTATCTGTACGTCGCTAACGATGCCAGGCTGTTTGGTTGCTCATTCCAACGGTTGTATTATACTCAGCTTGTACTAATGATGCTTCAATATAATCATGTAAGGTAAATGAAGAAATTATTAGATTGTATCACCAGTTATGATAAAATTATTCATACATTTTGGTTACTTAACCAAATTACAAAACAAATGTTGTTTGAATTACTGAAATACATAAGCATATTCTTTGGGAAAAATTTATAGGTCTAGTTTAAAGGAAAGTTAAAGGAAGGGTAAGAGAAAATCTCACCCTGCAGACAAGGGTGATTTCTAAAAGGACTATAACTATGATTTTACCTACTGTTTAATAAGATTCATAGTATAAAGAAATCAGAAAAAAACAGTAAAATTAGTGTAAACTGTATTTCCGGACCGATACGACCTTCAAATTTTCATGAAAGAGCGTACTTGCATTTCAAAGGCCAGCAACGCACTTGTGACTCTTGAGTTGCAGATGTCCATGGGTGACGGTAGTCACTTACCATCAGGTGACCCGTCTGCTCGTTTGCCCTCTATAATATAAAAAAAACTGTCTTGCTCTTCTCGCTATATGTACATTAGTGCTTGCCCTTTCACTTCTCATTTCCCTTGGGATATTAGAAACTTATCAAGATAAACAACTACTGGCTTTTTTTAATGTTTATCCCGATGGAATCATAAACACATCCAATCCGGGATCAGGGGAAGGGATCTCAGATCCCGGATTGGATGTGTTTTGGATTCCAATCATGGTGAAGGCACCATATCATAACACAACTTAATGCTTCTTTAAAAATATATATTAATATATATTGTGCGGCGTTAGAACAAAATACCTAACAGTGTTTCGCAATACAAAAAGAAACGACGAATCTTAGTAAATAAGGAAATCTTACTGAGTTCATACCCGAGGTTCGCATAAACAAGTTTTAAATCCCAAAGCAGCTTTTTTCTCTTAACCCAGTAATTGGTTTATACAGGCGTTCAATATTCACGATAATTTGAGCAGCTAGAAAGTTTTTCTAAGAATGAACACTAACTTAAAGCACTAAAAGGTTTGATCCGATCCGTTTGTTTAACGTAACGTTAACTCCAACGGTCATAAATTGTAGACGGATAGTTTTTTTGTAGTTTTGTCCCGTTAGTGTAGCATCTATCAATGAATCAATCAATTCATGTATCCCTTGGTCACAGTCAGTCAGTCTTTTAGCTTTTTGCTAAATGAAAGGTACCTTATATCCGTTTCTGACTTGAAAACTTGTAACGAACAAACAACTCACACTTGCATTATATTAATAAGTCAGGATCAATCAGGATGCCCGCGATTTCGTTTGGGTGGATATTGTGGTAAAATCTATTCCGCGGTACATTTTTTCGGGATAAAAAGTAGCACTATCTTATTTTATTATTTTAACAATATTCTATTTCAGAAAATAATCCATCTCTGTGTCAATTTTCATCTTTATCCGTTCAGCCGTTTTTGCGTGAAAGAATAACAAGCATCCATCCATCCATTGACTGGCCTGTTGGTCTAGTGGTTAGTGACCTTGACTGCTAAGCCAGAGGTCGTGGGTTCGATTCCCACCCAGAACAAGTAGTTGTGTGATGAGCACGATAATTTGTTCTGTGTCTGGGTGTAATTTATCTATAATATGTATGTATTTAGAAATATTTAAGTATGTTTATCAGCAGTCTGGTTACCATAGTACAGGCTCTGCCTAGTTTGGGATCAGACGGCCGTGTGTGAGATGTGTGAAGTCATTATTATTATTATTATTATTCTCACAAACTTTCTTCTTTAGAATATTAGTAAGATTCTGCTATTGCCTGCGGATATAAAGATGAAGAAAGTATTGTTGTATCTGGGAATACAAATTACTCTACTTAATGTGTATTTTAGATTATTGGTATATAAATCTGTAAATGTACTTAATAAATAGTTTTTGAACTGATAAAATTAGTTAAAGCCCTCAAATTTCATTATGCTATCCAAAAATAACATTCAAACTAGTGTTCGCGATATCATATCTCTTAACCCTTGATACCACGATCCTATCAAAAATTAAACTGAACCGCCCGATCCATTATAATCAGTCGGCAAGCACCACAGGTGCATAATCTATCATGCTCGTTCAATATTAACAGAGTTTTACCGCGACCCCTAACTTTAACCCTCAAAAGGTACATTTTCCTCCCCCAAGGAGTAAAGAGGGCAATGTCGAAACTTGTTATAGTTTGTATAGGAGGTAAATTACTTTGCAATAAAAATGAGAATGTGTAGTGGACGAAGGAACTTTAAAATAAAATGTGCACACTTTGAAAGAGAATTTAGATTCAGTTTTTAAATCTTTAATGGTTTTGTGGTATACTCATAGTCGTTTTTTTAAATTAGGAACTTGTTATGTACCAGAAAAATTGCGTTTATATTATATACTAGCTGACCCGCGCAACTACGTCCGCGTTTGTAAATTTTACCCGTTTTTGCAACATTTTTCATTGATGCTCCGCTCCTATTGGTTGTAGTTTGATGTTATATAGCCTATAGCCTTGCTAGTATGCTATACATTTATTACAGAACTTTATTTTACCAAAAACTATTTTCTCAGTATCCTGTCAGTACCCTGTCCAATTCCCGCAGATAATCCAAATCCAAACATTCAACACATCGAAAAATACAATACAATAAAACTCAAAAGTGGAAAAATAACGTTGATCAAATAGGTCACGGTACCAAAACGTTTTGCCAAGTATAGAACTGTCTCGAAACATTACAACTGTATATTTCAGAGACGCTCCAACAGCTCAATGTCCGGATATCGACAGCTGTCTGAAACAAAACCGAAAGGGTACATGTGACTGCCTGCCTTTTTTGGCGACCTACATATCAATTTAGTAAAGCGGCACTTAGCAGGTAGCAGTTTCAGTTGTCTAACCCTTCTGCATTGGTCCCTCCCGATGGTGGTTCGAGTTCTAAACTCGGATCTCGTAACCCTGATTTTTTAAAGCTTGTAACACGTATGTCAATAACGCAAAATGCGGAAAGATTGCGCATTATAAATTTAAAATACTCTGAGCCCGTAATACGCAGAATCTTACTGCCAGACCTAGTAGCAGGACTATTTTGAAAGAGTTTGATTTGTCTCCTAGACAGATCTCAACGTTACCTACAAACAGAGTGTTAGCGGAATTGTATTATCTTCTTAATTATCTAATAAATATGTTTAACTAAATAATACTTAATCTTCATTCAACAAAACTATCAGATGATGAAACGATCTGGAAAATCAACTAATTAGTGTTAAAAGTAAGTGTAAAGTAAAATGATTTGGATATCTCCATACCCGTAATGCTCAGTTTTTCATCCAAAGCTAGTAAGCAAATCCTTGTTGAAGGAGTTTGTTTTAGCTTTCCTATATGCCAACTCTTTGAGGTTTATCCCGCTCTGCTATTCTAATCGTTGCTGTACAAACCGTAAGTAAAAAGACGATTTTCTCTACTCCCCTATTATAACTAAATAAGATTACTTTACTACAACATACTGTATATATAGATATATATATATATGGCAGAACGTCCATACTTTCATTGTCAACACACCATTCCGGTTCATTTCGGTTCGAGTCGCCAAAATCTTGAATGAACTGCCTGCATCTATTTTTACAGACACATATAATCCTGAGTGAATAGGTAGACTGAGTAGAGTGAACACGTTTCTCTTGGATAGGCGTGTTACATCTTCGTCTTAATCGTCATTTTCCATCAGGTGAGTTGGGAGACAAAAGCCTATTTAATAATATATCAATAATAAATAATAATATGTATAGCAATACGATTTTATACTCCTCATCGTCTTCAAAGCTTTGCGTTTTCAAGGCACATTAGAGCCATTCTCTTAAGTGTCGAAGTGCTCTTGTACTTCTCACCGACTGACAATATTGTAAGCCGACATTTTATATGTCACTGCATCAATGTCGTAACTCATTTCTAGATTGAAACGCGTAAATACCTTCTTCTTTTAAAACGATTAGACCTTTCCTTTATTTCTTTATGAATTCCTATAGTAATAGAATAAATCTGAAGTTTTTTGTTTGATTGTTTGTTTGTTTAAACGCACTAATCTCTGGAACTATGTGTCAAATTTTAATAGGTTTTTTTTTGTATTGTATTTAGGAAGATTGCAGGCTAGCATCACGCCACGACTCTTAGGTGCGAAGCAGTGACCATAAACGCGTGTAACTTGTAGTAATATATAAGAAAAAGTGACGAGGGCAAGAATGACTCAAGTTTTGAGGGTTCCGTATAAATATTGTCCATCCCAAGAATCGTAATTAATGATAAATAAATAAATAAATAGATACTCTTTATTGTACACCAAAAAAAGAAAACAATACATGAACAAATTATACACAAAATGCACAATGGGCGGCCTTATCGCTAGAAGCAATATCTTCCAGGCACCCTTAGGATGGACAGGAGTGTTATGATATACGTGGGTGGTTTTGGTGTCACAATGCCAAGGAAGAGCTTGTAGTGATTTATGCAATAAGTGAATGGATTGCATAAATAATACTTATACATTCATATATTAATTGTAATATATGTCATATTAGTACAGCACGTACAAATACATATACTTACTTAATTATATACATATTTATACATCACACATTTATACATAAATATATACATTATAATTATTTATTATAACTAAGAAAAGTAAACATATTTATTTTACCAGTACCTTATAATATTCTTTTACCATTTTTTTGAAACGCAAAACTTCGCTGGAAGGCTCATGTCAAAAAGAAACGCCAAGCCTTAGACCTACGCTACAAAAATATGTACTGGCTACTTGGTAGACATTCTACTTTGTCAGTGTATAACAAAGTACTTTTATATAAGCAAGTACTCATGCCTGTATGGACATATGGCATTCAACTTTGGGGCTGCACAAAACGAACTAACGTTGAAATCATTCAAAGATACCAAAATAAGGTACTTCGGAGTATAGTAAATGCTCCCTGGTACGTTAGAAATGATGACATCCACCGAGACCTAGGAGTAGATCTTGTTAGTGAAGTTATAAAACAATACGCCGAAGCACATGAACAAAGGCTTCTTCAACATGTGAACGTTGAGGCTATCCAGCTACTTGACACCACGGATATAGTTAGAAGACTAAAAAGAACTAAGCCCATTGAGTTAGTTTAGTGAAGTTAGTTTTAAGTAGTGCAGTGAGTGTTACTCTTAAAGAACACAAGAACAAAGTGTCTTTCTATGATATTAGAGACCATAAGAAAAGTGCCAATGGACACATTCTTAACTTTGTAAGTTTTTAGCAAATTAAGTTAAATTTAAATTACTTATTAGCCTCAAGGTCTAGATTGTAATTTTTATGAGTAACCGTTTAATTACGAGTATATCATAATGAAAAAAAAAAAATCTTTTGAAAGATGATATTGTTTGAGCTCGTCTGATAGGGAGTGGTAGTGCATTCCAAAGGCTGCTGAAGTGCTGCTTCAACGGTAAAAGATTTGTCTAAAATCTATTTTCCCAAAATTCACAAATTATGTTGTCAGCAAAACTATGGCGTCTTCTCCAAAAACACTCCAACTTCGCATACATTGCCATCCCTGTAACCGATCAATTATCGAATTCTCTGCACGTTGTAGTTGTCCTGAGCTATCAAGAACAACTGACATCAAATATTTAGGGGTGAATATCGATGACAAACTAAACTGGAAGAAACACATAAATATAGTTAGTGGTCGATTAAGGAAGCTCATTTATATTTTTAAGGATTTAAGAATTATACCAGATACCACACTTTTAATACAGACATACAAAGCCTTAGCCGAATGTCTAATCACCTACTGTGTATGTTCGTGGGGCTCAGCAGCAAAGACACACTTAATTGAGGTTGAAAGAGCTCAACGGGCTGTACTTAAAGTACTCCTTTACTTACCATTCCGCCACCCTACTCATTTAGTGTATGAAAAAGCTGAAGTTTTAAGTGTACGAAAGTTGTTTGTATATCGATGTATGTAAATATCATAAGCATACTGTACCCCTTCTTCAACCTTCGGATAAAAGAAAAGAGAGATGTCCCATCCCAAGAGTGAAAAGCAATTTTGCGAAACAGCAATACAGTAACATTGCACCTAGATTATACAATAAACTTAATTTATTGTACAAAACCAAACACCTATCAAACTACCAAATTAAAAACATAATTACAATATGGCTTAAGCGTTTTGGATATGATGAAGTGGAGAGTCTATTGCTTGTAACGACGTAACTTAAATTTAAAACATACTTTCAATACACAAACGTACACACACACACGAACGCACACACACGCACACACACACACACACACACAAACACATGCACGCGCAAAGTTAACTAACTCTACTGTTAAGGTTGTTTCAAACTATGTACTCGTATGTTCCACATGTTTATAGTAACAAATTTTTGTATCATTGTTTTATGGGAAGGAACTGATTCCCATTATACAGCTAACGCTAGTTTGGGAATCAGGGCTTGCACTTGAATTGTATGCACCTTTTGTTACAATAAAGAATTTTATTATTATTATTCCTCTTTATTTATCTTAATACTTATAAATTACATTTTTAAATATGTACAAAACAATATATATATATATTTAAAAATATAAAAAACAGTAGACCACCGACATCGGGTACAGGGACCAAGACACCGGTGGTTAGGGCTCCAAAGACAGGAACCTCCTCACTATACGGGCCGTGTCAAGGAGAACGGCCTTCTGCATCAGTCCCTTGATCCAGCCGTCTAACGCGAGCCTCTTAAGGTGTTGATCGAGGCTCTTGGCTATTAATCCATGTGCAGATATGACAATCGGAACAATGATTGCCGAATCGATATTCCACATATCGACAATCTCGTGAGACAAATCCAAGTATTTTATTTGTTTTTCTTTTTCAACTTTCACGAGGTTCTCGTCATGAGGAACAGCGATATCGACAATCATTGCGCGGCGCTCTAATCGGTCTATCAGCACTAAATCAGGTTTATTAGCAACAATAGTTCTGTCAGTGATGATAGATCGATCCCAATACAATGTGGCACGACCATTTTCGAGAACTGGGTCGGGCACATACCTGTAATATGGCACCTCTGAATGCACAAGATTGTATTTAAGGGCAAGTTGTTGATGTACAATCCTGGCTACTTGATTGTGCCTATGCAAATATTCCCCGTTGGCAAGACGAGAACAACCAGAAATAATATGCCTGATAGATTCACCGGGACGGTGGCACGCCCGACAGATGTCCACCGTACCATCTTTCAGGATATATTTCCGATAGTTATTCGTCATAACAACTTCGTCCATAATTGCAAAGACAAAACCTTCGGTTTCTCCGAAAAGATCACCAAACCGTAGCCAAGATGTAGAAGCTTTAAAGTCTATATCAGGCCCATTTAGGGCTCGATAAAAACGACCATGAAGTTCTTTGCCCTTCCATACCTCCCTGCGATCATTAGTACTAAGTACTACAGGCTTGCGCCAGTTCTCTTTAGCCAGAGCGAGCGGAGTGAGTCCGTTGTCCACTGCTACCACACTACGATGCACTCCCACGTCAGTATGAAGAAAATATTCTCTAAGGTTGTATATCTCGCGATTGTGTAGGGTCTTAATGTTTAAGAGTCCACGACCCCCAAACTTTCGCGGGATATATGATTATGAGTCCATCTAAGTATACCAAAGGAATACATCAGAACCGGCATGACCCAACCGTTGCAGGCACGCATTTTGTTACCCCCTGATAAAAGACTTTTAAGTACTTTTTTCAGGCGGCCAAAAAAGCGCTCCTGCAGCGTTTGTTTCATATGAGATTCAGGTATTCCCAATGACTGTGATATACCTAGATACTTGTAGCTTTCAGTTGCAGACAGAGATCTGAGTTTTGTTGAATCTGAAAGTTCGACTCCTTCAGATTCTACTATCACGCCGTTCTTTACATGCATGACTGCACACTTGTCCACACCAAATTCCATCTTGATAGAATTACTAAAGTTTTCAGTCACCTTCAGTAACGCTGTCAATTGCAAATTAGTGGGGGCAATAAGTTTCAAATCGTCCATGTACAGAAGGTGAGATATAACTCGATCGTCTTTCTGCAACCTATAGCCTAGTCCTGAACCCTCTAACAGCGTACTGAGAGGATTCAAAGCTAGGCAGAACCACAAGGGACTCAAACTATCACCTTGAAATATACCCCGCTCGATCTTTATTGGTGCATCGTTTGTCGCAATCTGCTGACATCCTGGATAGCGAAGTGCCGTTCTCCACTGCCCCATACATGACTTTAAAAAAGTGCAAAGAGTTGTATCAATTTTATACAACTCCAGCACTCTCAAAAGCCATGTATGTGGAACCGAATCAAAGGCCTTCTTATAGTCTATCCAACATGTCACCAGATTCTTACGGTGACGACGCACCTGTTGGCTAATGGCCATATCCATGATGAGGAGCTCTTTAGTGCCACGGGTCCCACTTCTACATCCATTCTGAGAAATAGATATGATCGAATTTTTATTTAAATGTGTAGTAATTTTGAGTCTCAGAATAGATGTTAGAAGCTTATACATAGTTGGTAGGCATGTAATTGGTCTATAATTTTTGGGATCCATGGCACTACCAGATTTATAGAGTAAGTGGGTTACGCCAGTTGTTAAAAAATGGGGTAATGAACCGGAATCCAATGCTGCTTGGAACTGAGATGCCAAACGAGCATGCGAGCTTCGGAACCATTTCAGCCAAAAGTTGTGCAGTCCGTCTGGTCCAGCCGATTTCCAGTTTGATAATGACTGAACTGCACTACTTACGTCACCTGTGGCTATGGAAATTGGTTCCATTGCTTGTATAGACTCGCATGAGCACCCGACATCTCGTATCCAATCACCTTCTGAATGAGTGACAGGCACCGACCAGATATTACGCCAAAATTCATGTGTAGCATCATCATCTGGGAAATGCCCGTCACTCACACAGGGATCCGATTGTTCCCATTTTCGGTAAACCCACCTCTCATTTCTGTGGAACATACGATTCTGATTATACCGATCTGTTCGCTTTTTGTATCTTCGAATCCTATTTGCCCATGCATAAACTTTCTGCTTTAGAAAGTCTATGCGCTCTGTGACACATGACATATATTGTTGAGTACTAATGTCAGTCCCCAAGAATGCCTGTTTCACAAAGCGCATCACTCTCGGCCGCGTGTTACCCGATCTAAAGCAGATTAGCTTACCGATGAGTGTCCTGGCCTCAGCAATACGACGCTCGATTCTACACTGCCAGGCTGGCACAGCAGGCTTGGGTCGAGTAGTAGCGGTATTTACAGAGAAATGTACTCCTGCTACTCGACATGCTGCGACAGCCGCACAGTAGAGAATAGAGTGTGTATCACTAAGATCTTCGCTATTGTCTAAATAATCAGACAATAACGAATCCAGGGCACACACCAGCGCTATATTTCGTCTATGAATAGGCAAACGGGATAAACGTGGTCTATTAATGTGGTTCACAAACCGGTATTTCAGAATCGCATCCTCCAAGGCGCTCCTTAACCTTTCGTTGCATTTGGTACTTACAGATATAGCTTCACTATCCACAATTTCATCAACATGTAACTGTGTTACCAATTGCGGTGTGCGATTGGCCACCGAACCCACAACTTGCGATGAAGAAGGGATAACCAAGCTATTCCGTACGTCAGAGCGTAGCCTCTCAAGTACGGTATCATCCAGCAGGTGACAGCGCTGTATAGCCCGTACCTGATCCGACAGTCTTTGTGCTGACACGTTGACAGCTGGTTCAAGCTCCTGAAACAGAGACAGTAATCGAACACGGTACGCAGTAAGGTTAGTTCCCAACTCTGTAGCCCAATTATTATTATTATTATTATGTTGTAGGTTAAGTTACTTCTAACTTTGCAGTGTGAAAACATGCCCTAAAATAATACTAATAAGTAATGTGTAATCCACGTTAACAAAAGAAAATATTAATTTTGCATCGTAATCATATGGCCTTTGTCCTCCTAAAATATCTCTGCTCTGGTTTGGTCATTTGCATAAAAATAAAGGGCCAAAATTCGTCTCTTATTACAGAAGCATAAAAGTCAAGTATACTTAACAATGTAACATAATCTGATCCAAGAAAGAAAAAATTAAGTTTACATTAAAAAGTTTTCGGGTACGTATCGATTTCGACCCAAACGATAACTTGAAAAACATCTTGTCACATAATTGCTCCAGATCCTCGATAACAGTCACAAATCTTTTACAATTTGTGAATTATGTTTTTCATGTAACTGGAGTTGGGTGAGGTCTGATGTGGTGATGAGGGTGAAATCCAGAAACCATTTTATAATGGGAATTTATTTATCCCTATGTTTCCCAACTTTAAAATACCAGCTTTTATCAACACCCTTTTTCTACAATCAAAATTTTTTTTGAAGGAAATGAAATATGGTAGTTGTCTATAATTGTGAAAATAGGTAAATTATTTCAAACTACTAATTAGCGCATTTAAACAAACAAATAAAAAACCTTTTTAGCTTTATTATATCGCTTTAGATTATTTTTTTTATGGTATAGGGGGCAAACGAGCAGACGGGTCACCTGATGGTAAATGACAACCGCCCATGGGCACCTGCAACTCAAGGGTCACAAGTGCGTTGCCGGCCTTTAAGGTGGGAGTATTGGAAGGGTGGAAATGGGGGAAGGGAAGGATTAGGGTCTCCGGTAGCCTCACTTACTCGGCGAAAAGCAATGCAACATTGCTTCACGGCCGGTTTTCTGTGAGGCTGTCCGATCAGTTCCGATCGAGCCAGTCCATACGTGCCGAAGCATGGCTCTCCTACGATAGATAATCTAATCTATTGAGTAATAGTCCGTCAGGCACAGTTGTCTTTTTACTTTATCACATTTGGTTAGACTTAGTTTGTATATTTTTTTAGATTTTATTATAAAATCGCACACATTGACCTCGAAACAACTGGTTAAAAATTTTGAACTTAGAGGCACGTATAACAAGTTTATGTTTATCGCGTGTGTTACAAGAATAGTATATGACTTCTTTTAAAAGAACTGATCTCGTTTTTATGAACGTAAACCTAGTTTTCATAAATTTATTGACATGCTACCATCATTATGTTTATTGAAACGAAGTACCATATAGCACGTTACACTTCAGGCGCTGCGCGAATGAAGCCTTGACGGAAAATGAAAAATGCAAACCACAAGTTGATTTATTTTATTTACGCCACCTGTAAATTCTGCGCGATACTACTGTAACTTGATATTGGTTGTATACTAATTATTATCCATATATTAGTTAGGGAAATAATTACTATATTTAATACAATTTATTCCATCCATTAAATATATTTATATACCGAAAGGAACTTCGCCTCATGCGTATTTTCTTTAAATTTCTACCTCAGTGAATAACGATTAACTAAGTTAAAAAATTATTACTCTGATAGCTCTCTTCTGCAGCACGAAGATAGATTGAATATCGGCCATATTATACGATAATAACTAAAATAGACCAATCTGGTTGCCTCAATATCTATCAGTTCACGGTGTTTTGTAATTGCGTATACTGCTGAGCTGAGTTTATTCGATAATATATCGATATATGAAGCTGAGCTGAAGCTTAGAATCAAGAGTAATACCTAGGAATATCGTGGTATCCACTAGTTCTACAAGTTAGAACTAGTGGATACCATAGTCTTCTATAACCACCGATGGTTATAGAAGACTATTGTTATACATAACCATTATAGTGGTTTTCACTTTTGTGAGAATAAGGTCTATATGAAAGAAAATATTTGAAAAATACACGGAAAAGTTTAAAATTAAAAAAACTTTTTGATAATTTTAAACTTTTTTTTTATGTTATTTATTACGCCCCGATAGGTGGCGCTTCAATCGATTTCTATAATATTTTTTTACGAAAGTTTATTGTTTTTTTTTTATTATTTTAATGTCTTGACTTTAGCGTATTTATTTTATTGTCATAATCAATTATGACACCGAAAAGTAAATCCATAATTAAGTAATTTCTTTCGGCCAGGAGAAAGTCTGTCGGATGAGCTAGTATCATACATTTCTACAGAACCTATCGACGTGTAATAAAGGGAAACTGGTTTAATTTAACAATCAACTACTTTTTTACTAATTTAGTTTTTTTTATTAAACACAGAACATGTTCTGTGTTTAATAAAAAAAAAATTACATCAAAATACGCATCAATTTTAGATGAGATATTTCGTTGAAAACATACGAAACAGTGAGCCTGCATGAAATTACTAATAACGGTAGACGATATTCCTGAGATGTGTAACTGCAAAACAAATGGATAACTATCGCCTCTATCTACCCCGGAGGCCGTGAGACGAAAGTCTGTACTGTTTATACTAAAATTCATAGACTTGATCAAACTGGTAGTATTATGAAGATATTGCAAATTTGGTGTTAAAACTTCAATAACTCAAAGTAATATTTCCTGTACGCTACCTTAAAGTTAGCAAATAATGAGGTACTTTCTAATCAATACAATAATAAAATTCCTTAACCGTTGTCCGACTCCGGAATTTAATCTTCCCTTTGTACGCCAAGTGGCTGAACATTTAATAAAAAAAAACCTTAACAAGGCGATCGATGGCAGGACGGACGTATCAATCACGGGTGTTCAAGAAGGTACTTGAAGGGAAATTGTATAGAATTTCCGGTGCTATTACTCTTTTGAGTTAACATTTTATGAGTTTGGATGGATTGATGGTTATGATTTAGATAGATAGATAACACGATTTGTATACTATTATAACCGTATAAATACAGATAGGTACATTATGTATGTGGATTATGCATACTATATACAAAGAACCGCCTTCATTCTAACGTGATTTCAGTTCGTCGTTCAGATAGTGTTAAAAAACCTCTCTAAAAACTGAAAATGTCGCCACGTGGACGCATAATACATTTTCATTGTATTTATAACACTACAATGAGGTTATGAAGGAATCTATTTTTGCATTACGACTAGATACTAGAAACATTTCTTGTAGTTACAAGACTGGACTACCTATACCTACACCCTTTTTTATTACTTGTTATAAAGTAACCAACAATATATCTTTAACTGAAGTACGCTACTAAGTACTCATTAAAATCGCCTCAGTAATCACATTCCTGTGTGTATTTAATTTACGGCCTAATTTGAATGACCTCTGTGGCGCGGCATTGGGTTCCAGCGTCAGAGTTCGCGGGATAGTTCGCGGGATCAATTTCGGCTTATTTATTAGGTGTTTTGCATATATATTTATAAAAAAGATGTATCTAAGTATGTTTATCAGTGTCCAAGAACCCATAGCACAATCTCTGCTGCGTGTAATTAGTACCAAAATGACAAAAAAAAATGTTAGTTAAGAAAATCTAAAAAAAAGTTATTAACCGAACCAAAATAAAAGCAAAAAAGTTTTCCTCTATTCAATTCTTGGTTACATCACCAGACCATAGTAAGTTACTAAGTCTAATCTGTTGGACTGGTTAAAATGAATCATATGAGCCCAAAATTGAGGGATTTACAAGTAGCCACTGAATATGTCCACTATCCGCCTCTTGGCTCCATCATGAGATCAGTTCCAAGACACCAAACTATAGTTTTGTCATCCAAACTACATATACATACACACACTATATATGCATAATACATTCTAAGTTTCATTTCGACCGACAATTAGATGTAAGTTACCATTCAAACATTGTTTACATAGTTACATGTGAAGCTAAAAAATTATTGTTTTCTACTTTTCTCAATCAATCCCCTGGCTTATTCCCTATTCGGGGTCAGCCCTCCTGATACATTTACGCCACTCTTGGCGATTTTGCGTCATTTCTGATGTTAAGCCCATCGTCAACATATCATTGTGGATTGTTCTTGTCCATGTAGTCGGTGGGCGTCCTCTGCCTCTTTCGCCCTCCCTTATGGCCAACACCTGTCTGGTCATATGGTCTTCACCACGGCGCATTACGTGACCAAACCAGCGCATATGATATAAAAAAAATAAATGTTTTCTACTTTTCTGTAATGAATTATTTATAAATGTATTATCAGTAACGATACTGATACTATAAGCCTTGGAGCTTTAAACCAAACACGTTTCTAAATCACAATCAAAGATGGTCGTCATATTAAATGGAATAAATCTCTCAGGATCCATAGGTTTCCCGTTAATCTCTCATTTCAATAATCCGAACCTCAGGGTCTCATTTAATGGGCCGATAAATCAGGAGCTGACCTCGGAGACAAGGGGATATTAATTGTGTACCTTGGGTTTTAAAGTACCTGCAGTTAGAAGATGCTTTAAGTGACTTAATACCATTAATTTACTTAAAATTAAATTGATGTTTTGTATTCAATGGAATCTTGTTTACTATCGAAAGTTATAAAAAAGTTGTCCGTGGTCTAAAATCAAGAGTTGTACTCTGGATTTTGGAACACGGATAACACGGATAGCAATGTTCAGTTTGTACTATAAGTGGTATATACAGTAGTGTTGTACGAAATGTACAAAAAAAAAAAACAGACCGTTATTTATTATAGTGGAAAGCCACTTGCCAGTAATTTCCAACTTTTACCAGTGGTTTAGAACTTTTACCAGTATTTCTCAGTAACAATTTTAGTAAAAGTCTTACAAAACACTCACAATACATTGAATAAAGAAAACTAACTTCATAGGAACAGTGAGATAGTCCTTCTTAATCTCCTCCACCCATCCCCCTAACACCAGCCTTCCCAGTAAGGTTTCCAATGAACATTTACAATCATGACAATGAATAAGTCATAGAACAGACTCTCAAGGCTCAGGTCTGAATCTGGGGAAAAGCTGCTCCTCTCGGAAAATTATGAAAAATGTAATTCGCTTGCGGTAAATGTTAAATGAACAAGTTAGTTGGATTATCATTATATTAATACGTGAAGAGAATTCTTTGTACCCTTTTTAAGAAAATTTCGTGAACGTAGTAACGGGAATTATGGAATATTTACAACTGTAAATATTCTAAAATTCATCGTGATATACAGAAGAAGTGCAGAAATCTAAAATTTTTACAACTTTAAAAATTATGTGAAAACGGCTTATTGAAATTACACAAATCCAATATAATAATATATGATTACCTGTCATGGTAAGTAAGTTTATACAATGACAGTTCAAGTTATACTGGCCAATGAAAAAACCTTGGCCGAAATTCGACCACCACGCGATCTCTAGTAATATTAAAGGCAATAAACTAACTAATAAATATATGCGAGAGTGAGTTTGTTTGTTTGTTGGTTTGTTACCCTTTCACGCCTTACCTACTCTACCGGTTACTATGAAATTTTACATACACGGTGTCAGGGATACAAAAAAGAAGGACATATAGGATACCTTCCCTGCAGAAAACATTACTGTTTCAGAGAGAAATAAGAATACCTTAGTATCTAAAAAACTACAGAGGTAAAATAAATTATTTCATCAGAAAAACACTCATACACATAAAACATGTTGATAATTATATTTACGCACAAACAGAGCTCAAAATATACAATCATCCCAAGCTCATACTGGTTCTACAAACCTTCAATTTTACGGCCAATCAAACACCAAAGCGACAAATAGACTTCCAGAGGGTTCTCAATATAATATAATGCATTTATCATGAAAAGGGTCCAGACGCCCCTATAAATGAAAGGTGCTCTCTATAAATCTATGCAGAACCTTAATACTTTAGGCCTTAGAGGAATCAGACATCCGTAATCTTGACTACTTTTCGGCCTATGCCGGATTTCATTCCGAGCTGCCAGTATTCAGACATCTGATCTATAATGGATGGAAGCCGAAATAGAAATTTGTAAATTCATGTTCCCTTTGAGTTGAGATTTGCTACTGATGAATAGCGGTGTAGCAGTGTTTGCTTTATGAAATATATTTGTGTGAGATTGCTTAGAATAGAATGATAGAGATTCATTTCAGACTACCAGAATTTCCTTGTAGTCTTTGAGAGACTTAGTGAAGGTCCTCGGAAAGGACAGGAAGCTAAAAGATTTTCGTTCTGTTTTACCTACCATAGTGCAAAAACCTCAATTGCTCACTTTTAATTATTCCAAATTTACAAAAGAATGCCATTTTGAAAACATAAAATTTTCAGAAGTTTACAGCAGTTTACTTTACTTGTAGAGAAACATATGCTAAGACTTTAATTTGGTTGAAATTCAATAACTTTTTAGAAGTGTATATGTATATATGTTATCGGTAGCAAAAATAATGGTCTATTCACCGTTGTTATACTTTTTGTTATACTAGTAGAACTGATAGGAAAAAAATCACATTTGTTCTACTATTTGGTATGACAAGAAATCGTCACCATTTTAAAAACGTAATATTATTTATTTACTAGATGAAAACCTGGCTTCGCTCGGGTGAAATGTGACTCAGATGACTCAGTCATAATACATAATCGTTTATAAAATATAGGTAGATATACGTGTGAATCGGCCTTAACAAACTCAAGATGGCATCCGAGTGGCCAATATGGCGGCTGCCATTTGTACCATTAGAATATAACAAAATACTCGACAATCCGAATTTGCGTATATATATATTAATTAATAAGTTATTACAATCCGCTTTAAACCAGAAACGTTCTATATAATTAAGGAATTTAGTCATCGAAATATTGTAAAAATCACATTAATTGTAATGTATTTCCAGCCTTCTAATATATATTCTTCGTTTAGCAATTGGCCTCTGTGGTTTCGATTTAAGATTCCACAGTTTGGCTTTTTTCATTTTATTTTATGTCTTAAAAGTCCCTAAAAATTAAATATTTTTAATATTTAATTAGGTTAATGACACGAGAAGTCAGATTAGATATTTTTTTTAGACTCAGTATGAAAGATATAAATAGTAAAACAGTCAATCATATTGCACTTATCGTTTGATATTATTATAGTACCTATTTAATTAGTGGTGTTTACTAAATGTAAGAAATGGTCTTCATGTGAGAGTGAACAAGAGGTGTCAAGCGGATACATTGAATTACCCATAGAACACTTGGGTGTTCCACGGGTACATTCCATTAACCTTAGAACACCTTGGTAGACCATGGATACATTGAATTACCAATAGAACATCTAGGTGTTCCACGGGTGCATTGAATTACCCATAGAATACCTAGGTGGATCACGGGTACATTGAACTACCCATAGAACACCCGGGTGGACCACGGGTACAAAATGTTAACCGTGGAACACCTAGGTGAACCACGTAGGTAGACCACGGGTAATAAACCACTAGAACAAATAGGACAAACATTTCCGGATTATTCTATTAGTAGAACATAAGGTCAATTTTATTGTTATTTAAATAATTCCTATTTGTCATACCGCATAATGGAACAAATGTGATTTTTTTTTCCTATCAGTTCTACTAGTATAACAAAAAGTAGAACAACCTTGAATAACCTTTTCAACACTAGTAGAGTCAACTATTCGACGACAACCTTACTTGTTTGCTTATTTAAACATTATTATATAATTATGTTAAATAAATTTAGAGTTCATGATATTCATTATTTATATTCCTTTGTTGACGACAGCAAAGAAGGGGATATAGGTACACATATATTTTAATCACAACACAAATAAAACACAATTTGTTTTGCGGTATGAATTGACTTTGACTTCATATTAAATAAAATCTAACACAACTAAATTAATTACGAGTACTGTTTTACCGGAATGTCGTTGGGGTTGATTCTACTTGCTTAAGTTAAATTAAAAGTTCTTTAAAAGTTTTCTTTTCTTGCTTTTATGATTCAAGGTTACAAATTTGGTTACAAAGTTACTAAAGACAATGGAGTTGGGGTAAAGGTTTGCCTCGCTACCACTTAAAGATGTAGTTGCTTAGGGCTTAGTTAGCATTTTTGTGTGCCTACACTATTAATTCTGTCAAATCGCAGTATTCTGTAGGGTGGAAGTGAGTAAAGACATTTTGAGCAAAAATCTGCTATATACTTCTAAATACTACAGCGGCATTAAGAACGAAACCAAATAAGATAATCCAACTCAATCCCACTTCACTTTATCAGCCACCCTTCTCTGAAATACGTTTTATCGAGCATAAGATTTCCGAAAAGGTAAAAAAGCGTATCTTTTACTATCACATTAAGGGTGGACGCAATTTTAACGCAATCCGGGTATCTCCGAATCTCCGGGCACAGCTCAGCAGATCACCCGGGATGCCAATGAAATAAGTCTCTAGGGAAGCGTCATTCGTTCGATAATTGTTGGATAGCTATAGGGGATAGGGATGTTCACAAATCCCGGGACTAGTAATCTAAGAAATTCTGTTAGTGGAAGAACATTTTGTTTAAATTTTTGATATAATACGTATACATTAAGAACCTCGTATGGATTCTCGCACACGGAAAAATATACTCAGATACTTTTTTTTTTAAAACATACATAGTAACACCTAAACCAATGCGAATATACATGTCATATTCATGATCACTGTAAATAAATATTTGTGAATAATCTGCCGCCGCTCCATATACGTAGGTAATTGTCATTTGATAAACAACTAATTGATAAAAGGTTTGAAATTATAGCTTTAAACATTACATATAAACCTGTCGTTTCAAACAATTTACCATTTTGTGGCAACTAAGCTTCAACACATCAAAAACTAATCATCGGAAACATCAACACAGACCGGACAGACCTTTGTAATGTACACATTCGCAACGCTTGGATTATGGTTTTACCCGAGCTTAGGCTGCACTTTAGCCTTAAATAATTAATTACATAGGTAAACCCTCTCAACAAAAAGCAATTAATGCTGTTAATACTGTTTGGCAAAATGTACAGGTTCATAAACATCAAATTTATGGGGTACCTTTACATTTGTGCTGAAAAAGTATTTCTGAATACAGCTAGAATATATAAATATTATTACTAATTAAACCCATTATGGTTTTTAAAATCATTTTACAGGTTAAACTACCATCTGAATTTATAAAATCACTTCTAGGTAATTTTAGATTAGACCATCGTTACCAAGCCCAATATTTTTGACTCGTCAAAACGAATCATATGAGCCCAGGGGTTTGTTAGCAGCTACTGAAGACTTCTACTACCCACCTCCTGGCTCCGTCATCAGATCAGCTCCAAGATGCCAAATTATAGTATTGTCATTCAAACTATAAAACTTTATTTCGACATTTACAACAGTTAGAAGTAGGTTAAAATTGGCTTTCAAGATTTGTTATTTTACTTAGTTACAAATGCAGCTAATTTAAACGTATTAAAAATCTAGTTAGAGGAATCATAGAAAATAACATAAACATAATTTTTATTTCTCGATTTGATTAATATTCTGTTGGTAAAGTTATTATTTTAAATATCTTCATTTTTATTGACACAATGTGATTGGAAGTACTTACTACTAAGAAATCAAATGAAACCGTTTTGCTTTATTTCTTGACTTTGGTGTTGTACTTATTTTATACGTTCGTATGTTTTGGAGATAGGTTTTGGAGATGTAAGGAAAAGTAAAATCAAATCATATTCTCAATCGAGATCTCTCACAATCAGTATTGATAAACTGATTGTGTAGATTCCGACTTGAATGTCGGAATCAGTCTCGTTCCCGGACTTTGGCAGCTCAACCCAATGCCGACATGGCTTTTTCCAACCATCTTGTTAGTATTCCAACGACGAATTGAAATTTGGCTAATTTCAAAAGTCTCTTTGGGATAAATTCTGATTTCCAAGATAATAGTGAATTCTATTTGAACGATTAAAATTTAACTGAAGTGACCATTTAAGATACAGATTTTGAATGGTCTAAAAATTTTATGTCTTAGGTTTCAAAAATTAACAAGTCGTTTTGAGGTCTATGAGTGCGATTTTATAATAAAATTAAATTTAATATACAAATGTTAAGTCTCAACATATTTTAGTTCACACTTCCACAGTAAAACAATAGCTATGCCTTACTCAATAGTAGATTATATGGAGAGTAAATGTGAAGTATTGATTTGTTTCAGTTTCACAAGCTATTTCAAATACTGAATAGACATGTATTGTGAGCTACCATATTTCTTATTTTTCGTCTTTTATGTTTGGCTTCTCTTCCGTTTCTTTTATTTTTTTACTTATTTCTCAGTTTTTCTATTTTGGTAACTTAATTTTAGTTTATTTACTTTAATCTTAATAACATTAATGAGATCAGGAAAAAGTCATATTAGTGTGAACTAAGACTTACACGGAACAGATATTAAGCATATAATAGCGCACAAAAAAAGAGTGTTGTAATACAATTTACAAAATATTATAAAAAATCTGTCTGGTGATTTAAAACAGTGGCCATGAGTTTGTTTGCCCGATTTCTTCTCACAAGGCTCAACCGGTTGGTAACAGGATTATACTCGTAGATCGACACAGGCAGATCGGAATTATTTTTTATCCATTGTTGGTTTTAACAATTTTACTTTTGACAATGAGCTATTGTTGCGGTAACATTATGTGTTGATCTAAATTTTTTATTAAATAAGGTGCTATTTCAAATAATCGTTGAGCAGTTTTATAAAATAAAGACACACATTTGAATTATAAATTTAATTCTGTAGAATTCAAAGACTGTATTGATGCATATAAAAATAAAAGTAAAACAGAAATTAATTTTGCACAAGAATTTTACAACAATCTTTCTTAAGTTTAAAAACAATTCTCCAAATAACAATCTCCATTCATTGATGTCAACATCAAAATCAATTATTTCAATTAAACCCATTATAGGTATTTTTGAATTGTCAGAAGTAGTAGTCAGTCAGACTAAGTCAGCCGTGAAGCTAGTTGCCTATTCCAATAAGTAGATCCTGTAAGAAGAACAGGCAAGAAACTCCAAGGACACTCTTTTTCAACATCTTTTTTACAATTCTTTGGTTACATTGCTTATATGCGCAAATTAAATGTGAGGAAAATGTAACGTATTGTTCTAAACTATAAACAAACTACTACTATACATAAGTAAAAGCAGTTCGGAGATGACCAGCCCTAACCAACGGCACTCGTTCACGAGCATGACGCACGCGCCAGCCATCGTCCTCTTCAACCATATCAAAGGGACCTGAACGACCCGATTCATTCCTTTAAACAATACGTTTATCTTTTTCTATTTCCCCTGTAGAGTATTTTCCTGTAAAAAAATGATTGAATATTACATGTCAGTGCTAATCTCAATCAGTATCAACCTAAATCGAATTTCTGTCTGTCCTCAGTGCTGACAACTAGATGTTTGATTCTGTCTCTCAAGATGGATGTTTTATGAAAGTAGGTTTTAAATTAAAAAATATAATGCCTATATGCCTACCACTTAGCTTGCCTAAACTGTAAGATTCATAAAGGTTTTCATTTTACACGATTCGTTAATTTATTTTTAATAGTACAATACCCGTTCCACGTAGTTATACCAGTTTTTATTGTCATTGTTCTTGTTCTGGGTCAAAACGTACTGTTAAAGATCTATCTTCCTCAAGAATACAGGAATTTCTTTTTTTATATCCGACTTTCACTTTCAAAAATAACTCTTCAGCCTTATTCTATTTAAGTGCATGTAACAGCCTGTAAATTTGTCTTTAGTAGTATTTGTTTCATATAAATTTTAGCACTTGCTTTGTCTGTCTTGTAATTTATATAATATTTCAATACACGTTTCATTCATTGTGTTCATATTACCCTATTTCAAATAAATTTAAAGAGTGGTACTCGCTTTTATCTAAAAAGAGTATTATCCTAAAGTGTTTAAGTACCAAGTAAAACTAAACTTAATCCTATTTAACTTTTAGACCTCTTTCTACCTTTGAGATTACAGTTCTAAAAATCCTTACTTCATGAAACCTAAGTTGAATCTATTGATTTTTATTTTATATTCAATTTCGTGTTTTTAGGTTCACTGATTTAGGTCGTGTGTCATCTGTCAGTCAGTTACGGTATTATATTCCAGGTCAGAGGAATTTTCTCTCTGAGTCATTCCAAAAATGTCAGAGAGAAAATCACCAGACCTAAGTCATTCTTGGAATATCAGATCTAATAGGCCATATCAGATCTAATGTCAAATAGTAAAAGAAGTGCTTGGTGATATTGTAGAAAATAAAAAGTAACGTACTACACAGAACAACTACTACAAAAGAGATAAATCAAAATTCAAATAGTAATGCACTGTGGTGCTGTGGTTTAGCAAGCATTTTTCTTATTCAAAATTAGGTACATTAATCCGGTTGAGAATAAAAGTGGTGAACGGGTGCCTAGTTTGTATTACATATTATTATCTATTGTATCTAATAGACTACCTTACTCATTAACTCTGTTATTGTGTCTTTTATGTTAGAACTTATTAAAGTTTTGTATTTACTTGTCTCTGGGACCGGTACTTAAACAATTTAACCAAAATGTTTTTGTGTTCTCAAGTAAGTGGCTTTTTATTGTCTTGTTGAGAATAAATGATTTTAATCAAAAAACGAAGAAACATCACTTTTTTTATTATTATTAAAAATCTCTTAAATTTGAAAAAGTACATTTAAGTTTAATATCTAGATGAAAAGAAACCCTCCGCCAATAGTCTTAAAAGTCTAATTTGAAAGTAAGAATAACAATATGGCAAAGGTTTGGCTCAGTGAATTGGTTTTGCATCGTAACTAATACTATAAATTAATATTGATGATGATGATGAAAACTATCCATGATTCAATCTATTTTTGCCGATTTGTCCATCTAAAGATTGGCTGGAAATTGTTTTCAGCGGTAATGTCGCCCTTTGTATATATCCACCTGATGTATTCCTTGTAAGAACATTTGTATTGGTGTAAAGTGGTAGAAATAAACTTTATTATTTCTATTCTATTTTATTAATGCAAAATTTTGTTTGTTTGCACGCTTTCACACCTTAACTACTCAACTAGTCGTCATGAAATTTTGCATACACGTTTTTACTGGTATAGAAAACGACACAGGACATAGGGTTTCCTTCATCCAGAAAAACTTCCGTTTCTGAAGGGTAGAAAAAACTCCTACTAATATTATAAACATGAAAGTTTGTTAGGATGTATGGATGTATGAAGGTTTGTTGCGCTTTTACGCAAAAACTACAAAACCGATTGCGATGAAACTTCGTATGTAGATAGCTGGACACTTGGATTAATACATAGGCTATTTTTTATCCCAATATTCCCACGGCATTGAGAAAGTCCAATAACACAAAAACACTGCAACAAAGATACTCCATTTCATAACGTAAACTGCTCTAACCGAAACTTTATTAGTTCAGTAATCAAAAAGATATCGCCAACTGCTCAAGAGCTGGCAATGCCAGCAGAATTGGCAATTACCGGGCGGTATGAAGACGCTCTTATTGGCACTATTCTCACAATTATGCCGGAACAACTTCGGTTTCGAAATGGACAGTTAGTTCGATTGTTGGTCATTGTTTTGAATTTATGGGCACTGGACTGGCGGAAGATGAGTTTCCCTATAATGTTGCGACAGTATTAACAGTTTTAGTGTGTGATTACTGATTTCTTTAGTAGTAGCAAAAACTGGATCATGTTAGACAACAAAGAATAAAGTATCTCATCAAATAATGTAAATAGAGGTAAAACTACTTTCAAATTGACATCTCTTTCTAAATAATGTTGATAGCTACTGTTATTGAGAGGTTATACTTAGGTAAAATTATCTTAACTTATATTTTAATTCGAACTTAAGTTTGTTTATTACTCTTTGACGCTTTATCTACTCAACAATCATCATGGAATTTTGTATATGCGTAGTCAGAGGTACAAAAAAGGAAATAGGATCTCTTTCATTTATTAATAGAAAAAATTATAGGCAAGCGAACCCGCATTAATTTTTTTTTATGAAATCTACCCTCAAGGAAACCGTACATTTTTTCGGGATAAAAAGTCTATGTGCTGTTTCAGACTATAATCTATCTCTGTGCCAAATTTCATCCAGATCCTTTCAGCTGTATTTGCGTGAAAGAGTAGCAAACAAACATAAATCCATTCTTCCATCCTCCCTCACAAACTTTCGCTTTTATAATATTTGTAAGATTCTCAAATAATGCACGAACAACTCAGTCTAAACTACTATGATTTTATAAATTTTATACTATATCCCCCATACTTGTGATACGTTTCGCGTTACGTTTACTAAATGAAAATGATAGACCTCAAATATAATTAAAATTTCAAATCTGAATTAACCTCTACTTTAGTAGAAAGTACTGGAGCATATCAACCTTAGTGATTTGAATATTATATTTACGGGTATGTGAGAAGGTTTACTAAATTCGTTTTATGCTCTTTATGTTTGTATAAAAATATAGAATTTAAAAAGACAAGAGAAGATTATCAATGACTTGGAGCTATGTCATCAACCGTGACTATTGAAAAATGCTCTTCATTCAAGGCGTAACTAAAAACTTATAGTAACGTCTTTCTGTGGACACTCATTACAATAGAAAAGTCAATTAATTATAAAAATGCAAGTCTGAGGATTTGTAATGATTAATTTATGCTTCTAGTAATTATTGCTCTGAGCTTACTTCGGTCCGCGCTACTAAGGTTACATAAAATATCTGTTTTTCATAATTTTTGGGGTATTTGTTGTTACTTTTTAGTAACAATGTCTGTCTCACAACCACTGCTATAAACTATTAAAATCACTAACTAACAGTAACTGCCATGTTGTTCGTTCACTCTCTCCACACTCAAGTGATTGTTATAAACTTATAATACATTCCTACCCTTTTATAGCCCCACTATTCATCAAAATTTATCAACTGACCAATAGTATTGCTTTACCGGCATAACCAGTCATAATAATGTCTATCAACTAATTTTTATTAAATAGTGAACCGTTTTATCATCTATTATAATTTTCCCCTATTTTTAATAAAATAAATAAGACTTTTTGATGTGGCGACAACAGTCTACTCATTATACACATTTAAAAAAAGTTATATAAAGAATGTATTAATCTGAATCTACTGTTACGGTTTACGTTATACCGCCTATTAAACCCCTTATTTATAAAGTTTTCGTTTTCTCTCACATTCATATAATTTCACTAAATTTGTGCACACTATATACTGAATCCATTGCGTCTCTATCTTCAGATCGTCTGTAAGAAATCGAACTAGCGATAATACCACTGCGTTTGTTGCCACTATTCGTATCACTATTTTTACTATTGTCAACTGTTGTCGGTTCTTTACCATGAATAATATCGTATCGTGTTGTAATATTATCATGATATTTTAACCATGTTTTAAATGAGCTTTCGTTATCAACTGTGTACCATGGTCTTACTATGACTAATTGCAGACAGCTTCTAACCAAAATCCAATTATCTCAACAAACATACCGACTAACGTATATAGGGGTAATTAACCGCTATCGCTAATTGCATGGACATCAAACACTGGTTCAAACGTTTGTCTGAGCTGATGGAATTATTGTGACATATTTGATTTGAGGTTTACAAGACCAAATAGTTCGAAGATCTATATGTTTACTATTTAATTAGTAATAAGTGCGCAAAGACGGGCCGTGAGTCCGTATGCCCAATTTCTTTTCACAAGACTCAACTATTTGGAAACCGGGCGGTTATAGATCGACACAGGCAGATAAGGTGTTATGTAATCCCTTTTTAAGTGAAAACTTCTTTAGGCACGTTGAGCACTTTTCGTATGGAGTAAAAGCACTAAACTCGCGTAACTAAAAATAAATAAAAATTTGAATTTGATGAAAGTTAACGTGTTAACCTTTACATTAATATTTCAACACTTATTTAGTACTTAGCAGAAACCGTCATATATTCTCGTGAAAATATTTATTTACCCTATAATGAGTTTTAATGCTGTAGAAAGTAATGCGTTGCACAGCGACATCTAACCGCACGTTCCAAAAAGTTGAAACCATAAAATTACGGTGTATATTGTTAAACAGAACGATGAATGTCAAAATCACGTGTTCCTAGACAATGTCAATAAATGTGAGACCGTGAAAGGTCCCAAGAATAATATAAATAAATGTGTTTCAAACCTTTTAATAAAGAAGATTAAGGTCTGTAAGCATTATTATTGGTTTCACTAGCATACTAGGTCACCTGAATAGCAGCGACCCCAATATAGTTTCCGTATACATTATTTACTTTTAATATGTCTACTACCTATCATGTGTGTATAAATGTTATCTCACACACGTTTAATATTAAGGTATAAATACTATCACAATACAAGTTACTGAACATGCCACCACAGTAGTTTCCCTACAGGTCCTTTCATATTCACTGTAATTTCTAACTTTTATAGGTATACTCTTATGAAAGTATGTGTTTACAGTGTGAGGGCCTTATACATAAGTTGTTTTGATTATTCTTCATTCAATATTTCTGATTATTCAATTGCCAAATCTATGCTAATTCTGTACTAATATGTACCTTGTGCAATTAGTATCTGCCATCTTTTAACGCCTGGCTGATCGTTGTTTATAATAATAATAACGTTATTAATATATAACAAGACACTAGTTTCATAACCTAATAATTGAGTCTTTGCGAAACAAAACTAAATATAACCAGTTCCTTTTGTCAATTCTATTGTTATCTCACTATAATCGATGATGATTAAACCTTCAAAGTAAGGTCGGGTACTACTTTCAAAGTTGGATAGTTCTAAGAATTTCAATATATGGGATGTAATCTTTGAAGGTGAAGAATAAGATGATGATGAGAAACAAGAGGTCCACATCGAGTGGGCAAAACTACGGACTATTTGCACCAAGCTAGAATTGAACTGCTAGCATACCCTCTTTATAATCCGTATTTATTTATTTAAAACTTCATGCAAATTTGTGCAAAGGCGGACTTAATGCCCAGGGCATTCTCTACCAGTCAACCTTGGGGTATGTAGATATGTTATACGGTAGGTGCAAAGATGAGTTGAACTTTTGATTCTTCCATGTGAAGTTATATATACATAGAATCCCACTAATATTATAAATGTGAAAGTTTAGATGAATGGATGGATGAACGTTTCTTACTCTTTCACGCCAAAACTACTGAACCGATTGCGATGAAACTTAGTATGTGGATAGCTGGAGACGTGGATTAACATATAGGCTACTTTTTATCCCGATATTAACACGGGATCGGGACTACCGCGGGTGAAACCGCGAGGCGCTGCTAGTTTAAAATAATCAAGACAAGCGCCATGCGACTTTGCAGTATTCAAGTATGTACAACAAAACTTATGTAACGGCCTAGTATTATATAACCTGTATGCGGAACATAAACCAACTTACTCATAATAATTTTTAAATTTCAAACTAACTTAAATTCATCCATTTGCATTAGTTCATAATAATCAGATGCTTGAGAATTTTGAGAGAAAAACACGACTGCTAAATACTCTAGTGTACAATTTAATTCGGAACGGCATTAAATTCTGTAACAGCCTTCTTTGAACTTGTTTAAGTTGATATTGATTTTGTTTGCATATACAATTTGCACGTTAATTTTCAATCAGTAGGCACTAATCTCGTTATTCATTCACTTGAACGCTTCTGAGAACTGAATCTATGTTATATGCTTATTAAAGGTGAAAATATAAATTGAAAGAACAGCTTTTTTAAACGGAGGAAAGATTTAGGGGTTTTCTGGACGTAGTTCGTGCATAAAACATTTCTATGAATATTGCATTGTAGTTGCTGTTCTATTGAAGTACCTGCTTAGGACTTAGTTTCTGCAGAAGATAGCTATTGAGCAACACCACTAACGCCTTTGTGACGGAAGGTCTTATGCTAGTAATCCACCAAGGCCAGATGTTGGTTCTGATGTCAGATTTAACATCAGTGAAGACTACCACAGCAATGATAAAAGGGACAATAATACTAGATGTGTAACTGACTTTTCGTTCTCTCGTAGGACATCAGTGTGCAACCAATATCTATTCAATATTATTGTATAATTATATCTATTAAAATATCATATTCAAACAATGTCAACAAGAGTTACCCAAGGGTCTATCCTGGGTCCTTAATTTAATCAACCTCAAACTAATGATCCCATCAATTTACACTCTAAATTTGAGTTTTAACTAAAGGGTTAAAACTAACAAAGTGAACTTTAGATCAACTAGATTACAAAGTTAAACAGTTAATGAATGTGACTAAGCTAATGAAATCCAGTCGGGTCCATACGTCAGCGATGACATGATGATATAATATAATTAAAGGTTGGTACAAATGAGTTTGGACATTATCCTTGTGGAGACAAGGTGGTTTTTGAAGGTGTTGTAATCGTATCAATTGGTTTAGCTGATATTGTGTTCCATATTATAGAGTGTTTTCTATATGATTGATCATTTAGAAATGAATGTAACGAAACAGATGCTCGCGACGTGTTGAATATTGCATTAATGTTTCATTATGGAGAGATAAAGGTTCCTTTATGTTGGTTGTATATTAATATGGATTTTCTTCGCAATTAATGTCTAAATGATTTCCCCTGCTACGGCTGATGTGCAACAGGTTAACAACAGTGACCAAGGTAAATTATCCGGAATCACTACATATTATAAAACAAAGTCCCTCGCCGCGCCTGTCTGTCTGTCTGTTAGCGATAAACCCAAAAACTACTGAACGGATTTTCATGCGGTTTTCATTTATAACATAAATTGGGAAGTTGGAAGAATCCAACTTAGAACCAGAACTTATAAATTTAACCTATAATTGTATTATAATTATGCTGACTGGAATTAACACGGCGTATTAGAAAATAATGTGTATGGATTAACTCCTAAACGCACAATTTGCCGTAGTTATCACAATATCTAAACTCCGTTCTTAAAGGATGTGATGGACTAATTGTAACAATTGGAACCAAGTATTGACAGTTGCTTTTTACAGGTTTACACAACTCTTTTTAACATTGTGTTTTTTATGACAAGCCTAATGGTTATGTAACCTGTTCGCCTCTCAATAATAGTTAGATTTTTTCAATTCAGGACTATACCTAAAGTTTCTGATAATCATTATAAAATATCTCGTAAATAAATATTGAATTTACCTCTTTCAATTCGCTAAATACACAGACAATGATTTGCTTTTGTTTTTATGTTTCAGATACAAAAGAGAATTTAACTTTGTGTTTATTTGGTGTGTATATTTATTTATTCACGTGGATTTATTAAAATATTCCAATAATTTGCTCATAAACATAGTCCGGAAGAATTTGTGTATTTAATTCGTAATTTGAGTTCATAACAATTTTTTTTTTGTATTAAAATGAGATGTTAAAGTATGTAATGAAAAAGATGTATGTATATTTATTAAATTATAAGTATAATTAAAGAAGAGAGCTTTTGTTGGTTTGTCGGCCAAAATTTTTGAATTTAATATATTTGTATGTGAGAGAGGGTATTATTTTCAGAGTGGAAGGTATCATAATACGGCTGCCGCTACAGAATAGGAGGTGCGATTCACGTGATCATCATTACATTTTGCATACACGTTGCCAGGAATACAGCAAAAGGCGTAGAATACTTAATACTCAATAGTTTATTGCTTCCATGATGTAAATACACAGGTGATAACAGTTTAAGGAGTGACAATTATGGACCCTACCGGGCGCAGCACAGTTTGTTCGGGAGAGAGGAAGATAATACAAACATTTATAATTTTAAGTAAAGCGTTCAGTGTAATGTATATGGTAGGATATAATTGTCATACTTTTATATTGTAAATATTATTAATTGATAGATTCGGTAATAATTTTAATATAGTATTAATAGTGTATTAAAGAAATAAAATATCGTTTGTTACTTATTCAATTCAGTTATTATTTTTATTATTTAATCGATTATTTATTAATATAATAATAATATTCTTATATATTATATATTATTATAGTAATAATATTCTGAGACTCAAAATTACTACACATTTAAAAAAAAAATCGATCATATCTATTTCTCAGAATGGATGTAGAAGCGGGACCCGTGGCACTAAAGAGCTCCTCATCATGGATATGGCCATTAGCCAACAGGTACGTCGTCACCGTAAGAATCTGGCGACATGTTGGATAGACTATAAGAAGGCCTTTGATTCGGTCCCACATACATGGCTTCTGAGAGTGCTAGAGTTGTATAAAATTGATACAACTCTGCACTTTCATGTTTCAAGTCATGTATAGGGCAGTGGAGAACGGCACTTCGCTATCCAGGATGTCGGCAGATTGCGGCAAACGATGTACCAATAAAGATCGAGCGGGGTATATTTCAAGGTGATAGTTTGAGTCCCTTGTGGTTCGGCCTAGCTTTGAATCCTCTCAGTACGCTGTTAGAGGGTTCAGGGCTAGGCTATAGGTTGCAGAAAGACGATCGAGTTATATCTCACCTTCTGTACATGGACGATTTGAAACTTATTGCCCCCACTAATTTGCAATTGACAGCGTTACTGGAGGTGACTGAAACCTTTAGTAACTCTATCAAGATGGAATTTGGTGTGGACAAGTGTGCAGTCATGCATGTAAAGAAAGGCGTGATAGTAGAATCTGAAGGAGTCGAACTTTCAGATTCAACAAAACTCAGATCTCTGTCTGCCACTGAAAGCTACAAGTATCTAGGTATATCACAGTCATTGGGAATACCTGAATCTCATATAAAACAAGCGCTGCAGGAGCGCTTCTTTGGCCGCCTGAAAAAAGTACTTAAAAGTCTTTTATCAGGGGGTAACAAAATGCGTGCCTACAACGGTTGGGTCATGCCGGTTCTGATGTATTCCTTTGGTATACTTAGATGGACTCAAACCGAACTAGATGCCCTTGATAGGAGAGTCCGTACTTTGCTGACTGCATTCCGAAAGCACCACCCACGTTCATCGGTAATGAGGTTGTATATCCCACGAAAGTTTGGGGGTCGTGGACTTTTAAACGTTAAGACCCTACACAATCGAGATATACAACCTTAGAGAATATTTTCTTCATACTGACGTGGGAGTGCATCGTAGTGTGGTCGCAGTGGACAACGGACTCACTCCGCTCGCTCTGGCTAAAGAGAACTGGCGCAAGCCTGTAGTACTTAGTACTAATGATCGCAGGGAGGTATGGAAGGGCAAAGAACTTCATGGTCGTTTTTATCGGGCCCTAAATGGTCCTGATATAGACTTTGAAGCTTCTACATCTTGGCTACGGTTTGGTGATCTTTTCGGAGAAACCGAAGGTTTTGTCTTTTCAATTATGGACGAAGTTGTTATCACGAATAACTATCGGAAATATATCGTGAAAGATGGTACTTTGGACATCTTTTGGGCATGCCACCGTCCCGGTGAATCTATCAGGCATTTTATTTCTGGTTGTTCTCGTCTTGCCAACGGTGAATATTTGCACAGACACAACCAAGTGGCCAGGATTGTGCATCAACAACTTGCCCTTAGATACAATCTTGTGCATTCAGAGGTGCCATATTACAGGTATGTGCCCGACCCAGTTCTCGAAAATGGTCGTGCCACGTTGTATTGGGATCGATCTATCATCACTGACAGAACTATTGTTGCCAATAAACCTGACATTGTGGTGATAGATCGATTAGAGCGCCGCGCAATGATTGTCGATATTGCTGTTCCTCATGACGACAACCTCGTGAAAGTTGAAAAAGAAAAACAAATCAAATATTTGGATTTGTCTCACGAGATTGTCGATTTGTGGAATATCGATTCGGCCATCATTGTTCCGATTGTCATATCTGGATCTGGATTGATAGCCAAAAGCCTCGATCAACACATTAAGAGGCTCGCGTTAGACGGCTGGATCAAGGGACTGATGCAGAAGGCAGTTCTCCTCGACACGGCCCGTATAGTGAGGAGGTTCCTGTCTTTGGAGCCCTAACCACCGGTATCTTGGTCCCTGTACCCGATGTCGGTAGTATACTATTTTTTATATTTTTAAATATATATTTTGTTTTATAGGTACGTATTTAAAAATGTAATTAATAAGTTTTATGTTGAATAGAGAGAATAATAATAATAAATCTTTATTCATTAAAAAGTGCATTATAAAAAAGCACATATTATTACTTAATACCATAAAATTTCATGTCCACTCGCAGTCAACGGCACGACAGACACTCACTCCCAAACTAGGAATGAACCTGTATTACGGGTAGTCAGAGCCGTTGCGCCGATGTCCGCACAGTATACCACAAAAAAAATATTTATTTGCTTAATATATAATAGTGGTAATTGAAATCCGGTTCCTAAACTAGGTATGACTGTTTTTTAAGAACCAGTAGTAAACTAAAGAACTAAGGTAAATGCATGCATATTCACCATCTATTTATATTTATTTTTGTGTGTAAAGATTTAAATGTCTATGTATGTATGTGTATAGATTTGCTGTATAAGAATGTGTGTGTATGTGAGTATATATTAGTATTTTTCCAGTAGTATATATATACGTGTGCATGTTGCTAGCATTATAATAATATTATACGATTTCCATGTAGAATCGCTCAAAATTCCTTGTCATGCAATAATCATCATCATCAATACAAATAGATAAGATTGAAATGTCTGTTTGTAATGTCAAAATAATATTATTTTAATAGTCATCATTCTGATTGCTTAATTTACAATAATAGAATTTGTGAATTTATTATTTTAAAATATATTATCTATATTCTAAATATTCTTTTACGCTGTAGTAGCATTTGCTAATTAATAAGAGTTTTAATTTATTAACAAAAGTATTAAATTTAGTCTCATTTTTAATGTCAATTGGTAGTTTATTATAGATTTTTATAGACATGACCAAAGGACTACGAGAATTCATTATTAATCTAGAAGGTGGTAGGTTTAATCTATTTTTGTGTCTAAAGGAAAAGTTTGTTTCTTTGTCTTACCGTTTAGTATACAGTTCCGGGTATTTTCGGACAAATTTACTTATTTCTAAGATGTAAATACTGGGTAATGTTAGGATGCCTAGATTCCTGATGTGAGGTTTACATGTGTCTGTTTCTTCTATATTCATTAAAGTTCTTATTCAATTCAAAATACCTTTTATCCTGAATAAATATGTTACCGACAAATGGAAAAAATATTTTTACGCGAACGAAACCGCTGACGCTGGCAAAAGCAAGTAACATATTAAAAAAAAAGTTATCACACTTTTATAAAAGCCTTGAAATTGTCATCTTCTTTTACCTTTAATTATACATACCTAGGGAATAATGCTAACATTATATAGTACATATTCTGTACATACAAGTGAGTTCATAGATAAGAATACTTTACACAAAATGTTATGCTTCCTCGTCAGATACATTTCTAAAATTAGTATTGACTTTAGACGAGAATTCATTCTATTGTAGACCAAAAGGTGTTGATATGACAGCTAGTGCTTCTAACAACGTAGTCAGCTGCTACCATTTGTAATTATTAACTTCAAGACGTACTTTATGAAGTCCTTAAAGTAGGAATGAACATCGATAAACGATTTTGTGCTATGTATACAGTCTTTTTCGATAGGAAGAATCTGACTTGAGATCTAAAGCGAAATCTTTTACATGCATTCATATTTCTGCATGATACAAAAATAGAGCTGTACGAGTATATTGGATGGAGATGTAAAAATGTGTTGAGAAAAAGTATAACAAACATTTTAAGAAAATCTGTTTTCTGAGAAAAAATCAAGCTTTCAATATTGCTACCACGGAGTTCTAAACAAACAAAAATAATATTTTTGTTTCACAATATAATGTAAGGGAAAAACGTTGGGTGTCGGGCTGAGGCCTTAGTCAAACGCCATAGCAGCATTTTATATATTTGATATTTCATATATTTTCCTTTTGATATGAAGCAACTGTATTACATACCATAAGTATATTTAAAGTGAAGCGGATCGATGAGCCAAATGTGGTAAAGTTATATATTTAAAGAATGAAAGATATAAGAGAAGAGGTGGAATAAAATAAATATGGATGGACTATTTGAAAGATATGGTTAAAAAGGCAGTTTTCTTTTAATTGCGGCAGTCCTTTTTAAATATTACTTGATGATTAAAAGCCCTATTTGCTTCTGAATCGTTCCCAAATTTGCCTCGAACGCAACTTTTCCGTTCCAAGAGTGTCGTAAGAGCCAACTAAGGGAGTAAATTAGGCAGATAGTACCACGCAAGAGAAGGAAAACTCGAAATAAACCCTTAACCAACCCGTCTGGCCAATGCGGTAACATTATTCTAAACCCTATCGCCAATTAACAGAAGCCATAAAAAGGCCCCTGTACCCGGTGAACCCGCTATTCCCGGGTGCTCTGGCATACACTGGGAAAGGGCCTATGTCCAGCAGTGAACTGCAATAGATTGCATTGCCCATATAAGTTCATGCTTAAAGTGCTGATAAGTACATTTACGTACGTTTACTAATTGTGGGCTCCCTTATAAGTAAGGGCGAGAAGTAATATGACACACAGCACAGTTCCTAGGCGGCCATATTAATTACTAGGCTCCGTACACGCCACTCTGACGTTTGTGTGTAGTTTTGCAACTGTATTCAGGACCCAGACGGTACATAGACAACTTTTCAACGTGAACCGTTGACCTGCAAGGCGTGATCACTTGTACTGACTAGAAAATTCACGCGCAACATGAACAGTACGTTCTCAATTTTCCTCCATGAAGCAAAATATATTTGCTACCTCGTAATAGAAATCAAAAGAAATATAATTTTTAATAACACTACATTTAATATACAAAACTAATATACACGAATAACCAAGCATTAAATCCCACGTCACACAGATCTCGGAATTGCTTTAACACGGATGTGAGGAAATGAATCCGACTGAATTAAACTCATGTTCTAACTCTCCTTGCGAGTGTCGTCGACTACATTTTCCTGTCTGGTGATTTTTTTAAACGCGTGTCTTTAAACTTAGTGACTGTTTTGAGAACTTTAGTTTATTAAGGCTGGAAACATTTCATGGTGTATTGGAAATACTCTCCTCACTTTGAAATTAGTAAATCGTAATTATAAAGGGTGTCTCAGTAAGAGTGCACTTTTTAAAATTGGATTTTCTTTGCTGTCACCTTTGTTTATTCCGATTATTAAAAATGGAGCGCTTTTCGAAAGAACAAAGCGTTATAATTGTGAAAACTCATTATAGAAATGGGGAAAGTTACGCTGAAACCACTCGCAAACTTCGCCAAATTTTCAGCCGAGAAAGTGCACCTAATGTGTCAACCATTCCAAGAGTGGTCAAGAAATTTGAAGAACCTGGGTCGATTATAGATAATAAGAATCCTTTGCGTCAACTTACTAGTCGGTCTCTTGAAAACATTGCTGCTGTAAACGAGAGTGTCGCCGTAAACCCGAAAACATCAATTAGGCATCGTTGTCAACAACTTCAAATTTCACGAAGCACTACGCAGCGAATTTTGACTAAAGACCTCCACCTTCATGCGTACAATATTCAGCTAACTCAGTAGCTTAAACCAGCAGACCACGGAAAGCGCCGGCAATTCGTTCAATGGGTAATGGAGCAAAGTGAAGTCGATGCCAAGTTTCCGAAAAAAGTAATTTTCTCCGATGAAGCGCATTTCCATATGAATGGCTTCGTGAATACCCAAAATTGTCGAATTTGGGACTCAAAAAATCCTCATGCAATCCATGAGAAATAAATGCACCCACAACGAGTAACTGTCTGGTTTTTTAGTTAGGTGGCGTGATTGGACCTTACTTTTTTGAAAATGAGGCCGAAATTGCAGTGATTGTGAACGGCATTCGTTACAGGAATATGATAACGGACCTCTTGTCACCTCAACTGGACGGCATAAATCTGGACAACATGTGATTTCAGCAGGATGGCGCAACCTTCCTTCACACGATTTCCAGAACACATTATCTCACGAAATTCCGATGTCAACTGGCCACCAAGATCGTGTGATTTAACGCCGTGAAAGTTTTTTCTTTGGGGTTTTGTGAAATCTCGGGTTTATGCGAATAAACCCGAAACAATTCCTGAGCTCAAATCGGAAATCCAACGCGTCATCGGTGAGATACAGCCACATCTCTGTGCAAAACTCATGGAAAATTTCATGAAAAGATTAATGGCCTGTCATCGGAGCCGTGGGGGTCATTTGGCAGATATTTTATTCCATACTTAATCGGAACATGTCTTCTTTACAATACAACAAAATATATCACAACTCTGTCATAAAACACTTGTTTTTATTTTAAAATGAAAAAGTGCACTCTTACTGAGACACCTGTTATAAAGAAATAACCAAACCAATGCAAATGTAATTATGCAAATAACTGCGTTGCAATCGTATGCAGCTCTGCCGCCGCACCAAATCAAGGTCACCAGATTGGATGAACTAATGTTTTATTTAATTAACCAGAGTACCAATCGTACTTATAAATAAAATAAGGGTTCCGTATACTCAAAAGGAAAAAGGAACCATTATAGGATCACTTCGTTTTCCATCTGTTTGTCAGTATGTCTGTCTGTCAAGATCCTTTTTCTCAGAAATGCGTATAGGTATCTAGTTGAAATTAACATTAAATACTTATATCTTTGGTCCCTTGAAGCTGTGAAAAATCAAGCTTCTAAGTAAACGCAATCAAAAGAAACGACTACTTAAGCCTCGATCTTCAAGAATCGATTCCCGACATGGCCGAGCTAGCTACGTACAAGTATGTACGGAACCTGCGCGTGTCCGACTCGCACTTGTCCGGTTTTTTTTTTTCTTTAGTACATTCAAGTCCACATTTTGTAATATGACGCTAAATGCCCATCTATGGCCGCAGATATATTTTATACATCATGCAAAACTCTTGATCCGTACGAGTAAGTAATTGAAGTCTTTATACCCACTGTCTTGCAACGGGGATTTGTAATTGCGCGCCCCGGATGACGTAATCAAATTTATACGTCATTTGTACAGGAGCATTCACTTCATATTTGTTTAGGTTCTGTTTGGCAAGGATCAAAGCGCCTTTGAAGTTTCAGATTTAGGAAGTGACGAATTGGCACTTGCGTGACTTCTTCAGCAAGTTATTTTATGTGGCTTCAAGAAACACTTTGATGGTACCATAATGTGCAAGGTTAACGCTTTTAAATGCTTTGATGGTAAACATTTCTTTTTTGAGCTTTTTAAAATAAAACTGAACTGAATAGGCAGCTCGCCATCTGAAGATTCTAATTTTGTATTTTTTTTTTACATTAATAAGACAATTTTTTTAGAAATCACATCAAAAACAATGATAAACTATTGCTTATGAATTTTCTTATATCATAAATGCATCAATGGATCATTAAACTTCGCTCTATAGAATATTATGTATGTCGCATTGAAGAACAAACTTCGTGGCTTATATACGAGTACATATGATGTGCAATTCTAAGTTACAAAACGTTATTTAGAGTCAAATGTAAATAATAATAACTTGACATATCACTGATCACTAGATCAACAGGCCCGTGAAAAGATGTTTCAATGTACCAACATAAAATTAATTTTACATTACTGTTAATTTATTTACATTAATTTTGTTTGTTTACTTTACATGCTTTTTGACATTGATTGAGACAAATAGTTTCATGGAGTTTCCAAAATTTAGCACTTCATATTAATTGTAACTTGATAAGAAAACTAGTCTTGATAGAATGATTCTATAAGGATAACATTTTAAGGTACGAAATCCTGAAAACGAAATTTATTTATTATTTTATTTTGTACAAATGAACTCAGTTGCTGCTCAACCGTCCCTAAGGAGGCTTCGTGGAGCGGAAATTGCGTATTACATTTTTATACGTACCTGCACACATCTGCGTACACAGCTCTTCTTAGCAGTAGGATTGCGTACTCCTAATCAGGTACCAAATAATTCGTTAACGGAGTTAGGATTGCCTTTCCTGTCTTTTGCAGTTCGATGAAGTTTATCCTTGGCTGTTGTTGTTGTTGGGGTTTACATACCCAGGTTAAGTAATATTTTTACTTTATTAGTTTTGAAATACGTGTATTGTGCTGTGCTGGATGACTCCTTCTAAAATGAATTAAATTGCTTTTAATGGACAATTTCTCTATCAACTTATAGCAGATGGGAAGATAATGCTTATGACATTAAGTTTGGTGTTGTACGTTCCGAGTATACTTGTTTTCCAAGTTAGTGATTAAGATAGTATTTCCAGTAACATCTAGTTTAAAGTCATGTCCATTATTTTCACAATCATAGGATGACCAGAGTAGAACATAGCCTGCCTGCCTTTTAAAAAACGCAACACATACTTAAGGATACGTTACGTTACTTAAGCGTAATGTTTCTTATTAGTTTCCAGCAGATTTAAATAGATACTTATACAGTCTAACAAAATGGTATCATCTTATTAATTAGATAAACATACAGCTCACTTACTTCATTTTATTTTCTTTCTGGAATAGTACCAAAACAAAGACAAAATAAACACAAAGAAACGTTATTCTCGCTAACTAGTCAACACATCACACTGAAATATCTTCGCGTCAATCTTGTAGCCTACATAGAGCCTCCCCATATCGGTGAAGCGTGTATGTTCTCCCACACAGCGTGTCTATGGCAACAGTCTCAGTGCTGGAAAATAGCGTTTTATTGTAACATTACATTTTATTTATGTGAGATTCAGAGGCTCGAAACTATATAATGAGTTCAACTTAGTAGAAAAGAGTCAAGTAATTGCAATACAAGTACAATTTAACTGGTCTCGAACGGCCAAAATTCATGGTTTTATATGTGTACAAAGTTAGGTGGTCGATCCTTTGTACACGAATATGCCTTTAACCTCGTCCACACGGAACGGTTTCACACAATTTTAGTAGATTTTCAATCAAATCGTTTCGTGTGGACGCAAAACGTCGGATTCAAGGTCATAGGGTCAGGACCGCCTTCGACTTGACCGCGTCGCATCAAATCGGTTCGTGTTGACGCTAATCGGCCTATTTTATCATACAGTCTGTCTGCAGGCAGCATACTGAGCGGATGTGTTCTGATTTTCTTAGGATGTGTGTATTTACGCATTATTAAGACCATTTTCAGTGCGGTTGTTATATTTATGAGATGATTTATATTATTAGATCAATACAGGTAGCATTTCTTCAAAAACAAAGAATATTACGTATGCGGTAAAATCAAATGAAAATAGATGATTTAGTTGTTACGTGTGGACGCGAAATCTGTTCGTAAGCCAATTCAATCACAAGTCTGAGCAGGTAGTAAAATCGTATCGTGTGTATGCTGTAGTGTGGATACTAAGAGTATAGTATAGTTTTTATAGTAGGACCAAGTTATTCTGGAATGGTATATAAAAAAAAAGAAAGAAAGAAAGAAAATCCGTTTATTTTGGTGCTGAGACACAAGTTATACCAATTAATATATCTATCTATATCTATAAGTATATCTAAAAAAACAGAAATCGGAAACTGAAATACAGTAAGTAGGTACATTAAAGGAAACAGTGGAGGAATAATATGAAAAATATAATCATCGGTGATCTCATGAGTATGAGTATGAGACTCAAGTGATAAATAACCTAAAATCTACCTGAAAGCAAGCAGTTATTGTAGACTCTTAGCAACACGTGTTCGTTACAGGCAGGGTAACTGTAACTATCATTAATACAGCAATTCTTCTTTTTTTATGGGGGCAAACGAGCAAACGAGTCACTTGATAGGAAGTGACGACTGCCGCCCATGGACACCTGCAACTCAAGAGTCACAATTGGGTTGCCGGGTTTTCAGGTGGGAGTAAGGGAAGAGTGGAAGTAGGGGACGAGGGAGGGGGGTTAGGGCCTCCGGTAACCTCACTCACTCGGCGAAATACAATGCGATCATTGCTTCACGCTGGTTTTATGTGAGGCCGTGGTATAACTCCGGTCGAGCTAGCCCATACGTGCCTAAGCATGACTCTTCCCCCCTTTCACAAAAATAAACATATATAATTATATTAACAGGAATTAATGCGATCACATAAGAGGTATTACATGCATGAGTCAGTCTGTGAATTTGTTGATTGTTGTTATTTGCCTAATATATAAAATGGAACGCGAAAGTTAACGTAACGTAAAAAGTAAACATCACGTCCATTTACCGTTCAACATTTTGACAGTTCGAAACTTCGACAGCTAATGTTTAGGTCTACATAATAAGAAGCCAGTACTTTGCTCGATATTAACCGAAAAGTCATAGAAAATATACTCGTAATGTCACAAACTCAGCAATCCATATTTCGTAACTTTTTGAGTTGAACAGACTAATGAATTACGTGGGAGAGCCATGCTTCGGTACGTATGGGTCGGCTCGACTCCGCTCGATACCACGGCCTCATAGAAAACCGGCAGTGAATCAATGCTTGCATTGCTTTTCACCGCGTGAGTGAGGTTACCGGAGGCCCTAACATTTCCCTCTCCCCTATTCCCGTCCTTCCCCTCTCCCCCCTCTCCTCCCCTGTAATCCCCCTCTCCTGTCTTCCCGCTCTTCCCCCTCTTCCCCTATTCCCACCCTAAAGGCCGGCAACGCAATTGTAACTCTTGAGTTGCAAGTGCCCATGGGCGGCGGTAGTCATTTACCATCAGGTGATCCATCTGCTCGTTTGCCCCCTATACCATAAAAATAAATGATTTCAGTCTTATGGAAGCTATAACGATGAGTAGTTCAATTTGTTTAAGGTGAAGCCTGAATTATTTATTTGCCTAGGTTTAACTTCTTCTTAAGGAGGTTGTTAAGAACAACCAAGAGATAGTGTTGTTTGCGGATAAAACACATGCTTTATGACAATAGCAAATATTACTCGTTATCATGAAACAGTAAGTAAAAGACTTTTTAGAACTTTAATAAAACAATTCAAACAGTAATCCCGCTTTCAGTAACACCACAACTTATCGAGTAAGCGTTCGCGGGCGAGACATATCGAATCATTACCAAGCCATTCAGTTATTGCCAGGAGGTGAGGTCATTATCTCGATGCTCGCTATACATCGACGCTCTCGCGAACACTGCCTAACATTTATTACGTTCATTAGCTTCAAGCGAATGCGCAATTTGACGAGAATAGCAACATCCCGAGGGTTAATTTGCGAGAAGACACCAGCAATTTTTTTAAAGGCCAGTTTCGTAGTCTCTTATCCAGTTAATGTAGATATGTAGTATTAATGGAGAAATTTTATTTGACTTTTGGAAGAAATAAAGATTGCTAGGGATAGGCCTAGTAAATTTCTATTCAAGTCGAATCCACCCGGCTGAGAAGTTGACGTACAAATGAAAAGTCAAAGTGTATGGTGTGGTGTGCGTCAGGTGGTACCAAAATAATAATACGTGCATATATACACGTTCATTCAATTGTTTATTAGTCAGTTATAAAAGTACACATTATTATAATATAGTATAAATGCTGATACAGATATTATAAAGGCTTAAGGTTTTGGCCTATATATTTATATAAAAATGAACCCCTATTTCTTCTGGTCACGCTATAACTTGAGAGCGGCTTTACCGATTTCATTAATTTTTTTTTAAATGTTTTCTAATACTTCCTAGAAGGTTCTTACATTAAAAAAAATTAAGAAAATTACGCAGAAACTAAGAGAGTTTAAGAAAACTTAACGACTACCTTTATTATAAAGTTTTTAATGTAACCATAGCTCCAGCGTTATATACTCTTTGCTAAGCACGTTTGAAAAACTGTCAGTTGTTTGACAGTAAGAGACAGATCGCACACCGCCAATATCGTTTACAAAGATCGCATAATTCTAGCGTAGTGTCATATTCGAAATCCATGGTCGGAATTAAGAACGAATGATAACCCTTACCCAGCTCCCTGGTCTGAATGATATCTTTGACGAGGTAAAATTAAACCATTTTGCAAATTGTTAATGAATTATAGTTTTCATTTCTTAGTGCACACTGCACAGTCGATTGAATCAGAAAATTTATGGAGTTTTAAGTTTGTCCATTTATCATTTTCAGTTGAAATTTTGATATTAAAAATGCCAAGAAGTAGACGTACAAATATAGGTCGCAGAACTCACAATACCATAAATCAAAGATATTTAAGAGCAAGTCAAACTGATGACCAACGCGAAGCGCGAAATGACGGAATGAATGAATCTATAGCAAAATAGAAATGTTGCATTTGATTCACATCGGGCTGCATTCAATTATAACGTGGCAATCGATAACAGTTCACAGCAAAGTCAATAAATAAATCGCAAGGGCAGTCCTTAAGTGTTTGTGGCATTAATCTTGAAAATCCATGTTTTCCACATGGCGAACTGTGTGCCACCTGTTCCCGTGTCGGAAAACCATCAGCATTATTTATTTACGCGCCAGGAAACAAAACTAACACTGTTGTGTATCAACAACCGTTACAATAAACAACATGTTGTAGAGATAATAAAAAATTACAAACATATACAATATCAAAATATACAACAATAGAAATAATTATTATAAGTATAGTATTCCAGTTTGAATTCAATGACAGGACAACGTCTGTCGGGTCAGCTAGTATAATTATAAATTTAAACATTAATATACCCCGACCCAAAATTCCTTCAATGATTAAAAAAAACCTGATGATAACAGAATTTCTTGAATTATAGCTAAGAACACTTTCAATTATGTCACTTTTCAAACAGAAAAAAAAAACACTTAAATCGGTCCATTCGTTTCGGAGCTACGATGCCACAGAGAGACACACAGATACACAGACACACAGGCACGTCAAACTTATAACACCCCTCTTTTTGCGTTAAGGGTTAATAAGAGAGAAGTACCACCTGCAAACGACACTATCTTGTGGTTGTTCTTAACACGATGAGGAAAGTCATTGATGCAGATTAAAAACAAAAGTGACCCAAGTATAGAACCCTGTGGAACTCTCATTTTTACCACAGACCTTGGAGATAGCTTGCTGTTATTCAGATAAGAAGTAAGAAGATCCAGTGCCGTACATACCAAATTTCTAATGCAAGGTCTTTTTAACTTATTGAGACTCTTTTGGTTATTACTTTAACATAAGTATTATGAAGTAGTCATGTGCAAACCTGTCTATCTTTCACCACGAACACAATGCAGTTGATGGATTGATGGATCACGAACACAATGTAATAGTCAGAGTGACACAAAATGTTAGACATAATACTAAATAATTGGTGTATATTTCAAATACTGTGAATCTACTAAGCAACATTATTCGACATGCTCTGGTTACCGCTTGCGTTCCATGCATAGACAACCTAATGGGCTATTTAACGACAATTTGAAGAGACCCGGTTTTAGGTCTTTGCTGAAATAGGAAACAGGTAGACTTTCTATTCGAGGCCCTAGTTACTCTGCAAGCTTCAATCTCGTCATCATCTTGTAATTGGTTCTATTTTGTTTCAAAAATTGTACAATATGTTTGGGCCTTGGAGTCCTAAAATTAAATTTCGTGAACTTGTCATATTTTGAAGGACGGACTTTAAAAGAATTAAAGCCCATATTCGTTTATAGTATGGGTCGACATATGTAGATGTTAAATGCGTAGCCTATGTATTCACGACTTAAGTGGTTATAGGTGAAGCATTCGATTCGTCACATAGGTAGCGGGATCGATGTCCTCTCAACGCAAATGTTTATTTTATAATAGTCTATTTGCCCTGATCTGGGTTTGCCAGAAGCCCAGACTTTATAAAATATACCTTTTCTCATTTATTTTACAAATTACTTTATGATACAAACATATACTCTAAAAATAACATGTGAACATAAAATCCCACAAATTCTTACCTTACACGTTGGTGACAAAATGCTTTCACACGAAAATGATTATATTTTCTTGGTTATTATCTCAAACATAACGTAAAGACTTAAAATCACAAACAGAATCACAGAGTACGTTAATAACCCCAGTAATTTACATGCCAACTCCATTTGCCATATCTACCTATATATTTAAACATGGCGACGGAAAGTTTCAACATTTAAATGCTCAGAGTTTCTGCCTGACAGTGACTACATGAATTTCGTGTTCCCCAGTTGTTATTAAACTCGTTTAGGCTTTATTAATATAAGAGTTTTGTTCAACTTTTGGAGCAAAGGTATTTAATTTAAGAAAGATAATATCATCGTTATATTAGGAATATAACAACGGTATGTTAGAGGGCTCAGATTAACGGCAACAGCCGGCTTTTGACCAAGCTATTGCATCACACCGTAGATATCCTGTAAAAATACAACAATATTTTGTTGGTTTTTTCAGGATATTTACGGCGTATCATGGCCATATTATCGTAATAAAGTGATTTTAATCCCCCAAAGAGATAAGAACCTTCTACAGTCTATAGATAGGGAAAAGGGGGAAGGGTGAAGTGTGGGGGCTGAAATGTCCCAAACCGCAAGTCCGGGGAGTGTTTTCTCAGCTGCGAACATACAGGCCCTAATGACTATGGGATTATGCATGCCCACACCTTAATTGATTGTTTGTGAAATTATCTTGATTTAGGGTGACGGTGAAACTTCTGTAATTGTCTTTGTTATAGGTAATTTTCGATAGTTTGGTTAGAAGAACTAATTCCATTTGCTTGACCATAATAGTTTTGTACGTTTCTATGTTGAAATTTATTGTAGTCCTCCTAAAAATATTATAATGCTATAGACAGTGAAAACGTTTGTTATTGAAACGGATTTTGATAAAGCTGTTACACAGATAGATAATACTTATATATATTACTAGCAGCGCCTCGCGGTTTCACCCGCGTAAGTTTTTGTGTGAAAATATTACAAGCATACTTACATACAAATCTTTCCTCTTCATAATATTAGAATAGATATATAAACATATATGCACACGGTACCCGAGAATAAAAATCTAGATTTTTGACTAACTTATAACTACTTAATTATAACTGATAGAATTGCCGCCTATTGATTCGCTTGAACTAGTTCATTTGTATCCTGATTAACTTTTAGCAATATCATGCAATCTGTTATGATTTCATCTTGTGAACAAAAAACAAACTGTACAAACTTGGGAGAATGTGCCTTATTATCTAATAATAATAATACACAAATATATAAATATTAATAACGATTAAAAAAAAAATTGTACGTTCGTAGCTCCCCTTACATAACACGTAACAACTCTCTGTCCTTCCAATGTTTGCCTGGAACAGATCGCCAATCCCAATAATGTCGCCAATTGTACAAGGACATTAATTTATAAGTAGTCCATTTAAAGTGTTTATTTTTGGCTGGTGTAAAATAAAGAGTTTATGTGCAAATGTTAACACGTGCCCAAACCTTGGAACCAACTTTCGGTATTTAGTTAATTGTTTTAAAAAGTATCTTTTACAAACATTGCTTCTATTCCTGGCCTCTACCTCTTTCTTCTTATAATGGTCGAATTTCACAAATCTCTCCTTACCGACTTGAGGTATTCCAGGCAAATTTACTTTAAATTTCAAATCTCCAGGTAATTGGCTTAAACCGTCACGTTCGTTGTCTGACTGCCAGCCTGTCAGTCATGATATTGTTTCCTAGGTATAGATAACAAATTGAATATAGTATTGAACAGAAATTCGAGCTGGTGGAAATTCCCTTTCCTCTATAAATAGATTTTACTTATTAAGAGGCGGAGGATTTTGATGGCATCCGACAGTATTCCGATGAGATTTTGAATAAAATAAATAAATAATATTCAGGCACGGCGATTTTTATTTATAAACGTATACGTCAAGAAGCGGTAATCGAATCCGCGACCTCCGACACAGCAGTCGAACGCGCTACTGCCACGCCACAATCTTCATCAATGAACAGTGTAACATGTTTATTAAATCCAATATGGTACGTAAAGTTGTTCAAAATTCCCAACTTTAAATTATTTAGCCATAAACATAGGTTACGCTTCATTATAACCTTAATACTTACAAGAAAAGCCCTAATCTAGCACTGCATCTTACATTACTCCCATCTGATCCCTCTATAAATCAACCAACAACCTGCATAATCGCACTGTTTCACCATCCATTGCTCCTCATACGGTACATTTAGAATACAGTCGCTGAACAATGTACGCATTGTATCAATTGTGAATCAACACAATCGTGTATACAATGTGTTATCTGAGTAAGGGTACCGTGAAGCAGGTGTGGCCGGGTGATTAGTGGCCTTCCCCCTCTCCACGATTAATAGGGTTGTCAGTGGCGTAAATGTGTTTATTTCTTGCCAGTAATGATGGTGATGTTAAAGAAAATGTTGGGAAGTCTGTTACAATGTTATTTTGTTTGCAATAAAAACGTAATTAAGGTGAAGCAGATTTGAATCTAAATTTATTTATTGCATTTAAATAAATAGAATAACTTAAGTATAAATCTCTGTGTATTATATTCAGCGTAAAAAAAAAAATAATAATCAATTCACAACAGCAATAATGCTTTAGATATACATGTACATAGAAAATACACGTAAGCAATTTGAGCGAAAATCGATTGTGCAATACAAACTCCCTGGAAAATAGGGAATGAGGTTTTCAAGTTAACTGTATTTCGATTTGTGTGTTAAGCGATATCTTGTCTAACTGTTAGAATGGAATATAGTTAAGAAACTTTTAAGTGACATGACTTAGACTCCTTGAAGTCGGTACTCTCTGTTTAACGGACGCCGACACGGCATGATAAACGCTTACAATAGCCTATGGACGCTTGCAACACTAATTATGTAACAGTTACATTCGGGCAACCCTATTTGCCATCATTACGCTAGTATTTTTGGTTAACCGACATCTTCTATAAGATGAAGGTATTTTCGATCGTAGGTGACAACCCTGGTGTCACTTCCGATTTGCCAATCCCGAATCTTTTAATGCCCCTTTTAAGTACACCTATATTGTAGCCTCTAAGAGAATCCATTAGGTCTACAATGGTTCCTCCGACAATAGAAAAGCAGATACTGTACATATGATTCCTTCTTTGTTACCGATACTTTATTTATTTGTAAATATATTAACGTACGACATGAAAAACTAATGCAATAGTTTTTGACCTATAATAAATTTTGTTACCGAAACATATTTTTTTATGTTATAGGAGGCAAACGAGCAGACGGGTCACCTGATGGTAAATGACTACCGCCGCCCATGGGCACCTGTAACTCAATAGTCACAAGTGCGTAGCCGTCCTTTAAGCTGGGAGTAGGGGAAGAAGGGGAGGGGGCGGAGAGTGGGAATAGGGGAGAGGGGCATTACAGGGGAGGAAAGGACGGGAATAGGGGAGAGGGAAGGGTTAGGGCCTCTGGTAACCTCACTCACGCGGCGAAAAGCAATGCAAGCATTGTTTCACTGCCGGTTTTCTGTGACGCCGTGGTATCGAGAGGAGTCGAGCCGGCCCATACGTGCCGAAGCATGGCTCTCCCTCCCATGTTAACCGTTACCCAAACATATTAAAAAAACAATATATTTACCACTTTTAGTTTTTTTTATGTGGCTAAAAGTATTGTTAAAAAAATTGGACAATTGTAACGCTAACTGACACAGCATGAGCATGGTACATTTGGAAGATAAGGCCAAATTTCTTAGTTGTCAATCAATATGTGACCAATCTCTATTACTATTATCTTATTGATTTCATACATTTCAAGTTAAAGCAAACTGGGATGTTTTAGATTTACTTTGTACAAAACTTAATATTGTTGAAAAAATTTGAAGAAAGTGGCAGCCCTATTAAAGTCCCCAACTTGTGTGGCGGGAAAACTTCACGTAACACTTGTCGCATTAGAAAATATTGTTTTCGGATCACTCCAAGGACTGCAGATTCGTTTGGAAATTTTTTTTATAACCTTCCCTATGTGTAACACTTTAAACTTATGTATGGTGATAGTGTTGTGCCTTCTATTAGTCGATAAGTATAATTATCATCATGAATTACGACTTAATCGGGGTTACTTTCTCCTCAACTAAAATAACATTATTCTTAACTTTTATTAAAGATAAATTGATACCAATTACATAAAAGTTGTTTATAGGTAACTAGATATTAATATGGATATTCAAAAATTCAAATTAAGTGCCTAAGTGCAAATACAAGTGCCAATTCTTGGTTCAGCTTGCTGACCTTCTTCGCTATAAAAAATATTTTTGTTAAATTTTAATTGAAAACTTTGTAATGGGTAACACAATAATTTCAATCAACAAGATTGTGTGAAAGTACAATTTTAAATATATTTTTTGTACCCTTTTTAGTTTTTTTTACCAAATTCATATTGGACCATAAATCGTATAATATAACACATTGAAATTGGACATTTAATAGATGAAATAAAGAAAAAGTATTTATTTCACATAAGTGACATGATATAAAATAACAAATTGAAGTAATAGGAAAAAAACAGGAAATGCAAATAAAAACAAAAATATACTAACTTTTAAACTTTCGCGTTCCATGATATAATATTATCTACGTATGAACGGGAATGTCGGCGACGGAGGGCGTGCACCGCTGAGCCAGTCAGCCTGTGACCACGGCCAGTGCAACCTGGTCGAAACGTCAGGCAATTCAGAGGTATGTAATACCTTTTCGTGATCGCGTTAATTCCCGTTCATACGTAGATAATATTAAAAACAAAAATAACACGACAATTACCTTGCACGCACTTGCACGTCACTTACTGAAATTGGTCACCGCTCAGCATTGATGCTGATGGCGCCGGTAAAAAAGTTGCCGCGCGCCAAACGGCACTGATTTTGAGCGGTGACCTTGTGTTATCTAAACTGGCGTAAAACTATTTTGAATAATGAAGAATATAAAATTAAAACAAAATAAAGAAAGTTAAACTTCCACCTTTATTAATATATATCTTTTATACTTTTTATTAATAACTACAATCTTTCTTAATTGCCTGAAATTAATGCCGCATGCTGTGAACTGGCTACAGTATGACCTCATTAGTAATTTAGCACAATGGAGTGTTACCCCATACCCCTCTAGGACGACGCGAGGCCTCATTCCAGTGATGCTGGAGACTAAAATGACCCTTTCAGTATATGATTAATGTGGGACGCACAGGAAACTAAATTAATTAATCACATAATATATCATGTTCTACTTACATCACGGGAACTTAGTTGTAATTATGATGCAAAGTTGTTTGTATAAACAACGAGATATTTTAAGGACGGTATTCACGAATTTTACCTAAATAATCTATACTAATATTATAAAGAGGTAAAGTTTGGATGTTCGGAGTAATCTCCAGTAATACTTATCCGATTTTAAAATTCTTATAATGATGGATAGCCCATTTATCGAGAAAGGCTATAGACTGTATAACATCACGCTACGACTAATAGAAGCGGAGCATCAATGAAAAATGTTGCAAAGCAGGGAAAATTTACAAACGCAGACGAAGTTGCGCGGGTCAGCTAGTACGAGTATGTAATAATTAGTTTTAGATGTATAAATCGGGACTTGATCGTGGTAATGTTCAAGGATAATATAGCATGATGTCCTCTCGTCTGATCGGTGCAATTCGTTATTAAAAAACTTTTTAACAAAAAAATTAACCAACAAAAAAGAACTAAAAGCAGAAAATAAATAAACCTTTTTAAGCATTGAGCTTAATTACATAAACTATCAAATTTAAATTCTATATAAACTAATTTTGAGTCGGCGTTAAACAACAAACTGATTTATAATCAAAATTTTTATATATAGGTACGAAGAAATGGAGAATAGGTAATTAATAATTTTATTATTTGGCACCGGTACCAATACGGTCGAATTGAGAACATGCTCTTTTTTTTTTCGTCTCTGAAAAAAAAAAATAGCCCGTCATGGGACTGCCGACAGAAGTGAAAACTTTAACGAAACGACGAACCTAAAACGTCACAATAGCAGAACTCAATGTTTATATTAGCGCCCTCTAGTGGATCTATTTATGTACTATACGCGTGACGGTCACGAGTTCAGTGCTTTTTCCCCATAACAAAAGTACACAAACGTGCCTAAAGAAGTTTTCACTCCAAAATGAATGTTTTTCTTAACTCACTTTATTAAGTGCACATAATAGTTTCTTGTGGCCATGGTCAAATTCAAAAACTCAACACCTTTATAACTATAAAATATATGAAAAACAAAGTAACTATTTCTATAAAATGCGTTGTAGTTTATAAATAAAATAAGTGCTCAAGAAATTATAATCCATACTCTGTACTGTAACTTATTCAATGAAATAAAAAAAAATATACATACGGTCGAATTGAGAACCTCCTTTTTTTTTGTCGGTTAAAAAACGATCTACCGTTTAAAAACTGATAGAGGCTTTACAACATAGAGCAATGTTATTGTTACTTATTGATACATAATTAAATTTACTATATTTAGTATGAATTTTGTCTCCCCTTACTGCAACAAAATCAATTACTACGTATTTCCTATACAAATCGGGAACTGGGAAGCTCAAATTGTGTTACCATTTCATTTATAATCATATTCATTTTGCTACTTGATACAAGGCCAATGCTTGATAAAATCAAAACGAGACATGTTTCAACATGTCTACGATACCAATTTTTTTTTTATTACCCCGACTTCACCGAAATACAATAGTAGACACCTGTATATTATGTGAAAAATGTGGGACAAGGTGAGCAATGAATAAAGAATTGAATATTTTAGAGGTGGCTTGAAAGTTTATGAATAGATGAGGAGCCTATTATTGCTGTTCATCGTTTTGTTTATTATCGTGGTATAGATATGTGATGTGGAGTGTTAATCGAAATGTCGCGAAGAGAATTTCATGTATGGAAGTTAACGGGTACAAGAGTAGAGGACGACCATAAATAAGATAAATGAACTGCGTGAAAAAGGGCTAGAAAACGAGCAGTGAACTGACGAATGATAGAATAGAATGGAAGATCAAAACATGGGTAATTATTATTGTGCCGATCCCAAACCAAATTGGGATAAGAGTAGGCATATGTTTACTACTAAACTGCTAACAGTAAGTTGTTGGGTAAATTTTAATTTAACCAGCGAAGCACCAGTGTCACTGATTTTTTTCAGAGAATTTTTGCTTTACAGGGTCTTGAAATATAGCCTTTAAACCTGTGGAGTAACGTGTAAAACTGAAATATTCTGCACAGCTAAATAAACGATATATATTAAATTATAGTACCTACTAGGTATTCTTAAAAAAAAAACAAAAAATATTTTGCTTTTCTTTCCTTCTTCTTTTATAGAGTCATCATTCTCCTCCACAACCCAAGTACTAGGCGATATCGAAGTTCTGTAGTTAGACCAGGTTGTCGGACTTTTTAGTGCTCCAACTACCCGTAACGAATGCCATAGATGTTTGTATGGCACCCGGGACCGACGGTTTAACGTGCTCTCCGAGGCACGGAGGGGTCTCAATGTGTTAAGAATGGTCACCCATCCTAGACTGACCTGGCTAGCATTACTTAACTTTGTAATGTGTTAACCTACTCGGTTACCACTTAGCCACGAGAGCCTCTCTTCTTAGAATAGAGTCAAACAGAAAATATTAATAGCCTGTACCCTAAAAAAAATGGTCTGCCACCGGTTGGGTAGGCTAATGAAAAAATTTAAAACTGCCAGACTAAGAAGACTACGCTTAAAATGACTATCCCAAGTGGCATTTTCATTCTCAATGGGTTTAAAATATTATATAATTTATTTTAAATTACTATTTAAAATAAATTTAAAACATGAACCAGAATAAAAATAAAACAAAACGTAATCAAGCAGCCAATCACTCAAAATAAAAATGTTTTTAATATAAAAAATATTAATAATAATAATAAATGTTTATAAAAATGTTTATAAATATGCTAGATATATTGTAGAAAGTCAAATAATTATTTTTTTTATCACTTCACAATGTTATAATATCTCAATATTTCTATTTTTTTTTTCTATATTTTGGACCAATAAAAGCTCCCATTTTTGTCGACGGTGCTCTGTGGTAGGGACTTCCCTTATTTACAATACAACAATAACATAACCAGCAGTAGTCTACAAGCATAGCAAGGTTTTATTTTCCTTGATATCGGTTTTCAATAACAGTTATATATCTTGGTGAAATCGCTCTCCGTATTCATCACTCCTAGCTGCCATATTTTCGAGGAAAACATCAATAATGGCGAATCCAAATAATGTATTTTTAAATGCATTTTATGTTATGAAAAGGCAACAGTGTAACTATATTGCGGGGATTCACAATTCCCTAAAAAATTTTCAGCGACTGCAATGAACAAGTCCAGGCTGCATTTTCTATATCATTTAGGTTTTTGATACCTTTGTGATATCTGGACCTACAGAAATACCTTCCGATTAATTTTGGCTTCATAGCTTTCTTCAGAGCCGCTTGAATTCGGTCAAGTATTACGTGGTATTGGAAGGTCGTTCGAATGTGGCTGTGTTTTCGTGACAGACGATACATCTGGATAACTTATTGTTTGCTTGGATTTCCTTGAAAATCTATGTAGGACTTAGTTCTATCTTGATTGCGAACATTAAAGTTAAAATATGTAGTTACACCTACATATTTAACCTCTTAGTAAACCGAATGCATTTGTTGTTTATACATAATTTATTAAGATGTGTAAGTGTACTTATGTACACCTACAAAAATTTGTACAAACGTGAGACATGTTGATAGACATTAATCAATTAATGTTTTTGAAGCTTTAGTGCAATAATAAACGCTTAAAATTTATAAGCACCGTTAAAATAAGAAAAAAAAATGTTTTTTGCGGCATTCAAATATTTTGTAATAAGCCGTAATATATGTAATAAAACTAATATTTTTCTGGTAATAAAAGTGAGTATGCCTAAAAAATGTACTAAATACTTTTTATGACATTTTTGTGCTGTTGACTATTCAATTTATCTTCGTGCTGCAGAAGAGGGCTATTCGAACAATTTATAATTTAGGCAATCGTGACTCACTGAGGCAGGAATGTAAACAATTAAATGTAATGACGGTGGCATAGCAGTTTATTTAAGAAAACAATGTTTATAAATATAAAGCTGTAAAAAATATAATACGTACATAAGTCATAAACATTCTTTTAACACACGTAATAAACATTAAAGTGTTGTACCTGCGTCTAGGCTCCAAAGTGTACAAACTTTAAGTCGGAACGGATTTAAGTTCACAGTGAAACAGAAACTATGCCTGAAGGGCTATTACTCAATAGCCCGTCAGGCCCTCCAGGCGTTTTTATATGGAGGATAAAAACGCCTGGAATTAAATTGTTTTTTTTTTCTAAAAACAACTGCATTAGGAATATTCCTGTGTCGCGGGGGGCTTGTGAAGCATTCAAACAACGGACACCAAAGAATTTTAGAATCACAGGCTATTTCAAATACTTAATAGTAATTTAATATTAGCTAATAATAATGATTCTAATCTTTCGTCTTTTATGTTTATCTTTTCTTTCTTTTATCACTTATTTTTATCTAGTCTACTTTTCAATATACATATTACCATACCTTTCATTTTAGTTTACTTACTTTGAATCTTACAAACATAATAACACACCACAAATCAGTGCTGTAATATATTTAACTAAAAAATATTCAATATCTGGTTATTTAAAAGAGTGGCTCACGGCCACTCTTTTAAACAACCAGTTTGTTTGTCCGATTTCTTCTTGCAAGGCTCAATTACTTGAAAACGGGCGGTTGTAGATCGACACTGGCGGATAGCGGTCTTAGCTATTTACAATATGGTATGATTTGTTACTAGCAGCGCCCCACAGTTTCAGTAAGTACCGATCCTGTGGGAATATCGGGATAAAAAGTAGCCTATATGTTAATCTAGGTCTCCAGCTATCTACATACCAAGTTTCATCGCAATCGGTTTAGTAGTTTTAGCGTGAAAGAGTAACAAACATCCATACATCCATACTCACAAACTTTCACGTTTATAATAGATAGATAGAGTATACTTTATTGTACACCAAAAATATGATACATACAACATTCAATATTAAGTAGCATACAATGGGCGGTCTTATCGCAGTCTGCGATCTCTTACAGACAACTTTTGATGGACTATACTGTATAGTAATAGGTAACTTGTGGTGCACGTTAGCCTTACTTACTAAAACAATAACATGTATACATACACACATACATACAAACATACCCATATAAATATATATATATACACATAAATACAGATAAACATATACAAAGGTTTAGGTTATTACAAAGATAGGTAGTGATCCTTGACGAGTTTTTGGAAAATAGTTAGCGACTTTGCCCGTCTGATAGCTTCTGCCAATGCTTTCCATAGACGTGCAGCTTGCACTGTAAAATATTTGTCAGAAAAAGCTGTGGAGTGGGTTGGAATTTCCAACGTCAGGTTTTCCGATGATCTTAAGTATCTAATATGTGTGTCATGAATGAATGCGAAACGTTTCTTAAGGTAAACAGGAGTAGTATGGTTAAATAAGATATTATACAGTAAAGAGAGGATATGAGTATTCCGGCGAAGGCGAATCGGAAGTCACTTGAGTTTCGAGATAGCTGACGTCGGCATAGTCAAGAATGGGGAGAAGAAAAGATTGTGCGAGTTCAATTTTAGTAGAAGTAGGAAGGAAATTGCGTAATCTTCTTAAAGAAGCTGCAGAGGCAAATATTTTTCGACACGTATTTTGCATCTGAACACTCCAGGAGAGGGTATTGTCGATGTGTATCCCTAAGTTTTTTACACTATTTCTTAAAGGAATAGTGACACCTTCAAAAGAAATTTGTGGAAGTACTGAATAGTCAACTTTAGAAAAAAGGCTAGAGCTACCGACAATTATGGCTTTCGTCTTACTAGGATTAACTTTGTGCCCATACACTGTTGTCCATTTGCTTAAACTAGCTAGGTCTTTATTAATGGTATTTATACCCTGGGGCAGCTCGTTAAGTTTTGCTTGAGAGTAGATTTGCAAATCGTCTGCATAAAGGTGGTAGGAAGAGAGAAGTTGATTCGAAATGGAATTAATAAATACTGAAAAAAGTAAAGAAGATAAAACGCCACCCTGTGGCACACCAGCTGTTGTTTTAGACCAGGTGGAATAGGTATCATCCACTAGAACACGTTGCCGGCAGCCAAACAGGTAACTACGAAACCAGTCAATAGCTGATGGAGATATGTTGAGTGAGTTTAGTATGGCAAGGAGAACATCGTAGTCCACAGTGTTAAAAGCGTTGCTAAAGTCTAGTAGACAGAGAACTGTGAGCTTTCCATTCTCCATGCCAGTCGTATTATGTATTAGTAGGATTATTTTAACATTTTTACTTTTGATAAAGCGACCTTTTGTTGCGGTGATATTTATAGTAAAAAAGAAGACTATTTCAAGCAATTTTAAAAACCGAATTAAACATATTTGACTGACTCTACGCATAATTTATCTATTTGTAAAAAAAAATTAATGTTGAGGTAGAAAAATTAAAAAGCAATTCTTTTAAAACTAACCTTTAATAGAGTTTCCTATCAACCTTATAACTTATAACACATACCTAAATTTTTATTTTTAACAGGTGGTGTATGGTCCCTTCGCAACCTCTCCATCTCAGTTCCAAGAGCGGTCCTCTCCGGCGAAGGCCAGTCTGCCATCCTCAGATGTTCCTATGACTTAGAGGATGCTGCGCTGTATTCCATCAGATGGTACAAAGCCGAGACAGAATTCTACAGATTTGTGCCAAGAGAAATGCCCCCTACAATGGTGTTTCCATTACCAGGAGCGTCTGTCGATGTAAGTATTCATGATTTTTGCTATATTGTCTTTACCTTCTTTTATGATTATCAAGGTCAGGAGACGCTTTTGCGCCTTACGTATTAAACTGATACAGAGAGACACAGAATACCTGTCATTATACTTACACCAGGGAATTAATTTTCCGAAGAAATTTTTTATTTATTTTTTCAAATTCCCTAATTACCTAAAAACTAACTCAACTATTTGTCGGCTACACATAACGTTACGTTACTCCTAAAACTTGACCACACGTTTCTGTAATACACCGGGTGTTACATAAATATGTGAAAATATTCATTTTCATAGTCAGTAACATAAAGCGACAGAAAAAAATTATAAACATAGAGTTTATTTTCTCAAACAGAAAATATAATTACTGAATTAAAGCATAATAATCAACAAAATTAATATTGATCTGCAAGCACTTTATCAAGCGTTTGAAGTAGTTAAAAAACTCTGAAACTAAAATAAACATTATAGATTTATGAAAAAACTTATTTAATTTATCACGTTAAAAAGCTTAGCATATTTAGGTATAATTCAATTTATGTTTTGATGAATTATGTCTACGAAATTGAAGTTTAACGCTTACAACGGCTTTGGTGAATATACGTCGGTCAGCGGTCTTGATAGGCTTATCTCACCGGGACTGTGCTAAGCCTATCATTCATCCATGAGCCATCCTAACCGCTGTATGTCACATAGCGTACTTACTAGTTTTTTGCTGCTACTTTGCTCACGTAGAAGTTATTTTTTTATATCTCGTTAACAATTTGTTTTTTGGAAGAAAGCTGCTATGTCCTTTTCTGTTCCTCTCACAACGTGCATGCAAAGTTTCATGATGATCGGTTGTGTAGTTAAGGCGTGAAAGCGTAACAGATAAACAAACAAACTTATATTCGCATTTATAATTAAGTTAAGATGATACTTACCATATACTTACCATTCCTGCGTCTTCAAACGACATGTCAAAGGACAAGTCGCTGTCAGAAAAAAATCTCACGTGAAGATACCAACCGCAAGGGTTTCTATATTGTATACTTACTACTTTATGTTTAATAAATGAATGTTTTCTTCAATAGCTGACCCAGTCGGATCACCAGCAAGTCCGCATAGTGAATCTGAACCGTCGACTCAGTGGTGATTACCAGTGCGAAGTATCAGCCGACGCACCACTCTTCCACACCGACATACGATCTGCACCACTTACTGTTGTTGGTAAGACTTATTAGTCTTATTGTACTATTACTATATAAACTACCCGTGTAACGAGTTTATGGCCAATACCTCCGCACCTAAGGGTGGTAGCCTGATGTAAAATAGACCAAAGCTTTCCTCAATTAATACTATATCCAATAAAAAAAGAATTTCAGCAAATTCTAACGGTAATTTTTGGTAATTTCTGAAATTCGGCTGATGGTTTCAGAGAAGTTCGTGCAACCAAACAAAATCAACTTTTCAGCTTTATTATATTATAGCGGATAGACATCTCTTGACAGCTACTACTTAGTAATAAATAGTAATTTCCAGAACTCTTCATGTAATGGAATATTGTATTACATCGTCCTCACATAAAAATTTCATTTGTAAGCAATGTCACCAGAAATTTCTTAAAATAAATCATGGTAAAAAAAGTTTAACAATCTGACGTGTGTGCCTGGATGTCCCGTAATTAGAAGGTCAGCTGAGGGGGTGGGGATGTCATAAAAACAGTCGTTTCCAGGGCCCTCCTATTTTAGGCGCAGTATGGTTAGGTTTTTGGTTTAGTGTTTCACTAAAAACCTCTGTGATCGCGACAGCTCTGGCGGTTTCCATACATACGTATTACAACTAACTTCACGAGTGACATGCTTGACTGAAAATTACGTATTATTGGTTTCATTGTCACTAGTCTTTGCCTAGTGATCGAAAGTAGACCATAATTCATTAAACTTTGAATGTTTTGTTTTATTTTATTGCCCAGTATACGTTGAACTGTCATTGAATAGACTTTCACTACCGTGAGAGGTCAACTACACAAGTCAATATTTGACTTGTGTAGTTTTTTGTAGCTGTTATCAAATATTATTTTAATTAGCATTGCACTTCTACGTTTATACACTATAAGTAACTTTTAAGAGAGGTACAAATAATTTTCTTCCCGTATTCATATTAAAGAAAAAAATTAATAAACTAATTCGATTTTTGAACCTTACAACAAACTAACTTTCTACACTGAGATCCCCTTGATCGAATATTGAAATCATCAAAATTAATTTAATTTTACAAAGAAACCACTTCATAGGATATGATTTTATTATTTAAATTCATTAAACACTAAACGGATCAGTTCTTAAATCTATGGAGTCAGGAAGTGTTCGACTAAGCAAACGCGCAAGTTCCCTAATTCTAACTTGTTAATCTTGAAGGCAACTACATCGTAGCGACATCTGCATGCAGCAAAAATATACCTCACCGCCATCTACTGAATACGGACAAGCTAAACTATGTAGTGATCCTGCATTACAGAAGAACGTTTTCGCGATGATTAGTATACAAATTCTAAACATCAACCATTGGGAAGAGATCCACCAGCAGAGATCACCTGGCCTGATCGAAGGATCCCCTTTGTGTTCAAGGAACATCATATCCGTTCCTTTACATATAATAAAATAAAATTTTAAAATTCAACATTTTATTATTATAACGTGGATGCATTGTAACGTTTTTTTTAGATAAGATAAGATAAGATAAATTTATTTGTGTCAGACATGTGTAGAATAGCGGTATAATATAATAAACATAGTTTCAACATGCTGTGTCAGTAAGTTACAGACATACAAATACATTTGGGAAAGTATAATATTTAGGTTAACAGGTTAACAACTATCGTTGTACAAATTTACTTTACAGCTATTAGACTATCATTTTACTAGATTACAAATTACAAATCACATTACTTTAACAAAAAACCATAAGTATTTAACTAAGCATATTGGAAGTAATATTCATAATTCACACATACATAAGATAAACAAACATTTTAAGTTACTAATTACATATCACGATCGTCAAGAAAATCTTTGATTGTATAATAACATTTACCACTTGGGAACGCACAAAATTTTTGTTTAAACATGATTAGATTCAAATCTTTAAGAGAGTTTGGTATCTTGTTATAGATTTTGGGTGCCATACAGAATATACTGTTCCCCATCAGTGCCGTGTTTGCTCCATGCATGCACAGTCTTTGCCGTTTCTTCGGTTTCGTTCAGAAATTTCTGACAAACGTGGAAACAAGTGCGAATTGGACTTAACAAATAAAGCAGTCTCAAGTTTATATAATGAGGGAACAGTTAAGATTTAATATTTTATAAAATACGGTTTGCAGCTATCTGTTAATTGCAGACTGAACATAGCTCGGATGCACCGTTTCTGTTGCTTGAAAGCAATATCTTTATCGACAGAGTTCCCCCAAAATAAAATCCCATATCTCACTATGGAAGCAACTAGGCCATGGTAGGCTGTAAGTAGAGTGGTGATGTTTACAATAGGTGCAAGCTTATATAGGGCATATGAACTACTACTATTTTTTTTACAAAGTTCTTCTGTATGCGGTTTCCAATTTAATTTTTTGTTTTAATTAGTTTTATCTACTTCACTTATGACGTTATTTTGGAATTTAATATTTAAGTTTTGAGTAAGTGGAATCCGCTGGCTAGAATGCGTTTTGTTAAGGTTTATTTTAAGGTTATTGTTATTTAACCATGATATTAATGAGGAAAGTGACTCATTTATATCATTTTCGTAAGAAGCTCTACGTTAAAACCCATTATATTAAATATTGTCGAAGATAAAATATTTTAAGTAAAGTGCTATAATATAAGCCATTAGGATTCTTTGTTGCTCAGTAAATATAGCTGACAAAATGAATGACAGATTTGATATTAATATTATCTTTGTCTACGACAGTTTACTTTTTCTCTTTTGTTAGAGATAAATTCAATGGAGACAATTTAGATTTAATGCACTTCTACTCGTAGTATGTATTTTTTTTATTCCACTCTGAAAGTCAAGTCCAAGATATGAGATGAGGACAAAGTCTTCAAGAAGAGGTACTCCAAGTTCCTTTCCCATGAGCTCGATATTTTGTCTTGCCAAAAATTTGTAATTCTACAGAAGTCAGTCTCAAAAAAGGTTCAGTACGAAATGGGTATATACAACTGGGCTATAATACTTTCTATTTTTCAGATCCACCGTTTCGGGCACCACGCTTGACAATATCGAGTGGTAGTTATGCGCGTGGTGATGTGTTAAGAGCCAACTGTTCCATCGACGAGGCGTACCCCACCCCTAATATTACTTGGATGCTTGATCATCACAAAGTAAGTATTAATTCCAGCAGCCAACTTATTTATAAAGGTGCAAGTTTGTGAGGGTTTATTGCTGTTTGTTACTCTTTCACGCTGAAACGGCTGAAGAGATCTGGATGAAATTTGTCACAGAAATATATTATAGTCTGGAATTACTCATTACTTTATTGCATTCCATAATTACATTGATAGGATGTTAAATATAAAGGTAGAATCAATTATGGACCCTGTTGGGCACAGCAAAGTTTTCATTAGGAGAGAGGAGGAAGAGAGCTTTTTATAAGAATAAAACTAAGAGTTAACTATATCTTCTGCTCCAATAAATAACTAATTCATGTATTTTTTGTTTTTTGTGTTTAAATTTATGTAATGTATTGCTTTAGATGGCACATTAAAAACAATAATAAAATGTGTGTATTACGTATTTCTTATAAAATGAAAATATAGAATTATAGTAAAATATGTAATGTCTTGTGTACTTTAAGATAATTATAAAAAGTACAGTGTCGTATGTATTGTATACTTAAAGTGTCTTATCCATGGTTATCAATGATATTTTTAATAATTTTACTATTTATCTGTGCTTATGAAGTAGTTTTTATATTTCTGCTATATTTATTTTTATATTTTACCTTTTATTATTCTGTTCACGAAATAGTATATAGGCTAATTTTTATCCTAGAAAACGTACGGTTCCCGTGGGACAGATTTAACCAAAAGTCGCTGTGAAAATTCTTCTCTTCTTAACTACATAAAGATTTGAAGAGTAGGATTACTTTAGTGGACGGTAATGGAATGAGATGATAACTAGTTTGTTGATTTAACTTTGGATATTAAAAGAAAATCAATCTGATTAAACCACATTCAGGTATCCTTTCATAACACCCGTGGATCGCGTAGTTTGAAGGCACCTGAATGTAAATTTATCCTGTACACGGTCAAGCCCTTCCTTCGAGAACGGGTAATTGTTTGTCTCATTTATTTTTAACTAGCAGCGCCCCGCGGTTTCACCCGCGTAGGTCCCGATTCGTGGATATCGGGATTAAAAGGAGCCTATGTGTTAATTCAGGTCTCCAGCTATCTACATACTAAGTTTCATCGCAATCGGTTTAGTAGTTTTGGCGTGAAAGGGTAACAAACATTCATCCATCCAAACTTTTACATTTATAATATTAGTGGGATTATTAAGATTAGTGGGATTTGTTAATTCATTATTATAACTTAGGTATAGTACATTTTCAATTAACGGGTACAAATAGTACAAGTGGCGATCTTGTCGATTTAGGGTTTTACTTCCAGACAACATTTTCCTGAATAGTAGCATAAAGACAAACTGAAAGTGTGTGGATGTGTGTGAATCTATATATTTAATAACTTTAAATGAAAAATTCTTTTAAATATACAAATAAATATATTTCGTGTATCTCGGAATGGGTTCTCACGATTTAGATCACAGATTGTTTTAAGATAAGGTCTTGCTTTTTAAGTTTATTTATTTCGGTGTAATGTTGGCAGTAGTTTACCATTTTATATCAAACTAACCGTTTTCCCGCAGTATCAGCCGCGTTTATGGTCAATGCTCAGCTATCAAACTGTAACCTTCCTCAAGTAACACTCTATCCAATACAAAAAGAATTATTCAAATCTGACTGATAGTTCCGGAGATTACCGCGTTTAAACAAACAAACATACAAACTCTTCAGCTTTATTATTATAGTAGGTATTAAATAGGTAAAAATACTAAAACACAAGCAATAGTTCGCAAGTCACGAGAAAACAAGCCCACACCAATATAATAAATTCACTTGATGGCACAAAACACTTAGGTTTTTCTTAAAATCAACCCCTTCTAGCTACTGATACTATTATTTTTTGTTGTACGGAGTTCGAGAGATTTAGCATTTTTATTTTGACCGCAGTAAAACAATGGGTTTTATTCATGAGTTAACATTCATTCATTAGTGAGAGAGGATGCTGTTTCTTCGTCTTGCTTCGATACCTTGGGAATAATAATGTAGAAAGTTTCAACGGTTTTACAGTTGTGCATTTCTTTTTAGATGTAGTTCTTAAAATATATTGATGGCAGCGAAGTGGATAAATGTTCGAATATGAATCAAGATCAATATTAATTTGACGTGTTAGATAGAAGGTGACACTTTAAAATGTTGTGAGAATAGTGATTGGTATGAAAAAAAAGAATTGAATGATTTTACTGCCTTTGGGATCATATTAGCCATGTACTATTCAAGGTTATGCATTACGTTTTAGAAATAAGAGATTAATCATTTTATTTCTATGCAAATCATCACGATAAATTATCATCGAAATGTAAATATTACATTAAACCGATCTACATACATAATAAATAGGTACATAAAACAATACAGGCGTAAGTGTATTTATTTATACTATGTAACATACACTTATATGAGCAGACGAGTCACCTGATGGTAAGTGACTGTTGCCAGCCTTTAAGTTGGGAATAGGGGAAGAGAGGGAAGAGGAGGAAATGGGGGAAGAAGCGGAGAGGGAAGGGTTAAGGCCTCCGGTAACCTCACTCACTCGGTGAAACACAATGCAAGCATTGCTCACTGCCGGTTCTGTGTGTATCCCCGAAGGGGTAAGTATACGCGTATTAAACACCCACATTTTGCCAAATATAACCCCTCACTCACGTAATGCCACTTTTTTTATGGTATAGGGGCAAACGAACAGACGGTTCATCTGATGGTGAATGACTACCGCCCAACCGGTAAATATATCTATATATAAGTATGTGATTGTATGTGTGTGTATGTGTATATGTATGTATGATATAAAACATGTAAATCGTAAAACATATTAAACATCTAATCTAATCAAATATATCTAAAACTAAAAAAAATAATAAAATACTTAGGTCAGTGACTAGTTTGTGTAATATAATGTTCGATTGTGCTCGCAAGGTTTCTTGACTGTAACCTTTAAAAGACTCAAACGTACCTCTAAAAGTGAATTTCTATACATAAAAATATAGTTCTTTTTTATCCACAGATAGGATTTAGTAAATCTTTATTATCTTTATAATAATCTCTCGTATTTCAAATGAAAAGGCTGGCTAATCCTCGTCAAGTCTACCAATTGTCGAGATTTTAGAAATATCTGAAAATATTTTTTGTACAAACGAGGGAAAAGTGATAAATCCAAATACAAGATGTAATATTTTATTTACGTTGGCTGATTTATGGAGTTTCGTGTTCACGCATGAAAATTATGACTTGGAGATTTTCTTGTCAGAGCAATCGAATGAGTAAATTATTTTGTTCCTAAGATTGGAACGTTGTCGTACGTCATACACTTTTATGATGAGCTACTTGACTCAAGAGAGAATATTCAACTAATTTCATTTATCAATGAGACATGGAACTGTTACACGTTAGGTAAATTGCTAATATAAAACATAGTAAGTACATCTATAGAGTGAACGTATAACTAATCACTACATCACATTCACATATTATAAAACAAAGTGCCCCGCCACGTTTGTCTGTCTGTTTGTTCGCGATAAAATGAAAAACTATTGAACGGATTTTCATGCGGTTTTCACTAATATACAGAGTGATTCATCAGGAAGGTTTAGGTATATAATTTGTTAAAATGTTATGTAAATTGATTGAAATATGATGATGATTGTTGAAGATGTCTCTGCTATCCGTGCGAAGCCGGGGTGGGTTGCTAGTTATTAATATTTTAACACTGAGTATAAATCGCATACATTTTACACAAAATGTTTTATACATTTTTTATAATCAAAGAAAAAAAATAGCGACGTGACAATAGAATCCTAATACAAGGATTTTAAGATTTGAATTGCTGCAATTTTGAATGTCAACTTACAAATATGTTTTCGGCTGTGGTACGATCATCAGTACCTACAAATAACTGGAAACTCAATAGTACTTTTGGAACTCTTGTGATCTCACTTACCAATAGAGAGTAACAGACCTACATCAGTAATGCTATATAACCACGGTGCTGGCTTTGCCGCCGTGGAGGCGCTCCAGCCGGTCATCGTCGAGTGGGCAGGGCGGCAGCACGGGACCCTTTCCTTCCAACTGACGCAGGTACTTTCCGGGCACGGCTGCTCCGGGAAGTACCTGCACTCGGTCGCTAGGAGGGAATTGAGACCCGCCTATCACCACTGCGACTGCAGTGAGGACTCGGCTCATCACACGCTGGCGGCTTGCCCCAGTTGGGCGGTGCAGCGTCGGGCCCTCATTGCAGTCATTGGAGAGGATCTGTCGCTACCGGCCGTCATACGCTCCATCGCCGGTAGCGACAGTAGTTTTACCGCGGTCGCAACCTTCTGTGAGGACGTCATCTCGCAGAAGGAGGCGGCGGAACGGGTCCGGGAGGACGATCTCCACTCGGACTGAATTCGCCGCCGTCGAACCGGGCGGCGGAGGCGCGCTTTCAAACGCCTCATGCCGCCCTGAATGTGGCCGCGGGTGGACGGGACGGGTTTTCCCCTTCACCCGCTACAGTGGCCATCCACGAGGAGGCGTCGTCTTGGTGTGCCTGGACGTCGCCTAAACGAGAGTTTTTAACCAAAGGTGGTGCCCGCGCTTTTGCGGGCAGGCGCTAGGAGGGATCCGGATGTCTTAATAAAGCTGTTCCTGGATTCCTCCTATCTTAGGCGCAGCACGGCACACCGTGTGGTTTTAGTAGGTTCGTTTCCGACACACCACCCCGCCGAAAACCCCGGTGGGGTGACGGCCCGAGAGGGTTTCCACACGTAAAAGTAAAAAAAAAAGGCAACTCAATTTTAAGGTAAAGATTGAACTATCAATAATATAATGAAGCCGCTGTCAAGCATAGGTTGGATTTTAAAATAAAAAACAGCCAAAGAAATGCCATTTTGATATATGATTACGCGTTTAAAAGCTTTGTAGGCATATTTAAATAGGCCTACAACTATAAAATTTGTGTCTGAAGCATCTAGGACAGTTGACGTCTGAAAACGACAAGGAGATAATCTCATAAGTTAAAATAAGTTGTAAATAATTGTCCAGTGTGAGAATTATAAAAGTATTCATTTACTTATAATGTAGGTGGTATTACGTATTATGTACATAATTTATCCTAAACCCAATCTCCGTAACAATATGTAAACAATCCTTTGCTTTGAGTGCGGAAAGAATCGATTTTTGAATTTTGTAAATGAAGTCTAAAAAAGGCATTAAAGAAACTACCTACATATAATTTTTTAATTACATTCATAAAATTATTAAATATTAACTATCTCTAATTAGAATAACAAAAAAAATACAAAATCGTTTTTTTTTCCAATTTTTTCTTTCCGTTCCTCTTCTTTTTTATTGATATAGGTATCATCACTAAGCTGCATATTTGCCTTAACATAAGCGGACAAAGAAGGTCGAAACGTATAATTTGATTCAGTATTTTTTATATATTTTCTTTATTCCTTTATTAATTTTTAATCTGGTCTGACATATTTTAAAGTCCTCCAATGATTTTATTATTTTCCGATATATTCCCGTTAACAATATACTGTTCTTCACCAGATAGCAGAAACTATTTCCTGGAGGACATCAGATCTGGACTTTAAAGAACGTGGTGCGTTTAGCCAGCTGGAGGTGACAATACTCGAAGCAGAACATTACAAGATGGGTCTAACGTACACCAGCGCTAGTCTGAACAGAGCTTATCAAGAGACCTATTATGGATTCGAAAGAGAACAGAAAGATGATAAGGAAATTTTAAGGTAAGTGCAATTTATCAAATGAATTGTTCCAAATATTTGTAGGGCTGCGTCATTAGAAACAAAATAAAAGTACCTAAAACCTTTCTAAGATTAGACCATACTTGTTTATTTAAAAAGTTATTGTGATTATAGAAAGTGACATTATTATTCAAATACGCATAGCTTTTAAATGTACAGTCAGTGACTAAAATAGCTGCTCAAAGCCTTTTCTGAATCTGTATGTGTTCAGCGGTTCATACGTTGACTGTTTTAGGCGCACTATTTAAGGCGGGGCCTCGTCAGCAAAACTAATCAAAATCCTCTCTTTTAACACATGTCCTCATCACCAGGTACACGCTTATCCCTCCAGTGAACGGACAATTCACGCTCAGCTGCGTAGCTACAATATTTGACATCTACTCTAGAATGAGTGAGCCCATGTTCATCAGAGAGGCAGATCCACCTTATCCTGCATCGGTTACCAGGGAAGACTCTTCAGGTTAGTAGCTCTTAAACTGCGGAACAAGTTTACAATTACAATTTTACAGTTAGCTACAGCTTTAATAAGTCACTCGAAGACTTCCATAACCACTAGCGATTTCCACGTCTTCAATTTATCTGTGGGGATTTTCCTCTGCTGTCTTTACTCTCTATAAATATTTCTTGATTCCTTGAATGATTTTAACATTTTCTTTTTTGTTAACATTTCGTTAACATTTTCATTGTAAAACTCTGCCACATTTCTTGTACTTTTTAGATCCTTGACGCAATATAGACCACAGACTGAAGAATGTCTGCTTCAGGGTCTATGCCTCAAGACACTTTTAAGAAATTTCTTATAATATTCTCATATTGTTTTTCTTCTGCAGGTTCTTCAATCCCCCACAGTGCACTGCTGACTTCCGTATGCGCAGGCGTGCTGCTTCTGCACACGTTATGATCGCGCACTGTTGCACATATGCACACACTCAATTAAACTCGCTGATTGCATTGCGCGCGACTGTACATAGTAGAATTGTAGGTATGATGTTTGTTTGTATGGAAGAATGGTTTAACAGACAGGATATACATTATACGTGTACGATAGTTATTTTGATAAATTTGTTTTTTGATCCTGATTAAAATGCACAAGAGCATTTGATAAAATTAAATGCAGAGTACATAACATATACGTAGTCTAAAAACCATTACTTTTATTTTATTTAACATGCTAACTTATTAACATCTTGTAAGAGATCTATAGGCCTACGTTTTAAGTGCCACTGCCATAAATTCGGGCTAAATAAAATGACAGGTATGTTTGGAAAGGTTTAAGACTACTCATCATAAATGTAATATATAATTATGTATACATACGAGAATTAACGCGATCACGTAAAATGTATACCTTTGATTTGCCTGACGTTTCGACCAAGTTACTCTGGCCGTGGTCACGTACTGACTATTGTGATTATCTATTACGGATCGCGTTAATTTCCGTACTTATACCTTTAATACAGATCGGATTTAGTAATTTTTGTTCGTTTTGTCCTATGTGTGTAGATTAAATTTTCATAAAACTCCTATAGTCTTATAGAGAGTTGAAAAACGGTATTCAGTCGTATGAACAGCATTGTGTCAGAGTTAGTAATTACAATAGCATTGCTTTATTTAGATTTTTCTTCTCTAAAGATGGATTTATATCCATGAGCGTAATTGAGCAAATATCGAGCTTAGATGTATGACAAAAAGAACGGTTTGTACGAAGTATCGTATTTTGATTAGATAGTACATTTAATGTCAATGTATTAGTAATGCAATTATAAGCAGTTAGTCTTGATTTTGCTGAAAGTTTCTGCTAAGCGACGCAAGACTTATCCTAGATTAAAAACTTTTCGATCAGATTTTCAATCTTTTTCTTGACAACTATGTACCTAAATGCTACGATGGTAAGGATTAAAACTAATTGAACAATTTTTAATATCGATAAATGAAAAAAGAGAAGATATGCCAAAAATTATTTTTATAGGCCACAGCTCGCAGTTTAAAATGACTTCTTTAGTTACATCTCAGGCAAACATGCAGAGCCATCTATTGTCACGTGTAGATAACAACGTGACATCTCCCGCTGCAAAAGCAGAGCCAAAAGTTGAAACTTTCTGGTTTTTTGAGCGACAATAATCGTCTTAGGGCCATGTAACCCGAACTTACTGAATGATTTTTTCATACTGCTTTATTTTTATTTTTCATTAACCAAAATGCGATTTGACGATTGTGAATATAAAATGAACTGGCCTGTTGGTCTAGTGGTTGACTGACTGGTGAGCCAGAAGTCGTGGGTTCGATTCCCATCTGAGTCTGGGTGTTCTTTGTGTCCGTTGTTTGCATGTTTGTAAAGTCCCCCGCGACACAGGAGTAAATTCTAATGCGGGAGTTGTCTTTTTTAAAGAATAAAGAATAAATAATATTTAATTTTGGTAGAATTTTTGTATTCAAACAATCGATACCTAACATATTTGGCAATAAATAAAATGTAAACAATAAAGATTGTAAATTTGTGTGACAAAAATGTACAATGATAATGTCCCTTATAATTAAGTAAGCTGTGCTTAATAATTAGGATATAAATGTCAAGAATCGTTACGACGTTACTATTTCACTAGGAATGGGTAAAGTTAAATAAATCCTGTTAAGTATATTTAAGACTAGTTACACAACTCGACCTCGTTCAAACAAATCCTGAGTGACACAGTATAAAACAAACAGTATCGCAATCACTCCAAAGAAATTACTATTGACTTAGCCGATAGAACCTAAGTAAAAAAAACTCAACAAAGATTACAAAGTGCTTGAAGAGCCCTGCATTTCTATCCCTCTCACACGTAAGTATAAATGGTAAAGAGTGAGAGAGACAGAGCCGCGCGCAGTGCAACATTACGTAAGGAAACTGAATGTTGTGATAGATAATTAATAAAGCTAATATTTGTACTAGTTATTAAGAAATATTGTATATTATACTTATTTCAATGTTGCGAAAATTAATTATATGTGAATATGTAAATAAATAAATTAGTTACTGATGAACTTTGTTTTATTTTATTCACTTATATTGGTCACAGACAAAGGCCTGAGCAGGCAATATTACTGATGAAGACACAATAAAACTTTCATTGACTCGACTCCCATGTAACGATGTAACGACTACCACCTGCATTCCAGGGGTAAAAATTAAATAAGTCAGCAGAAGGCACAATCGTAAAATAATAAGAACAAACCCCTCTCTGATGTGTCTACCCTGGCAAATAGCTGCAAATAATATAAGACATGGAACGTTCACTGCTCCACATTAGCCCACAATGATTAACATAACTAAAAGTGATACACCGGTGACTAGAGTCGCACCTCAACCTCTTATCTACCAACTATCCATGATCATCCAGTACCACAATAATTGACACTTGAATGAAGAGAAAAGTGATGTTAAATGGCTTATGGCATGTGGTGATGGTTTGTGATATACACACATATCCACAATACTTAATTATATCAACATATGCATTTAATAAATTGGTTTAGAACTACACATTTTTCTAAATTTTGATTTAGCACATACAAATTAATGTTACTTTATAAACTTCGATTTACAATGAATAGTATAATAGTTACAATTAATAGTGCCTCGGAGAGCACGTTAAACCGTCGGTCCCGGGTGCCATACAAACATCTATGGCATTCGTTACGGGTAGTTGGAGCCCTAAAAAGTCCGACAACCTGGTCTAACTACAGAACTTCGATATCGCCTAGTACTCAGGTTGTGGAGGTCTGATGGCAGTCGCTTCACGTAAAATATCAAAGTTCGGCCGTGGATTATTCGTGCCACACGTCGCATACCTAGACCTAACCTACCTACAGGTATTAACTAAAAAAAGCATTTTTTAGGGCAAACTCGAAAAAGTAATTACTGTGTGTGTAGATTTATGCTTTTTATATGCAAAAGCAGATATTGTAGAAATCTTGTGTTTTAATCATGTTCTGGGGCTGAAAATGTTATTTTTGTAGTTATTTCCCTATTGCTTAACAATGTTATTATAATATATAATTATATTAATAACAAAATATAAAAAACAAATATTATATTAATATATATAATATTAATATAATATTTGTTTTATTTTTTTGAGTTGAGCCCGTGTTGGTGAAGTTTTGGGTCTAGCGTCGAGTGTTGGTGATATTTTTAAATCTGTGTTATTGGACGTTAGGTGTTGCGAAAAGGAATTTGATGGTGTGCATAACTCAAAATTTTTATTAAATTTAAGGTGTGTGACATAGAAAATCAACAGAAACGTAGGTTAAACAACTCTTTAAAGAATCTGTTCACCACATAAAACAGACTAGTTCAAGCACCCGACACTAAAACTACACTTAATGTTAGTTTAATGTCGGATGCTTCTGACGTATGTCGTTTTATTGCCTCAGGAATAGTGTCAGATTGGCACTAAACATATTACAAACAATGTAGGTGTAATGATATCAAAATATTGAAAAGTAACAGTTGTAGAAACAAACATACATACAGAATTCGCTATACATACATACACAAGGAATAGTCAGCTAAGGAAGCAACAGTCCAATAAAGGGCAATCTCCTGTCGCTTGGTTGTAGCAGAATACTGGAGAAATGTCTAACTTGGATAGTTTAATGTTCTAGTTATAAAAGTTTAAAATGCATCTCGACAAATAACGCCATCTCCGGTCACATAATGGCGTTTTGCTTTGTTTTAGCGATATTAACAAGTATATGACATAAACGTACTACATAAAAATACATTGCTTTCTAAGATAAGATCTAAGATTTATTTTTAAGATAAGATTTGTTTTATTGGTGTACAATATATATTTTTTTGGTTTATTTTGCAAACGAGCAGACGGGTCACCTGATAGTATGTGACTACCGCCGCCCATGGGCACTTGCAACTCGAGAGTCACAAGTGTGTTGCCGGCCTTTACGGTGGGAGTAGAGGAAGGAGGAAAAGGGGGTGAGGGAGGGAAGAGAGAAGAGTTAGGGCCTCTGGTAATCTCACTAACTTGGAGAACAACAATGCAACATTACGTCACTGCCAGTTTCTGTATCACTCCGGTCGGGCTGGCCCATACGTGCCGAAGAATGGCTCTCCACGATGAAAACCTTTAACAAAATTGATTGCAAAAACATCATACATACACACAATCACATACGGATATAATTATCAGCTGGTATTTCCAAAGGTGTAGGCAGACGCGTATTGATATTTTTCAGATCAGGGCAGAGTCGTTTACCTTTAAGAAAAAGCCCTCTAACATTTCTGCGCCCAGAGTCATATATTATTTGTCACCTTGGCAGTATTAAAAGCTTCTTTATCACATTCTGTAGAAACACCGGACTTACATTCAGTACTGAAAGTTTCTAAAGAATAATCTCAGTTTTCCATCAGTCCGTTACATATCAATATATATATTATGTCATCACGAATAAAAAGAAGAAGCACGCATACTGGAGTAACGATTCCCAATAACCTCTTCATCATTAACCTCATTAAATAAGTAATAAATGAAAACTTAAACATCCACCAATTAAAGGAAAATGATGACGATGATATTGGATTTCGGTAAAGCCTTTGTAAACAAATCTTCATAAAAATTTATGTTAAAGAGACCTGAGGAAAGCATGATTAATGACACATTTAATTTCCGGAGCTCTAAGTATTGTACTGAGAATCCCATTAAAATTGATCCGCTCGTTATGAATGATGTTCTTATTTAAGAATAAGAAAAACATGAACTTTTTAGGACATTTTTATAGTACTATGCTGTCGAACTAAATACTTTGATAAATGACCTTTGCCATCGTCATTAAGTCTTTGTTTCTTCATTTTAATATCGTTATTTTTTTAACCGACGAAAAAAAAGGAGGTTCTCAATTCAACCGTATAATTTTTTTTTTTATTTTTTTTTTATGTCTGTTCAGCTCTCACTCCGTTATTTATGAACCGATTTTGATTATTCTTTTTTTGTTAGATAGGGTATACCTCAAGGGTGGTCCCATGTCAAGGAAGTCAGGATCTGATGATGGGATCCTGAAAAAATTGAGAGAAACCTTCGAAAATTGTAGGAACGAATAGTGTTTCTGTTTACTTTTCATTACTTTATCAGGTATTGCGTTTAGAAATCATCACATCATGTAGCTGAGCTGATGATGAAAAAAACCATAAAATAAAATCAATTATCAAAATTTTATATGTACCTACGTAAGTAATTAATCATTTTATTATTTGGCGCCGACTCAAAATAAGTTTATATAAAATTTGATAGTTTATGTAAATAAGCTCAATACTTAAGACTTAAGGTTTATTTATGTTTTGCTTTTTAGTTCTTTTCGTCGGTTTAATTTTTTGTTCAAAAGATTTTATTTCTCTTAATATTCCTAAATACTATACGCGCTTGTAAATATTCCATGAAAGGTCAACTTATTTCTGAGATTTCCTTAGGCGACAATAAATAATCTTACTACACTGAACCAGTCAGCCTGGGACCACGGCCAGTGCAACCTGGTTGAAATATCAAACAATTTGGTATGTATTGCCATGTAAAGTGATTGCGGAAATTTTCGTTAACATAATTATATAATAAATAATCTTGTTTATTTTCAATACTCCATATAATCTGTCTGTACATTATTTTCACTTTTCCCCTCAGCACTAGTTTTGTGGTCAGGGTAGGTAGGTGTCGGTCATGAGTAATTAGTATTACGTAAAAAAAAATAACTATAATAGGTATTTAGGTAAATCATAATACGAAACGCGAGACAGTTTCTATGCTGACTGCTGTCTGTCGAGCGCCAGCAGATGGCGTAAATCAAATCAGTTCCCGTACTATTGACCTCTCTCTCTCTCTCTCTCTGAAAAAAAAACCTTAAAAACAGGCTTTAAATACCCTAAAAAATATACTTTTTATGTAACTATAAAAGGGTTTTTATTTGTGTATATTTATATTGCGATGTACACATTTACGTTATCATATTTACTTAGCTTAGCATAGAGCTTATTTCCAAGCCCTACATTCAAAATAAGCTTATTTTGGGCATTTTACGTTTATTTTTAGTGTAACCTACGCATGTACTGAGTAGATACGGTATTTATTTATTTATTTAAAACTTTATGCACATAGAATACAGAGGCGGACTTAATGCCATAGGCATTCTCTGCCAGTCAACCTTCGGGTGATGTAGAGAAAATAGGAAGTAGGTGCATTAAAAATATTACAGTTTATTAGGTAAATTTGTGAACTAAATATCAGACAAAAATACATAAACAAAGTATATAGGATAAAATACATATCATAAACATACATACAAATATGTACAAAAACATAACATATACATACATACATACATACATACAAATAAAAAACATAGTAACGATTTAGATGATAAATTATCAGCAAGTTCATTCTGCTAGTTGTTCAAAAAGGTACTCCTTTACTTTCACTTTGAATGAGTAACGATTGGTGGCCATCCTGATTTCGAGGGGAAGAGCATTCCAAAGAAGAACAGACTGAAAAAAAAAGAAAAAAGAAGAGCCTACAAACTCTGTGGTATAAGAGGGACAAAGAAGAAGATTATTTAAGGAACAAAGGTTTCTATCATGATTACTACTTAAATATTGGAAATATGATGTTAAATACGGTGGGGAATATGGGGAATTAAGAATGGTAAACAGTGATCTAGGTAAGCAGAGGTTGAAAAATGACGGTTTATGTCATCCAAACCAACTATCTTCTGCAGATTCGTGGGTCGCCGTTTACCAATACCCAGAGTTCCAAGAAACTTCCAGGTGTTGGCCGGGGAAGAACAGGTGATGTTGTCGAGAATGTATCGGCGTTTGGCGTTACGTATCATCTGATTACACCGATTCCTTGCAGCTTTGCACAGGTTCCGCTTTTCCTCTGTACGATCGACGAAGTTTACAAAAGGCCCTATCTCTTCGCCGCATAGCCTTGAGAACAGCCTCCGTCATCCAGGGTGCAGGTGGTCTCTTAAGTCTAATTTTTCTAATAAGAGCATGGCAATCATAAAGAATAATAAGTGTATTGTTAAAATGATTTATTTTATCGTCTACACTTGACGCCTTCGTTACGATGTCCCAGTTTAGTTCCGAAGCATCCCTATGAAGCCTATGTACATCCATACGACCAAAACAACGCATGTGCAATACTCTGGGAGGGGGTTTGGGTGGTTTTAGGACGTACGAGAGGAATATAAGGTCGTGATTGGAAAACCCAGGCGCAGTTATTTGACCATGGTTACGGACGAGTGTTTATTTAGAACATTACTTACTTTTTACTACTTACAGAAATTATTCAGTTCGTTAGATTATATCAACTTTAGTTTAATAAGCCCGATACTTTATTGTTATAAGGTTATAAGATTTTAGTTTGTCAAGTAACTTTCTGCACTTGATTGAATAAGTTTAAAAAAAAGATACAAACAGCTGAACGTATAACCTCCTCCCTGTTTTAAGTCGGTTAATAACAATAACGTTCATCACTTTAAACGTCAATGTTGCTTAATTTTAAGAAAAGTAAACAAACACACTACATCAGTCCTTAATTTCTAAGGGTTTCCCTCGTTTTCGCTTAGATACCATCACCAGATCCGGACTTGGTGACAATGCTACAACCTGAGGGGCATACCTTTTCAAACAAAAAAATAATTTTTGAAATCGGTTCTAGATGACGGAAATATAAGTGAACTTACATTAAAAAATACATACAGCCGAACATAGAACCTCCTCCCTTTTTTGAAGTCGGTTAAATAACCAAGGGGCTATGTCCGTAAACCTACTTCTATGTAGATTTACAAGTTCGAAGAATTTCGACATATCGCTTAATACCATTTAAATGTACTTACTTCATGAGTATGTTTAGAACATATATACATGTACACAAAATAAAACAAATCCACCAATGAAAAAGGTCATACCTACGCTTAATTCCGAGCCATTTTCAGAGGCTTCAAGAAAGTGATTACAGCTCCACAGAGACTCTTTTTCCAACGAAAAAATTCAGAGGCAGCCCAACTTTTAATAACATTAAAAGTCACGTCCTTAGGGGAAACACCGTAAAGTTAAGTGCATTAAATGTACCGAGGAATTTTTGCAAACAACTTGTCCAGAGATTTATAATAGCATAGACTTTTATCTCCTAAACGATATCAATTTGTCACCAAAATGTACCCTCGATACTAAAATAGAACAATCAGAGATAACTCAAGTGAGATCCGATGGTATTCAATTTTAAATCACCTATTTCGTTTACCATCTCTTTTGTTACTTCAACGTAGGGTTCAAAATCGAATGTTGCCACTGTATCTATTACTTTTGCCGTTTTATCTTTAGCAACTTTAAAACCAGTATCTTCACATACTTTATTTTTAAGGCGATAAAGTTCAAATTTGTGTATCTTATATGAGTCTGGTTTTAAAGTATGGAGAGATCGTTATTCCTAGGCGGTGAGCAGTGAAGGGCCCTAGATACACCCAGTTTGGACGGAAGCCAGTCTAGTTCTGGAGATGCCACTCCTGGAATTACGGCTCACTCCTGTTCAAGTATTGGAATGTTATTTGATGGCCATCGGACAAACAAACGGCTGGATTGCGGTTTTCTTATAAAATAAACGAAACATGTTGAAGAAATTATTTTTGGAATAGTTTCCTGTCTTTCAATAAAAAATACTATCTACTGTACTATTTAAAATACGCTATGTTTAGATTTTCTTTTCTAATCTTATAAAAAGCTAACAACTACAGATAAAAATTAAAAATAAGAGGTTATCATCATTATCTGCTGACCCTTTTGCCAACATTATTTAGGGTCGGCTCAATATGTTTCCTACTTCCATTATACTCTATCATTTAATTAGCCATATCCACTTTCACGCATACGTAGTATAATATCCATTATCTGTAATTATTATCTGTAACTATTATCTCGTTTCTAATACCTACTTATGGGCGGTGTAATCTATGAAGAGCAATATCAACTAGATGTAGAATTAATTTACAAGAACACTAATACTATTACCAAGAATTATAATATTGGATTAATTATGTAGAGTTCGGTAAATAAAAATGATACTCGTATATCAATTTGATTAAGATATCTGCAAGAAAACCGCCATTATGACTGGCATGAAAATAACCGGAATTGCGTCTTATTGAAACTCGAGAAACACGAGGTTATTTAGGCTGTAACATAAATGAAAGGGAGTTGAAATGTAATGTTTAGTTGATTACATTCGGTTATTTAGGCTATAACATAAATGAAAGGGAGTTGAAATGTAATGTTTAGTTGATTACATTAGGTTATTTAGGCTGTAACATAAATGAAAGGGAGTTGAAATGTAATGTTTAGTTGATTACATTAGGTTATTTAGGCTATAACATAAATGAAAGGGAGTTGAAATGTAATGTTTAGTTGGTTACATTAGGTTATTTAGGCTGTAACATAAATGAAAGGGAGTTGAAATGTAATGTTTAGTTGATTACATTAGGTTATTTAGGCTGTAACATAAATGAAAGGGAGTTGAAATGTAATGTTTAGTTGTTTATATTAGGTTATTAAGGCTGTAACATAAATTAAAGGGATTTGAAATGTAATGTTTTGTTGGTTATATTAGGTTATTCAGGCTGTAACATAAATGAAAGGGAGTTGAAATGTAATGTTTAGTTGGTTATATTAGGTTATTTAGGCTGTAACATAAATTAAAGGGAGTTGAAATGTAATGTTTAGTTGTTTATATTAGGTTATTAAGGCTGTAACATAAATTAAAGGGACTTGAAATGTAATGTTTTGTTGGTTATATTAGGTTATTTAGGCTGTAACATAAATTAAAGGGAGTTGAAATGTAATGTTTAGTTGGTTATATAGGTTATTTAGGCTGTAACATAAATTAAAAGGAGTTGAAATGTAATGTTTTGTTGGTTATATAGGTTATTTAGGCTGTAACATAAATTAAAGGGAGTGGAAATGTAATGTTTTGTTGGTTATATTAGGTTATTTAGGCTATAACATAAATTAAAGGGAGTTGAAATGTAATGTTTAGTTGGTTATATAGGTTATTTAGGCTGTAACATAAATTAAAAGGAGTTGAAATGTAATGTTTTGTTGGTTATATAGGTTATTTAGGCTGTAACATAAATTAAAGGGAGTTGAAATGTAATGTTTAGTTGGTTATATAGGTTATTTAGGCTGTAACATAAATTAAAAGGAGTTGAAATGTAATGTTTTGTTGGTTATATAGGTTATTTAGGCTGTAACATAAATTAAAGGGAGTGGAAATGTAATGTTTTGTTGGTTATATTAGGTTATTTAGGCTGTAACATTAATTAAAGGGAGTTGAAATGTAATGCTTTGTTGGTTATATTAGGTTATTTAGGCTGTAACATAAATTAAAGGGAGCTGAAATGTAATGTTTTGTTAGTTATATTAGGTTATTTGGACTGTAACATAAATAAAAGGGAGTTGAAATGTAATGTTTAGTTGGTAATATTAGGTTATTTAGGCTGTAACATAAAGTTGAAACGTATTGTTTAGTTGGTTATATTATCTTTCCCAGAGACATAATTAGGATGGAATAAACTTTCTCCCTTCGAAATCTGTAGATAAAATAGCTTTCCGTTTATTACTTATTAATTTCAAGCATTGGGCAGAGAAAAAAATGAACATGACCTATATTGAAATATATAATAAAAAATAATATATAAAAAAGTGTGTATGAAATAGAAGATGATCCTGAATGTTTTATTATAATATGTAAGGTGGCATTTGTCAAATGAGAGATTACGGAAGGAGAAAGGAATAATTAACTTAATTGTTAAGACTACAATTGGTGGACTATTGCCAGACAACTAGATTCTGGTAACAGAAATTTAACAAGATTTTTGTAAGGGGGTCACCTATTGCCGTTTGTGGGTACCAATAGTGTAGAAATCTTTTTGAATATGAAGTGTAGAAGGTAATCTTTTCCGAGTGGCAAGCGATGTGTTGGTTGAACCTAGCCACGAACATTTTCTGGAAATAAAAATTTTAGAACATAAGCTATTGCACGGAAAGTAGACTAAAACTTCGAAGGCGAAATCGCTCCAAATCTCAAAGCACACAATCCTAAACCCACAGGCGGTAGCAGTATTGAACCATACCGCTACCGCTGTGAGTTGGAGATAGTAGACAATACTCAAGACTTTCATTGGAAATAGTGAAAAGACTCCAAAATAACATATATGTTTTAGTTAGAGCCCGTGGCTAAGTGGTAAACGATTAGGTTAGCACATTACACAAATAAGTACTACTAGCCAGGTCAGACTAGAATGGGTACCATTCTTAACACATTGAGACCCCTCCGTGCTTCAGACAGCACGTTAAACCATTGGTCCCGGGTGCCATACGAACATCTGTGGCATTCGTTACGGGTGGTTGGAGCTCTAAAAGTCCGACAAACTGGTGTAACTTCAAAACTTCGACATCGCCTAGTACTTGGGTTGCGGAGGTCTGATGGCAGTCGCTTCACGTAAAATATCAAAGTTCGGTCGTATCGTAGTTAGACTGAAAGCCGATTCCAACTTAGTTGGGAAAAGGCGTGGAGGAGGATGATTTAGAGTTTTTGTACTTCCCGGCGATAGCCAATTCGAATTACAGGTATGCAACCTTGACCTTTTCGAGATCACTTTGTTACACTCGTGATTTGTTACACTCTTCAATTCATCCATATCAGCAACATCCTTGCCCTTCTATTGCCTACTTTTCCCTTTTAATAAAATATAATATAAATATAAAAAAAAAACATAGCAACAAGTTGGTTACTTCAACACGACTATGAAGCTACTGAAGCACTGTTAAAATTTCTGGAGTGATCACTTGTACGCAAACTCACATGAACGCATATACATAAACGCATACACACATACAACTACACAACATACACACATACACTCATACTCACACCCACAAATACGCATACATAACGCAAATTACTTAACACTACCTAGTACTATCCTCATTTTAGTTTTCTTTTTCTAACTGTTTATAGTTTCAATGTTTATAGCTTACCTACCTTTTTAGAATAAGTAGGTACTTTAATTTTGGTTCTCTGTGTCCTAAGTGTACCATAGTAAGTCACCATCTTCAAAGTAGCACTGTTTCCCAAAATACAGGTTTTTGGCCTAGTTTGGGAACCAGTATCAAGACCAATTGTGTAAAAATGAAACATACAAAGTGTGAAAAAAAAAAAATTCAAAAAGCGTATGAGACAAATAAACATTATTATTATTATAATATACTTCCAATTTTCCATCTTTAATTCCCAAACTGCCCGGTTAGCAGCAATAGGCTTGCCCTCCATTAAACGAGTGGGACCAAAAGCTGGCACAATGTGGGTGTTTGATCACCTCTGCCTACCTCTTCAGGGATAGGCATGGGAGCGTATGTATGTATACATATATGTAATGTGTAGGTCACAGTACTGCTCATGTAAGGTGCTTTTTAAGTTGCATATTACTCAAATACTTATCAGTGGTAGATCAGACAATTTTATGCCACAAATGAATGTAAAATCTAAAATACTGTCTAGCCAATTTTTGCCAAGCATGCATTTTGCAAGAGCTCTTTGTGTTAGTCTAGGCTAGGAGCTAGTTTCTCCTAGTAGCGATAACATAAGATAAGGAGTAAGATAATAGTTTTAAAAAAATACCTAGTTTTTAAGAAATGTCACCAACGCTCTATTATACACAACATTGTGTCACGTCGCAGCATTGTCTTCTCTTTACACTTCTATCAAGTTATTGTTAATTTATATGACGGTAACTAGCAACCATTAGAATCGCTTTCAACATAATTTGAAATTATACATTTGGTGCACAAGCACTCTGTACTTTACGTCTTAATAAAATTTTAATTCCGTAAAAAGGATATAGAAATAATAATGTTCATAGAAATATAAAGTACGAGTTGACAAATAAAAAGAAACTCAGATCAGCCGCTAGCTCTTCAACTATATGTTATTCTTGTTCAACCTTCATCAGACATTCTGCAGATATGTGCTGTCTAGATAAAAATAGTTTGACTGCCAGACTAAAATATATGAGAATCAAGTAAGGGGAATTTCATATTATTTGATTATGTACCACAGAGCACGAAACACTCCGTGTGGCTTTTTTCTTTCTATAGAACTAAGGAAATTTCTGATCATATAGCACCCACCATAGTGGGGAAGTTCCTTCGTAGTATAGAAGACCTGTTACACTTGTCAGAGCCCCGTGGTGATTGTGGGGATTGAGAGTAAAAAGCTGTTGTTTAGCGGGCTTATTTGCTATCTTCATGGTATAAATTAGCTCAAAGTTTTGCTTTTGCAGTCACCTTACAGCGATGATCAGAATGCCTAAGAAATGTGTTTATGTATCCATGATGTGGCGGGATATCTTTACAGGGGTTTACAGGGATTTTCTTCCAAATAACACGTGGTTTTGGTCTCGAAAAGGAGACGACGTGTGGGGGTACGACGTGTGGGGGTATATAAATGTCAAGAAAGCCTACACTGGCCGTGGTTTCAAGTTGACTTAAAAGTTATATCTTATATTTATGGAAAACTTACTAGTAATGCGAATATAGCAGATCGTTAATAGGAGAAGGCCAGTTACATAAGTTTTCGCTAATAATTAGAAAAATTATAATAAAACGAATAACAGTACACAGCAAAAGAGATAATGTCTAGGATAATTGATAAATATTATTGTTAATAATGAATACAGGCTGAAAGGAAGCAAATGAACATCTAAATGTGGAAACATTCTAACTTCTCAAATTTTCTTATTCTCTCTATTCTTATTTCAGGTACGTAACATTTTGCAGCCACAAGCGGAAGAAAACTAATTTCTTCATCAACATCGTGCATCAAAAAGTTTTAGATTTGTGCACCAATCTTGTTGAAAAATTTATGCAATGTTGTTGTCTCTAATCATAAGTATGTATCACAATTGACGAGACGAGGCCTACGTTTACGGGAAGTTAATCCACTTATTAGCGCGAGTACTTTCACGGCGATCACTAGACTGACTGCTGTATATTTATTGCAAGCGCCATATCCATCACAACTCACCCATCATAGCTTTATCTGTAGATCACTAAGCAACTTTAAGTCTTTTTAAGAGATCTGTAGTTAGCGGCCATGTCTCAATGCCATGTAGTGCCATTAGTAGTAGTAAGCCGAATGTACAGGACCAATTTAAAGCTACGATGTCCAGTAAAAGGTCACTCTTGACTATTCTCTATATATATGAATAGGATCAATAAATAATCCATCAGATAATCTCGTATGTCTTACCAGGGGCAAGATATAATGGCGGTCAGGGATAAGGCAATCGTCTTAATGGTTTATCGTCTAACTTAGATGGAAAATCTCTTATGTTCACAATTTCAGGATCTATTGCTGACGTAGGCAGAAAACTAGATGCTTGGTCCTATTATACGTGTAAGTTTTATACGTGTTCATATAAGTAACTTTTTAGGTGGTTTGAGCACGTAAAAAAAATGAACTCGGAAACAATGGCAAAACAAGCATATATGTCAAACGTGAGTGGGAACACCGGTAGGGGGCGCCCATGCAGAAGAAAAGGCAGGTCGGATTTTTTTTTTCTTTTTTTATATTATAGGGGGCAAACGAGCAGACACCCGCACCTGATGGTAAGTGACTACCGTCGCCCATGGACACCTGCAAGTCACAAATGCGTTGCCTTTTCTTGAAGGTTTGAAGGTCGTATCGTCGGTCGGTCGGTAAAGATTGGTTGTGCGAGGCAGATAGATATATCTAAAACTAGCGGGAACTAGTTAATGACAGTAGAGGAAACTCTAAGGGTACATAAGGAGGAAGTTGGCTGTTTCAAAATGAGCCAAGGCCAAAGTGCAGCGATCAAAAAGCGCAGAGAAGATTTTGATCACTAGGGTAGGATAACTGGTGTCCATACTATGAAACATACTTTGACAAATTAAGTGATAGTTTGAAGAAGAGGCAGGTCAGATATTACCAAAACGCCCCCCGGGCTTGTATGAACTGTTTAGTGACAGTAGTACAGGATATCTGGTGTCACCTTTACGGGATCAAAGAAGCATTAATGCCATCTGAGACGCATTGTGAAAAGTGTTTTTAAAATTGGTTTGGACACAAAAAACTTAAAAATATTGACGGAGAATTATTTGAATAGATTTAATAAAAAAATTGGTCTATAGAACATTCCCGATTTGATATCAAAATATAAATATTTGGTTAAATAATAATAATATAATTCTTGAAATTGCACGACTGATTATGTTTTGACAACACACAGAGACAGCTAAACCTAGGAGGCAATGTAACACAATTTTCGTGGAAAAATACTGTATATTTGATCGCGAGTTTTGCTATCAAATATACAGTATTTGAAATAATATATTATGTCGTATATACATATAGAACGGTTCCAATTCTAAGAGGATTCCAATATATTCAATGAATACGATAGTAGGAAGCAGATTTTGTGAGAAATATATAGACAGAGGTAATGTATGTCATGTGAAATATATTGACTGAATGTAATCGGTTTTGGTTAGAGTTATTATTTGAGAACAATGACGATGAGTGAAAGAGAAGATTATTCCTGAATTATGGTGCGACAAATCATAGAAGCTAAACCAAATAGTCGATTTAGGAACACGGTTTAGATAGTTGATTTTATTAATGATAGGCTTGTCTGACGGGTTACCTGATGGTAAGTGACTTCACCTGCAACTCAAGAGTTACAAGTGCAATACTTTAAGGGGGGAGTAGGAGAAGGGAGAAGAGGGAGGGAGAGGGGGAAGGTTAGGAGAGGGAAGGGTTAGGGCCTCCGGTAACCTCACTCACTCAGCGAAAAGCAATGCAAACATTGCTTCACTGCCGGTTTTCTGTGAGGCCCTTAATTATTTACTTTTCCACACATTTACTCACATACATATACTAACTAGGTTTTGATCGCGGCTTCCCTTGCATAAACTTTGATTTTGATTGATAATTTTTAGTTGTAGTTTTTAAATATTTAGGTTTAAAGAATATAAAAATTGATGATATTTAAGTGATTAACGTCTCGACAAACATTTACAATGACACCCATGTTGATTTTTACACTAGCTTCGTAAGTCGTTATAAAAGTTTTGTCTAATACAAAATAGATATTATAATATGGTGATTTGAAGTCATATCTGTGGCGACTTCCACATACAGCAAAAACATAATCCAACATCATCTAGCGGAGACGAGCTACGAAGTAACTACTAATCCTGCATCGCGCTATAAGAGTTCTCGCATATATATATATATATATATATATATATATATATATTGTTCGTGATTGAACACAGAAAAATACGTTTTGGTAGTTACAGAGTTTAATTATTGGATTATTCTAGAATTGACAAGTTTTGGGTGGCCGTTGTAGTTCGTATCTCTTGAATGTGTGTGATTGGCGAATGTTGAGTGACGTATGTGATGGGAATGATATGTATGTGTGCTGTGCGTGTGAAGCGTTTATGAATGCGGTTTGCTATTGCTTGTGGAGTGTTTGATAGCGTCGCGAACATTTTCCCGGGCGTTGAAAGGCTGCAGGGCTTTCAACAGTATTCTCCGTTTGGAAGCAGGCATAGGCGGTTGATGGCTCTTCGCATGAGCCCTTGCGCAGTGGAGACATCAGCAACACGAGGTTGACCATCAGTTCCAGGAAATAATTTGGATATTCGTCCAAGGCGCCAACACATGGGGGGTGACGCGTCCTCCTTTATGAGGACTAAATCATTTAGTTTCAGCGCAGCACACTGTGTACGCCACTTCGTGCGTTGTTGAAGCTCGGCAATATACTCATTAGACCAACGCCTCCAGAAGTGCTGCCTGGCTTGCTCTAGACGCTGGTAGCGGTCGAGGTGGTTGACGTTGGCTGCAAGAAGACACGGAGATGGAAGCGAAGTGAGTGGTCTGCCGATTAGAAAGTGTCCCGGGGTAAGAGGAGTGAAGTCGTTGGGCGAAGGGCTGAGAGGACAAAGTGGGCGGCTATTAAGGATCGCTTCTATTTGAGAAAATAAAGAAGATAGCTCCTCAAAGGTAAGGTGAGTATTTTTTAGGATTTTGTTTGCAAAAAACTTAGCACTCTTAACTCCGGCCTCCCAGAGACCGCCAAAGTGAGGAGCGTATGCTGGCGAGAAGCGAAATTCAATGCCCTGTACAGCTGCAAAGTCAATGATAGCATTCTTATTGCAATTCAAAAAAGTATTGATGTCTTTCCCTGCTGAGACAAAATTTCTACCATTGTCACAGTAAATAGTTTTGCAAATTCCCCGGCGGGCGATAAACCTTTTTAGAGTTAACAAAAATGCATCTTTAGATAGGTCACTTACCGCTTCTAAATGAATGCATTTATAGCGGAAGCAGATAAATATGCACATATAGCATTTGGTTATTTTGCAACCACGTCCTTTACGATCTGTTATTAGAAACGGTCCGGCAAAGTCGGTGCCTACGGTGTGGAAAGGGAAGTCTGGCTCTACGCGGTCAGAAGGTAAGTCACCCATAATTTGATTCATCGTCTTCCCTCTAAAGCGACGACATATGAGGCATTCGTTAGATACGCGTCTAGCCAGGTTGCGACCACCTATAGGCCAGTAGCGCTCTCTTACAGAAGCGAGTAAAAGTTGTGGGCCGGCATGAAAGAGACGGTGATGCTCGTACTGAAAGATTAATTTTGTTAGATGATTGTCAGCTTTTAGAACCATGGGGTGTTTTTTGTCGTAGGGATAGATAGAGGTGCCGATACGACCTCCGACTCTAAGAATACCTTTCGAGTCCAAAAAAGGGTTAAGAGAAGCTAGCGCGGCGTGAGTTTTCAAAGGCTTATTATTAATTAAACATTCTATTTCTTTATAGAATGACTCTTTTTGTGATATTTTTATTAGGTGAGTCATAGCGTTTTCTCTTTCGTCCGTAGATAGGGGACCTAATAATTTGTTCATAGGGCATTTTACATTGTGAATAAATCTTAATAATCTAGTTATTACATTTTTCATAAATAAAAGTTTGGAGTACTTGTCAATATTAATAAGTTTGTCACTGCATGGTAGTGCAGTCTCCCCGACGAAAGCGGGATGCGCTTTCATCTCAGGTAAGTCAACTGCGAACGAAGGTTCTGTAGGCCAATGACATTCGGGTTGCAGAAGGAAGTCAGGTCCATGCCACCATAAGGGAGAGTTTACCTGTTCAGGATCTACTCCTCGAGATACAAGATCCGCTGGATTTTTAGAGGTAGGTACATGACGCCAGCTAGAAGGGTCGGTGATGTCATTGATAGCAGCAACTCTATTTGCGACGAATGTTTTCGCTTTACTGGGTGACCTAAGCCAGCCGAGGACGACGGTGGAGTCAGTCCAGTATACTTGACGGTTGATTTGGCATCTTAGAGCTTGCAGGACGGTGTGGGTAAGTTGAGCGCCTAACAGAGCCGCGCAGAGTTCCAAGCGCGGAATAGTAGTAGGCTTTATTGGAGCTACTCGCGACTTGCGCATACTAAAGAAACGTTGCCCTTGCCATTAGCGTCAAGGGATCTAAGGTAAATTGTCGTCCCAAATGCTCGTTGAGACGCATCAGTAAAACAATGCAGTTCGATTATAGAGGCATCATTGATTATAATACATCTAGGTATCTTTAGAGAAGAGAGCTCTAAAAGCTGTTCTGTAAATTTTAGCCAAGACCTTTTAATTTCTTGGGGTACTATTTCGTCCCAGTCTAGTTTAAGGCTCCATAACCTTTGGAGGATTATTTTAGGCTTGATCGTGCATAAAGACAACAGACCAAGTGGATCAAATATTTTGAACGTCGATGAAAGTATCGATCTTTTTGTTAGGACATTTGGGTGGGAATATTGGATGTCGAAATGGAATTCATCAGACGATGGAGTCCAGCCAACACCTAAAGTGCTAGTGGCGTTACTGATCAAGAGATCATCCTGTTGGAGATCAATAAGATCCGCGAATAAGGGATTAGGTAAGTTCGATCGGTACTTACGGAGCTGAAAACCATGATTGGCTAATTCCTTCGACACGGACTGCTGAATGTAGCGCATTTCAGATTCTGTATTGGCACCTGAGAGGATGTCATCGCAGTACAGGTCTTTTTTAATTATAGTTTTAATTGTAGGGTCACTGCATTCCTCGCCGACTTGAATTATACAGCGAGTTGCAAGGAAGCTAGCACTAGAGAAGCCATACGTTACAGTATTTAACTGTAAGGTTTGAATAGGATCATTTTCGTTGTCACGCCATAAAATTTGTTGTAGGTGACGATCCGACTCTCTTACGGAGATAGCACGAAACATTTTCTCTATGTCGGCAGAGAATACGAACTTATGCTGACGAAAGCGCACGAGTATGTTAAAGAGTGAATCTTGAACGATCGGTCCTATCATTTGCAGGTCATTTACCGATATTCCCGAAGTAGTTTTGGCGGAGGCATCAAAAACGACCCGAATACGCGTTGACTCGCTATTCTCTTTGAATACCGGATGATGTGGAAGATAACAGGCGTTTATAGAGTTGGTTGACGTTAATTTAGTTAGGTGACCGAGAGCCTCATACTCATGTATAAAGTCGGTGTATGCTTGTTTGGTATCGGGTTGCTTACGGAAACGAGCTTCTAAGCTCAGAAGACGCTTCTTAGCTAACCCATAGGAATCTCCTAAAACAGTTGGGTCTTCGCGGAGAGGTAGTGCGACACAAAAACGACCATCAGGGGTTCGTGTAGTGTTAGCCAAGAAGTGTTGCTCACACAGCTTTTCTTCTTTACTGAGAGGTTTCGCTTGTGGGAAGTTCTCGAGTTCCCAGAACTTGGACAGTTCATCGTGTAGGTTTGGGGATGATTGTTCATTTAGTACGAAATTACACATCACCTTTTTAGAACCCCTTTCAGGCTTTGAGTTAAATATGGGACCAGCAATAAGCCAACCAAGCTTAGAGCTTCGTAAGATAGGATTTTTTGACCCTAGGGAATGTTGTTCTGAACCTATTAGGTCCCAGAAGAGATCCGCTCCGATGAGCATATCTACGGGAGAAGGTTCGTTAAAGGTAGGATCCGCTAAGTCGAAGTCGGATAAGTTGAGGTGCCTTACATCAAGAGCAACCTTAGGTATCTTCCCTGAAATAGTAGGCAAGATGAGACAAGACATTATAACGTTGAATGCATTGTCCTTGGATGTCAGTTGTATCGAACAACGTTGGACATTTAATTTTAGACGTGTGTTTCCGATACCTACTACTTCAGTATTAGAGGACTGGGGAGAGAGCTTTAACTTCTGCCTTACAGCTTCAGTTATGAACGTACACTGGCTCCCACTGTCCAAGAGGGCTCGCACTGTGGCGGTGTCCTTAGTTACAGGATTAGTTAGCTTAACCTTGGCCGTACACAATAATACTTCAGGAGAAGATATGGCTGACATAGATATAGACTGATTGTTTTCATTTTGAGGTTCTTGTGACTTATGAAGTAGAGAGTTGTGTCGCTTTTTACAGATTCGACAAGTACCTGGGAGCTTGCATTGTTGTAACTTGTGACCACCTCGAAGACAGTTTTGACATAAATTGTGAGAATTAATAAAACGATTTCTTTCTTCTACTGATTTGTCTTTGAAAGCATTGCATTGGTGCAGATAATGATTACCCTTGCATGCTACGCACTGCAGTGAAGAGCTGGTTTGAGAAGAAGTAAAATTCTCCTTTGAAGAAGTAGCAACTAAGGCTTTAGTTTGACCCTTATAGTTTAGATTATGGTTATATTTAGATTTTTCAGATTTATCTTGCTTAGACCTATTGCAGGAAGTTTTTAGAACGTCAGCACGGGTTTTCAGAAAGGAGAAGAACTGCTCTAATGTAGGTATATCAGGTAAATGGTTCCTATTTTCTTCCCACTTAAAGTATGTGGTATTATCTAATTTTTCCGCTACGATATAAATAATAAGTGCATCCCATTTATCAGTGGGTAAGCCTAGGGTATTGAGAGCTCGAAGGTTCTTTGTGACGTGATCGATAATGAACCGAAGTGACTTATCTGTCTCACGTACAGATTCGATATTAAATAGTGACTTTAAATGGTTATTTATTAATTGACGTTTGTTGTCATATCGCTCACATAGAATCTTCCAAGCCTCATTGTAATTACGGTCAGAAATTTCAAGGTTTGAAATCACTCTTGAAGCCTCTCCGGTGAGGTAAGAGTTTAGGTATTGGAATTTATGAATATTCTTGATTTTCTCATTGTCATGAACAAAAAGAAATAAAAACATCTTTAAATTCTAGCCACCGGAAATAGCTACCATCAAAATTAGGTATTCGTAATTCGGGCAATCGAAACCCGACGGCATGGGTACTATCATTATGATGACAGCAAGAGTGTGCTGACGAATGTGGTGAGCTCGGCCTAGGGGTAGGATTTTTCTCTAATAATGCTTTAGCCAATGTTATGCAATGGTAGAAATCCTGTTCAATTAAATCTCTGATAGCTAACTCGGTATCTAGTTTATCAATGCTAAGAATTTCTATTTGACATTGCACCTCATCAAATTCGGTGAATAACGCTTCAAATTTTGTCGATTTCATCGCAAGTTTGCTTAGTTCGATTTGCGAAATGCTTTCTAACGTATCCAAAATGTCTAAGTTGTTTTTAAATTTAGTAACGCGTCCTTTAATAGAACTACGTTTAGCAATTAAGTCTTTATACGACAAATTTTCACAAGACATTATGAACTTGCGATAAAATGCAGTCGAACAATGAGTTAGAACGTTACAAATATGTAAACAAAGTTATGCATACGAAACTCTCCTCGCTTTGACGTCTCAGCTGATCGGGCGTGTCGTCAGGTACCGTAAACCGGTTTGCTATGCAGCGATGCGCTGCGTTTCGGCGGGGATAGGCAGGCACCGTGGTCCGCACACAATGCAATCAGACAGCGTGAGCGACGAACGACGCGCACTGCCACTGGAATTATTGTTACGACAAGCTTAGAAAGCAGCCTAATTAAATAGCTAATGGATGAAGAATTAAGATTGCGAAGCTGTGATTGTCTCGTTTAAGTTATTATGGTGTGCAAATGTTTCTAATTGTAATATATAAGCAGTGCAATAGTTCGATCGATTTGCGTAGATAACTTCTGTATGTTTACTATTTCGGTTTGTTTATTTTAGTGAATATTTTTTCTTGAAGTGTCACAGGATAACAAGCAGACCTTAAAATGCGTTTAAGTTGCCTAGGTGTGAGCTAGGTACACTAGATTGTGCTAGATTTAGGCACTATTCAATGGGTTTTATCGATGAATGTTATATAGGCGCGATGCTAGGAAGTCAATAGTGAATATTGAACATAGGCAAAGCACAGCTGATAGGCACAACAACTCATCAAACCTTTGAGGAACAAAATTCACTAAATACCCAAATAGGAGGGTAGGTGACTAAGGTAGGATAGATAAAGGAACGGGCTCACAGTATAATCAGGCAGGCATGCGATGTGTATGGAGTATCCTCTTGCGATCGTTGATTGTTCAACCCGCTTGCACACGTCGCAGCTTGCTGGAGTTCCCGCTGGATCGCAGGCGCGTTCCCGACGAGTGGACAAGAGTTCACGTAGTCGCGACGGTTCTATAGCCACGGTGAAGTGCTCCTAGGCGTTTTACAGGAAACGGGAACGTTTCTTCAATAGCGTGGTGAAACACGTTGCGTTGACCTCTAGGTGTCCGTAGCTCGGCCGGCGCTCGGGGCGTAGTAATTGTTAGTTTCTTCGTAATCCTTTTTGTCTGCAGGTCCTGTCACGGTCGCCACTTATGTTCGTGATTGAACACAGAAAAATACGTTTTGGTAGTTACAGAGTTTAATTATTGGATTATTCTAGAATTGACAAGTTTTGGGTGGCCGTTGTAGTTCGTATCTCTTGAATGTGTGTGATTGGCGAATGTTGAGTGACGTATGTGATGGGAATGATATGTATGTGTGCTGTGCGTGTGAAGCGTTTATGAATGCGGTTTGCTATTGCTTGTGGAGTGTTTGATAGCGGCGCGAACATATATATATATATAATATAAAACTTCCCAACATCAACCGTTGGGCCGCGGCCCGCCAGGCATGATCACCTGGCCTGGTCAAAGGATCCTGCCTTTGTGTTGGAGTGACGTAACACCCGTTCCTCCACAGTGGTGACCCCGACGTGATTTGAACACGCAACCTTCTGAATATTCATAAACTCTAAGTAATATAAAAAAACCGGAGAAGTCTAACTCGCGTACTGAGGGATCCGTAAGCAAACAAACTTGAATGTAGATAGTAGGTCCATATCGGGTATCAAGCCTCGATGATTTTTATCCGTATTTTCCGAAAGACAAACACACCTTTGCGGTTCTAAAAATATTCTTCTATACATCGATTTACGACAAAGTCGACTTCCCAACCGCAAAATATAAGCCACAAAAACTATTTTATTATTTGATGTATTACTTCCCCTTACATGTGCTGTCATACCTTGTTTTTTTACCTAACTTCATGGTTCTAGGTCAATGGAAAGTATCCTATAGGTTTTGATTTACCATAATTATCTGATATATGTATGAAAATCCATATCTTTTGATTGCGTTGACTTAGAAGCTTGATTTTTTACAGCTTTAAGGGACCGTAAGCAAAAGTAATTGATATTAATTTAAACTTTATGCGTCCATAGATTTCTGAGAAAAAATGTCTTGAAACACTGACAGATAGACCGACAGACAGACAGACGGATAACAGAGTGATCCTATAACAGAGGGATCCATGCGACTTTGCACTATTCACGTATTTATAAATACAACTAAAAGGACGCAAGTTTTCTAGCAATGAGGAGCTTATAGAAGCATTTGAGAAGATATGCGGCTGTATTTCAGATGGATACTGGAGCAATGGAGAATACTTCGAAAAAAAATCACAAAGTCCCACAAAACTTACGTAGTATGTACCTGTTTTCATCCCCTAAAGGGGTAGTTTTTTAAAAAGCACGAAACACGTGTTTATTCATTTTGTTGACAGGAGTAATCTTGTGAATTTTTGCGTTGACACATCTCTTTTTGTACAAATTAATGAATAACTACATCGACTCTCCTCATCTCCTACAGCAAGTTAAAATTAATGCTCCATATAAATTACCTAGATCAATAAATTACGTACCGTTTGGTCTTGCAATATCAAAAAGGAATCTAGGAGTGTACTCTACTTTCAACCGGTTATGCAGACAATACAATAACATTGTTAAAACACACAAAAATATAGATATTTTCTCAAACAAATTTAACACCTACCGCCGCAATATTTTGTCAGCCCTTACATCCCTAACCATTGAGCCCTGTCAGTCCCCCTCGTTTAAAATTTATAAAACAATTCGCTGGCTTGCCAGCACTTGTATTTATTGTACATGTGTGTATTTTTCTCTATCTACCACACAAAATGCATGCTGTGGCGACCTGTAATTAAGTCAACACTTAACCCTTTAATTACAAATTAAGATAGTATTAAGCATGTATCAGTGTATGGCTTGTTGGTTGTTCTAATAAATAAATAAATAAATATCATTTTTTCAAACAAATTTTGAAGCACCTTTCCCCCCTTTCGGGGTTTAATTTTCTAAAATTCATTCTTAGCCAATGCCTGCGTCGTAACAACTATCATTGTATCAAAAAAACTGTGTTCTTGTAAAGATTTAAACAAAAACAAAACAGAAATGAAATGGAAGCAGAATAACAAGTTCGTTGATATATTGCCAAAATTCCATTCAATGTTTTATCGTTCGAAGGAAATATTGATGGTGGTCAAATGACAGACGACTGATAAATGTTATAGGAAACAGTAGAGCGACATTATTTGTGTGTCGTCACCGTTTCAGCGATATTTAAGAATTGGGCCAAAAAGTAATAATAAATAATAATAATAATAACTTGACACAACTCACACACGGCCGTCTGGTCCCAAACTAGGCAGAGCCTGTGCTATGGTAACCAGACTGCTGATAAACATACTTATATATGTACACTTATCTAATACCTTTAGAAGAGGAATTCTTGTAATATGTATATATAATCTGAATGTAGGAAACGGCTCCAACGATTTTGATGAAATTTTGTATACAGATAGATTTTTGCATTTTAAGTTCAACTGCATAGTTGTATTTCCTGTAAAAATGCAATTTTACAAAAAAATAAATTAAAAATAATAGTCATAGGACAGCCGACAGAAGTGAAAACTTAAAACGACATATCACATTAGTATGACCGTGACGCGAACCCATAACTTTTGCCCCTACCAAAAAACGCTCAACGCGGCTAAAGAAGTTTTCAATCACATTCAGTATGAACTTCATAATTCTAATATTAGCACAATAAACCACTAACTACACACAATAACCTCACAATTTAAACCAAATAATTGTTAAAATAATTGATATTAGGTACCAATAATAACTATTAAATTAATAATTACAATTATTACGTACTAATTGAATATATACTAAACACAGCGACACAACAGCAAAGAGCAGCTGACTGTATTTTCCCCCTCGGGTATACTCGGCGGTCCCGAGTTCACCCGAAGCCTTTCACCTCAGAGCATGACGGATCAGCCTTACTTACTACCTACGAAAAAAAGTGTGTGCGGTGCGCCAAAAGAAGTTTTCACTTCCAAAATACGATTTTACAAAGCTACCCAGCCAAGCTCGGTCTCCCGGGTGCTAACATAATATTATATGAGTGTAATATCTGTACACTTGTAAAATAACACTTTCGGCGATGTGAGAAGGATTCAATCCGGCATCACTTCTAGGACTGGCTATATATTTAATGAGAAAAAGTGGAAATAGAAAAAAATGTGAAAAGATTTGGATTTCGATTTGCCCCCCGATTGGTCCAGATTCTCCTCTCTACGAAAGTCGGTTTTTACAGCGGACTTCTAACTGAACTGAACTTACTTGCTTATGAATAGGGTCAACAAAGCTCTATGATATAATAGAGCCCCGTGATAAATAGAGTGGACCACAAATACTTAAGAGGTCAAGTAATTAAACGTTCACTGTTGTCTCATGTCAGCTACAAAGAAAACAAAGAATCTTTTCTTGCGACGCTTCCATGTTTATGTATGTGTAGTTAGTTAGTACTAGTTTTTTGCAGCAGCGAATGTGGCTGTCATGCACCAGTTTACTCAATTACACCATCAGTATACTCTGCGGCGGGGGAAGCTCCCTTCACCTACCACAGGTAGGGTTCAAAACCAAAAAAAAACTAGTTAACCCGGTTAGCTTCTTTTAATCGATGTAGCCAATCTTCTCGCGACCGCCTCACGTCTCAATACAAATAGGGAACACTGGCCTTAGCTAAAATAGTGTCCGCAGTAGGCAGTCCTCTTGCATCAGGGCGTAGGATAGTCACAAGCTCTCAGTGAAGTTGGACCCGCGGTTGGTAGAACCGCAGTCCTGGTAGCTGGTAGTAGCTTTGACTTTTAAGCGGGAATTGAGACGCAGGTAGCTCTTTCGTACGCGGAACTTGAGCTAGGTACTGGCAGCTTCGCCGAAGTTTATCGGTGGACGACTGAGTTCCTGGCGGGAAGCGGCAGTCGGCCCCCGCCCGAAGAGGTGCGCGAGTGGCGTGAGACCGTTTGCCGAGCCACCATGGCTCGTTGGTCGTCCCGGCTGGAGGCTCCACGTACTGGCTTTGCCGCCGTGGAGGCGCTCCAGCCGGTCATCGTCGAGTGGGCAGGGCGGCAGCACGGGACCCTTTCCTTCCGACTGACGCAGGTTCTTTCCGGGCACGGCTGCTTCGGGAAGTACCTGCACTCGGTCGCTAGGAGGGAATTGAGTCCCGCCTGTCACCACTGCGACTGCAGTGAGGACTCGGCTCAGCATACCCTGGCGGTTTGCTCCGCCTGGGCGACGCAGCGTCGGGAACTCACTGCAGTCATCGGAGAGGATCTCTCGCTACCGGCCGTCATACGCTCCATGGCGAAGGCGCGCTTTTCAGCGCCTCATGCCGCCCTGAGTGTGGCCGCAGGTGGACTGGAGGGGTTTTTCCTTTCCACCTGCTATCGTGGCCATCCGCGAGGAGGTGACGTCCGCGTGTGCTGGACGTCACCTAATTAAGAGGTTTTAACCCGAAGGTGGTGCCCGCGTTTTGCGGGCAGGCGCTAGGAGGGCTCCGGATGTCTTAATAAAAGCTGTTCCCGGATCCCTCCTATATTAGGCGCAGTATGGTACACCGTGTGGTTTTAGTCGGTTCGATTCCGACACACCGCCCCACCGAAACCCTGGTGGGGTGACGGCCCGAGGGGGTTTCCACACGCAAAAAAAAAAAAAAAAAAGGTACTGGCAGCTTGCAGTTGTAATTGAAACTGGACTTGGAACCCCAGCGGGTTCTAAATATTAGATGATGTAAAGACATAATTATCCATAAACAGTAATTATAACATTGTCATGGCAAAGTACGAAACAAATTTATTATTTAAAAAAATGTCAAAAAAGGGTTCCCAGCGACCAAACTAGCAGAAGTAAGAAAAGCATTTGAGGACATCTTTCAGTGAATTTAAAATTCATAAAGGTTTGGAATAAACTCAATATCAGTAAGTAAGACGGGCCATTAGTCGCGAGTTGAGAGGCTCCGAGCTGGCGACCTGCCAATGTACACCTTCAAGGTTGTGTTAGTCAATTTTTGGCTCTGGATTTTGGCGAGCCAAAAGATACAGTTAAATAATAACGTTTATGGATAAATACTCCTATTAACTTAAAGTTAAAGGGTAGTTTCCTATGATAACAAAATAAATTATTTCACAGGCCCCATGATAAACATTCGTTTATATTTTAAGGTTATTATTATTTTTAATCAACCTACCAATATACATTTCTCTACTAACTTTTAAACTTACACCAGTTTGTAATACTTCTGAGTTGCCTGACGTTTTGACCAGGTTGCACTCACAGGTGTATATAATACCTTTTCGTGATCGCGTTAATTCTCGTGTAATATATAAGTATATACTTCTCTCTTCGGGATACAAGAACAACTTGCTTTTGTCGTGACATTTTTTACGAGCTTCCTCAGTCGTTATGAACTCTTTCACACAAGCCTTTTGGTTGCAGGTACTTCCGACCTGATCATTGCTTCAGTCCCTGACCTATTCGCGCATAGTATGTTCTACATGTAAGTGTTGACAGTTTGACAACACTGGAATTTTCTTTTTATTAGAAAACTTGACTCCTCTTTATCATCAAAACTAAAGGATATTTCAGTGTGTTATTCACATCTTCAATTAGATCTTCGATTGTATGGAGATAACACATGTGTACTTTACGCACATTAAGCGTGATTAAATGTATGAAAACATGCCACAAGCTGCAGGAACTGACGTAAAATGGCGTACTTATTCCATGTCGTGGCTGCTACGCAAATGTGAGTTCGTTTTTTTGTTACACTTTCACACCTGAACTACTCAACTGATTATCAAGAAATTTTGCATACACCTTTTTAATAGTATAAAAAAAACATTGGGTACCTTTGATCCACATAAAAGTTCCCGAAGGATACCTTAAAAACGTTTAAATTCTACATTAAAACGAGCGGACAAGAGCTAGTAAATTATAATATATAACCACTTTATTAAACCGAAACATAGCGAAAAAAGAAAACGATGAAGCCGTAGAAACTTTATTTACTGATAAACAAACATTATAATTTATTAAAATACTTTTACCATTAAGACTTTTTTACATATCAAGATTGTCTCGTGGTTTCAAATCGCAACTGACGCGACCGGACCCCATCAGACACGTTCTTATAATTGGCCAGAATACGCTCTAATGTTTTCAGACCTCACCATCATCTACCTGTCCTTTTCCCAATTTTATTTGGGGTCGGCCCAAAAATGCAAAAGCATAGAGGACATGGCATGCATCCTCTGCATAAAGGACTGTCTGTCGCGTTCATGGTGAATAGGTTGATTCTGATACTAAATAATTACTACTGCATAAATAACTACTAGGTATAAAATATGTATTTCCTTTTAGTATGTAATGTAGATGAGACATATTTCTTAAGCTCAGATTCGTATTAAGAAAATAAAAATACACAAGAAATTATTATCAAAAATCACAAGATAATAACCGCCGCAAAACTCGAGACGACGAGAAACCTTATTTAAAAGTAAGTAAAACTCTGTCGTATTTGTTCCAAAATAAGCTTCCAAAACAATGATATGTTTTTTGTAACGGTGCGTACACAATATCAAAATCCTGACTAATATTATAATTAAAAATGTTTGTTTGTTTATTTCGCTTTCAACAAATCAGCCGATCACCACCGGAAAAAACCAATATCTTTATAAAAAAAAGAGGAAAAGGACATATCGGATTTTTCATGCAGAAAAAAAAGTACTGTTCCTACCTTTATTTTCTTGTGGGGGAAAGGGGTCTGCCGGACTCTTACAGACTAAAAACTACCCCGGTGTTCAGCTGCTTGCCCATGATAGGGGGAGCGAGAATCGCCATTGCATTCTGCCGCAATCCCCGACAAGAATTGACCCGTGTCACCCAAGACGGGTCCCGTCACCCGGTGCGATCTTCACCCGTCGGTCGCGCTTCTCTGAGATGTGCGCGCGGAACACTGCGCGATACCTTTCGGGCCAGTATCTGTTCGGACTGGACAAAATCTACATGGTTTTTTTTTTAACTAAGTAAGTTTTTTGAATGTTTAAAAGTTAGTGAAATTTACATAAACTTAACTATAATTTATCATCTTCACTTTTATAAATTAATGCTCGGTCCTTTTATTTATTATACGTTTATACAAGCTTTCACAGAAAGGTGTAGTCAAACTTTATCAGCATTATGTGTAGCTTACAAACACCGCGACACGAGAACTTTATATATTAGATTTATGTAATTTTCAAAGATTTTTTTTTTTTAAACATTATGTTTTTTAGAAATTTTCCTGGTGTAGGTGCACATTTCTAAAAATCATAATGTTTAAAAAAAAATTAAAATGAAAATCTTTGAAAATGACATAAATCTAATATATAAAATTCTCGTGTCGCGGTGTTTGTAATTAAACTCCTCCGAAACGGCTTGACCGATTCTCATGAAATTTTGTGTGCATATTGGGTAGGTCTGAGAATCGGCCAGCATCTATTTTTTATCCCCCTTAATGTTAAGGGTAGTCCAATCCTAATTTTTTTTTAAATTTAAGATAAAAAAAAAAATGATACAGCATTAGAAAATACATACAACCCTGAATTTTCAACCCTCTACAATCACCCCCTGTTTTTTAATAGCGATATTAGTATTTCAATGTCATTGGTACAATTTTTTTAAAGTATTTAACCCAGTGAAAATAGAAACTGCGATTGTTATAATAGATTGTAATAACCGATTGCCGTCAAGTCGATCTCAAACTTTTTTTTTTTATGGAGCAGGGGGTTAACGAGCAGACGGGTCACCTGATGGTAAGTGACTACCGCCGCCCATGGGCACCTGCAACTTGAGAGTCACAAGCGCCTTGCCAGCCTCTAAGGTGGGAGTAGAGAGGAGGGGAGATGGAGAGATAGGGGGGGAAGATAGAGAGAGGGAAGAGTTAGGGCCACCACTTGGCGAAGTATAACGAAGCATTGCTTCACTGCCGGTTTTCTGTGAGGCCATGATATCACTCCTTTCAAGCTGGCCCATAAGTGCCGAAGCATGGCTCTCCCACTGTTAAACTTTAAATATGTCAGTTAAGATAATGAAGTACTTTGAATTAAGAAAATGAATGGTTGGTGTTTTGTTATTGTTATAGGCCGTCAATAGACCACAGCGCTCCATTCTTCTTTCAGTCATCTCTCTCTCTCTCTCTCTCTCTCTCTCTCTCTCTCTCTCTCTCTTTCTCTTTCTTACGAAATATTACCTCATTCGGTCAATTTTCTAATTCAATTTGTCAGAATTGCAAAATAAGATTTCTATATATTAAAAACTTCGAAAAATTGATAGCACTTTACATTGTTTATGGGGTCTATATTATGCCCCTAAAATATGACCACATTTTTCTGTAATGCCCTTTATATAATATATATATATATACTGTAACAGTAAACCTTTGGGGTATTCGTAATATTTTACATACTTCCATTCTACTCAATAATTCGTTATATCATCGCTGCCTCCCTTCCTAGCAATATCCTCTTTCACTCAGTCCAATATCTTTTATTTGGTCCATTGAGATTTATACTGACCCGATGCAGTAAACCATGTAGATGATTCGAAATGAATAAATACATATTATGAAACAAAGTCCCCGCTGCGTCTGTCTGTCTGTTCGCGATAAACTCAAAAACTATTGAACGGATTTCTTAACTTAACTTAAAATAATAATGGTAAATACCATTTGTATATCAATCACATCACGTATACCAATATATATAAATATTTAAGTACACTAGTATGATAATATTACTATCTAAGTTGTATATTAAAAAGTATTTAAGAAACTTTTACTTTTATTTAAATTTTGATGATACACCATTTTTAGGTGAAACATAATGTATGTATAAAAGCACCTTTATACAGTCAACAGAAAAAAGCTATCACAACTGTAATAATTACAAAAATTAACGAGTTTTATAGTACAAAACGAAAATATTTGTGTTTTTCTGTTTGTGATAAATATAATCAGATTAGATGTTTGCAGTGTAAAATTAATATTTTGATACATTTCCGTCATGGCGTAAAGTACGGCGTGCGGTAGAAGGATTTCACAAAAACTCAAATAAACGAGGTCTCAAACAAACAAAGGCCTTTGTTGATGATATATTTATGAAAATGAGTTTGGAAATTTGAGGTAAATATGTATTTACCGTATGCCTGAAATCTGTAAAGCGTATTTCGTATAAAATGTTATTGTAATAATTATAATGGAATGTTAAGGTGAAGTCTAAATAGAGAACAAAAAAAAAGTCAACATAGAAATTGTTATTTCTCCTTCATACTTTGTGAGGAAGCTCGCGACAAAAAATAACACAAAATGATTTCATACCAATGAGCGTGAAAAAATAGACGATAAAGAACTTAAACATAACATAGTTTAGAATAAAGGGTCAAATAGAGTGGGTCGATGTTAATAATCTGTGGCGGCCATTTTGTTTTGGCGGCATCTGTCAAATCTGTTTTTTCTTATTCAGTCATTGCAAATATATAGTTATCTGTGAGTCATTGATGCCAAATCACCATGGCAAGTTACACGGTTGAGCAGCATGTGCAAATAATAAAACTTTATTATCAAAATGAGTGTTCGTTAGTGCAAACGTTGCGCGCATTGCGCCCATTTTACGGCAGACGCGGTGGCCATTCAAAGTCTACTCTCCAACGATTGGTGACCAAATTTGAGACGACCGGTTCGGTAAACAACTAACCAACACCATTACGTCAAAGGAACGCCAGATCGGCCGAGAACATCGCCGCTGTACGTGAAAGTGTTCAGGAGACTCCGAGGCAGTCGATTTCTCGCCGTGCACAAGAACTCGGCCTTTCGCAGACTTCAACTTGGAGAATTTTGCGTCGGGACTTGGGCCTGCATCCGTACAAGATCCAACTGACCCAAGAGCTCAAAGTTAATGACCATAGACAACGCCGTGTGTTCGCTGAATGGGCTTCGGAAAGCTTGGAAGAGGACCCCAATTTTGGCCGAAAAATAATCTTTAGCGACGAGGCACATTTTTGGATGAATTTTGATAATAAGAAAAATTGCCGTATATGGGATTACCACAACTCACATGAGGTTCACCAGGTGACAATGCATCCACAAAAAGTTACGGTTTGGTGCGGATTTTGGTCTGGCGGCGTCCGTACTTCTTCGAAAACGACGTTGGCGAGGCCATCACCATCAACGGCGAGCGCTACAGATCAATGATAAACAATTTCTTTTGGCTTGAATTGAACAATATGGACGTGAACGACATTTGGTTCCAGCAAGATGGCGCTACTTACCACACAGCGAACGACACAATGGACATTCTGCATAAACGGTGCGAGGGTAGGGTTATCTCTCGCAGAGGTGACGTGAATTGGCCACCAAGATCGTGTGATTTGACTCCGCTAGACTTTTTCTTGTGGGGTTTTCTTAAGTCGCAGGTCTATGCCAATAAGCTACAATCGACCGCTGCCCTGAAAGCCAACATAACGCAGGCCATCGCTCAGATTCAGCCGGATCTATGCAGCAGAGTCATTAAAAATTGGACCTCTCGGATTCGTGCCACCATACGAAGCCGCGGCGGACATTTGAACGATGTCATATTCCATCCATAATGGCATAAATGGGCCTTTCAAATAAAAAATAAATTTCGTTAATATCTCACACACATCTTGTTTTATTCAATTTTAACATCGACCCGTCCTTGTTGAAAGACCCTTTAGAATATGATATACTTTATTGTACACCAAAATATTTTTTTTGCAAAGGCCAGCCTGACCTGAGTGGTTTTTGCGTGAAAGAGTAGCAAACATCCATCCATCCAAACTTTCACATTTATCATATTACTGTATTTTACATGCCATCATTATATTTCTTTTTTTACCACTTAAATAAAAAAGCAAAGGTCCCTCGCAGCCTTAAACACTTCATAACTATTCTGTAACCCCACAATCCATATTTACCCATAAGAAAACAATATCTAACTTCACACATAAAATACTAATTTAATTTCCATCCTTGTATCTTTCGCCATTTGCAATCGGAAGGGAACCCGCCTCTTAGTACCGCAGTCACGTTTGCGCTTTCAACCACTTTATAAAAAAAGGTGGTACGTTTTTCGGAAGGGAATGGATCTATCTTGACCGGATTGATTAGTTCTTGGCAAAGATTTATTTTGATAGTAATTTTTACAACTTTTTCGTCGGTTTGTGTCAGTTTTACGTTCAATATAGTTTGTAGCTTTCACATTACTAGCTTTTATATTCTAATGTAGATTCTAAAGGCACTCGTTTGCTCCTTTAAACTTATGAAGTTGAAAGAAAACATAAAATAAAAATGACAATATTTATTTGAATGTGGTGGCAACGCACAAAGATCTAATTAGTTCGTAATTCCTGTTAATAGCCTAGTTAGTTTTGTAATATACAAGAAGACAATTTGTAACAGTTCATTGAAATAACCTTTTCATTAACTATATATTCTGAAACATTCCAACCCCGGCAATGCACGATATTAATTTCAAACAAATTTCATTTGTGAATCACTTTTCGATAAACGAACTGAAGTGTAAGCTCATAAGTGATCGAACGATCATAGTGGTATTCAATTAATAAAAATTGTTGTATTAATATAAACAATCCCTGAAAATATTTCTCAGAAAAGTTGGAGTGTAAATATCGAAGCGATTTTAAGGTTCTATTCTATGCTCTATTTTTAGATCGGGAAAATTGGTTATGAGTTTTTCTGATTGATAATACTTAGTCATGTACGGCGGCCTATTTTATTTTTATAATTCGTGAAAGGAGGTGATGTATGCTGAAGCGTCGGCGGACAAGTAACGGTGTCTGACGTCGTGCGCTAGGCTCGGAGGAACGAGAGGAGATGCCAAGTACCTACTCAGAAGCAAACCTGAGAGGGTGGCGCAGTGTGTTCTGCGCCCTTGTATGAATCAGAGGAGGCAGAGCCCGTCGCATTCCACGGTGTACAGCCAAAGCCTGCTGGAGTTTTTGCAGATAACTTTCTTAAATTATACCCGGGTCCCTTGCAATGGGCTCACCTGTAACGAAACACCGTGTGGTTAAAATAGTTTCCAAACCGATATACCACACAAAGTGTGTGAGATTTACTATGCCAAATGTAAAACAGCTAGGTACTAATTTAAATAAGCCCAACTAGACAGCCTTGCAGGTAGGCTTAGTTCGGCAGCTTATGCAGTATGGAAGGTACGTCAGCTAACTGATACGGACACAGCTAGGCTAGTTTATTTCAGCTACTTTCATAGCGTCATGTCCTATGGTATACTACTTTGGGGCAAGGCGGCTGATGTTGAAAAGATTTTTACTCTCCAAAAACGAGCCATCCGCTCCATATACAATTTAGGTGCTAGAGTCTCTCTTCGAGAGTTGTTTAAGGATATAGGTATTTTAACTGTTGCATCACGGTATATATTTGCAAATGTTATGTTTGTTAGGCACAACATTAATGACTATAAGAAAAACAGTGATATACACAATAATAATACAAGAAACAAGTCTAAACTCGTTGGTACCTATCATCGCTTACATAAAGTACACAACTCGTTCGAAGGTCTTGGTATACGTTTTTATAATAAAATTCCTATACAAGTAATCGACCTTCCTGCAGATAAATTCAAGCTATCTGTAAAAATAACCTTATTAGGAAAGCCCACTATACGATCAACGATTATCTAAACGATAAACAGTCTTGGGCTTAAGGTGTCATTAGGTATATACACACAAACTTCTTTGTCATATAATTAAGCTAAATTATTAACAAACCATTGTCAGTTAATTTTACTAGTAGTGATTTTTATCAGTATCTCGACTATGTAACTATTAGCAATTACAACATTATATTATCGATGCTTTAGCCTATACTATTATTTTGTTTCGATCAACTGCAACTCTAGCCTCTTAATCCAGTCACGAATTATTTTAACAGTATATTTTGTATCTGAATGAAGATAGATGTGCACCTTGAATGATTTCTATGTTTAATAGGTTCAAACCTTCAACGGTATCACTGAGTGATTTTTTATTTTTCAGTACGTTAGCTTTTGGAGCATTTTAATAAAATGAAATTCAGGTGGCATCAGCTTGCATCCTGTTTACCTTTCGTGTAACACTAACACTATTGTACCTGAAGATCTGACTTTTAAAAAGAGTGGCTATGAGTTTCTTTGCCAGTATTCTTCTCATAAAGCTCTACGCATTTTGGAAACTGGAAGTTATAGATCGACACAAGCAGGCAGTAAATTTTGGTGTTTTCACCTAATTTACCTCGACAATCCAGTACATGCTGTGGCGTCTGTTTGCGCCGATCTACGATTTTAACTCTAGCTCCAATTTAACGTTCATAAATGTCACTTAGTGTCTTAATTGAATAAATGATTTTGAATTTGAATTTGAATCTGAAAAAAAGGTGTAATATTAAATTAGGGCGTCATGGTTATCTAACTTTGTATGCAGACGATCGGTGTTTATTTTACTCTGGATCTTATATAATCTTCTTTATGTTGATCTTAAATAACACTAGCAACCCACCCCGGCTTCGCGTGATACATGAGGAAAGTTTATGTGGATATTTTTTTAAGATTTCGTGTAAATTGATTGAAATATGTTGATGATTGTTGAATATGTCTCTGCTAACCTTGCGAAGCCGGGGCGGGTTGCTTGTATATGTACATGTTGAGAGTAATTTAGTAGCTAATAGTACGGAAACTAGCAAATGACGGAAACCAAAAAAAACTCCTGAATTATGGTAGAAATTCGACCACCAGGTAATCTCTAGTATTTAGATAAACTACTGTTGAGGAAGGTTATTGGCCACTAAACACCACGATATGACCCTTAGAAGCAAAACAGTGCTAATAAATGCGAGTGAAACTACTGACAATAGCTAGCTATAAATACGATACAACAGTAATCATTTTGGCAATAGTAGTGCGCGCAACGAAATTGGCGGAAAGCCACAGCCACGTAGCCAGTTATTGGATCACTACCCACCACTCTACCAATATGGAAAGCATAATAGCGAAGCAAAAAAATAAAATAAGATTTTTAATCGCGGGAGAGCTATGCATTGGCATTTATGGGCTTGGCCGGAGTGATACCACGGCCTCACAGAAAGCCGGCAGTGAAGCAATAGTTAAATTGCTTTTCGCCGAGTGAGTGAGATTACCGGAGGCCCTAACCCTTCCCTCCTCCTCCTCTCCCCCTTCCACCCTTCCCAAGGCCGGCAACGCACTTGTGACTTTTGAGTTGCAGGTACCCATTGGCGGCGGTATCCATTTACTATCAGGTGATCCAACTGCTCGTATACTCCCTATACAATAAAAAAAAACAAAACATCTCACAACTTAAGCCTAGTTTTTTTATGACATCTCACAACTTAAGCCTAGTTTTTTTATGACGTGATGACGTAACGTTATGGCGGCTTTCGTTTCGCATAAAGGTATGTAAACAGATAAAAAACTGAAAACTTTAAAATAATTTATAAAATGTAATTTCTATATTTTTAAACTGAATCTAACATTTTCCAATTCCCTATTGCCTAAACTGTACCTATGTTATTTTTTTAGCCATTACTCATTACATTCATAGTGTAAAATCCCCAATTTATGTAGACACTAGCAACGTCCCGCGGTTTCACCCCCGTAAGTCCCGATACCGTGCGAATATCGAGATAAAACGTAACCTATATGTTAATCCAGGTCACCAGCTATCTACATACCAAGTTTCATCGCAATCGGTTAAGTAGTTTTGGCGTGAAAGAGTAACAAACATCCATACATCCATACATCCATACTCACAAACTTTCATGTTTATAATATTAGTAGGATAATTATTCATGTTTACAAATATTTGCGTTGAGAGGCAATCGAATTAGAATACAATGTCTTATGTAACAGTCGTACTTAGAATATTAGCTTAACTATACTTCACTTTCAAATACAAAGATAAGACCCTTTTCCATCAAGCTCCTGTTTTTGCCTACTTAGTACGATGTCAGGGAAGTTACATTGCCTTGTGTTAATCAGCGTTAAGCTCCGGGGTTAATGAACTTAAGTTTGTCTCTAAGGACGAAATACAATTTAGGAGATTTCACGTAAGAAGGGATGTTGAAATACTTTTGGAACTGCTTTTATTTTAGAGCTAGGATGGCCAGCTTATTAAACCTATAAAATAATATTCTATTGAAAAAAACTTAATTGGAAAGAAGAAATTTGGTTACTTTTAAAATTTGCCACTGACACACTCGCATTTGATTACGTCCCTAACTGAATTACTGACAGTTCTCTATAGAGCAGTCTAAGCAAAGAGTATACAAACACTACGTAGTCTAAGCAAAAATGTAGTTGAAATGTATAATGTCAACCTGACAGCTGTCAGCTTGTTCATCGGTTAATTACGTATTGGATCCTGGATCTGATTGGCGTTTGCAATCACGTGATAATAGTCACTATATAAGCCTTTTTTAATGAACTTTAATATATTTATTACAGTTTTTAAATAAAATAAAAAGTAGTAAAACATAACAATTAACCATTAAATGTCAACATAGTTGTACATATCCGATTTATGTGTTTAACGAGAAAAAAGACTATTAGAAACAAAATAGTGTTTATTAGAAAAAAAAACTTTATTAGAAGAAAATGCGTTTCTTGGCAACAACCACAAAAAAAAATGTATCCTAGCGTCTCGTACCTAGAAATCCTGCATCGCGCAATCAAAGTTGTCGTGCTGATTAGTATTTATACGACATCTACTTTTGGGCATCGGACTGATAAAAAAAAATGAAAACGGTTTTTCCTACCCTTGAGAAGGAATTTGTTGTTATAAAAATGTATTCAATTACATTGGAAATTAGTCCTCACAGTGACCGCTAGTATACATACTTTTTCATACTGAACCACGAAAGATTTGGAATGAAACAAAAATACTCGCACTTTATGATACGCACCATCTGTAGCACAATGAATCGTTTTAAGTGCTTCACTTCATCATCCGAAAATCTCGCTCCACGTGACGTCACATAAAAATGTTTCAAAATGTCAGTTCATCTCGCCTGGCCCTATTTAGGGCCCACAGAGCCTCCATTACGTGGACATTAAAACGTTCGAATGAATAATCTCGCACAATTCAAAATGGCTGTTAAAATATAACTGTTTGGCTGTATGGTGCAAGTCATAAGAGTTTTGAGGTAATGCGCTAGTTCTTAAAGAAACCTTGTCGGTTCTACTTAAAAATGTTAAAAGTGCATGAATTATGTATTTACCATACTGTTAGTGTAAGGTATTCATATGAAGATTGTAGGGTAGATAGTTTTAATAAAATCGTTTCGAAGGACTGCTGCGCCAGTCAGTCAATATACGAGCTTAAACGTACCGGTTGTGTCATTGGCTACCTCCGATTACAACAGTGGCGACGAGGATAAACGTAAAATGGCGAAAATAATGTTGGGCACCTTATCGTCATTCGATCATGAGATCCAAGAGTGGTGTATCTATAAAGAAAAACTCGAACAATGGTTCCTGGCAAATGAGATCACAACGGACACAGATAAGGCCGGATGCAAACGTCGAGCTATTTTACTCAGCAACTGTGTTGAGTCTACGTATAGATTCATTCAAAATTCAGCTTTACCGCAAGAAGTCGGTACTTTAAGCTACGACAGCGTGGTAAATCTATTGGACGGTCACTTTGCACCGAAGAAATGCACATTTGCCGAAAGGTTTCGGTTTCACAGTGCTACTCAAAATGGCGGTGAAAGTTTGGTGGAATGGGCAGCGCGCATTCGTGGTCTAGCACTGCACTGTGGTTTTGAGGCTACAGGCCTACATGAGCAATTGCGGGACCGTTTTGTTTTAGGAATGGAACCTGGACCCGAGAGATATAAACTGTTCACGAAAGACATTTCGGACCTCACCTTGGACAAGGCAATACAGATAGCAGAAGGGGTACGTAGCGCCCGTATTGGGGCTAAGGAAGCTTTACAGAGCAAGGTAGAAGGTACGACTCATCCATTACAGCTGATGAAGATGACTGTATCTGAAGCACCCGGGACACATGGGGGTCGCTCAGGCCCACAGCAGCGCCGTAACTTAACATTGGCCTCGCGATCAGCAACCGCGGAATTTGGCCACAACAACAACGGGTGCACGGCTTGTGGTTTCACGGGACATCAGGTGTCGTCATGTCGATTCTCTCGGTACAAGTGTAAACAGTGCGGCTGGCAAGGCCATTTAAAACGCATGTGTAAGCAAACAGTAAAAAGCCAACATTTCATCGAATGTTGCTCGGATGGTGACGACGATGGTAAGCATTTATGTTGTTATATTCGTTCAGTGCGCGGCGAGCCTATGCAGGAATCTGTTGTAGTTAACAATGTTAATTTATCGTTTGAAATAGATACTGGTTCACCGGTAACTGTTATCTCTTAGCAAATGTATAAACAATTTTTTTCTGATGCCTTGTTAGAGTCGAGTGATGTAATTTTACATAGCTACAGCGGTGATAGATTGAACATCGTAGGTAAGTCGAAACTTTTATTTACATATAATGGCAAATCTCAAACAATTAACGTGTATGTGGTACGAAATGGCGGGCCTCCACTACTTGGCAGAGACTTCTTTTCCCGTTCTGATATGCAAATTTGCTCGGTGAACAAATGTAATAATTTTCTGCAGCAGATTATTTCACAATTTCCTAAACTATTTTCCAATACCTTAGGTTGCTTTAAAGGAGTCGAAGCAAATCTAACCTTAAAACCCGAGGCGAGACCAATATTTTGCAAAGCGAGGTCTGTTCCGTTTGCATTAAGAAATCGAGTGGAGAATGAGTTAAACAGACTAATGGATTTGGGGGTTCTCGTACCCGTCAAATATTCCGAGTACGCGAGTCCCATTGTGCCAGTATTAAAGCGCGACGGTTCTATTCGTCTCTGTGCTGATTATTCATTCACGATAAATAAACAGTTGCTAGTTGAAAAATATCCGCTACCTAGATATGACGAATTGTTTTCAAAGTTACACGGGGCTAAATACTTTAGTAAGCTCGATCTTTCACAAGCGTATAATCAATTATGTCTAAATGAGTCATCTCAAATGCTCACTTGCATTAACACACATAAAGGGTTATATAAATTCACAAGGCTAGTATTTGGGTTAGCAAGTTCACCCGCTATTTTTAAAAGAACAATGGAATCGGTCCTTATAGGTTTGGATGGTACTATTCAATTTCTTGATGATATTTTAATTTGTGGGGTAGATGAAAATCAAATGTTAAACAGGTTGCAAAAAGTTTTTCGTCGGTTACAAGATACTGGTTTAGTATTAAAAACGGATAAATGTTCGTTCTTTCAAGAATCAGTGTCTTATCTAGGAGTTGTGATAGACCGCTATGGCATCCATAAATCACCCGAAAAAGTCAAAGCAATTTTGCAGGCGGGTATTCCTACAAACGTATCGGAATTAAAATCATTTCTGGGTATGGTAAACTATTATAGGAATTTCATACGAAATGCGTCATCTATATTAAGCCCTCTTCATAAGTTATTGCAAAAAAATGTACAATGGTTCTGGAGTAAGGAACACGAGGACGCGGTGTCGCAAATAAAACAGACCCTAGTAGCCGATAGAATATTAGCACTGGTACGCCTAGCGCCACAGAGCCTGAGGCTACAGAAGACAGGGAGTTAACGATACCGGAGACTTACCCAGAGGAAGAAAGTAACCGGTCAAGACGGAGGAGAACTCCGGTAGACTACAGACAGTTTTTTTAAAAAATAAAGGGGGAGGAATGTTAGTGTAAGGTATTCATATGAAGATTGTAGGGTAGATAGTTTTAATAAAATCGTTTCGAAGGACTGCTGCGCCAGTCAGTCAATATACGAGCTTAAACGTACCGTTTGTGTCATTGGCTACCTCCGATTACAACACATACATAATCCATTCACTTTTTCTAAATAAACCTTTAAGTACCGAGGTGTCGTTTTAATTACACAAAGACCGACGCGAGGTCTGGTAGACCACCGTGACCTTCATGACCTTGATAAGAAAAATTACTGTATATTTTGGTGTTTTTTTAATAACATTGCTTCTAAATATTAAAAAAAATAGAATAAAAAGATATGTATAAAAAGCTACTTAAACACCTTAAAAATAAAACAATATAAATTTCTAAATAAAAAACGCTTAAATATTATTATTTTTTATATTATAGGGCGCAAACGAGCAGACGGGTCACCTGATGGTAAGTGACTACCGTCACCCATGGACACCTGCAACTCAACAGTCACAAGGGCGTTGCCGGCCTTTGAGATGGGAGTATGCTCTTTTCTTGAAGGTTTGAAGGTCGTATCTGTCCGGAAATACCGCGCAATTTGTTCCAGAGAGTTATTGTTTAGTTGTGAGAGGCAAAAAAAACTGGAAAACCACACAGTGGTGGATTCCCAATTATCCAGGTGATGAGGATGAAAGTTTTGTCGCTTTGAGCGAAGGCCAAACGCTGCGGCTGGTATAAATCCGAACAATTCCTCGGAGCACTTCCCATGCAGGCGATAGACAATGCAGAGTAAAGCATCTCTACGCAACGCCAAGGGCTCAAGCCGATCTGAAATATCCTGGCAATCGATGATTCGAGTCGATTTCCGTTGAATGCGGTCAAGAGGGAGAAGCTGATACTGGGGTGATATGAGAACAGTATTCCATATGCGGCCGAACCCGCGCTTCATAAAGTTGTAAGTTGTAGTCATATAATTATTATACTAATTACACGTAACTCATTAAATGCATTTAGATAAACATCGCAATGAGTTCTCTTTATTTGCAAACAAATTTACTCAATTTCCATCTCAAGAGTCTCCTACGGTTTTGCTTTCTTACTAAATTAAGTGTTATTATTTAAAACTGATGAAAACCATAGCAATAATACCTCTATGATGAAAACCCCACCAACGAGCACAGATGAAAAAATATAATAGTACACATGCATTATTTAATTTTGTTATTTATTTAAATTGTAAATGAAATATATTATTGTTTATTGTGTGGATACTCTATATAACAAATTTAATGTATATGTATATATAACGGGTGTAAGTTACGGCCTGCCGAATTTTGAAATAGAAAATCATTTTCATTTTCTGTCCGAAAATTAATTTATTTTTTTCTTAAAAGTGATATGACAATGAGTAAACAGAACATTTTAACTAAATATTTCATACGGCCAAACACTGCAATGTAATCAATTAAACAACATTTATGCAATCAGCTGACGACGACGACGATGCCGAACGTTTAAGATGGTTCACCGTACCGAACAAAAATGAAACCTACGTATGTTGGTTGAACTTTGCTTAGCCTAAAATCAAACTAATGACTGTATATCCTTAATCTCGCATTTTTATGATGAACTGACTTTGGCAATTCGATAAACATCCAAAGAAAGCCGTTTTTGTAAGTTCTTCGCGACGGTGATAGTTTTAATTTTTATTTGTCAGGTATTATTTATTCTTTCCTTTTCTCTCGCATTTCTCACTAGATGTTGGCAGAATACCCTAGGTCGTACACAGGCTGACGACCATTTTTGGCTCATGAAGAGTTTATTATTTGTTTAGTGTTTGTGTCATAAACTTACTTGAAGTGTTACAGTAATTTTATACCGATTTCCAGTTGTAATTACTATTTATTGTAATTAATAGACGATGGATAAAGTTTAAAAACCATTTTATAGGTATTGCCTTGTCCCTAAGTGTAAAAACTTTATATAAAGTACATCCAATACTGTATTTTCTCCTGTACAAAATAATAATGTAAAATACGAAAACAATGGTGTACATTAATGAGAAGAGATGAAGTATCTTCAATATCGTGTTTATATTGTTGTGAAGATCACTTTAATGTAAGCATATCACAATTTAATTGCTAGTACCTATAGTGTGAATTCGTCAGCAGTAATTTATTTTGTTTTAAATATCAAGCAGAAGGCAACTTGCTTGTCTACTTAAACTAGGTAACAAAAGTCCAATAAAAATTCATGAATATAACTAACTATACATATCTTACCTATCCTTTAGATTATAATATAACAAGTATTATAATAATTACCTTGCGGCTTTCACTCCTTTCACCTCAGCGGACGTAACATCTGGATTTGATGCAAAATATATAGTCATCATGAAAGCACCTATTTTCGGTAGATTGTCCGATTGTGCTTTGACAAAACTACATTCAGTCAGTGTCCTAGATGATTTCTAATATCACTAGAATGCTTAAATTGCACTAGCTAAGAGCAAAAACCACAAGAACACCTATCTTTCTCCGTATTACTACGAATATAGGCGCCGATAAATGACAGAACGTGGAATGTCACGTCATGTTTTGTTTCGACCAATGATGAAGCGTTTTGCAAAGTTGAATTTCGCGCCCTTATTTTGCATATTTCAATTAATATTTTTTTCAATTAAACACGAACTAGATAAGAAAATAATTGTTTAGGCATAATATCTGGACAATAAAGATTCAAGGGAAAATTAATCAAGTAAATTTAAACAACATGCATATTCCCTATTTTGGTTCACCTGTTCCTCCAATCTAAAGAAGCAGACCCTCTACAGTTTTTGACTTAAACCACACATGAACCGTTAAAAAGCTTTCGTGATAATCGTTCTGTTATTTAGCCGTGATGTTTTAATATCTCCCGGCTGTCCGGTAATCTGAGTCTGATCCGGACGCGTCCGGTTCCCATCCGTCCGGCCGACCGGCCGGACACCGCATACAATTTTTATGATATGTGAATTGAGCTTGAATGGACTATCCGTGAGGTCATTTTTTAATTTAAAATTATGGGTGCAAGGCTTACCTCTGATGGATGGAGAGATTAAATGTTGGGATTTTCTTTAATTTTGGATTGTAAACATTTTTTATTTGTAGTCTTCATTTGAGTTTTAGGTCAAGAGTGACATTGGTTTTTAAAACTGCGATTTGTATTGATGAATAGTAATACCGTTACAAAATGATTATTACCTATTTGACGAAGCAAACTATTGTTGCGGTGACTCTGCGTGTGTTGATCTATAATTTTTAATTATAATAATTATTTATCAAATCGACGATTTCGAATAATTGATGGTCAATTTTATGAAATAAAGATTTTTTTGAATTCAATTGAATTGAATACTGACTATAGAAATTCTTTTAATATTCTTTTACAAACGTAATTAAACAAAATGAAATAACAAATACCTAAAAATGAGAACGACTTCTTCCACTATAGCGTTTGCAATAGCATAAGAATATAAGATGCTGCAATCAAAACATCGAGTGGTAAACTTTACAAGCAAGTATTAAAATGATAACTAATAACATTTAACAAACGATAGAATAACGTGTGATAGACGCCTCAGACATAAGTTTAACAAGGACAAGTAGCCAATTAGAGCGGAGAGTGCTTCAAGTAATTTATATAAATATGCACGAATTTTTTTTTTTCTTGAATATAAGATTACAAACCAAATAAAAATTTCTTTGGAAAACATAAATATTTATTAAAAACTATACGGTTTTACTCACGTTTGTATTTCGGGGATGCCCGACTAGTTTCGGACCCGACGGGGGCCCTTTCTCAAGGAGTGAAGCGTCCTGCCGCGACGGTGTCAGGCGTCACATCGTCGGGCATCCCCGAAATACAAACGTGAGTAAAACCGTATAGTTTTTAATAAATATGAATACCACTCACGAAAGTTTTTATTGTATTAAAACATAAATAGCTACTTATTTTGCGATACACAAACTACCTACTTTTTTTGTCTTTGTAAATATTTTGAAATGTTCCTCATGGTGTACAATTGTATTGAGTATTGTATTGTATTGTATTGTATTGTATTGTATTGTACCTCCTACTTTTGATAAGTTTATATATTATTTAAAGAAATCAGTCGGTGGCCTCGAGCTGCTACGAGACTCAACTATGCTTATAGGCAAGTTGACCAGAAATTTTATTCAGCCATTGACAACTCCTGTTGATTCCACTCTCTAAGAGGATTTCTATTAGACCAACGTCTTTGTTTTTAATATAAGAGTGACAATATAATCTTTGAATTGAACTTTTTATTTTATTTCCAATGATAAGTATATATAACTCATTTAACCATCACTTATTTTTCCTTATGTATTTTTTTAATACAAAGAGGAACATACACTTACAGAAAAATAGCACAGCGCCATCTAGAGATGAAAAGCCAACTACATAGTAACTATTACTCCTGCATCGCGGAATCGAAGCTCTCGCGTTTAGTATATATTTACAACTTTCCAACATCCCAACTAGAGTACACTTAAGTGCATCGTTGTCACAGTAACTATTTATTGAAGTGCTCTTATTGGTTCCGATTCTGCTGCATCACTCTATGAACTAGATATAAACCTTTTACACTTTGAAACAAGGTCTTATTTCAAATTTAAACAAGTAGGTAACATATGTCGCTATCGAAATAAGCAATTTATTTGTCGACTATAGTCTCACACGCTTAAATAAACTTTAATACCTAGTAGCGAAAGCCGCTATCCATTGAATGTCATCTCTTTTGCTCTGTGTTTTTAGTAAGCCTCTTCGTAGGTGTCGATTAAAATAACGTCATCTTAATTCATTTTGAACAAGTTTTTATACGGCATTTGAATAATTGGAGACTATCACTGCGTGGCAATTATACGGCATTTGAATAAATGGGGTCTCTCACTGCGTGGAAATAAAGTTAAGTATACCGTTGACAGGTTTTAGTGAAATTTAGTGGCGCTGAGAAATAGATGACAGTAACAAATAGACCTTGTTACGAGGAAGACAAGGTTGATTTCATATGAAGAAATTAAGTCAGGTTTTACGTTAGTGAGTGTGCAATAGAATCGGCACCACTGAGCCTGTCTCATGTACTAAAAGTTACTACTTAGTCGAGAATATCTGGCCCCCACTCACGGGGGTAAGGTATTAATTATAATATTTAGTCACATTTATTGCTACTATCAAAAAGTAAACTAAAAAAAAATACACTTCTTGTTACGTAAAATACACATACTGATAAAAAAATAGGTTCTTCAAAAATGGTACTATCATTTAAATGGGGAACACAGCGATTAAATATCTTAAGCCCACCTGGTACCCGGTAACTGTTGCTCATTTGTTCTGCTCGCCCTCTTGTCCCCCGGGACACAGTCTTAATGATAATCGTTAGTATTCCATTGCAGCACTTGTTCTAGTAAATAAAAATTTGCAATCATTCCAAGCAGATGTTACGGTACTTAGAGATCGTGACGAAGTAACGATTTATTTTGTGAAAACACACGGATAGTAAGTTGCCGCGATCACTCTAAGATATTTTTGACAGAAGAATATCAGAAACCTCATTTATGTCACTTACGGCGTTGCTCTGGCTATATTACCTATTAGCAATATGAATTGTAGGTATCTCACAGGTTTTTCGTAAATATTAATCAGTCTCAACCCTTCATCATCATCAAATGCTCACAACGAAATAAACCTACTCAACTGGCTTTAAAATAATTAATATGTAATTAAATTAAAACTGTGCTTTGTGGCTTATGGTTTTATTATTCTGCGTGTTCATGGACATTAATATAATTAATTAGAAATGATTAATTAATTTTAGTGAGACATAAAATAGGTGCACCTTAACCTTCTACACGGTTTTTCGAAAGTCATTTAATGAATTACGAATAGGTGTCAACTTAAAAGTGAACATACAAAATATAATATTAATAGAAAAATAGATATTAAGGTAATTTAGATGTTGCTTAAAGAAATACTTAAGAAAGCTAACAATATGGACTAGAATAATTTAAAATTTGAAATGATTAATTTAATAACGGGCCATTCCCAGACCATGCCAGGATCAAACATCTATAGCATACTTTGGATGAACTAATTCATACACCTACATACATTCGTACACCCAAACAGACGTATTGGCGACGTCATAGGCGTTTTCTTTTTAATTTTCAACTAACTCCAGAGCTTTATGGTGCTACTAATAAGGATCACTATTTTACGCATTACTTTTTACAGGAAAGTCCGATTCTGATAAGTTTCGAAGTTGGTTCTAGTTAAATTTCAAATAAAAATTTCAATTCTAAGAGTAGAAAAATGGGGGACGAACGATTGTTCACCGATTGTCTTTATACCTGTGAACCGATTTTGTTTCAACTTAGCAGTTCTAATGCCACTACAACATGACAGAGACCTGTAGTTGATTTGATGATGGATGCGGAATCCAGTCGATGGAGCTTCCGTACGATTTACAGCATCTATTTCGTGTTTGTTCTTATTTAATAATTTTAATGAGGTCTTTAAAGCTAATAAAAGATTGTCGAATATCTATTAAATAAATATTTATGAAAGATAACAATGAATAGCTAGCTTAAATAATAAAGAAGTTAATTAAGTAAGTTGGGTAAGTAAGAATTTTAAATAAGTAAGTATTAATTATAATTGTATTTTAGCCACAAAAGACTAAAATATAAAAACTTTTTAACAAAAACTTAACCAACAAAAGAAAGGTTCTGAAAAGCGAAAAATTAACTTGCTAGCCTAAGTAAACTCGTAAACTAATGTAAATATCTAAATCATTTTGAGTCGGCGCCAAACTTCGTCTAATTTTAACTTGGTTTAATTTTTTGTTAAATTTTATTTATGGTTTTTACAAGCAAGGCAATATGAACGTAAAACAGTTACATCGGATTCCCAAAGACTATATTTTCCTACCCCCACATATGCAGTATTCATCTAACTAATATTATAAATGTGAAAGTTTGGATGGATGGATGGATGGATGTTTGTTACTCTTTCACGCAAAAACCACTGAACCGATGGCGATGAAACTTGGTATGTAGATATGTAGATAGCTGGAGACCTGGATTAACGCATAGGGTACTTTATTCCGATATTCCCACGGGATCGGGACTTACGTGGGTGAAACCGCGGGGCGCTGCTAGTAGTATAATATAGTTGACATTTAAGAAATGGTGAAAGACATGTGTATCAATTACAAGCAGTCTTGCTTAAAATAAAGACACAACTGCAACGTGACCGCCCAAATACTTCCCACGTATAACTCCATTCACGCCTCATTACGTGACTTTATTATTCACGTAACCATTGCGCTATCATTCACAATGTTTTATTTCAATCACGTACCGAAACCTGCGATGTATAATGTACACTCGGTCATATGTTGTACCATTCCGTTTAATATCCGTTCGTTTATCGGTGAAATTTCCTTAACAAGTTGTAGTCCTGGGAAATTAGATATGTTTATCGGAAATATCTAGTAAAAGCTTACCTGCTGTGATTTGAAAATATTTTCGAGATTGTATAGGAAAGTAAAAATAATGGAATTTTTTGCATAGAGGATTTCTTCTCAAACCGAGTGCATCATTGTGATACAGGGCACGCCACAATTGTGATGGTAAGAACTATCATGGATTGGCTGGAGAGGCAGCACGGCAGCTTCTCAACCGGCTGACGCAGATGCTGATCATCCTCGGCTGTTTCGGAAAGTACCTGTGTCGTATACGCCGCGCCATACTGCACTCCACATTCTCGTCTAGTGCTCAGCGTGGACGCAACAGCGCCGCCACCTCGAGGTGGCTATTGGTGTGGGAAGCCCCTCGCTAAAGACCATGGTGCTGTCCATGGTCCAAAGTGAGAGTGCTTGGATTCCGCCGCTTCATTTTGTGTTGTCTTGGTTACATGACCTCTGTGTCTCAGTGCTGAGTAGTGAGAGCTCAGCCCTTCCGGGTGTTGCAAGTTTCAGCACTAGGTCTTCATTATTTTAATTTTTAATGAAAGTGAAAATATCTCCTATTGGTCCACAAAAGTTTTCATAAAGTCAATCAGACATCACAATTAGCACCCGTTTATGATAAAACCTTACTTATTTCTTTATTTATTTGCTGCAAATCCTTGAATTATTTTGCTCCGACCTCGAATCTTTTATTCATTCTCAATAGCAAGCGGTCGGCTTAAAGCACAAGCCCATGGCAATCCGATCGCCGCGCCGGCTACGTACAAATGCTCAGAAGACTGATCTCACACAGATGAATTAGCAAATAGATAGATCTAAATGTGATTATGTATACAAATTGTAGTTCTGCGATTTTGCGACTGTATTGTCTTACGGATTTCTATAAAAGCTCTTTTAAACAACTTCAGAAGAATATCTTTTGTACATTAGGTTAAAAAATAACCGATTGCTGGAAAATGCTTAATTAACGTGAATAGGCTAAAACTATTAAACAAGTCCACTGGACATGGTTAAATACGTAAGTATATTCTTATATTATATTGTTCTATGAAGTAGGTATTTGTAGGTACTATTTTTCAGAAAGACTTAAACACGTATGTAATTTAAAGACGAGAAAGAAAGTAAAAAATAACTTTGATTCAACATTCGCCATTCTTACTGTACTGAACTTTACTAAACCTCAAAAATGCATGCCTGAATAATGTGACTACAGAAAAAAAAAACATAACTCTTATACAGTAGAACTTAATGGCTAAAACATTCGCCACCTATTATTACACTTTACGTATCAAACCGTGTAAAACAAGCGAAAATTGTCTATCTTAGAGTCTTTTCCAAAAAAGTAAAATACACAAATCCCATGACGGGCGTCTCATTTTAAATGAAAATACTACAAAGAAACAGGAATAAATACGATTAATGCCGGGTACAGACGGACAACGCCACGAGGTTGGGCTCACGAGAACTGAATTATGACAAAAACGTCTCATTTTTGGAAGAGACCTTGCTTAATTGACTTTTTAATAGCGCCTTTAGAGGTTCATGGTAACTTTAAATGTTCATTTGCTACTTTACTTTTGAATAACGTGAAAATACGGAATTATTACGAAATGTAACAAGGCCGATTTGATTACGTATTGTTAGGTTTATTTCGCATAAACATGTCTTGGATGAAATATTAAATAAGTAGGCAAATTATGAGTGACTGACCATTTGACACAAACCATTAACAAATAAATTATGTTCGTATTCATTTATAAATTATAACATGTATGAAGAAAACTTTCAAAAAAAATATTTGGTGATATGGTGGCATTCAAATGCAGTGAACATACTCGTGCGGCATCTAGCGAAGATGATCAGAACTTCTATCTAACTACTGACGCTGCATCGCGCAGTGAAAGTTTGGACGCTGATAAGTAAAATATACAGCATCTCAATTCAACTTTTGAGTCTCCCATTACCTGATGTCAAGTGATACAATTACTAACGAATATCATTAATTTTTTGTTTATTTTATTATTAATTAGATAATGCTCCAGTACAGTATAATAATCTACCATTCCTTTTATATCCAGATCCAATCATTCGTCATTTACCGTTTTGCATTTGATAACTTACTTCTTAGAGTATGTATAACATTACGCTAAGACCCTTAGAAGCAAAGCAGTGATGATAAACGATGGTTAAGTTGCGAAAACCAGCTGGTATTAGGATCAACTCAGACCAAGCGGCAAAACGCGAGAAATTTAGAAAATATGAATGAAATATAAACCTTATTTCATTAACAAAAGAGCTTAAAATCGTACGCTCCTGCCCGGTTGACTAGATTATACTTCTTGCATACGATTTGCATCTCTATTTTAACGGAATTGAGTTTATGTTTTAAAAGTGCTCATGCATTTGCCGCTCAGTCTGAATTCACGCTTTTGCTCAAATTCTCTTCTGTAACGTCTGGACTATAGCTGGAAATTAGTGAACTTTTTGCTTCGCACAAACAATCTCTGGAACAAATTGTCACCTGTGGTATTTCCGAACCGATACGACCTACAACCCTCCAAGAAATGAGCGCACTTCCACCTCAAAGGCCAAAACGCGCTTGTGAGTCTTGTCCATGGGCAGCGCTAGTTCCTTGCCATCAGATGACCTGTCTGCTCGTTTGCAGACTATATAACATAAAAAAAATAATAATAGAGTTAGTTGAAAGACGAATCCCTTCGGTCACCCGCAACTAATTAATTTGTAAGCTGATCGACAGGTAACTATTCTAGAAGCTGTAAAATCCGTTCTGTTATCAGACCTATAGGTTTAACAAAGAATTTATAATAATCGTCGGTCTGTACGCTCCATAATGGATACGATTGGTTTCAACGAATAAATCATACGGCCAAAGCGGTGATCAATCATAGCACAGATATCATAAATACACGCGTCTATTCCAAACATTCTGCCGCGTACATTCGTGTTGTCTCTTGTTTCACTGGTTCTTCCATAGATATAATAGATACTAGCTAGCTAAAAATGTTAGTTGTAGTAGTGGGACCAAAATTACAGTTGGCAAAATGTGGGTGCTACATACGCCTCTGTCAGTGAAATCAGTCTGTACTATAATGAGTACTGTACTGCATCGTGGGAGAGCCATGATTCGGCACGTATGGCCCGGCTCGAATGGAATGATACCACGGCCTCACAGAAAACCGGCAATGAAGCAATGTGGCATTGCTTTTCGCGGAGTAGTGAGGTTACCGGTGGCTCTAACCCTTCTCTCCCCCCTCTCACCCTCTTTCCCTACTCTCACCTTAAAGGCCGACAACGCATTTGTGACTCTTGAGTTGCAAGTGCCCATGGGCGGCAGCAGTCATTTACCATCAGGTGACCCGTCTGCTCGTTTGCCCCCTATACCATAAAAAAAGACATAATACATAGTGTATATTAAGTGCTATGGTGTCAATTGTACTATTAGTATTTTTGTATCTTTTTAGTCGTTTCTTGCATTGCTGAAGGTCGCGTCCGTCTTGGTAAGCCTTGGCGGAGAAGCTGACTAGCTGTTTCCATGCCACCTTGTCTTCAGCTTGTCTGAGAGCAGCAGTAACAGGAATGCCCGTGATCTTCTTTATGGTGTCCGACCGTCAACTAGATTATCTGCCTGTAGGTCTTCTGTCTTCGTGCTATGTGACCAAAGTAGTTGACTGTGCGTTGGTAGCAAATTGTGGAGAGCCTGGTCTTCATTTTCAGCTATAAGTATTTAGTGATGCAAAACAAAGACACCGCAATTTCTCGATATATCGATTATAACTCCTAACTCGTACGAACCTTGTATATCGATTTTGTGATAACTTCTCACTAGTAAACATCAATAATAAGTAAGTCGACAAATTTTCAACATGATTTGTTCAATAAAATAGTTTGGAAAGTAGTGTTAATTGAACAAATGGATGCATAAATATGCAGTAACATGTTAACCCACATAAATAAGAATATTAAGTTTTTTTACAAACTCATTCTCATTTTGATCTAACAACGATGTGCAATAACGTTTTAAATCAAATACCCTATCTATCTTATAAAATATAATACTTTTAAAATAATACTATGTTTGGAACATATTATATATATTATGTTTATATATTTGGTATTCGGTCACATCAAACCATTAACCGACTTCAAAAAATTAGGTTATCAACGCGACACGCATGTTTGTAGTATTAAGACTTCCAATCAAATACACCTAATTTAAAAAGTGTATATTTGTATGCATGTATCTAAGTTGTGTGTGTCTACGTATTTTTCCGAAACTAGTGATCGTCTTGAGACATTTCCTTTTTAATTGGTTACATTTATTCAACTTAGGGAAGAGTTAAGATTTCATCAAAATCAGTTCAGTAGTTTTTGTGGTATGGACTAATACGTGTATGTGAGTATAACGGCCTGCTTTACCAATACGAGCTATGGGTGTGGTTTCAAAGAAAAAACATCTCAAAACGTTGATCAAATTCTAGAGCGAATATTAGAAAAACAGAATGGCCGTAACCAATCTGGCCTCACAATACAAACCAGCTCCGAGAACTACACATTAATAAGAATGGAGGGCCATACATTATTATTACTCAATGACAAACTAAATGATTGTTGTAGTAGATTTGCTAAGTAAATGTAGCACTTCTTGCTATGGCTGTGGATCATGAGGTTTTTAAACGACTTTAAAATAATTATAACTTGACACAACTCACACACGGCCGTCTGATCCCAAACTAGGTAGTGCCTGTACTATGGTAACCAGACTACTGATAAACACATTTATTTTTTTCTAAATACATACAATTTGCCTATGCCACAGGTAGTGGGTTCGATTCCCATCCCAGTCTGGGTGTTCTTTGTGTCCGTTGTTTGTATGTTTGTAAAGTCCCCCGCGATATAGCAGTAATTCCTAATGCAGGAGTTGTCTTTTTCAAAGAAAAAGAAGTTTAAAGATAAATCACACCAACAAATGATCATGTTCATCACACAATTATTTTTCCTGGGTGGGAATCGAACCCACGACATGTGGCTTAGCACTAGACCAGAAGGAAGTGCTTTAAAAAATCTTATGTGTAGCAAGGCCAATAAGCGCCTAAACTCTACTCAAAGAAACAAAATCGTGACACTTGGCAAATAAACTTTGCCTAAATTTATAACTGCAAAGTGTTTTGCCCTGCATTTTACAATACCCAGCCCAACTAAGTCTGCTACAACTAGTTTCACGTCACCATCAACGGAACCTTCAACTACAAAGGAGATTGGGCAATATCCTTTTGAAATGGGCATTTCAGTATGAAAATCAGTTACACACTTTTTTATGCTGCGTGAAATATGTATAAACTGCATTATTAAGCCTGCACCGAGTATTATCTGAAATATAAACGTATATTTTAACATAACTTGGGGTCATTGAGAAATTAAATGCCAATATTAGTTAAAAAAATAACAACGATAAGTACGATAACAACACCGAGAAAATATTGTGACACTGACGTTAGACTTTTTTTTAATAATGTTTGTGGCATCATGTTTTTGACAGGGATACCATGTATAAATTAAGGCAAAACTAACACTGAAGTATACATTCACTACATAAACTACGACTACATACACGAAATAATAAGATTACGAAAGTACAATATATTTTAATGTGACATTACGAATTATTATCACGTAATAGTAATGACTATTTAACCATTTTATTTTAAAACGATGTTTATTTGAATTCAACCATAAATGGTTTATTTTATATAATGGCAATATTTCACTTAAAATGAAAACGGTCATCGATTCAAGTTTTAGTCCTTGTAAGATGTAATCCAACGCCAAGTTCTATAGAAGAGATTCAGGGTCGAAAAGTCACATTAAACTCAATAATTTTTTTTAACACTTGAAATAATGACGCGACCCTCTAAAAGTGAAACCATGAATGGGCATTCTCTTTTGTCGGGATTGGAGATATTTACACAAACATTACCATCTCTTAACTTTATATCGATTGAAGTGTCATCGAATAGAAACACTACACCAGGCAACTTAACTAACAGGCCTTAATGCAGGCCGTCGAAACATAGGTGGATAGGTGCCCATACCAACATCGCATCAGGAAACAATTTGGAAATATCTACAACAAAACGATTACTAGGTACTTATTACAAAAAAAAAACCATTACACATATTTTACTCAAAAGTAATTAAAAAAAAATTATCGACTTAAACCAGAAAAGTTAAAAATTATGAAATAATGTTTTTATTCAACAAAAACGAAATGGAAAGTATATGCACCCAAATATACAACATAATCCTAAAATAATTCCCGAAATCCTACAGAAATCATAAACAAAGATATTTACTGCGAACCTAGATAGGAAGAATTTAATCAAAGGAACAATCTGGCACATTCCTCCATATCTCCAGTTTATTCCAATGTATGCCTGTCCTAGTTCGGCCCATTATTTATGGCGCAAGGGGCTCGCTCGCCTCAAATTGGCCAATTACATTAGTACAAGGCAGAACCCAGGGACGTACTTAGGAAAAGTGAGTGTGAATTTTTTACAACGTATAAAAAATTTGGTTTTAATTCGCTCTTGTGGGGGCACGAAATGTTGGGTTCCTTTATTATTCACGTTTGATATATCTCTAGTTTTTGTAAGGGTTTGGTTTTGTAAAAGTGTTATAATGGTATTATTTTGTATTCAGTGCAGCATACATTTTTATCTGCGTAGTGTTAAAAAACGGTGGTAACCGAGTAAGTTAAGTAATACTTGCCAGGTCAGTCTAGGATGGGTGACCATTCTTAACACATTGAGACCCCTCCGTGCCTCGGAGAGCTCGTTACACCGTTCTTCCCGGGTGAAATACAAACATCTGTGGCATTCGTTACGGGTAGTTGGAGCCCTAAAAAGTCCGACAACCTGGTCTAACTACAGAACTTCGATATCGCCTAGTACATGGGTTGTGGAGGTCTGATGGCAGTCGCTTCACGTAAAATATCAAAGTTCGGCCGTATCGTAGTTAGACTGAAAGCCGACCCCAACTTAGTTGGGAAAAAAAGGTGCGGAGGAGGATGAGGATGGTAAATTCAACTTTTATAAGTCAGTACAATATAATTACTAACTGGCAATGTACTGATAAATTTGCTTGACTGTGAAAGCATCTCTAGAAGATAATGGGTAGGCAAATTTCAATTTCTAATTTATAAAAATCTAAATTTATACATTTTCTTATTTCTTGCTCTGATTACTATTATTTTTATAAGCAACGTTGGTCACACATTACCAGTATTCTTGTTAAACCGCTCCAGATAAGCTAAATCCTTGTTTCAGAAGTGGTTGCGCGTTTCACGTCTGTAGTGATAGAAGTGGTGTACTGGGTGGGGTTTGAAACCGCAACCACAGTATCGCAAGTCTGACGCAAATAAATGGATGATATAGTGGCAAAACAAAATTCCAAAGAGCATCAAAGAATTAGATATTAATAAATTCAAGAGCACTCTAAGAAAATATAAGTTAATAAGTGTTATTATAATGTACTAGATGTTCTCAATGATAAGACTCTTTAAATGTATTTAATAAATGATTGTAAAATAATTATAAATCAAATATTGTTGTTAACATGAGTATTTTAAAATTAACTGTAAGTCTGACATTAGAAATTAACATTAATTTAGGTATTGCAACTATTTGTACACCAATAACGGTTAAACATGTTGATACCTCTATTAACTAAGATCTACATATAATAAGCATATAACCATGTATTGTTAACTATGTACCTACACATGTTTTGCGAATATAAATAATGTATTCGCTAACGTTAATTACTAATTATTGTCGTTAGTCTAGTTCGTACAGACACACAAGACTTTGCCCTGTTTTTTATTTAAAAAGGGTAAATTGATCTTAGGTCGAGAGTTTTGATACAAAATATTTATTTCACCCCATATTAATATGAAGTGGTCTGAATCCTGTAAGCCGTTTTTTAAATCCGAAATTTTTTTGACCGTCCTTTGTATATACATTTACGAAGTAGGCAAATTTGTAAAGTAGGTATTAAACAAGCAACTGTTTGAAATACAAAACAATATAAAAAGCGTAATGTCACTCAAACGCTTCTAAAAATGCCAGTACCTCGACTCGAGATCTTTAGGGTAAGTTTTAGTGTCAGTAAGTGAGTTATGTATTATGTATAATGCCTGAAAATGAAGTTAATATACAAGTATCATAAATCCTGTCCGGCGTTACGGAAAAAGTTGATAGAAGAGAGCTTTTACTCAGTCAATGAATTGCTGAATTTTAGAAATGCAATATAATGTACTAATTATGAACGTTTGTGTATATTTGACAAACACCATTAACAAATTCAATTCCATAGTATAATTTTGCATGTGTGTCGCTTTTAATTGAATTAGTAATTGTATTTTAAATGTTTAATTGTTATTATTCAATTCCATCATAATATGTACCTAGCTAATATTTGCATGTCACTATGTATGGGTATATGGGTCTTATGCTCATAATTCATTTGTCATCCTTTGTACCACATTTTAAGCAAATAAAGATATTATTATATTACTAGCTGCGCCCCGCGGTTTCATCCGCGTAAGTCCCGATGCCGTAGAAACATAGGAATAAAAAGTAGCCTATGTGTTAATCCAGGTGTCCAGCTATCTACATACCAAGTTTCAGTTTTGGCGTGAAAGGGTATTATTATTATTGTTTTAAGTGCCTAGTGCCACCTCGACCATTTTCTGGTCTTTTGTAGCGCACTTTTGCTTTATAGTTCACTACTCAGACTTATAGCTCGAGAAACCTCCAGATCCTATTTATTAGCAGTGATTGTTTGTATTTCCTGCGGTTGGATAATGTGTATTTCGAAATCGTGTGCTATTTCGAAAGTGGTTCGCTGGTTTAACGTTAACAATTTACTTCTTAATGGAGAAAAAACTAAATGTATCCGGTTCACTACTCCAAACGTTAAACAGGTGAAAACGACTATACTACTTAATGAAGACGAGTTGGAACTAGTTGATACCACAAAATTCTTAGGCATTACTCTTGATTCTAAGCTTCAATGGGGCCCTCATATTGATAAATTATTGAATAGACTCAGCTCAGCAGCATACGCAGTTAGAAAAATTCGTGAACTGACTGATGTTGAAACAGCCAGATTAGTTTATTTTAGTTATTTTCATAGTATAATGTCGTATGGTATTCTGCTGTGGGGGAATGCCGCCGATATTCAATCTATCTTCGTGCTGCAGAAGAGGGCTATTCGAGCAATTTATAACTTAGGAAATCGTGATTCACTGAGGCAGAAATTTAAAGAAATTAACATAATGACGGTAGCGTGCCAATGTATTTATGAAAATCTAATTTACCTTCATAAAAATAAAGATCACTTCTGTAAAAAAAGTGATATACACTCTTTTAACACGCGTAATAAACATAAACTTGTTGTACCTGCCTCTAGGCTCCAAAAAATTAACAAATCGTTTCAAGGTCAATGTGTGCGATATTATAATAAAATCCCAGATAACATTCAAATGTTAAGTATAAACAAGTTTAAGTCTACAGTAAAACGACAGCTATGCCTTAAGGGCTATTACTCAGTAGGCAATTATATACAGGATAAAAACGCTTGGGATGGAATTGTAATAGAAATCTAATGTGAGCTAATATGTTTCTTATTTTCCATCTCTCATGTTTTTCTTTTCTTCTTTTTAATTTTTTCCTTAATTTTCAGTTTTCTTAGTGTCATATTCTTTTTCTAGTTTATTCACTTTTAATTTTAAAAACATAATAGCACACAACAAAATGATGTGATATTTACTAAATATTGTTGAAACTGTTTGGTTTTTCTTTTTTAAAAGAGTGGCCGTGAGTTTGTTTGCCCGATTTCTTCTCACAAGGCTCAACCATTTGGAAACGGGCAGATGTAATATTATGTTATCCATTTTGTTTTCTTTAATCATTTTACATTTGACGAAGCAAACTATTGTTGCGGTGACTCTGTGTGTGTTGATCTGTAATTTTTAATTATAATAATTATTTATTAAATCGACGATTTCGAATAAAATTGAATTGTAACCCTAGGTTAAAGAACAACAAACATCCATCCATCCAAACTTTCACATTTATAAAATTTGTGGGATAATAGTTCGTGGTGGTAGTATCTGATCTGATTATCACAGCAAGTTTAGATTGAATCGAAACTATCTGTAATAACCACTAACGGGATGGTATCATGTTCTAATAGGAGACCCTTAATTCTATTTACTTAACTTTTATGAGAAACAATGTCAAAAAAGTAGGTTCGATTAGTTCTAGGTCCTATTTACTAAAATAATTTTACCATTGAAACTTCTGATATGGTAATTAATAAGAATTAAAATAGATACAAGAATAAGTGGTAATAAAATATAAAGTCAAATATGTGTATTAAAAATGTTTGGCTCTGATATAGATGATGTAAATTGTTGCATATCACTAACTTGGTATACAAGGAAACTGCTCACCTAATAAATAGCGATTACTGGTTAATGTCACTTGCGTATTACCAACCCTACTCTATTTCTCATAAACCACCTTACTCACAGTACTCACTAGCAAGCAAAGTCAGCGATACACCAGAGCTAAAACTGAGGTGTCTGTAGAATCGAGGTTTCCTGTAAGGTAAAGGTTTGGTAAGGTATCTCTGTCGCCTGGTTTCAATAGGAACCGATACGAACTGTATCCTACCTGTCACTATTTTATACCTATAAAAGATTATACCAAAGAAGCAAAGAGTTATCAATATTACACCATCTTCGAGCGAAATCATCTAAAAAAAATCCTCGATGCAAAACTCAATCTGAACAAATAATACGCGGAATAATACGCACGAGGGAAGCGGCCGGTTATACTTTGAAAGCAGCAATATTTAAGATAAAGTAAGACAAAATTAGGTTTTTTTATGGTATAGGGGGCAAACGAGCAGACGGGTCAACTGATGGTAAATGACTACCGCCGCCCATGGGCACTTGCAACTCAAGAGTCACAAGTGCGTTTCTGGCTTTTGAGTAGGGGAAGAAGGGGGAGAGAAGAGGAGAGGTGAGGAGGGGGAAAGGGAAGGGTTAGGGCCTTTCGGAAACCTCACTCACTCGGCGAAAAGCAATACAACATTGCTTCACTGGCGGGTTTCTGTGAGGCCGTGGTATCACACCGGTCGAGCCGGCCCATACGTGCCGAAGCATGGCTCTCCCACGCTACACCATTAACTATCTAGCACACAATAGAAAATGGTCCATAGGTTGCTGTTGACCGTGACAACAGTTACTGAGGTCAGAACTAGTGTAAGATAAAAGTAGTAGCATAAAAATATTAGAAAACAAATATATTTTCATAATTTGAGGATTGGCTTTGAAGAACGATCGTGAGATCTAAAGCAAGAATTACATATTGAGATTTTCTGATAGTAAGTTGTCAGTAATAGCAAGGTACAGCAAGAAATGGGCCAGTACAAGGCAACAGCTGTCAGCTAATATTACATTAGACTAAATAAATTTGTTGGTGAAATGAGGATCCGAAATACACCCCTGCCTACTTCAGGGATATGCAAGTGAAAATATTTAAAAAAATATTGACCTACGTGTCGTATGTAATTAAATATAAGGTATGCACAGTAACTTGTATTATTTCAGACCTTTTTTTTTTGTAGAAACCCTGTGATTGATATCTCACCGATGGCGGTACGTCGGAATCGAACCAACAAAGAGCACACAGTTTGTCATATCCCAGTAATCAAACTAATGTTATAAATGTGAAAGTTTGGATGGATAAATGTTTGTTACTCTTTCACGCAAAAACCACTCAACCGATTGCGATGAAACTTAGTATATAGATAACTGGAGAACTAGATTAACGCATAGGCTACTTTTTATCCCGATATTCCCACGGGATCGGGACTTACGCGGGTGAAACCGCGTGGTGCGGCTAGTTGCACATAAAATAAGTACTGAGGCTGTCGGTGCTGCGAGAATATGGACCTCTTCCATCTCAAATATTATAATAATATTCCGTAAAACCATCAAGTACCTACCTTTATTTTTCTCTACCATTCGAAGCCCCTTTGAAACTAACAATATTTTGAAGTGTAAGACGAGACGGGTGCATAACGAACCCTCTCATTAAAACCTATAAATTACTTCAAGTAATTAATACCTGAACGTTTAATTTGAAACATGATACTTCGGATGGAGAGGTTTAAGATTTACGACTGAAGATGAAATGAACCCACTTTTGGTGCGAAATAAAATGTAACTTAGTCAGTGTCAAATTTGAAGGTTTGGAATGGGAATTTGATGGTTTGGAATGGACATTATAGGAATTGAAGAAAGGATGGTGCAACGGTTTAAGTGGTCACCTCGCCACTAGTCCGCGTCGAATGTTGTGGGTTCAAATCTCACACGGGATAAAAACTTGTGTGATCCACAAACAGTTGCCCCGAGTCTGGGTGTTCTTTGTGTCCGTTGTTTGAATGTTTGTGAAGCCCTCCGCGACACAGGGATATTTCTAATGCGGGAATTGTCTTTAAAATAATAATTTCCTTCAAAGGTAATCGATATTCTTGGGCAAATCCAAATTGCCTTAATTGGCTAATCCAAATTACCTCTATAGAGTAAATCCAGTCTGTGAGCAATTATATTTTTTGTTTTTTTTTTTTTGGTATCGGGAGCAGACGGGTCACCTGATGGTGAATGACTACCGTCGCCCATGGGCATCTGTAACTCAAGAGTCACAAGTGCGTTGCCGCCCTTTAAGGTGGGAGTAGGAGAAGAGGGGGAGAGGGGGGAAGAGCGGGAAGACGGGAGGAGGGATTAGAGGGGAGGAGGGGGGGGGGGTCGGGGGAAGGACGGGAATAGGGGAGAAGGAAGGGTTAGGGCCTCCGGTAACCTCACTCACGCGGCAAAAAGCAATGCAAGCATTGTTTCACTGCTGGTTTTCTGTGAGGCCGTGGTATCGAGCGGAGTCGAGCCGGCCAATACGTGCTGAAGCATGGCTCTCCCACGTATTAATTAACTTAATTGTTTGGATTTGTATTTATATATGTTTTTACGAGCTATTTCTCTATCGTTGCTAAGAGCTATATTTACTAAAAGTCGCTAAATAATAATGTCTAATGATTAATTATCATTACGTTTAAATTAGGTACAATTTATTTTTAAGAGCAATATTTCTTTGAAAAAAAAAAGTTTGTTTATGTGGATCTCTATGCTAACAGTGTTGTCGCTAAGCTGTAAATATGTATTGATATTTATCCATTTATTATTTATGGTCTGCTTACAGTCGTGAAATTGATTCTTAAACTAAACAAATATATTTGGTAAAATTTAGGCTAATGTACAAGCAAACACAACATGCACATAGTGTTATGTTAACAAAAGTAACAGGAAAACATTGTTATGTATGTTAATATATATTTTATTTTATTGAAATATGTATGCATACGAACAGAAATCAACGCGATCACGCAACAGCCGATTAAAGAAACTGGCTAAGTGTGAGTTGGACTCGCGCATGAAGGGTTTCGCACCATCGTCCAAGATTAACACAAAGCCAAAAAAAACAAGTTTCTAGTGGGCCTTGAATTTTTAATTAATTTTTATTACTTGTACTATTATAGTGGAAATAGAAGTACACATTCTGTGAAAATTTCAACTGTCTACCTAGTACGGATCATGAGATACAGCCCGCCGACAGAAAGATGTATGGACGGACGGAGGGACAGCGGAGGCTTAGTAATATGGTCCCGTTGGTTACCCTTCGGGTACGGACCCTAAAAAAGACTCGTTAAAGAAACTGCTATTCCTTCTCTACAATAATTACCAGCAGAACCATTAACTGATGAAATATTGACGATTTATTTGTACACAAAAAAAAAACTGAACAAGTTACAGAATTTCTTACGGCTTTGAATAATTATGTAAAAATTCTAATCTTTTCCTCAGTAAAGGTTTTAGTCCAAAAAAAAATAATAGGACTTTGATTTTTGTAATATTCTATACACTTACATTGTGTACTTTTATATATTTAGCCAAATGCAACTTTTTTTAGGTATTGAAAATCGATTCGATGCTTTCTTTTCTCCATACATTGATGCTCCACCCTGCTAAATATCGTTAATATTTTCTCTTTGGATTTGAATCACAGATAATAAGAGTCTTCTCTTTCTATTCACTATGTCTAAAAATTAGATTTGACATAATATAGCATCTCAAGATGACAAAAAAAATAAAAATGAAATTAAAATAGTGAAAATGTCAGAGAAAACTAGCCTATTCAAATCCTTTTGTTGTGGAGGTGTTGCCGGTATATTCAATGTATGTATTGGCTATCCGATGGATACCATAAAAGTGAGATTACAGGCTATGCCTTTACCAAAACCAGGTGAGCCGCCTATATATACAGGCATGATTGATTGTGCCATGAAGACTATTAAAGTCAATGGTTTTAGAAACTTATACACAGGTATGATGGCTCCTCTTATGGTTGGTGGCCCAGTCTATGCTTTAAATTTCTACGGTTTTTTCCTTGGCAAAAAATTATTGGAAACCGATCCTGATAAACCTCATTCAATGCCCGAACTATTTGCTGCAGGAGCGTTTTCAGGAATCCTTGCATCAATACTCACAGCCCCATCTGAGCACATCAAATGTCTACTTCAAGTTCGAGACGAAGCTGGTCCGCATGCTAAATATAATGGCTCAATAGACTGCTTGAAACAATTGTATGCTGAAGGCGGAATAAAAAACATATATAAAGGTACTATAGCCACTATACTAAGAGATATACCAGCTGCTGGTATGTTTTTTATGTCTTATGAGACAATTAAAGATGTTATTGTACCTCAAGATGCTAGCCAAAGCAATAAAATGGTGTGTACCATATTTGCTGGTGGATTTGCTGGTACATGTTACTGGATTGTGGGAATGCCATTTGATGTGTTGAAGACAAGATTACAATCAGCACCTACTGGCACATATCCTAATGGCTTAAGGGACGTTGTCAAACGGTTGATAGCTATGGAAGGTCCGCGTGCATTTTACTCAGGTTTGACTCCAGTTATGGTAAGGGCTTTTCCAGCAAATGCAGCAACCTTCGTAGGTTTTGAAATTGGTATATTATTATATGACTGGGTGGCGTCATTCTTTGTTTATAGACCTGTATAATAATAATAACAGTAATGCCTGTATTACTCTTGTACGCAAACCTATAATGCTGAGGTATCCATACATTGATGCTCCACTCTATTAAACATAGTTAAGATTTTCTCTTTGGATATGAATCACAGATAATAAGTCTTTTCTTTCTATTCACTATGTCTAAAAATTATATTTGACATAATGTACCAGCATCTCAAGATGTCAAATAACATAATAGTGAAATTGAAATAGTGAAAATGTCAGAGAAATATAGCCTAACCAAATACTTTCTTTGTGGAGGTTTTGCCGGGTTGTTCAATGTATGTTTCGGCTATCCGATGGATACAATGAAAGTGAGACTACAGAGTATGCCTTCACTAAAACCAGGTGAGCCACCTTTATATAAAGGCATGATTGATTATGTCATAAAGACTATTAAAATCAATGGTTTTAAAAACATATGCAGAGGTATGACGGCTCCTCTTATGGCTAGTGGCCCAGTTTTTGCTTTAAATGTCTGTCTCATATTTTTGACATTCGTTGTTGTACGCGCTATATAATAATAACAACAGTAATGCCTGTGTTACTCTTGTATGCAACCCTATAATGCTGATGAGGTAGATCAGTTTGCTCCATGATCATCATAAGGTAGATCAGTTTGCTCCATGACCAAGTACCCTTTTTGCATCTTAATCTAGTTGGGCTCTCATCTGAAGTATGTATCTATCAGAATAAAAGTCATTTAGGTGTAAGTATAAAAGTTTTGAATTGTTGGACTTTTTTGCTGAATATATAAAAAGAGTTATTTCCTATGGCTCTCTTAATTATTTGGATTTATAAAGCTTTTATGAAGCTTTCTCTCTAGTTTTTGGCTACCTAACAGCTTAGGGGCCCTCCCCTTAGGGTACATAGACATGACGTCTACTGCAGTTGAGTTCTCAGAATAGATAACGGTATTTATTTTATCACCAACTTCAAAAACAAGTAAAATAGTTCTTGCACTGTTCGTTTTTTTGTTGTTGGATATGAATATTGAAGCTCCTCTCTTCCAAGGTGCTTACGAAAAAAATTAAGTAAAAATATTTAACGCATCTGTGAGGCTATTCAGGCATATTGATGTCTGTTTGTCTTTATATTTATATCATTTCAATTTTCAGAGTAGAATTAGTTTTGTTTTGCCAAGTTATTTGAATTGTACAGTAATATTTACATGTAAGTTTTATTTGTATCGTTATCGTTTTATTTTTGTTTTATTGAAATGGTTTTAATTTATACGAATGTCTCTAAATTGAATAATTTAAATGTTAAGGCATGTACTTTTAATAGATCTTAGAGTCCCGTTCCTCGTAAGGTACAAAGGAACTTCTTCTCAGGAACGCGTGGGGTATCAAGTTAAAATTAACATCAAATACTTATTATGTGTACAATAAAAAATACGGCCATTACGGCCTTATGTTTTAACCAATTTTAACACTTCGGAGATAAATCAAAACCCATCAACCATTGACTTAGAATCATTAAATTTGACGAGAAGCACAAGTAAAGAAATAATCAGATGTGGTTAATTTATTGTCGTATCACAAAAAAGAAACGATTACGAACTTATATTTTGTTGTTGAAAAGTAAAATTTACTCTGTCGTACATCAATGTATGAGGAAGTATTTTTAGAAGGACAAGGTTGAGTTTGTCTTTTAAACATACAACAACAACATACAAATTTGGGCAAAAATCTTTGGGAAACTTTGTATGGCATCCTCGGTGCACGAGGCAGGCTCGCACTTGTCCAGTTTTGAATGTATATTATTACAAAATATGTAGTGACTTTTATTTCCTACAATGTATATAGGTGTAATGGATATTACTAATAAAAATATAGATGATCTGTTTTTTCTTTACGTTGCGTTTTTTTTAAGAACTTTAACATTTTTATAATTTAAATACACTTTTATTAACTTCCCTTGTAACTATGAATGTAAACAAATCAAGGTTTTAAACAAACACTGCTAGCTGCTTCGGGCTGCATTCAATGTTTCGAAAGTCCTAGTACAATGGGACTCCCTGTTCTGATAAGATTTTGAGAAAATTGCTTTTGTATTGAAATTAAATTTGAATAAAAATGTTGAAATGCAAGCATTCCTTCACTGTACACGGTGGATAAGAATACCCAATAATATTTTATCGATGGTTGACCTCAAATTCAACTCTCAGATTCATTTACTTATAATCAAGTTGAAAACAACTATAAAACTTTACACGTTAACAAAATCAGGTCTATAGATGAATACTTTACACGATTTCGGTAGCCTAAAATTCAAGACAGATTGTCTCATGTCTCTCCACATACTTAGGGATGGTGCATTGCCGCTTAGGTTAACACACATACCCATTTTCGTGGCCATTTTGGCTCTAGGATAGCTGCACTTTAGGATACCGCGTGCTTTAAACTGAAAATTTCACCCTCCTACCACTAACCCCTATTTTTTGATAGCGATATTAGTTAAGAGCAATAATTGCTCTGAGGATATTAGTATTTTTATTTTCATCCACAGATACAGGGTATAGGGTTGCAAGATAACAATTGATCAAGCATTGTGGTACGAAATGTTTTTATGTATTAACCCAGTGAAAACAGAAAGTGCGATTGTTATAATCGATTGTAATAATCGATTGCCGTCAAGTCGATATCAAACTTTAAATATGTCAGTTAAGTACTTTGAATTAATAAAATGAAAGGTTGGTGTTTTGTTATTTTTATAGGCCGTCAATAGTCCAAGTCCAAAACAACGTTTACCGGGTCAGCTAGTATAATATAATAAGCTAATCAGTAAATGAAGTATGATCAGTATTCAGATTGGATTGAATTATTGCGTTCATCTCATTGCTTGTAAGATTATTGATTTATACTCCATTTATATTAATCAAATCGAACTGTGTATTCCGATATGCAATAAAAGCATTGTAAGGTGTGACGTCAATTTAGTATACTGCGAAGCCGTTTTTTATAGTTAGCTATACTGGTTACTGTTTAAAACGGAACGCAGTATAATATCAGTTGTCAATTCAAGTCAATTGTCAAATTGCATAATAAAAGTGTCAGTGTGACAGCACTGAGAGCACTTTACCCATAGAGGTATTATACTTCTATGACTTTACCTCGAAAACTCCAGTGCTCACAGTACCTACAAAAATGGTGACGTTTATGACGTTATGTATTTCATGTCTTTTCGTTCGTCATGTATTGATACTGCGGCAGTATCGTAGGGAACTTCCGGAACGAATTTCTCCCCAGTACGAGCACTGAACAGTGCTCGCAGTGTATATCTTATACTTCAAGTCTATGACGATGGTGGTTCCAAATACAAAGGTACAATTGATTGTTATGAATTGTTGATGCTCAAGGAGGAATTAGAAATGTGTATAAAGGTACAGTAGTTACTCTGTTTAGAGATATACCAGCCTTTGGCATGTTCTTTATGTCTTATGATTCACTTATGGGAGTTATAGTATCTGAAGATACTAGTCTTCCCAATATGATGGTGGTTGACACATTTGCGAGTGGTATGTGTTACTGGATAGTTGGAATGCCAGTTGACGTATTGAAGACAAGGTTCCAATGGGCCCCTGAGGGTAAATATAATGGGCTTGATGGATGTTTTTGCAACAATTGACAACAATTGATGTCTATAGAAGGTCCAAGGAGTTTGTATACAGGTCTAACGCTAGTTTTGATCAATGCTTTCCCAGTAAGCGCAGTAACCTTTGTAAGTTTTGAACTTGGCACAAAAGTTTATGACTGGATTTTACCAGATTTATGACAAATTATTTTATTTATTTTCAAAAAGGCAACTCCCGCATTAGGAATTACTTCCTGTGTCGCGTGGGACTTTACAAACATACAAATAACGGACACAAGGAACACCCAGACTGGGGTGGGAATCGAACCCACGACCTATGGCATAGCAGTCAGGGTCCCTAACCACTAGGCCAACAGGCCAGTCAAATCATGTTTGAATGAGCTAAAACAGCTGTAAGGTTTACTTAATCTTCTATCAAGTCTTTATTCCATCCAAAGATGGCATAGCATGTGTTTGTTTGCTAATATATTTTAAAATAGAAATATTTAAGAGTAAATATAAAAGTGTTCAGTTGCAAGTAGTCATTTTTGTTCAATAGTTTACTTCTGACATCTAAACTTGAGGACTATATGGATCTTGAAACAAATGGACTGAATTCCCGTATAAATATGTTAAAAGTCTTGCTAAAGAAGGAGTTAGATTTACTATTTATTTATATTGAACTCCAACTCTTTCGATTACGATGTTTTTTTTTATATCATAGAGGGCAAACGAGCAGACGGGTCACCTAATGGTAAGTGACTGCCTTCGCCCATGGACACCTGCAACTCAAGAGTCACAAGTGCGTTGCCGACTTTTGAGATGGGAGTACGCTCTTTTCTTGAAGGTTTGAAGGTTGTATCGGTCCGGAAATACCGCAGGCGACAATTTGTTCTAGAGATTGGTTTTGCGAGGAAAAAAATTGGAAAACCGCACAGTAGTGGATTGCCAATTATCCAGGTGTTACAGGTTCTAAGATAGTTTAATTTTTATTGCAACTGCTAAGTAATATTGTAGGTTACTGTTAAACATGGTGTACCTGTAGGAAGGGACTCGAACAAATACTGGGATACTTCTCTACCCCAATCGGGGGACTTCAATCAATCAAACAAACAAAATCTATTGTGCTCCACTTCTTTAAAAACATTTTTAAGATCTTAAAATTTTAGTCAAGTCGGTTCTACAATAAATTCAGTAATTCTGCTCATAAGATTTTTTTCATTGAACATCTTACAAAATCCACTGCTTAATCATAGTTAAGTAGCCCTCGTTTCAGGGACAATTAAGCTCTTTCTGTTCGACATCAGTCCGGGTATTACCGGCTCAGTTGTGCTGTGATCGATGAGGATGCAAATCCTATGCGATTTGCTTTAGCTGCTGTACAATTTATTGCTTTCTAGTCTTGTTTGTCGTTATAGGTTAGTCACAAAAACAAACAGCTGCCTGGTTTGCGGTATAAGTTAGCTTAAGTTATTAAGTTTGTGTGCAATCTAGAGGACCTCGGAATTTGTGTTTGAGCAAATTGTTATAAGATTTTTCTATGGTTAGAAAATTAATTCAAATTCAAAAAATCTTTATTTCATAAAATTGTCCATCAATTATTCGAAATCGTCGATTTAATAAATAATTATTATAATTAAAAATTATAGATCAACACACAGAGTTACCGCAACAATAGTTTGCTTCGTCAAATGTAAAATGATTAAAGAAAACAAAATGGATAACATAATATCACATCTGCCTGTTTCGATTTATAACCACCCGTTTCCAAATGGTTGAGCCTTGTGAGAAGAAATCGGGCAAACAAACTCACGGCCACTCTTTTAAAAAAGAAAAAACCAGACTTTTTCAACAATATTCAGTAAACATCACATCATTTTGTTGTGTGCTATTATGTTTTTAAAATTAAAAGTGAATAAACTAGAAAAATAATATGACACTAGGGAAACTGAAAATTAAGGAAAACATTAAAAAGAAGAAAAGAAAAACATGAGAGATGGAAAATAAGAAACATATTAGCTCACATTAGATTTCTATTACAATTCCATCCCAAGCGTTTTTATCCTGCATATAATCGCCTACTGAGTAATAGCCCTTAATAGCTGTCGTTTTACTGTAGACTTAAACTTGTTTATACTTAACATTTGAATATTATCTGGGATTTTATTATAATATCGCACACATTGACTAACTCTACTACCCCTGTCTATTTAAAAAAGCGTTTCGCATTTATGTACGACACACACAACAGATATTTGAGATCATCAGAAAATTTAACGTTGGAAATTCCAACTCATACCACAACATTTTCTGACAAATCATTTGCAGTGCAAGCCGCACGCCTGTGGAATGCATTGCCAGAAGTTATCCGACGAGCACAGTCACAAGTTGTTTTTCAGAAACTCATCAAGGATCATTATCTTTCTTCGTATGTATATGTATATGTATATTTCTTTATGTATATGTATGTATGTGTATTATTTAGATAATAATAAAAAATTTGTAGACTTAAATAGACTGATATTTATAAATTGTATATTTTTCTTACTATTTCGAATTGTTGTGCACCGCGAGTTACCTAATTCCATACAGTATAGTCCATCCTAAGATTGTCTGTAAGAGATCGCAGACTGCGATAAGACCGCCCATTGTACTGATACTTTATATTCAATTTCTAGTTTGTATAATACTTTTTTGGTGTGCAATAAAGAGTACCTATCTATCTACCTATCTATTGACCTTGAAACGACTTGTTATTTTTTTGGAGCCTAGAGGCAGGTACAACAAGTTTATGTTTATTACGCGTGTTAAAAGAGTGTATATAATTTTTTTTACAGAAGTGATCTTTATGTTTATGAAGGTAAATTAGATTTTCATAAATATATTCGCACGCTACCGTCATTATGTTAATTTCTTTAAATTTCTGCCTCAGTGAATCACGATTTCCTAAGTTATAAATTGCTCGAATAGCCCTCTTCTGCACCACGAAGATAGATTGAATATCGGCGGCATTCCCCCACAGTAGAATACCATACGACATTATACTATGAAAATAACTAAAATAAACTAATCTGGCTGTTTCAACATCAGTCAGTTCACGAATTTTTCTAACTGCGTATGCTGCTGAGCTGAGTCTACTCGATAATTTATCAAAATAAGGGCCCCATTGAAGCTTAGAATCAAGAGTAATGCCTAAGAATTTTGTGGTATCAACTAGTTCCAACTCGTCTTCATTAAGTAGTATAGTCGTTTTCACCTGTTTAACGTTTGGAGTAGTGAACCGGATACATTTAGTTTTTTCTCCATTAAGAAGTAAATTGTTAACGTTAAACCAGCGAACCACTTTCGAAATAGCATCGTTTACGACGTCAAATTTGTACACATACGTTTTAGCCTAAATAAAAGTGAAGTATCATTCGCAAACAATACTATTTCGTGGTTGTTCTTAACAATATAAGGTAAGTCATTAATGTATATTAAGAACAAATATGGCCCGAGTATAGATCCCTGCGGAACGCCCATTTTTACCACAGACCCTGGAGATAGCTTGCCATTAATATCGACTTTCTGAATCCTATTACTTAGATAAGAATTAAGAAGATCCAGCGACGTATCTTTGATACCGTAGTGATATAATTTCCTGATCAGAGTTTCATGAACAACACAATCAAAAGCTTTGGATAAATCGCAAAAAATGCCTAGAAAACCGTGGGCATCCTCCCAGGCATCAAATGTATGTTTTACAAGCTCTACACCGGCATCAGTTGTAGAGCGACCCCTTGTAAAACCGAATTGCTTATTATGTAACAAATTATGGCAATTAAAGAAACTTCGCATTTGATCATAAACAATTTTTTCAAATTTTTTTATTGAATACTGGTAGTACAGAAATTAGTCTAAAGTTAGTTGGGTCTGAAGTACTGCCAGATTTGAACAATGGAAATATTTTACTAGATTTCATTAGATCAGGAAATACACCACTATCTACACACTGATTAAATTCGTCCCCCTAAGGCTAAGTCAAAGGTTCTGATGCAGCGTAACTTTGGTAGTATGGACGTCGAAAGGCTTCGTGAAGACGCTGCTAAAATTGATTGGGCTCCTCTTTTTGACTCTGAATCTGTCGATGAAAAAGTGAACATTTTAACCAACAACTTAATTTCGCTTTACGATGTTCACGCACCTATACGTGCAGTGAAAATGAAACATTTACCATCACCTTGGCTCACAGATGACATCAAAGATCTGTTGAACAAAAAAGCAAGAGCTAAAACTAAGTTTAAGTGCCGACCGAACCAGCAAAATCTGGATAGTTATGTTGCAATTAGAAATCTCTGCAATAAGGTGTGTAGGAAAGCGCAACGCCAACATATTCATAAATCTGTTGATAATGAAGATCCTTCCAAAGTTTGGAAATTTCTTAGAACCTTAGGAGTTGGGAAGTCAAAACAAGAAGTCAATCCTAACAATATTGATCTCGACGCTTTAAACAGGCATTTCACTTCCTCGTCTAGTTTTGATGATACCACTAAAACTAACACATTAAATTATCTTTCACAGCTTCCAGCTCCTAACTTTCCACCTTTTGTCTTTAATCAACTCACTGATTGTGATGTTAAAAAGAGTATATTGACCATTTCTTCCAATGCTATTGGTAACGACTGCATCAGCAGAAACATGATCCTTCCGATTCTCGACTTAATCCTTCCCATCATATGTAATATCCTAAACCACTCTATTTCCTGCGGCATATTTCCCTCTATGTGGAAAGAAGCCCAAGTAATACCCTTACCTAAAAAGCCAAGTCCTTCATCCTTCACTCAATACCGTCCTATTTCTATCTTACCGTTTCTGTCAAAAGTTTTCGAACGTCTAGTGTATCTTCAATTAAACTCCTTTCTAACTAAAAATAACCTGTTAAATTCCTTTCAGTCTGGTTTCCGACAAGGACATAGCACTGCTACAGCCTTAATTAAAATTACTGACGATATTAGGATGGCCATGGAAAGGGGAAGTATCACGTTACTGACACTTTTAGATTTCAGCAACGCCTTCAACACAGTAGATTTCCATATCCTACTCGGCATACTACGCTCTATTAACATATCTCCAACAGTGATTGATTGGTTTCACAGTTACCTGTCTGGTCGCCGACAACGGATTCGCATTGAAAATTCGGTTTCTTCTTGGTGTGATATCTCGGTTGGTGTACCGTAGGGTGGCGTTTAATCTCCTTTACTTTTCGCAATATTTATTAATACCATATCTAAAAAAATTGTTTCATCCTACCACCTTTATGCAGATGATCTCCAAATTTATGCTCACGCGCCAATCAATACAATCCACGAAGCCTTTACAACTATAAATTGTGATTTGGAACGTATTTGTGAGTGGAGTATCAACTATGGTCTCCAGGTCAACCCGGCAAAAACTCAGGTAATCATGGTGGGCAGTCCCAGAATGATTTCACGTGTCGATTTTGCCCAACTACCTCAAATAATTTTCAATGGTACGCCGCTATTGCTTAGTAATAGTGTAAAAAACCTGGGAATATTAATTGACAGTACTTTATCCTGGGGCCCCCAACTGCAAGAGGTTAGTCGCAAATTGTTTGCTGCAGCAGGGTCCTTACGAAGATTGCGGAACTTTCTTCCGACCGCTACAAAGATGTCGCTTGCACAATCACTCTTACTTCCAATACTTGACTACGCTGATGCCAGTTATCTTGATCTCACGGAGGAGCAACTCGATAAGCTTGAACGGCTTCAAAATTTTTGCATAAGGTTCATATTTGGCTTACGCAAATATGATCATGTATCCGAATATCGCAACTCGCTCAAGTGGCTCCCGGTCCGCCTTCGACGGAATACTCATATTCTTTCCCTACTTTATAACATATTGTTCAACCCCCTCACTCCTTCTTATCTCAAAGAACGCTTTAGCTTCTTAAGTGACACACATTCCAGGTTCTTGAGATCATCTGAAAACTTGCAACTGCAAATTCCAGTGCATTCTACAAGGTTCGTAGACAAATCTTTTACCGTTGAAGCAGCACGCCTTTGGAATGCACTACCACTCCCTATCAGACGAGCTCAAACAATATCATCTTTCAAAAAAATGGTAAAAGAATATTATCTGGTAAAATAAATATGTTTACTTTTCTTAGTTATAATGGATAATTATAATGTATGTATTTATGTAAAAATATGTATGTAATTAAGTAGGTAGGTATATGTATTTGTATATGTATCTGTATGTGTGCTGTACTAATATAACATATAATACAATTAATATATGAATGTATAAATATTATTTATGCAATCCATTCACTGATTGCATAAATCACTACAAGCTTTTCCTTGGCATTGTGACACCAAAACCACCCACGTATATCATAACACTCCTGTCCATCCTAAGGTTGCCTGGAAGATATTGCTTCTAGCGATAAGGCCGCCCATTGTGCATTTTGTGTATAATTTTTTTCATGTATTGTTTCCTTTTTTTGGTGTACAATAAAGAGTATTTATTATTATTATTATTTATTATTAAATATAAATGATAAATGACTAGCAATTACAGTAATAACAGATTTTGTGATGATTACAGGATTTCCCCAGAGGTCGGCTGTTTTTGTTAGATTTAGCGTGTTGAAAGCTTTGATAATTTCAGAAGGACTGACATGTGGAGACCTAAATACACTGTCATTCCTATCAACATTCTCCTTCAAAATTGATTCTGCAAGAGCTGGTGAGGAGTTCAAAGATTTAGTTAAACAAATAAAAAAAAAAACATCGGGTAAAGTACGCTCGCCACTTATTTCCGGTTTTTATTTTTTTTTTAAAGGATACTAGCAATGTGGGTCACACATTACTAGTATTCTTGTTAACCCCTCCAGCTAAGCTAAAATGCTTGTGTTAGGAGTGGGTTCACGTCGGTAGTGCACTGGGTGGCGTTCGAACCCGCAACCACTTGATCGCAAGTCCGACGCCTTAGCCATTACGCTACCGCCGCTAATTGCCGATGATATATGGATAGATTTCACTTCTTCCTTGCCATTTGGGAATAATATCTATACTAATATTATAAAGGTAAAGAGTTTGTTTGTTCGTTTGAGCGTGCTAATCTCAGAAACTACATGTTTGAATTAAAAAAAGATTTTAGTGTTGGATAACCCATTTATTGAGGAAGGCTATATAACATCACGCTACGACCAACAGGGAAATTTATAAACGCAGACGAGGTTCGCGGGTCAGCTAGTTTACGTATACAGTCATGAGTAAAAAAAAGAAAAACCAATCTTATCATGAAAAGCAATTCTGGTACTGTCACTGACAGAAATTTAGAGTACACGGTCGCCCGTAGAATGTAGGTAATACTTCCAATACGAACAAAGATCAGCTGTGCTTTTAAAAAAATATGAGTTACTGCCAGGGTGAATACAGAAAACGGGTTACACAGGTCAGCGCTATCATATCCCTTTAACTTTTTCTGTTCGACCTTGTTGTTACAGCAACAACATTATATCGAAATTACATGTTTGGCGTAATAAAAGTGCTTGGTTTCCCAGGGCCAATCTCTGTATTGGATCGTCGAACTAGTTATTGTTACAGTTTCTTTACATTTTTTAACAAGAGATGGTGCAAAAATTTACTCCAGAACAATCCTGAAATACGTTTTAAATTAGCTTGCAGCTGCAAAATGTCGGTCGCAATGCTGAGGAGACAATTATACACTACATTAAAACTACGAGAACAAAGCGCTAAGAACTATAATTTTTTAATGTTTTTTCTATTTATTTTGAAAATGGTAGTAGAAATAGTAATAATAGATTCATAAAGAAATGTTGAAATAATAAGGGAATTGCTCAGCAAGGGTCTCTCGCGAAGTGATGATATTCATATCTGTCTGCACCCAGATATCCTTCAATTAAGAAACGGTAACCGGAGGTGAGGATTTAATTTTTTTTTTATTGGTATATATATGTATGTACATATTCTCTCACGCCAGTATATCTCTGGAAGGGTAGGCAGAAGTCCAGGCTATGTAACAGGCCCAAATTTTATAACCTACATTTTTAATCCCACGTACCTAATTAATACAACAAACCAATATATGTTCTGTGTAGCTATGGTTGTCTGCTGGCCAATTTTCAAGCCTCAATGGTGCAACTAAAAATGTATTAATAAAAAATCTTTATTACTTATTGTTCTCGATTTGAACCTTGATTTTAATACAGTAAAAATTCAAATATCAATACGGGCCTCCTGCAATTTTTTATGTATAAAATGAACATTTTAACCTGAATTCCAACTTGTTCATTGGAAAGTTCTACTGGAAGCCAGGGACAATTATCCACTACATTAAAAACGCAGCGCTCCAACTTACTTCTCAGGCTGCACTGATTCTATTTGCTTCTAAAGTAAAGACTTGAAACTGTGTTTACTATAATTATTAAAGTACACGTTTTTACTCACGTGTGTATTAAGGCCCGATAGCTGCTCTTTATTAAGGGGTGAAACGGCCTGCTGCAACAGACACCATGCTTATTTTATTATAATGTATACTTCATATTTCTAAATTACTGAAATTACACCACATAGCATAAAATATGGCCTAATCACCGGCTACTTATATGATATTGTGGTAATGAGACCTCCTACGCTACATTCAACCTCCTTCTATTGGAACGAGAACTCCTTGACAAGGCACGGAGGTCTTGGCTGGTAGCACCAAACTCGAAACGACGATTTACAAATAAACTTTATTATTTATCACATTGTCGAACCATTATGAATATTGCTGCATAACTGTTGGACAAGTTGATAATAAAGAAAATTAAGGAACATTAGGTAAGGCGCTAGGACCAAGAACATACATGGAAGGTGGAAGGATCATGATCATTAGTAAACACGCACTGCTACAGAAAAATTATGTGCATTTGAATGAACATTTGAAATCGTATTGTCGAATGAATGGCGTCAGGAAAAGAAGTTGAGAGAGTGGTTGTAAAGGTGGTGTATGTCCGACTGATATAGGTATTGCGAAGGATATCGTGTAAGAAATACAAACACACAAAGAACTACTTACCCGAATTAAGAATCCCCTTCGTTTTTCAAGATTTGTTAAAATAAATGTACATTTAAAATTGAAACCATTAAATTACTACTTAAGATACAACATTGTACCAAATTCCTTACCGTAAAACGAACTCTTAGGTGAGAATGAACAAAGTTCTGACGCACACCTCTAAAGTCTCTTAATCCGGGCTGTGAAAGCCTGTTAGCAAAATAAAAATACTTCCACCTTCCGAACGAGTTTGTCACAAATCGACCGATTTTATTCACTTTGTTCGAGTTTCGTGATACAGATAAATAGGGAGTGGAGTTGGTATTGTTAGAATTTATTTCAAGTTCTTGGTATCAATTTGGCAATACACCAATAAGGCATATTGGTGAGCTCGTGTCTGATTACTTTGTTCTTTCTGTGTCAAATACGTTATGTAACTATGATTCAATATCTAATTAAAAGAACTGTAACATTTTATTAGATACTAGTTCCACGCACAACTTCGCTTCTCATCATTTAAATAATTATTTTATTAGAATAAAAACTTTAGGGAGTATATGCATATTTATTCAAAACGTATTTCGGGTATGAATCGAGAGGTAAAGTGACCTGCAACGTCAGTGTCAGGGCCTGGTCTTCCGTTGGGCCTATAACTAGTACTATACTTGAGCCAAATTGGATATGAAATCTTTGTAACCAATCCATATGTCATCATATTTAGGGTTGTCATAATTAGAATGCAGAAATATTGTGATTTTACCTCTATTTCTTAGTTATACTTTACGATTTTACTGTCATTGTGTGTGTAAAACAAGAATAAGTAAATGAAAAATAACAACTACACACAACTCTTCAACTTTCGCAGTCCAAAAATCCAACATTGATGATGCATACAACTTTGGGATGTTCTGAAATTAATATTTTCGAATTACTCGTTTAGTTTTTTCCTTTACTTCTTTATAATACATATATATTGATATAGGGTCATTTTATTTGAATTACGTATGTTTCCAAATGATATATTTTTTAAATTATTTTTGTTGTCGCAACAACAAATATTTTTAAAAGTATATATTTGTCAACAGGCTATTAATACCTGCCCGTCAGTGGCTGCTTTACAACGCTATGTTAGTAAACATTCCATATCAAATATGGCTGAAGTATAGACACGTATAACTATAATAAATATTGTGAAGATATTCTACCAACATTTTTACAAAAATAAAGTTTGAAGAAAGAAAAGAGTTAAAGGTGTGATAAACAGTTGGTACCGAAGTCCACGCTCGGCTTATGCATTGTTCATGCTCGTTACCGTTACAAGGTAACTTAAAATTAAAGAGAGAAATTCAGCAACATTTTAAGACAAAATAAAACTATTGCAACAAAATTTTCATAGACGCCCAAGTCTTGACAGGTGAGAATAAGTTGTGTCTTAACGGTTAGAACTTGTAAGTTGAAGTGCTACGACATCCCGTGACAATCCATACCTATTGGCGAGAGATCGCGTTACAATACAACACTCTTTATTGTACACCATGAGGAACAGTTTAAAACATTTACAAAGACAAACAAATAATGGTACAAACGGCGGTTTTATCGCTAGTCGCGATGTCTTACAGACAACCTTTAGATGGACAAATGCAATGGATTTGTGTATAGGGCAGTTAACAGGTGTACGAGTTTAGATAAGTACTTCTTATACACATACATGCATACATACTAGTATATTATTAAAATAAATATATACAAATATCATGTATTATGAGCAAGTGCAATATTACTGTGACAGACAGAATCAGTGACCAATGTGACCATTTCTTTAAAAGTGTGTAGTGACTGAGCACGTCTAATAGGTTAATTCAATGCATTCCACAGGTAAGCTGCATGTTCCGTACAAGATTGTGAAGGAAATTTGTGGAATGCAGCGGTATTTTCAGTAGTGAATTTTCCGATGATCGCAGGAACCTTGCAATTGTATCATTTAGGAACTCAAAACGTTCTTTAAGGTAGGTGGGAGTAGAATGGTTGAACAAAATATTGTGAGGATTTACATACATGTATCATATCGCATGTACAATTGTACATGTGTATAACGGGTTTATAAAACCACCAACCAATGACAGGTTCTGGCCACCATTTTTTCCCCACAGTGCGTTTGGAAGAAAGCGCTTTTCCCACAGAAGCGAAGAAATTAGATGTCTTGGACTGCCTTAATCCATTCGTATAATCCACTTTCCTTTCTCACCTTTTCCTTTCAACATACTCTAAAGTGCTCGATAAAAGGCTTCTCTCCTATTACGTGTCTGGGACCGTGTTGGGGCAGCATTTTTTTTTTTATTTTTTGTATCGATTGATTTTGCCTAATTAAATTTATAGGACAGAGTATCATGTACCATATCATGGCCTATTTCTGCCTTCTCCCACACCTTTTAGAATATTATCAAAACAATATGAGTAAAATAATACTATAGTCACACTCGGCTGCCTTGTCGTAGACTCTGCTTAGTTACGCTCATAGCTACAGCGTCTACGTCTACGGTGCTTGCTACGAAGCTAAGTAACAACATTATGTTGGTAATAGTGCCACAGTTTAATAAAATTATAGTATGACAATAATAATATATATAAAATTATAGCGAAATGACATTTGATGTAGTTAACATGAAATAGTTAAAAAAATATTACTGTCATAATTTGGCATGGTAGTTAAATGGTTTCCCTGCTAAATGTCACTGGATTCACTAAGCGCATCAAAGATGCCACTTATATTTATATGGGTTTAGTTCCTAGATAGAAATACAATTTTCGTGATTCACATGTTGTTTTGTATATTTGTATCTGTTTATTAATCTACCGAATAAATTTGGTACATCCTATATGTTGAGTTTATGGTAGACAACCCATTTGGTGGACTCTGTAACAACGACAAGAACATCAATGAACTGTGGGTCTGTGCATATAGATTTCCTTTTTTATACATATATTAACATCTCCAAAGAGGCCTATAGAACTGGGTATTCGGGATTGCATTGGGATTGGGGGAAGTCATACAAATTGTGCCAGTGCTGTGTCATAATTTGTATGTTACTGATCAAATTCATTAACTTTGAATGAAAGAAATATAACGTTTACTTTTGCTTTACTTATTAATCTTTTGTAAGAGTACCTTACTTACTTCCTCATCAGGTAATTTAAATTTATGTGAAGATTGTAATGTTTTCTTACATTAAAACTAAGTACTGGGAATCTGTCAAAAAAATTCTCTAAATTATTTGTAGTACCTACCTACATTATTCATAAAACAAAAAACTACAAAAATATGGTATGGTATGATAAAATCCGTTCAGTAGTTTCTCAGTTTATTGCGAAGAAACAGACAGACGCGGCGGGGGACTTTGTTTTATAATATGTAGTGATTAGCAACCCGCCCCGGCATCGCGGAGACATCTTCAACAATCATTAACATATTTCAATCAATTGACACAAAATTTTAACAAATATCACACCTAAACCTTTCTCATCAATCACTCTGTCTATAAGAGAAAACCGCATGAAAATACATTCAGTAGTTCTTCAGTTTATCGCGAACAGACAAACAGACAGACGCATTGGAGACTTTGTTTTATAATAAGCAGTGATAGTGATTTTAGCACGATTTTAACTTTTGCTTAAATTAAAGCACTGTTGTTTTACTACTGCTTAACATACATACACTATGGCTACACTAAGGTTACAGCGTAATTCAATGTGATTTAGTCTATCGTGTTTCATAACTATGACGTCGTGGGGTAATTTTGTTACATTGTGTATTTAGATATTGAGGTGGAGGTGATAGCTCAGGTACCTCAGTAAGGAAATTGTAAGACATGTTGTGCTGTACGAGACAATATCTTTATGAAGTTCTTGTTGTCACAATAAAGGTTATTGAAGTAGGTTAACTCGTTAAAATATTTGAGAATCTTTACGATGAATACCAACGGTTCTAATTTTATTTTAGCCGAACGCACAAACTTTTCAAACGGATAAGGGTAATCTGGACAGTTTCTTTTTTGGTTAAACTTGCTAACCTCTAGAACTACCACATCCTCCGTGCCTTTTCCACCTAAGTTGGGGTCAGTTTTCAGTCTAACTTCGATATTTTATGTGAAGCGACTGCCATTAGACCTCCACAATCCAAGTACTAGGCGATATCGAAGTTCTGAAGTTAGACGAGGTCGTCGGACTTTTTAGGGCTCCAACTATAGGGGAACATCTGTGGCATTCGTTACGGGTGTAACGAATGCCACAGATGTTCGTATGGCAACCGCGACCGACGGCTTAACGGGCTCTCCGAGGCACGGAGGGATGTTGATGTGTTAGGAATGGTCACCCAACCTAAATCTGTCCTGGGTAGGATTACTGAACTTAGCCATGAGCCTCTTTTGCAACGGCAAAATATAATTTTGTAATACCATAAAAACAAAACTTCTTGTGAAGTGATACTTGGCTTCTCGCCAAATTTCGTGATTCTACATCAATGGTATTGCGTTGACTTTTTATTTTACATCTTCAAAAAATCGTAGAAATAAGTATTAATTACAATTTGATATCTCCACGCGTCGCTGAGAAAATTTGCCTTGATTAACAGACAGACAAAGGTGCCATTTTTCCTTTTGTGGAACGGAACCCTAAAAAGTTACATTTGATAGATTGATCTGTAACTTTCCTTAATTATTTGAAGAGACTACTTATTTAAGAAGGTAGCAAACAAGCATAAGGCGTGGATACTAGTAAGCGGTCGTTGGAGTAAATTTTTTTGTGTTTTACCCTTGAAAAAACAGTTACCAAACCTACGTTACCAACGTTCGAGCTTCGGTACTCACCAGGAGAAATACCTTTCTAGTTCAGTTCGGATTCAAGCCAATGTTGATTGTTCTATTGTAAAGCAAAGCCTTAAAAATTAAAATGTCAGCAGTTCTAGCAGTAGTTGGCAGCGAGACCATTAAATGTAGGATGTATTAGTTCTGTTACGTTCAAAAGTATATTAAAAATACAACGTATATAAAAGGCAATATTTCATACACCGGCTCTGTAATATTTAACTACCTTTGAAGTTTTATACTATACGATTTTAATACAAGAATATAAAGATATGAGTTTAGTATTAGCCGTGTTACGTATACCTATCATGCCTCATCTCCTATCACAACTAGAACACCTCACACAATGAACTTGAATAAATTGTATTTTAAACCTAAGACTTTCGTACTTTTGGTCTTAAGCTGCAGGTATTAGGCCTCGGACACGAAGGCAGCGGGAGCGGGGCGGCGGCGGAGGCGGCGACGCTGTACCCGATCTCGAAGTCAGCGGGCAAACCGCACGGTGCTAGAGCGGCGTAGTGTTGTAGTAGAGTAGAGCTGTTCCATATTGGTGTTCTATCAAAAATCATTGTAATAATTTGCTCCAACATGTCGGCGGGCATTTTGCAAATTCGGTCGTTAAAAAACAATAAAAGAATACTGCAACTCCACACTACGTCAATGCAGACGCACGAGCACCGCTACATTGGTACGCAACGCTCGTACGCCGCTCGCTGCCTTCGAGGCCAGTTCCATATAAATGTATGCACTGAAACGCGCCGCTCACCGCGCCGCCGCCGCCGCCCCGCTCCCGCTGACTTCGTTTCCGAGGCCTTAGACCGAATCTTAGTTAAAAATTAAATAAATGTCATAAACATTTGAAACTGCAGATCCTGTGCATTCCACAAAATATTAGGATCGATCGTTTTCCGCCGAGACTGGGTCATGGAATTTGTGGAATGCGTTGCCAGTTTTTAGCGAAAATAATAACCACATTTAAGATAATGATTTATAGTTATTATTTATCACTTTCATGTAATTTCCATATGGAGATATGTCTCATATTGTAAATAATATATCTACTATGTTTTCTTTATATGTACTTATAGAATAAGTCTTTAACTACTGCTATTCCTCTAATTTTTTTCTTATTTTAGTCCATTAAAGATACTGTTCACCGCCCACTGTGTATTGTATCTATTGTACTTACACTATATATTTACATCTATATCTACTACTATACCAATGATGTAAAAACAATAAAATGTTATTTATTGATCTATCTTTTTTATAGGCATTGAATAAATGGTCCGATTAACTGGAATAGGAATTCTATAAAAACTTTAGTAATATTCATTTATTTCTCAGGTCAATAAGTATGGTGTACTTTTTGGAGCTGATCTTACTTTTTTAAATTTTTATAATGTCGTGTCGTAAATCAAAAATCGTACGATATAAAGAGCCTTAGCTAAAGAAGTCGCTGTGCACAGGAAGCGCGTGTGTCGCGACGTCACTTCCGCCAGATATTTATCATTCGGCGCGTTTGCGCCCGCGACTCCGCTCATAAATATGCAATTTGTTGCAATATGCCCGCAGTAAATGTTTATGTTTTATTATAAACATGTTTGGTAACATGTTTCTGATCAATAGTGAGTGCTTATTTTGTTTTGCAACGTGACATATTTATTTTGTAACAAACCGTTGTGGAAACATTAAAAATGGAAGCGAAATTCAAATTTATTTGTCAGGTTTCACGGTTCATCAGCTGTCAGTCATCAATATATTATCATCTGCTATGTGAAATATTGTTTAAAGTACCGTTTATGCGACCATGATTAAATTTTGCATACACGTCGAAAATAGAGTTTTCTCGAGGGATAAAAAAATACTTTTACGCAAAAAAAAAAAACGCGAAAAGCTAACCAATAGCAATTTTGAGCCTAACTTTAATTAGCCTAGCTAATTTTAATTGAAGCTTGTACTGCTGCTACGAACATAAATAACAATTAAATATAAGATTCAATAAATCGATTTGATTTGATTCAATAATTTAAATGAATATGATATATGCTGTAAAAATTTAATTTGTACATTATTGCACAATAATTGCACGCGACATCAGGCCGAATGTCACAGTGACAGTGACCGTGTGACAGTCGAACGCTGTACTGCTGCAATATAGATCATCAACATTTTAATTTTTTTGATTTAGACAATATACATTTAAATCTTTAATATACCTACTTTCTTTATGGCACCGCTTTTTCCTCAAATTTAAGAATCACTTGAGATGGCCTGGTAGTGGAATTTCGACCATAATTCATTAAGTTGACTGACTTGACTTGATTGTTTACCTTTATATCAATGACTACTATGACTTGAACTGTATAGAATATTCGTACCATGACAGGTCAACATATTATACTGGCCCTGTGCAGTTTTTCATAGCTTTCACATACATTTTTAATTTATAAGTAACACATAGTGATTTAAAAATGTTAACTTTCGCCGCTTCTTCTTCGTTTAAACTCTAAGTATTCCAACTAACACATTTCCTCGTGCGTGAAATTTGCTTTAAAAGGGGTACAGAGAATTCTCTTCACGTATTAATATATAGATGCTCACACTGTTCAGGTAGTGGGGCCTTTAAGAATATGCCTTATTGTAGGCTATATCCTGCATTACTGCGCGAAAATTACGTACACCAAGCGTTTTAACATCTAAGCTAGAAATTCCTAGGAAATATTTTCTTATTTGCCAACTTACCCTCTAGATACGTAGCTTATAATAGCTTTAAGTTAACGTGCATCATAACTTAGGTAGGCAGTATACCCTCATTGTTATAGTTTTGGGAAAAAGCTTTGAAATAACATGTTTAGGTTTTAAGCCGTTTTAATTCATTTTCTTTCAGCGAACGCTCATTTTATATGCCTTTATACAAAAAGACGGTTTTATATTTCACAATTGTTTATTTCATCAAAACTTTATACATGCAAAATTTTATAATATCAGCCTTAATGACCGTGGCTTTAACTCGGGTTCATCAGTAAATTTTCAAGTTTATATTTTCATATTCAAATTTTGTGTTAAAAATACGAATTTTCAGCTCCATCGACACGCACACAGACATGATACAAACAGTATATTATTCCTTTTTGTGCTCGAAAAATTCTTATGTTGGGGTGAAATTAAATCAACAGTCTAAATACAATATTTCATCCTCATTTATCAGAATGAAACTGTACTCTAAGTTTTGCAATTAATAATTGAAAAGTTGTCCGACCTTTTGAAATTCTGAAAGTCTAAAAACACCTAAAATCGGGTCAGATATCACGAAACTCAAACGAACCCCATAGAGACTTAGTCAAGCTAGATAAGTGTACTAGATATTCGTCTCAGACTCTGTACAAAGATACTAATTGTACAAGAGATAGTACTTGCCCAAATGCCTACTCCACGTCGGGACCTACTTATTCCACACCGTAAACTGCTCGCTAATTGTCAGAGGACAATGCGGGATTTAAATGGCGTTCTACAGTCCATATAGCAATGGATCTCTCTATGTGTATTTTATAATATTTTGTTATTAGGATAAGGCCAAAAGTTGCTTTTTTTTTTCCGTGTGATCTAGAAGTTCTTGGTTCGATACCCGAGTCGGGTAAATTAATGTGCTATTATTTTTGTATCAGCCTAAAATCGAGATATGACATTATTCATCACGACTCATCCTACACCCGTTAGAAATATAATACACTAGCTGTTTCCAGCGACTTCGTTTTGATGAAATCCACAGGAACTATACATTTTTCTGAGATAAAAAGTAACTTATGTGCTATACCAGATTATAATCTTTCTCTGTGCCAAATTTCATCTAGATATGTCCAGCCGTTTTTGCTTGAAAGAGTAACAAACATTCATCCATCCATCCATCTATCTACCCTTCCATCCTCACAAACTTTATAATGTGAATAAAATGTGTATAATAGTAACATTGAACGACGCTTGGAAGGGTTTATTTATGGCTTTTTCCAATTTATTATGGGTTCGATCCCACTTAAAATAGTTATATTCTGTAAACCATATATGAGTTACAGATATGCTTTTGTGTCCGTGTGTAGTACGAAAGGCCCCCGCAACACAGGACTATTATACAGTGCGGGAGTTCTTCTAAAAACCATAAAAATATATTATTCAATACTAACTAGTAAAAGATCCAGCTGGAACAAGTTACGGTAATAAAGATAATTATGCTGAAGCAAGTTTCTCTTCTAAACTTGAAAAAATCAAATGAAGTAGACAAAATGAAACACGTTGCTATATGCAATAAGTACCTTTCATTTAACGTGAAAAGAAACTACAAAACAATTTGAAACAAAATAAATATTAGACGAGTTAACAGAGCCGATGTCTCCGTTATGAACTAGCGGATCCCCCGGGCGCGTCTGAATAATTACCGAGTGAATTGTAAAACAGTCTGTACGAGACTCGAACTACGGAGTTCTGGTGTTTAATTATGCAGTAACCTGCTCTCTATGCACCTACAGAATCATGCGATGTGTTAACATGTTTCTGAAGATCCTTGTGACGTTAACTTGTGATGCTTATAACCTTGCCTCACGTTGTTAAGGTGTATACCTATTAATGTTCATACGTAATTAGATACTTTTAAGACACATATGAAACTCAAAGCTAATTAGCGTTCGTATTAAACTTATTAACGTAAGATATTTTGTGTGGTAATTTCTGCTAACAAAAAAATTTAGGTAGATCGAATATATATATTATTATGAAGAATGGAACCCTGTGTAAACACAAGACATTTTACGTGCAGACAGATTTTAAGTGCTCTCTTTAGAGTTAAAATAGAAAAAAAACACGAATGGTTTGGACCTTTTTAAATTAAAGGGGTTATTACTAAAACCTTAAACTTTCATATAAATTATTCTTCTTTTTTTGAATTTATTCAACTTTTAACTTCCAGTAGCTGGAGTAGTCCAACTTCTTATTGACTCGTATACCTCCACTAGTGGATAAATACCAACGAAAGAGAGAGGTTCAGCATTTATTTTATGGTATTTTGGTGTAATTTTTGCCATTTGCCAAGTAAAAATTAATAAGTGCGATTCTGATTCACACACCGAGGGTTCCGTAAGCAAACAAATAAATACTACGTCCCTATCGGGAATCAATTCTCAAAGATTTTTAACTGTGAGTAATGATTAATGATTGTTTGTAATAATACTAACTATAATATGGAGTGAAGTTAAATATATAATCTGATAGTCAACTTCTTGCGATTGAGTGGCAATATAATATCATTAAAAACAAACTACTATGTTTCCACTTCGGAACCCTCGAAGCTGAAGTTAACATTAATTTATTCATGTACTTTAAAATCATTCATTTTATTTATTCGATTCACTTGTTCGTTATCAATTTGGTCTGTGAATTGTCGAGCATTCTATTTATAAAATTGTTTTCAATAATATGAAACCCTTGAAATGGAATATCTTTAAACTTATTTACAAATTGTTTGGTAAAAAACAGTATACGTAATAACTACTTGATATTATTGAGATTAATATCTTGATTCTAGAAGTAAGAAAACATTTGATAACCACTTTCAAGTATATGTCTCAATTTGCAAAATAAAATACGTCTAATAATTATCTCTCTAGTGAACATATAAATGCCTCAGACAACCGCTGTTTTGCATGTCTTGAGGCAAATAAACGAGTACTTATTGCAATAATTATGTTACACATGAATGGTTATAGAACAGATGTCCCGATTTCCACTGAAGAGTTTCAAGCATATTATGTTAACTTATTTATAGCTTAGCATTTCTCAAGCAAGTTCATTAAGTTAGCATTTTAAATTAAAACTACAGCCATAATTAATGTGAATTTTGTTACAGACTTCATGAATAATATTATGAATTACCATTTAACAAGACAAATATATTACTACTGCTTTTTACATAAAATAAGGAATAGTTAAACAATTTCGATTTATGAACAAAATCCGTACACACAACAGAACATTTGATAAGCGACATGTTATAGAAAACTTTGGTTTTATTGTAAAGTGTTTTATTGTGTAGTGCTTCGTGGGGGAGTCTTCGCCGAGTGAATGAGGACACTGGAGACCTTAACCCTTTCCTCTCCCCGTCTCCCCTACTCCTACCTTAAAGGGCGACAATGCACTTGTGACTCTTAAGTTTCAGGTGCCCATAGGCGGCGGTAGTCACTTACCATCAAGTGACTCGTCTGCTGGTTTGCCCCCTATACCATAAAAAAGTAAATTCAACTGTTAGAGGGCTCGGCCTTTGCTTCAACACCCAGTTCGAGTTACAGGTATGCAACCCTGACCTGCTCCTCCTTCACTCCCCCATGAATATATAGGCAATATCCTTCTCTTTCTATTGCCTGTCCTTCATACCTACCTTTCCCTTTAAATATACTCCAAATTTTTCCCTCTGCAATTCCCAAAGTGCCGGGTTGGCGGCGAAGTGCTTGCCCCCTATCCCCCAGTACCTTAAAACAATAGCATTTGCGTTGAAGAGAACGTGCTTGTCATAGAATTAAATACCCTCTCTATTATTAGGAGCGTTTTACCCAGTTAATTACTTTAATAAAAAGATTTTAGGCAAGACTCACTTCGGGCTTTAGATTACCAAAAATATACCTGAACAATAGACAAGCACCCTTAACGTTATTATTGGAGGGAGACGTTATATAACATTCAGAGCGCTCCGTAACCCTGACTGTGTAAAACTGAACAAAAGAAAACAAATAATAACAACACAGCGATACAAGTTTCGTCTGTATTCAAAGGTAAAGGCCTCGCTTTGTAAGATTGTATAACTTATAATAAGGCTGTTGCTAAGCGACTTTGTCAGGAGATCTTTGAATTGAGTCAACTTATTTGCAAATTGCTTGTGTGTGTGCCTACTGTATGTGAAGTACCTAAGAGCTTTGAGACGGTGAATCGACACTGGTTATCGAAGACTTAGATATGTATAACAAAAAGCGTTATTTTAGGCGAGAAAAGCTTTGATTGAGGTAAGGAAAAGCAAATTACTGCTCTACAGTTACTCAAAATGGGTAAAATCTTCACTGTACCGAATACCGAAGTTAACCCAGCATTTCTAAAGGTACGGGTGTTGTGTCCCTCCAACACAAAGGGAGGGACCAGGCCAGGTGATCATGCCTTGCAGACCGCTGGGATTGATGTTAGGAAGTTGTATATAAATATACTAATCGGCGCGAGAACTATGATTGCGCGATGTAGAATCAGTAGTTACTTCGTAGTTCAGCTTGTCTTCACAAGATGTTGTTAAAGTATGTTTTGCTGTTTTTTGGTGAGTAAGGTGGTGTGTGGGTGGTGTTTTTGGTGGTTAAAGCTGAGCTGATACGATTCACTAAGCATGAGTGTGACTGCTGGTTTTGTTACCATTAACTATCAGGCAACCGGTTTGTTTACATTTAATTTTCTCAAAACAAACTAAAAGGCTGAAGGTTACTATAGTAATGACAGTAATAACTCGACACATCTCACACACGGCCGTCTGATTCCAAACTAGGCAGAGCCTGTATTATGGTAACCAGACTGCTGATAAACATACTTATAAATACATACATATTATAGATATATTACACCCAGACACAGAACAAATTATCATATGCTCATCACACAATTATTTGTCCTGGGTGAGAATCGAACCCACGACCTCTGGCTCAGCAGTCAGGGTCACTAACCGCTAGACCAACAAGCCCGTCAAACTATACGATATTTGTACCAATCGATACAACCTTGGTTATTTCTTTTCAGCTGATAGTTATCTTAAGTACATATTATAATTATATCCTTAGCTAAGACGTATTAAGATTTAAGTTGTCTCAAAACAGATAAAGGTTATTGTTTTGTGTATGAGCATCAGTTACTCGAAATATCCGCACCAATTTGAGCGTTCCAATTACTTATTTATTTATTTGTCTGTGCCGGTCTCTTTTTATTGTCTCTGTGGCGTACACTCTCTTCTCAGGGTGAGGCTTGATCACTTTGTTACCACGAATTACATTCTCTAAGATAAAACTAGTATAGTCAAGTCTTAATCCTCCCTTAATCCTCTAATCTGCTTTTAGTACTTGAGTAATCATTAACATAATATTCTCGCTATTTTCTTTTCCCTAATCCTAAATAAAAATCTTCAATATCTAAAAAGTCCAGAGAGGATCCTTGAATCTGTTAAAACGTGAAAGTGTGCCGCGACTTATGAGAGTTATCTGCCGTAAATACCTCATGACCCACTTTTTGGATAATAGAATCGCTGCGAGCCATTCCAAGATTATCACTTTTTATTTACTTCAATAGGTTTATCTTTAATGGTATGATTTATCAATAAGGAGTTCATATTTTTTAGTGCTTCAGCAAATACATACCGCAGACTATGCACTTGTTTGTATTAAAATGTTGTAAAACTTAATTATGCTTGTATTCAATGTGAAAAAGTATACTATATAATCATACTAATAAATTTATCCAAGTTAACTTGAAACGGTTGTCCTCATAATTTACTTCCTTTACATAAATATTATCTATTAAATAACGCAACATCTGTAACCATCAACTATAAGCCCCTAAAACAATAACTTACAAACATCATAGGAACTGTTTTCCTGCAGAAAATCATTTTTTCATAACACGAAAAGAAACAGCCATGTCTCTACGATAGCATCTGTATGTAATAATTTCTTTCGGACCCCTTGGCTCCTTTCAGGAATATATAATCTTCCTGCAGTGAACAAAATATAACACTAACATTACTTAGGTGCAAATAATTTTAAAACAGATACTGTACCTGACATTGGAAGTACTGTTCAGAAAATTTTCAACCACAACCCATTCAGAAACCGATTTACATATTTGACAATAAGATAGTTACATCGATAGGTCATCAAACTGCAGATCTATTTAAAAAATAAACCTGAACAAATCCAACATTTTAACAAAACAATTAATTTCCAAGGTGCTCCACTTACGATGACGGTGATATTGTTAATATACTTTAGTGTAATGCTTGTCAAGGACTCGAAAGATGCTTCAAATGATTTCTATGATTTGTAAAAGGCTTTTAGTTGCATTGATCATGCAATTATACATTAACGATATACCTAAAAAAACATATTGACTCAGTTTGCACCTTTCTAAACGATAGAATATAGAAATTCAATCAGATATAGAAACAGTCATGTCTTTTGTAATCCCTATAGTTGTCTTCTCCTAATGAATCCAGAGCTTCTATAGAACAGCACAAAAGAAGCGTCTTAGTTAGTTACTCCATCGAAATTTACGAGTGTACAAGGTTTCCGATGTAACAACGTGAGTGCATCCATAATTTTGATTAAATAATGGAGTATACCGTAGACTAAGTCGGGTGGTAGTTCTATAGTCCTATTGCCAGTAAAAAATATTTCCATGATTAAAACGGACCCATTAAAAAATTGAGTTATCAAGTGCTTTACACAAATCTGATATCAGCGTCATAATATTATTATGAGACATAAATAAATTCTACGAGGTTTTAGCGTGCGTAGGTCCATTTTTTACGCATTTTTATTAAAGGAAACATTTAGTAGTTATATATAATAATATAAATATCTTTTAGTACTTCAGATAATTCTCGATCTACGAGTATTTTAGTGGCACTGAAATAAATACTTCAGTAACTCACGGTGTGAGGCTAGCCAGAAACATGGATATCAATCAGAAACATTCAAAATATGTTACATAGAATAAAAAAATAATAATAATCCAAATCCATTTCCACTATAATACCATGAAAAGAATCATGTCTGGATGATACAGGACCCCACGTCAGCAACAAGATGAAATTAATATAATCCCTTTTCTTATAAAAGGCAATCTACAAAATTATGCCTGTAACCCCAACGGACAAAAATAGGCTTTATATGGAAGGTCAAAGAGATGAATGCGGCTGCTTCAGGGGTTGAAAAGGCAGTGTTGTAAGAGGGAATAAATCTCAGAATAATTTGAATAACAAAAGTATAGGGAATGCTCTTTGATTCTTGGCTGTGTAGTGATGTTAACCATTTCGCGCCATTGTTCGACGGTGGCTAAAGAAAGTTTTTATGTAATAAAAAGTTTTGATTTGACGCCATTCTTGTCGAGTTCCTCTCGAGATGTGGGTGAAATTATGGCCTTAGTTGTGGCAGTTTGTTTCAAGGCGATATTTCAATGATAAGAGCTTTTTATTATTCAGAATTCATTTTAAGATTTCACTGAATCCTTTTTAGTAGATTCTTTAAACGTATAATAGTACTAGCCAACATGAGGAGAAATAAAAAAAATGAAATTAAATTAAACTTGGTTCCTATTTTGTATTTATTTTACCTATACTTTATTATATGACGTTGCCCTAGAGTGCAACGTAAAACAAACCTAAACAATATAAAAAAAGAGCTGTATTCGCATCAATTTCTCCATATCATAATTTTTTTCCCTCGGATTTTCCAAATTCTTTTACTGTATTACTGTTAACTTGAACAATTCCACACTTTATTTTTCTTTTGGATGTTTTGTAGTACTTATAATAATTTCGTCGCTTCGCCACATGATGCAGGAGCCCCGATGAATCCGAAGCTGGTCGGTCATCCATGAAATACATACTTGAGTAAACCGTATATCTTGCATAAACCAAGAACATTCATTGAACCTCTGTCTCACCTCTGTCTAAACTCTAAAGACCTTTGTGAAGAATGTGCTGAAAGTGAAAATACAGTAAAAGATCACCTTACTTTTAAAATAGAACAATACTCATTGAACACGATGTTTTTTTTACAGAAAATACTTAAACAGCAAGACTTATTCGTTGAAGCACTTCGTCTACATTGACATAGGTTCCCAATATGTGTACCGCAGACAGACGGAGGTCCAATAACACGAGTACAGGTCACTCCGGACCCTCGTCAGAGTTCTAACATTGACAACTTGATTGCCCGTGTGAAGGATCAAAGTGCTTTGTACACTATTCTTGTTGAGATTTACAAGAATATTGCGAATGAATCTGTGATGGAGTGTTGATGTTGCAGTTTGATGAGCTGGCTAAAAATTAACTTGGAATATATCACTCTATATCTATCACTTGTGAATCGTGATGAAGAAAAAGATAATGTAATAGACGGCCTCACAGAAAACCGGCAGTAAAACAATGCATGCATTGCTTTTCGCCGCGTAAGTGAGGTTACCGGAGGTCTTAACCCTTCCCTCTCCCCTATTCCCGTTCTTCCCCTCTCCCTCTCTCCTCCCCTCTAATCCCTTTCTCCCTTCTTCCCGCTCTTTTACCCTCTCCCCCTCTTCCCCTACTCCCACCTTAAAGGGCGGCAACGCACTTGTGACTCTTGAGTTACAGGTGCCCATGGGCGGCAGTAGTCATTTACCATCAGGTGACCCGTGTGCTCGTTTGCCTATGGCAAAAAAAAAAAAAAAAAAAAAAATTGATCACTTATAGGCATGTAGGATATTTAACAGCGTTTATTAACAATCTATTAGAATTTATTTAATAACAGATAGCTATCTATACAAATAAATAAAATTGGAGTGTCTGTTTCTAATATCATAATAACAACTTTTTACTTGCATCTGAATGTTTCAAAATTTTTGTGTCTGTCTATCTGGTAATCTTTGGAACGACTGAACCGGGTAATCTCCGGAAAACGTGGATCGATTTCCACGAAACTTTTATTGGCAGATAGCTGATGTTATAAAGACTAAGGCTATTATTACACCTATTATTAAATAAGAAAAAGAAAGGTCATTGCTAACTACCAAAAACTAGTCATAATAATGTCTATTAACTTATTTTTATTAAAATAATAAACTGTTTTATCATCTATTATAGTTTTTTAATAAAATAATACGAGTTTTTGATGTGGTGACAACATTTATTCCTTAATAGCTAATCAAGATGATGGGAAATACAGAATTAAGAGATGGCTGGTTATTTCGGGTTCCATGTTTGACTTTACTTACAGTTACAGCCACCTGTGATTAGTTGTAACATGGCCAACGTAATAGGATCCCACTGGACTATGAACTGAATTTTAAATTTATAGATGTCAAGAAATCCTAAATAATAATAATATAAATGCGAATGTGAAAACGACATTGTTTGTTTATTAAGCTTTCTCGCCTTAACTATTTAATATTCATCTGTAAAATGTATGCAGGGGTGCAGAATATAACATATATTTTTCATACAGATCTGAAGGCTAAGAAAAATAATAATAACATCTTGACACATCTAACACACAGCTGTCTGATCCCAAACTAGACAGAGCCTGTACTATGGTAATCAGTCTGCTGATAAACATACTTATATATTTCTAAATACATACATATTATAGATAAATTACGCCCAGACACAGTACAAATGATCAAGCTCATCAAACAATTAACAATAGCCGCGCGCAACAACTAGTCATTCAATAAAATCACTTTTCAATACGATTATAATTAATTTATTCGATTTTAATATGATTAATTGTGTGATAGGGCCGCATATTTAACGAATTTCTCAATTGTAATTTTTTTTTGTTGTACGTATTTTGCCTTTTATTATATTAATACGTGAAAAGAATTAATTGTACGCATTTTTAAGAAAAGTTCGAGGACAAGGAGACTGGAATTTTGAATAAGTATTGTGTTACAAATTTAAAAACTACGTGATAATAGCTACATCAAGCTACACGTATCCAGTATATATGTTAATCTGTCTTGTTACGGGAAGTTATACAATGCCAGTTCAAGATATACTGGCTTGTCAATAAATATATTACTATCTGTAAGCTGCTTTAAGTTTTGCTTCCCGTAACCTGTACTTTAATTTTTTTTATATTATAGGGGGCAAATGAGCAGATGGGTCACCTGAAGGTAAGTACTACGTCACCCATGGAGTCACAAGTGCGTTGCCGGCCTTTTAGATGGGAGTACGCTCTTTTCTTGAAGGTTTGAAGGGCGTATCGGTCCGGAAATACCGCAGGCGACAATCTGCTTCAGAGCTAGGTTCAATTACGGTTTCGGGCTATTTGTGATCAGTGAGTGGAAGGATTCTAGGAGCTAGAGCAAAGCAGATATATGCTGCCCAAATTTCGTATTGCTGTGTTTATTTGATAAGACCACAGATTGACGAGAACTCAATGAAAATGAAAAATAATGAATCCAATCGTGTCTCCCTGAGGCAGTTTGCAACGCGCAACTGATACTACTCATGTTGCCAATACTTAGGCAATAAGCACCAGTAATCTCAGGTTGTATGTTTGTTTGTAACGTTATAAAAAAGACCACATCGAACCAATTTTTTTACTATATTATTGTTTACTATAGACAATTTTTTTTTCTATTTACCAAGTATCACAATCAAATTTCTTTTGTTTATTTACTAGATGATAATAAAAATAAACATGCAAATTATGTCGATAGGAAAACACAATCACTGGAATAAATAATGCGTAAACCCCTATGACAAAAGCTCATATCCCATAAAATATTGTATTTTATGTAATACTATTTACTTAAACTTATTACCAGTAATAACTCTTAATATACACTGACATATCGGCTTACGTCCCATGTATTGGGACTTATATTAGTATATAAAATACATAAAAATTACGTAATATTCGGATCTTTAGGATTTCGCGTAAGTCGGGACTCGACTTGGAAAAAAAAAACTGAAGAGTTTGGGATATTGTGAAATATTTTATGTTTTGGCTATGTCTGTCCGTTTTTTACTGATTCTGCTTTAGAGAGCATGTAACGATGTCAATATTAAACATATTGACATAATTCGGAACCCTCACAATACTGTATTCCATTCCAGCATAGCTTCATATCTATCATAGGTATATCATTTCCTCGCATGAGTCTTGAACATAAATAAGAAAGAAATATTCCATTATAGTAAGTTCGGTTACGTAACTCGAGGTAAAGTACCGTGTAAGTCGAGATGAGAGTGTACAGAAAAACAGTCGATTTGTCCGCGAGGGGAACACAAAGAAATAGTTCCTACTTTCCGACCAATTTACGTAATGCTATATGGACAGAACTTACTATTCACGCTGGTTGTGATAAGAAAATACAGAAGTACAACTTTCTATTTATAAAGTGGGCACTATTTCTTTAAGTAATAAAGTAAGTAAGCTAATTAGCATTAAGAATGATGTGCGTTTATCATAGCTTATGAATATTTGCATCACAAAAGCATTGGTCATTCCCATCTAGACACTACTCTAATTAGTTATGAGTAATAAAATTGATGAACGCCAGAGTAGATTTCTGCTTGAATTGAAAACTGCCTGACTGGCAGTCACAGCTCCATGGGAAGAATGCAAAGGATTGACAATACGAATGACACCTTCGGGCTTGCTGTAGCGGTAACTTTTTAATGGCATACCAGCATAATGGTCCATTTGCTTTTTCGTTTTGTGCTTCGTGTTGACGTTTCTTTTCAAATTGAAGACCGTGTCTTTGAGCTACTACAAATACTTATACGAGTGACTGCGAACTTATTAAAGTACCATGAACGCCTAGATATCGCCTTCTGTTCTGCCATCAGAGGTAGGTGGTGTTTCATTGTCCTGCAAAATATTGCAGAGACGAGTGTTTTCCACCCACGAACACTTCAGAATTATTCAGGTTCACAAATCTATACTCAATACTCTGTTGCGCGGTGTTGTTTACACTCCTTAATATGTTTTTTTTTTCCTTTCTTCTGCTACCGTTACGCTTTGGTTTGGGGAAAAATATAAAATCAAAATCATTTATTTCAACTAAACCATTATGGGTATTTTTGAATTGTCAGGAGTAGTAGTCAGTCAGACTAAGTCAGTCGCGCAGCTAGTTGCCTGTTCCAATTCGTAGATCCAGTGGAGAAGAACAGGCAAGAAACTCCAAGGACACTCTTTTTCAACATGTTTTTTACATATCACTGGTTACATTGCTTACATGCGCAAGTTAAATGTGAGGAAAATGTAACGTATTGTTCTAAACTATAAACAGTCGCGCAAACTACTACGATATGTAAGTAATAGCAGTTCAGAAATGACCAGTCCAAACCAACGGCACACGTTCACGAGCATGACGCACGCGCCAGCCATCGTCTACTTCAACCATATGATATCAATTGATATTAAATTATACTTGGCATTATGGTCGTGAAGAACTAATGCTGCCTGCAACCATCTAAAGATAAAGATAAAATTATTTCTTACCTAAATTACTGCAATGTATCTTTTATACGTTCAACCCCCTATTTGCCACCCCTCGCTATCCTCTAACAGTTATTACCATAAAGACTGATAAATATCCACATACATTCTAAGATCTGTCGATATTCCAGACACTAACGCTATCCATTGACGCTTGCAGACTATGCAATAAATCAAACTGTTTGTTACAATCCTCGTTGGATGTCAAAATTTATTGTTGAGTATAATGTCATCAAAATACTTCAATGTATGATGTATGTTTGTTCAATATTAATATTTCGTTTTGATGTGTTTTGGCAGTACGGTAGGTAAGTTTTTCCGGGATTTTGAGTTATTTACACGCGCGGAAATAAAATGATAGGTATATCGATTCATTGTCGATCTCTCGAAGTTTATGGGTGTATCACGAATATATTATCAATTAGAAGCTTTTACCCGCGACTTCGCTCAAAATGTAGATTCTGATAGTAAATTCACGTATCAATCAATGAAATAGCCTATCAATACTCAATACTTTATTGCGTTTCACAATGTGTACTTAGGTGGTAGTGCTTAGATTAAACGAGTCATTGCGAACCCTGTCGGGCACAGCCAAGTAGGAGAGAGGATGATACCTATTATATTTTTATATTATATTATAAGAATGTTTATTTTTATAGGACTTGACTTTACTGTAATTTTATGAATATATGTATATCTGTGCAGTTAAGTTTAATTATTTTGTTTGTCATTCAGGTATTCGTTGATAGTGTAGTAACACTTTTCTATTAAGAAACTTTTTAATTTATTTATAAAAGCCGAAGTAGTTTCTAGTTTTTTTATTGTATCTGGAAGCTTATTGTATATTTTAGCTGACATTACGAAAGGACTGTTCGAATGCATATGCAGGTTTGATACAGGGAGGTTAAGTAAGTCTCGGGGGCGTATGCTTCCAATATGTATATACAAGGAAGAGTCAACAGTTTATGTTCTTTAAAGTGGGGTTTGCAGCTATCCCTTATTTCAATATTAGTTATGATCCGTACAAGTTTCTTTTGCTATATAAATAATGTGGGCGCAACAGTGCTAAATACCCACGCATAATAGGTCACGAGGGCGGTTTCAACGTTGGTGTATTTTTTTTACTTTTCGAAGAGCGTAGGAGAATTTCGAAAGTTTCGATTTAATTTTTCTACGTAGGTTTTCCAGTTTATATTAGTATCTATGTTTAGTCCTAGCAAAGTAAAATTATTTACTGTTTCAGTTATTTTGGTTTTATATTCGAGTTTTATTTTAAGCGGTTGTTTTTGGTGTGGATGAAATGTCATTATTTTAGTCTTTAATTAATTATATTGTAGCCCACTGCTGAAATCTATCAACTGTGGTGGCGAATTGAGACTTAACTCCTCTCATAAATAAGAGAGGTTTATATCTGAAGGTTACCACACGAAGGAAAGATTAAAGTCCACCATTACAGATACGGACGTTACTATAAGGATGGTCCTTAGTTTGGTGGCCTCGACATATCTTTTCACGCTCCGCTTAAAGGACCCCGGGTGAACACGTGTGCTGGTTATGATTTCCAAATTTTAATGGTGCGGCAATAAAAGAAGTTACTGAACATTTTGGTCCTTGTTGGTATTATTTGTATTGTATGGGGTGATACCTCAGCCCACCACGTGTTGTTCTTGATAGGAAAGGAGAGGGCCAATACCGAAATGTTTATGCAGAAACGTGATATTTTAAAAGACAGCACTTGATAAATGAGTGCTGTTGATAAAATATAGTTTTGCATTAATACCAATTCCAATAATTGATATCAGTCAGGTTTTAAAATGAAATTAAATGTAATAATTGAAATATAGAATGGTACTATCTAGAAACGTGGCAGCGTGTCAAGCCAAGTTCAAGAAAAAGGAATTGGCGACGTAGTAGCTGTGTGTTATATTACACGAACCATTTCGAGCCACTTTTGACGCCTTAATAACTGAAATTCTATTGAATACAAACACAAATGAAATTTGATTTATTTATTCAAACCGCTAAGGTTAAGTAGAACCCCTATAAAGCTCAAACGGTCAAAACCTAACCAACTTCCAGATGATCTAGAAAGTTGGTATTTGGCGTCCAGCTAGGTCATTACCTACACACCGTTGTGTGTATACAAACGAAAAAAAAAACAGAAAACAGTGAATTTTTTAAATTTGAAATGTTTTCCAAGCAATCGATTTTTATTGACAACTAGCGCCTTTTAAAATTATAATAGCAGTATTTTGTTGGGCCAGGCACTCCACTAGGGTATGTAGTGCAGTATCCTCGGGACAGCCCCTGCAGTAATGGCACGCAGACAATGGCTCCTGGCCTATGCGACACAGGGACTTCCCGAAGCATCAAGCAGCCTGTGGCAAGTGGCCTGCCCTGACCTTGCACCCTTAAAGTTTAATCAAAAAACATTATCCTATGCTCAACTACAAATGGCATGCTGAAAAGAGAGTATCAAACCCACAAACGTTTTATTTACTTATACGTAGATAACACTATTTTTATATTATTAAAACTATTTCATTGATATGGAGATTGAAAAAAGCTTGGATAAAAAGTAGACTACTCGAAGTACGTATCTATGCAGACAAAGTCACGGCCACCAGCAAGTCATCTGTATATGAATAGGTAAAGAGAATTCTTTGTTCCCCTTTTAAGCAAACTTTGCACACAGAGAAATGTGAAACTTACATACTTAAAATTTATACATAGAAGACGTGCAGAAAGCTAACATTTTTTATTGAAATGTAAGAAATTTAAAAACTATGCGAAAACAGATACAAAAAGCTACAGGCGTCCAGTATATGTGTCTATGGAAAGTGTATACAATAACAGTTCATGATAATCTGGTGTATATAATATAAAACATTTGAAGTTAATGAATTATGATCGTAGTTTGACCACTAGGCGATCTCTAATAATAATTAGTATTATTATAAGGATTGCTGACTGTACAGTATAAACAGATATAAGACAAAAATAATAACTATATTTCCTTTACTACACAACAAGCCAAACCACGTTAAACTTTCTTCGTGTTAGTGCTAAAGCTTTGTAAGAATAAAATCGAAGTATTTTCCGTACAAGTTATCGTACAACGACGCCTTTTGAACTTACCCAAGCTACGATTAAAACAATATGTATAATGCATTGCTTTACCATTGGGTGTTCGCAGAAACCGCCATGTAGTTCAATCGAATTCTTTAGAGCTTGTTGTTAGACTTAACTAATACTTCAGGTTCTACATATATGCTAAACAAGAAAAAGCTGTATTTTGTCGTTTATTTTTTTAAAGTTTTTCAAATATTTTGTCTCCTCTGGTCTCATAAAAACCAGTACCTCAATATAATACTCATAAAATAAATAAATTTGTAATAAAACAGAAGTTAGGTGTTTTCTTTTATATAATTATAGCTGTTCCACGTATATGTGCAACAAAAATAACGAAATTTTTTATTGATACGTGAATATAAAACACCCTTAAAACTGTTCGTCGAATCGACGAACGGTTAGGTGATTTTGTTATCACCATCCAAATTCACACAGGCTATTCATTCTATTCAGAATCTTTGATCAAAGTTATGAGAAACCTGTGTTTTGTTTTACTATCACTTAGTACAAAAATATTGTGACCGTGTGTGCTAAGTGTATGGACACTTACTCGTAAAAAAAAAAAAACCTAGTAACCTACATAGCGAGTCCTCTAGAATTGCAAGCGTCCATAGGCTACGGTAACCGCTTACCATTAGGCGGGCCATATGCTTGTTTGCCACTGACGTAGTATAAAAAAAAACAATATCTCTTATAAAATTATCCTTCGGGTTCAATTTAATCAAATTTCTCTAGATATTTAGATTTTTTTATGATGATTTTTTTAGGGACGAGCTTAGATTATATACAATTTTGCCACGTCTATGTTTTTACGTATTCTAGAATTGCTTTTAGGCACCCGCCTTAACATAATGAGCGTAATTAACAAAATACCCTTATGTGGTCTTACTTGTAAAAGTCCTAACGCTTGCTGTCATCAAGCATTACATATTGATTACTTAAACGGGAATTTGCTGTCACTTCAAATGAGTTTTACTTTATTAAGCGTCGTGTGTACAAGCTTCCAGAACATAACATCTCTTGACGTCATATTTCGTTATAGTAAATGATTTAATTTTCTTTTTGGTTTAACGGTTAAAAAGTAACGTGAAATTAAAAAAACCGGCCAAGTGCGAGTCGGACTCGCGCACCGAGGGTTCCGTAACATATTTTTATTATATGATGTAACTAAAAAATTGTGGCTTTCGCAATTTTTCCTTTATCTGTGCTTCATAAAGTAAATCTCAAGATTCTGAGTTCACGGAAAGTACCCTGTAGGTTTTGATTCCCTTGCGAGTGTCGAAAATATGCGGAAATTTGTGGCATAAACGGCTGTATCTTTTGATTGCGTTGGCTTAGAAGTTTGATTTTTTCACAGCTCTAAGGGACAGTAGACTTGAGTATTTGATATAAATTTCAGCTTGATACCTCCACGCGTTCCTAAGAAAAAGGGTCTTGACAGACAGACAGACCTTCGGACGGACGGACAACAAAGTGATCCTATAAGGGTTCCGTTTTTTCCTTTCGAGGTACGGAACCCTAAAAAAAAAAATCTAAATAAAATGAAAACTGTTAAATAATTTAGTTTAATCATAGCTAATGCTTACACTTCCAATCCATTGTCTTCCCTTCCTACTTACCTTTCTATTCAAATAACTCCCAATTTTCCCATATTTTATTTCCCAAACTTCCCGGTTGACGGCAATAGGTTTGCCTCCTATTACGTAAGTGGAACCTACTTATGGTTGGAAAAATGTGGGTGTTTAATATACTTCTGCCTACCTCTTCGGAGATATAGGTGTGAGTGTAAGTATATATATATATATATGTATAACAAGAGGGGCTCGTGGCTAAGTGGTAACCGAGTAGCATATTACAAAGTTAAGTAATCCTAGCCAGGTTAGTCTAGGATGGGTGACCTTTCTTAACACATTGAGACCCCTCCGTACGTCGGAGAGCACGTTAAACCGTCGGTCCCGGTTGCCATACAAACATCTGTGGCGTTCGTTACAGGTAGGTGGAGCCCTAAAAAGTCCGACAAACTGGTCGAACTACAGGACTTCGATATCACCTAGTACTCGGGTTGTTGAGGTCTGATGGCAGTCGCTTCACGTAAACCATCAAAGTTCGGCCGTATCGCAGTTAGACTAAAAGCCGACCCCAACTTAGTTAGAAAAAGGCGCGGAGGATGACAGGCAACTATCCTATTTCAGAAAAGAAACTTACTACCCAAACCACAACTCTACTCTGTGTACGCAAATACCTCCCTAGTTAGCACATTTATATTTCTGTTATTTACTTTCTATAAGAGAATTGTTAAATCCACAAATACCTATGAATTTTTAAAAGATTGTCAAAACAGTTTAAAAAATATGAGAAAAGTCAGTGTTTGAAACTAGCATGCCATAAACAGCGACATGTTATAAATTCGTATCGCAAATGGAACCCAGTTTTGACACATTTTATGGTTTTATGGCGGCATTGAATGCTGATGTGTGGCATCGGTATGGTTTATGTGACATTCTCAGGAAATAAAACACAACTGTAGTATACAATGTACAGACTTAATCACAAATGTCGTCACGCTTTTCATTATTTTTCTTGTTTACTGTAGGAGAACAACAATTTAGTCGTATCGCCATGAATAGGTCGTAAGAAATCATTTGTAATCTACTGATATGATATGACTGAGTGATAACGTTTTTATTATTGTCCTCTATCTAATGACCAGAGTTTTAAATAAATGAGGCATCGTTTGAAGCACGACTCCTTGACTGGATTTAGATTGTGTAAACTCCTATAAAATGTATTTTTAATATTTTTTTATTAACATTAAACCTGTCTTTCCAAAGGTTGTCTAGAAATTAAAATTGTTTTTTGGGATAATGTCGCTAATTGAGCATTTGAGGCGCGACGAAGGGTCTGAGGAGACAACAATTTAAACTAATTCTTGAAGTTTACGTCATACTGTTTCAAATGGCATGCCAAAGCTAAACTATGGCAACCAGCATGCATGCGCTGTCAAAAAACCATGACAGCTGGCGCGCAACTGACGGCGACTGCTCCTGGCAGCACCGGTCACGTGTCTCCCGTCGATTATTTGAATAATATTTATGTTTCTTTCTTCTTTTGCAAGCGCAGCAACAATAACTGTGTCCCAGTCCCCATCCGTAATCAACGTCTGTTCTGGTTGAAATGTCGATCAAAATTAGCTCACTCGAGAGTCACAAGGAGGCTCTCAGCGTCGCTGACAGTCACTCAGAATCTCGTGCTCTGTGCCCAGAACCGCGCTTTGCCAGGTTTGCGATGGTCCTTATGTGCAAAATATCTGTTTCTGTGTGTTTTTTTTTCGTGATGCAAGAGTTTTTATTTACTTACTTACTTTGGTCAGTGGTATCCTACTAATATTATAAACGTGAAAGTTTGTGAGGATGTATGGATGTATGGATGTGTGGATGTATGGATGTTTGTTACTCTTTCACGCCAAAACTATTGAACCGATTGCGATGAAACTTGGTATGTAGATAGCTGGAAACCTGGATTAACATATAGGCTACTTTTTATCCCGATATTCCCACGGGATCGGGATTTACGCGGGTAAAACCGCGGGGCGTTGCTAGTATTTAAATACACATACAAAATATAAAAAATATATATCAATAAGTAGATAATAAATCCTTAATTCGAGACAAGATTTGAATTTAACTCTATATCCAGTTAGCATTTATACAATCGTGTTTGAATGGTAATGAGCTTCATATACACAGCCACAGGCAGACAGATGTGTCACTCGTGTGAAATGTAAATCACGTCAGTCAATAACCGACGACAGAGCTCCATGGCTTTTGATGTCTGTTGTGGCTTTGTTGATGTTGTTTGGGAGTTGTTGGGTTAACGAAAATGTGTTGTTATATTATAATGTAATGAATGAAGCCGACCCCAACTTAGTTGGGAAAAGGTGCGGAGGATGATGATATTATAATGTAAAGTATAACCTGCGAATTCTCGACATATCGACTACATATCGACAGGAGTGATAACACGACCTCACAGAAAACCGGCAGTGAAGCAATGATTTCATTAACCTAACCTAACCCTTCCCTCTTTCCTATTCCCTTATATTCTTATATTATTATATTCCCTTTAACTCTCTCCGTTGCCGCCCTGTAAGGTGGGGGGGAGAGAGTTAAAGGGAATATAATAATATAAGAACCTTAACCGATGGACACGTCATTAATTAAAACCCATCCAGCTGTTTTAATGTTAAAAGAAATTCAAATGACATGGTAAGAAAATTGTGGAAAAACATAATCCCTCGACCAAACAATTGTTAAAAAAAATTGTTTTACCTATTAACTGTCATTTGGTTTAACCACAGATAATATAATACTATACTAGTTTAACGTGAACTGCGCAAATTAAACAAGATTAGTTTTGCGTTTTCGTTACTAACCAAAGTTGTTAAAACTAACTACAAAGCAGAAAACGTAATTGCTGTAAGTAGCTAAAATGGCGTAAGTAGGTTGAAAACACCATTCGATTCAGAAACAAATACTGCATCGAATGGTCTGGGTCTCATATCGCTACGATAAGAAAAAAATTACTTACGTCGTTACAATTTTGAATAAAACCTATATCCGTTTTGATGTAAGTACGCAAAAATCTTGTCTTTTTTATCTTTTTACAATTACAGCAATTAAAATTTGCTTTTTTTAATTTACTTTTACTTACGCCATTCTTGTGGTCTTTTAAGCCTTTTTACTCTTTCTTCTTTTTTAATATATTCATAAAACAATTTATCAGTACAAATTAGCATCTCAAACAAGCATAAGTCATTTTAATGAGCTTTGAATGTAGCCAAAATCTAACTTACAGCGAGTTGAATACCATTAAATCAGTTATGAATGGTTTCGCCGTACAAATCTAGTCACTACTTACGACAATCTTGCTTTCCGAATATAAAAAACGAATTGCTGTAAGTATCAAATAACCAGTTTATAATAACATTAGACATTATTTGATAACTTTAAGGCTAATATCACAATATAACTATGTACAAAAAATCAAATTCCTGCGATTTATAGTTCAAAAGTTATGATTTCTTTTTCAATTTTTAAAAAGTTTTTCGGCTTTGTTGAGTTTAGTTTGACTTTTGCTACTTACAGCAAATTGTATTTTATCCATTTTACTCCAATTCATATTAAAAGCTGACACAATAACCAAAAAACAAGTATCAACCAAGAACATGTGAGTTAACAAAAATGACCCCATTTCTGTGCATCACACGTTGCTCCACAAGTATTTGTACTTGCAGTCTTCTAGAAATGTGTCGCCAGGGTCTAGAAGCTATTTGCTCACTGGGTCACTTCCCCTACCCCGCTCTACCCCGGTACTTCACCCCCTTACACACCCGTCCTGTTAGTGGTACGACGACGCTTGAATCAGAATTCCTTTTGCCTCCTATTGAGTACATTTCCATTGCAAGAAAAGTTCAGTATCTGGTTTTTAATTATAAAATGGTGTCTCCGAGATCACATTATCATAATTGTATGTTTCTCATTTACCATATTAAGGATCTATTTAATAAGAATCGTCAAATATATATTTTTTCTTATAAAATATGCAGTTTTCATTATTTGCGGAGCTCACCCATGTTGTATGGTGTATCTCCCGTTTTTTCATTGCTTGTTTAGAATAATAGTCATTTATTTATTGCATTCCATAATGCGACAATATGTGAAAAAATATAGAATCATTGTGGACCCGAGCGAAGAGGAAGAGTTTACACTTACACAAACATGCACGCACGTCCGCACACACGCACACACAACAACAAACTGTAGCATCACCTATCGCACGACTGAACACTGTTTCCCAAGAAACAGGCTATCTGCCTAGTTTGGGTATTAGTTTCAGCACCTACTATATAACTAGTAAAAGTTTGTGGTTATCTATAAGAAAGTGTATGAAACTTGTGTGTCTAATAAACGATTATACAATTATTTGACTTCTGGCGTCCGCGCTCAATTCATACAAAACGATTACTCAATACATTCGTGCAAATACCTTGTATAATTGTTTATGTGTACTTGCATTGGTCTGGATGTTTCTGGAAAGAATATGAAACTAGGTATTTTTATCGGTTTTCTAGAACCCATAGTACAAAATATGTTAAGTTTATATCTAGATAGAGCGCGATGTAATAATATCGCGGAATGTCTCGGAATTGAGTAATGATTTTTTGACAAAAGCCGTATCGGATTACTGAGGACAATGGAATCGCATATTGAAATACAACCTTAACTGAACTGCAACAGTGTTGCATTTGATCTGTTTGCACTCTATGCTCATAACAGTTTTACGTAGGTACATTTTAAAACTTTATTTCCGACACTTTTATTTTCATCATTTAAAAAATACTTTATTTACGCTTTACGTTATCAGAATGTTGTATATTCCCATTTTTATTTGTAACCTTTTGATTAACCTGTTAAAAAGGGTGTGAAAATGTTGGCCTTGTTTATCGTCCACTATTTCGATTTTTTCTATCAAAATTGTTCTAAATCAATATTTAAAAACAGAAAGCGTTACGTTTCAATTTGCCAAGATATTTAGAAAAAAATACTAAATTAACACTATTATAAAGTCAAAGTGAAACCATGCAAACAACGTATTCATAGCGCCTGTCTTTACAATAGTTTTTAAGTTTAGCGGTTTTTTTTTTTTTCATTTTGAAAATGACCATTTTACATAAAATTACTTATAAATATTACTTATACAGGGTGTATCTGACAATGGAACTCTTATTTAAATTACTGAAAGGGCATTGCTTAAGCATGCAGTTACTAACATAGTTTGTAAAAAAAAACAATGCGTTTAAAAGTTGTGACCGTTTGAATTTCGAGTTATGACCATGGAATGAGTAAAGTTAAATATTTTGAATGTTTATTTTTTTTTTAATTAATGTTTCTGTCAATTATAAAATCGATAAAATCTAAGTTCAAAAGTTATGTTTGCTAGTTTTTATATATTTTCTCATGTATACTAGAGTCAGATACACAATTTATAAGTTTACGTATCAAATATTTGTACAGCTGCAACTTCTAGCTAAATAAGTTTTAAGTAATTTGCTGAGAAGATATGTATGTTACATATGACAATCGTTTTATGTTTGTTCCCCGTAAATGTTGAGCAGCTAACTTAGAAAACAGAGCTGCTTTTAAGTTTTAAGAGATCTAATCGAATATCGAGTGAGTTACGACTACGAACTGTTAAATGCATTGAATAGTTCTGGTTATGGGCCAACAACAATGCAATACTTTGCCAAGTAATTACTTTTCAATTTAACCGCGGCAATGCGATGCTGGCTGTAAAAGTACTATAAACTCTACTTACAAAGAGAACTCGCTAAGGGAAATGGAATTTAAACCGACTAAGATTAAATTTGAAAGACTTTTCTGGATTTAAACGTAACATTTACAATCAGTTTTTTTTTTTTAAATTTGAATTGAGAGTGAATACTATGGCATTTAATTTTTTAAACTATTTAATGAGTTTATACCAACCGAGTCCCCCGATATCTCCACTTTTGTCGTCATTAATAATAACACCTACCTTAGTTACACATTACCAGTTAGAATGAGAGAATTTGAAATAGCACGTTCAAACAAACTCTCAATTTTATGATATTAGTATAAACACATTAAAAAAGATAAAAAAGAGTTAAGCGAATAGTTTAATATAAAATGATGTAGGTATAATATATATATATATATATATATATATATATATATATATATATAGGTATTGCAAAATTAATTCCAATAAATATTATATACATAATTATATCGTTTAATAATATCTGCAAGTAAAATTCGAAAAGATAGTAACAAGCGGAGTTAAGACAGCACATCGTGACAAATTGACATCGGAGGAAAAATCCTCGATATGTAAGTCCAAAAGCTAAAAGTTTCGCGGATACTTTGAAGGATAAAATTTGTAACGAGGTCTTCTAACAAAGAATCAAACTTACTGACATGTCTGGGAGCATAACTAAGCTTAACTGCCAATACCCGGAGTGTCCGTACTACCTGAAGAAGGTAATTGATGACGGACAACTGGCGGGTGGCTGATCTAACACCGTATTAGAGAACTTGAAGCCCGTTCATGTTTGCCCATAACGGAAACCTTGGAATGATAAAAAACATACTGACTTTTTATAACACAAAATCTACCAAATGTGTTACATTCGACCAAAAATATCGTCGCGGGGTTGTCACATCAAATAACTTTTTACATTTCACTGTAATACATGTTTTATTGTAGGTGTCATGTTTTGTCATCAGTTGGCGTTTTAATAGAAAGCTTTTAATTTTATGTTATGGGTGGAGTTAAAAGCATTGTTTGTGTTTTATTGTTTTGTTATGGTTATTGCTTTGTTGCATGAAAATGGTCATATAGAGCAAGTTATTCTTTTAGTCTTAATGGAGACATTTCACAACTATTACAGTGTTGTGCAGGAAGATATTAAATTCATTGGTGAAAGCATTAAAAGGTATTTAAGAGGCAGAGCAATTTTTAAGACTGATCCCAGAAGACATTTTGCTGCAATTTCTTGTAGGGTGATACAACTGATACATATTTTTTTGCAGAAAACCATATGTCAGAGAAATCCCCCAATCATGGTAAATTACTCAAGATATATGCGATAGTAAGTCAGTCGTAATGGATAAGACGTACATTCATCTTAATGTACAATCGTCGCCTTAGTGCTTATTTATCCTATCGACCACATTTATCGAAAATTAATTTTAAATGCAGTATTGTTAAGACCCAAATTTCACACCTGTTGGTTATGAAATATTTAAAACTTTATGCTTTTAAAGCAACAAAAAATCTATTTGAATTTTATGTGTGACACGATACCGTAATGAAAATTTTGTGCTTATTTGTTCTATGTCCAGTTTTTGTTTTATATCCTACATCGTAAGAGAAGTTGAGTGCTTGAGTGTTCTATGTCCACCCAATCGACCAATCACAGGTCACGACGCCATGTCCGCCATTTTGTATGATTTGTCACTGTGGCTGGCGACACCACAATATATACCGAAAATATTGTTAAAATCATTTAATTTATTGTATTTTTGTGATGAGATTACTTTAGACAAGTGCCTAATTATGTCTGGAACATATTTCAAAAGTTAAAATAAGCAGACGCAATCGCAAACTGAACAGACAGTACTTTTTAATTTACAATCAAGTCCGTTATGATTTTGAAACAGAATGTTGTTTTTAATGACTTTGAAGAACGTCAATGCTAAGCCTAAGAGTGCATTCGTTTGCTATTTTATATTAATTAGTAACATAATTTGTTGGCCTAGACGCAGAAGAAAAGATTGATTCCCGGTTTGTCATGTTAAAATATTTTATTTCTTTAACTATTTTTCAGTAATGTCTTTGTTATTTTTATCTTCTTATCAAGCACGATTACTTTTTTTATTTTGTTTTAATAACTTTTTTCCAACATCTAATTACCCCAGGAAAGCAGACAATGACAAGTTATTTAGTATGTATGTAAAACAAAGGTAGGAACTTTAGAATTTATTAACTAATTAAAGTGTGGTTAACTGTTTCGTTATATGATTTAAGGGTCTACCTGCTGGTACACTAGCGCCATGCACCACTACCGTGTCCTGAGAATAAGGAACACAACAAAAAAACAATTATCCAAATCGTTTGAGCCATTCTCAAGTAAGGCTCCGTCATACATGTTGCAATTGATTTTAATTTAATATTATATATATAACTAGCAGCGCCTCGCGGTTTCACCCGCGTAAGGCCCGATCCCGTGAGAATATCGGGATAAAAAAATAGCCTATATGTTAATCCAGGTCTCCAGATATCTACATACCAAGTTTCATCGCAATCGGTTCAGTAGTTTTGGCGTGAAAGAGCAACAAACATCCATACATCCATACATCCACACATCCATACATCCATACATCCATACATCCTCACAAACTTTCACGTTTATAATATTAGTAGGATTCACTAGCTAGTATTTTTTTTATTATTAGGCGGGGTATTTTTAAGCAGCTTCTTAAGTAAAGGGGTTAGTTTAAAGTAGTGTTTTAGTTTAAAGTGTTTTATGCTTATTCATTAAAAACTAAAAAGTAAAAAAATAGGTACAAGTTTTTTTAATTTTAAAGCATCATAACTATCAAAAGTCAAAAAAATAATTAAAAAGGCACTTGCATTAATGTACATCCTGTATGTACATTTTGGCACTTAGGACAAATAAGCACTCACAAATTGAACGGTCATTTTGTGCTATCTCTAATGAGGTGTGTCCTAACTCCACATTCGTAATTTTATTTGTGCATTTTTGTTATATTTAGTTACCATCCATAGATGAAAATTATAACAATCAATTCATTGATAACTCATGTATTGAGAAAGACTTTTAGATCTTGAAACCATTTCTTATTATTTCAATGGAGCACAAAACTCTTCGTCCTGTAAAAATCAACATTAGTTGATTTTTACAGGACGAAGAGTTTTGTGCTCTACCATTAGGTAGATACCATTAGGTATCTAATCTACCATTAGGTAGATAAGACAAATAAGCACTAAGGCGACGTAATGTTTTTAAAATGTACATGAATTAGTTTTTTCTACTTATGGTGAGATCCAAAGTAATAATTGGAGGTTTAAAATAATATGTTTAGTTGTATCTGAACGACATAAGTATGAACGGTGTTCTATGACAGCCTAACTAGTTGGAACTTTTCAAACTTAATTATTGTTTGTGACATAAACCATTTTCTCAACTGCTAGGTTAAAAATTTTAGTCTTTTCAATACAAACTTTCATATCTTACAGAAATCGTGATAAATTCTTGATAGGCCTCTGTAATATTTTATTATCTGTATCTGTAATATTTGCCAATTAAGTGGAATACAAAAATTACGTATATATCGTGTGGAACTCATATTTTTTTTATAATTTACATGTATTGCTAAACTTTACAAATACCAAATAAGAACCTAGATACCTAGAATAATCTTTTACCTAATTAATTCTTTCACATAAAACGGTGTTCAAAATATGCAGATTTTATGCATTAAAGTGACTCTTGGAGCAAACATCTTTCAGCTCTCATTAACAAGTACAACACGGCGTAAGTGCTGGTAGTTGACAACTTATAATGATATCATCCTCCTATACACACTAGCTATTAATTTCCTTGTTATTTAAATTGCTTGGTGCTATGAAAGAAGAAATTATATATTTATATGCTTAAAATTGGTCAACTAACAAGGTTTTCAATCAGAAGTAGCGGTGAGTGTTTATGAGATGTACTAATACAATCATTGGACTACAAAAGTATATGTTGTTACCTTTGATTATAATCAATTAATTATTTTTTATGAAGGTAAGTGAGGTATTAACTTAACTACCTTTCTTTTGCTATTATTATTACTTCTAAGTAGTTCTTATTGGCAGTATTTGACCCGAGTGCGGTTAGTTACAAATAGCCACTGACCGCTTGCAGGCTGTGTACCTGTTAGGAAACTAAGAGGTATAAAAAGCCTTACAAAAATATATGCTCACTATAAATTATTCAGTTCTATGAAAGTTATGCCAAATTTGTTTTTAAGTCAACTATTATTTTTTCCTTTCGTGTTATTTAAGAGATCGCATGATCGCATACATGCCACTAGGACGTTCTACCGGTACGGTAATAATAGGTATAACATGCTATTTTACGTCTATCCGCGCATGTTCTCATTTGTTAAAAGAAATCCATATATTATCACGAAGGAACAATAAATAAGAGTCTTCATGGAAAAGAATTTTCACAAGCAAATTGAACTACTGAAGGTATTAAAAAAAATAATAAGCGTTAAAATTGGTCTAAGTTGAAATTTGATTATTTTTAGTCTAATAAATTCAAAATCAATGGAAATGGAAATCTAAAGAATGCCAAATTAAATTAATTTCATGCTTCTTAATTTTTTACGTTTAAGATAAAATAACAACATTATGACTTCTCTAATTTGTATAGAAGAGAAATCGAAGTGCGCAGCGTTAACATGCTAATTAGATTTAAATATTACTAATGAATAGTATGGGAGGTAGAGTGACAGACTGTGAGTGACGCTGTTTACAATTCAAGCAACACGGCAAGTGAGTTTGTTATTCGAACACGCTGCTAATTGTTAGAGACGCTTTGTGCCACTGTAAACTTATAAAAATAGTTTCATTTGAAAAATTTATTAATATTATTTTAAATTTTAGTGGGCTCGGACTTCCCATACAGCCAGTTCGAGTTACATGTATGCGACCACGTGCGTACCGAGGGGGGAGGGGGGCAGAGGAGAGCAACTGCCACCCCCTGGCTATAGTAAGCTTACGTAGTACTAAGGTAGTTTTAAGTCAAATTTTGGATTCCCCCCCCCCCCCCCCGGACTGATAAAAACAAATTTTTGGGACCCTAACCTGCTAGAGTGTAAGAAATATCCGTTTCCTACAATGGCCATCCCTTCTTACTTCTCTACTCCTCTACTCTACTACTCCCTTTCAATGTGCTCCTAACTTTCCTATCCTTGATTCTCAAAGTGTCCGGTTGACAACAATAGACTTGCCCGCTATTACGTGGGTGGAACTAAATTATAGTTGATTTATTTAATTTAAACTTATAAATAACTACTTAGGCAAACTTTATTAAAGGTAAAAAACCCACCTATCACCTTCCAGGCCATGTTGATTTCCGCCCTGAAGAAATCAAATAAAATGCTTTTGTTTTGTCATCCTAAACTTATAGCTTGTACTTCTGCACTCTCCTGCACAGTCACCACAACACGCAGTAGTTTATAATAATATAGAGTGTGACGTACAAAGCGAACGTTCACGAGGTAGAATTACTGTTGTATATTAAGTAATATCAACCTCATATGTATTGTAAGAGATAGCAGTCTCTTGAAGATCCGCGTGTTATACATACGTCATGAGTTCATGACTGACGCTTAATACTTAAAAAGGAACATTTCTCAATTTTTAGAGTTCAGTTCGTTCGGAAAAAAGGAACCCTTATAGGAACCTTTTTGTCCTTCTGTCTGTCTGTCAAGACCCTTTTTCTCTGGAACCCGTTCACACATTAATTTGAAATTAATATCAAATACTTATGGCTGCGGTCTCAGGAAGCTGTTTGCTTTGCTGCTATAAAAATCAAGCTTCTCAGTCAACGCAATAAAAAAATACGGCTATGAAACCTTAGATCTTAACAAATTTGAACATTTCGCAGTTAAATTGAAACCTATAGGATGACCTAGAATCATGAAATTCTGTAAGAAGCAAAGTCTGATAGAACAAGTAAAGGAAAAACTCCGACACTTGTTAAGTTGTTGTTTTAACACAAAAGCGGCGGTAGCGTAATGGCTAAAGCGTCGGACTTGCGATCAAGTGGTTGCGGGTTCGAACCCCACCCAGTGCACTACCGTCGTGAACCCACTCCTTTTTTTTTTTTTTTTGTGCGTCTGGGAACCCCCTCGGGTCGTCACCCCACCGGGGTTTTCGGCGGGGCGGTGTGTCGGAATCGAACCGACTAAAACCACACGGTGTGCCGTACTGCGTAACTTTAAATAGGAGGGATCCGGGAACAGCTTTCATTAAGACATCCGGACCCCCCCTAGCGCCTGCCCGCAAAAGCGCGGGCACCACCTCCGGGTAAAATCTCTCAATTAGGCGACGTCCAGGCACACACGGACGCCGCCTCCTCGCGGGGGGCCACTATAGCGGGTGGAGGGGAAAACCCGTCCCGACCACCCGCGGCCACACTCAGGGCGGCATGAGGCGCTGGTACGCTCGCCTCCGCCGCCCGGAGACGTATGAGCGTATGACAGCCGGTAGCGACAGATCCACTCCGATGACTGCAGTGAGGGCCCGACGCTGCGCCGCCCAACTGGGGCAAATCGCCAGCGTGTGCTGAGCAGAGTCCTCACTGCAGTCTCAGTGGTGACAGGCGGGACTCAATTCCCTCCAAGCGACCGAGTGCAGGTACTTCCCGAAGCAGCCGTGCTCGGAAAGAACCTGCGTCAGTCGGAAGGAAAGGGTCCCGTGCTGCCGCCCTGCCCACTCGACGATGACCGGCTGGAGCGCTTCCACGGTGGCAAAGCCAGCACGTGGAACCTCCAGCCGGGACGACCAACGAGCCATGGTGGCTCGGCGAGCGGCCTCACGCCATTCGCGTACCTCTTCAGGCGGGGGCCGACTGCCGCTTCCCGCCCGGAACTCAGCCGTTCGCCGATATACTTCGGCGAGCACTTCCGCCTCCAAATGCCACGGGGGAGTTCCGGCCAACGCGCACGCCACCTCCGTCGACACGGTGCGGTATCCACGTATGGCTCTAACCACCATAACCCTCTGTGGGCGCCAGAGGCGCGCCCTATTCTGGGCGGTCAGAGCCTCCGCCCACACCGGTGCACCGTAGAGTGGCATTGACCGGACAACCCCCGTGTACAGCCGTCTCGTAGCGACGCTGGGTCCACCCAAATTGTTCAAGAGTCGCCCAAGGGTGGACGCAGCGCCGACCAGCTTTGGAGCAAGCTGCAGGAAGTGCTCGTCGAAGCGCCACCTACCGTCGAGGATCAGGCCCAGATATTTTATGTGGGCCTGAACCGGTACGAAGACCGAGTTGACCTCGATAGAGGCGCCAGGGGGTGGACCACAACGGGGCCCATGAAATAAAAGGGCCTCCGTCTTGTCCAGGGCCACCCGCAAACCCAGCGCCTCGATGCGCCCGACAACCAGAGAGACTCTCCTGGTGGCCAGGCGCGCCGCCTCCTGAAAGTTCACTCCCCGGGTTGTGACCAAAGTGTCATCGGCATAACAGATTACGCCGAGCCCGGGGGGGAAGTCGCCTCGAAGGGCCCAGTCGTACCCCATGTTCCACAGGAGTGGTCCAAGGACAGACCCCTGCGGAACACCGCACGACATGGGCCGACAACTTAAAACTCCATCTCGGTCCTCGTACATGACGGTATGCTCCTCTAAATAGTCTGCCACTAGCCGCCTCAGGTACCCTGGCACTCCGTGATAGTGGAGTGCTTCCCTCATGCAGCTGAATGGCAGACTATTGAATGCGTTGGCGATGTCCAACGACACCGCCAACAGCACGCCGCCACAGCTCACTACCTCTTCGGTCACGGCCCTCAGGCGCAACACAGCACCGACCGTCGAACGCCCCGCTCGAAAACCGAAATGGACGTCCGACAAATCGGGGCCGACCTCGCACAGGTGCCGGACGAAGTGGGCAGAGAGGACCCTCTCAAACAATTTACCCGCCTCGTCCAACAACACGAAGGGCCTGTAGGCCGCGACCGAGTCAGTAGGCCGTCCCGGCTTCCTTAAAAGGACCAGCTTCCCGCTCTTCCAGCAGTCAGGGAAGCGCCCGGACGCCAAGCAAGCGTCAAACACTTCCCTGAGGCGGTCGGACATGTGGTCGAGGGCAAGGGCCAACACTCGGGCAGGGATCCCGTCTGGCCCGGGGGCGGTGTTCTTGGAACGGATCCGTAGAACAGCCGCCCCTATCTCCGCCTCCGTGACGGGTGGAACACCATCCTCCTCGTTCTCCCCGTCATCTCCGGCCAAGGGGGCCATCGACGGGGATACGTGCTCCACCCGTTGCGGGAAAAGGCCCTCAACCACTTCCTGCAGGAAGCTGGGCTGGAGAGTCTCCGTAAGGGGGGGGCCCGACGCGCGGAACTTTTGTTCTCGTCACGATCGAGACCCTCCAGCATCTCCTTTCTTTTTTCTTCTTTGGCGCAGCTAATGGCTAGCTTCAGAGTTTTCCGCGTATCTCGGTACTCCTCATGAAGCCGGTCCTCTTCCCCATCTTCGCGGTGACGCCGCCGGCTGCGCGTGTAGGACCTCCGGGCACGAGTACAGGCCACGCGGAGGTCCGCTAGCTCCTGGGACCACCAGTAAACCTCCTTCCTTGGAGGCCGCCGACCTCGAACGCGGGGCATGGGTTCGATGTGGAGAGGGCAGGCACATTTTTAGCACCAGAAGGGATTGCGGCGCTCGTCCCTTGAGGTGCTGGAGTGGGCAGCGTATTGAATTCCATCGCTGCTTTAGCCGAGGCCTTCGCTGGTTGCCCGGCTTTTGTTGTGCCCTAAGCTGGCCGCCCAGCCTTCGGTGCGGCCGCAGGGGCTGGCGCCGACGTTGCCGTTGCATACGATACGGTCACGCGACCACCCGAAACGGGGAGTGGCGTCGTGACTGACGTAGCCCTCTTGTCTGCGGCGAGTGGTGGCCGAACGATGGGGGCCGGAGGCAGCCTTGCCTCCAGGCCCGCGAGGCACCCGTCCATCATCCTCCAAACTGCGTCAATAACTTGACGCAAGTGGGAATCTGGAACTTCGGAGGGAGAGGGGGTGTAGGAAGCAGGTTGCGCCGCAATCAGACCTGGTACCTCAGGGCACTCCGAGCGCGCTCGAAACTGGGCAAACTGAGCGCTCAGCTCGGCAACCTGCTTCATCAGGTGATCGTTTGACGCTGTAAGGCGGTCATTTGCGTCTTGTAGGCGAGCAACGACCTCAACGAAGCTTTCAACGACCCCGGATATGGCGGAGGAGGAGTCCTTCAGGGCCCTGACAAATGAACCCTTCAGGTTGGTGGACTTGGTGGCCACTTTGTTTATAATGGCCACCGCCACGCTGGTCCTTTCCTTCAATGAAACCGGTGTTTGAGGGACGGAACCCCCTTCCATCGGCGCACGAATCTTAGTTAGGAGATCCGCAATCTCCTCCTCCGCGACGATTTCGCCCTCCGCACGAGCTCGCGCATACACTCCCGCCTTAGAGAAGGTGGAACCAGCCGGAGCTAGGATCGGTGTGCGCGACCTCGATCTCCCTCTTTGGCTGCTCCCTACTTTTGGTGGCAACATGCTTTGTGTCGCATCGCCATCCTCATCTTCGGGGACCGCGCTTGCGATTTTCGTCACGAAGCTCCACCTCCATTTCTCCGGCCGAGTCAACCATTGAACCAGCGGCTCTGGAACGTAATCGTTCCGATTTTCTTCTGCTCCCAGGAGTCGTATTGGCTTCTGGGAGCTCCTTCGTGATAGGCGTCTTTGGCGAAAAGTCATCATCGTTTGACGAAGTGTCGTCCGACTTCGTATTCTTTTCCTTCCTCTGTACCGTCTCCTTCTTTTTTTCTACTGTTTTTTTTTGTAAATATAAATCATTTTCCATTTCTAAACCCACAAGTGGGGGAGAACTAAAGGTCGACCCGGGCAGAGATCCCCCAATACCCGGGCAAGCGTAGATTTATGCCCAACCGAGGGGTCCGCAGGTACCTCGGCTGGGAGTGCGCTTGCGACTGAACTACCCATCAGCCATGCATCCCCTGGTCACGCACCAAAACACGGGATTCAGGGTAATTTTTTAGAGAGGTTTTCTTCCTCGCAGTCCGGGCGGTTAAGCCAAGACCCTCGTCCCCGATCGGAGTCGCGAGACATGACCACAACTCCTTTCGGGATTACGATATGCCGACGATGGCAAGGAAACTAAATCTTCCCATGCCTGCTCGGTGGCAGTGTGAGTGCACGCCGAGCCCGTCCTTCTTCTCCACTGAGGGCAGCGGAGAAACTCCGACCCATGAAAGGGTCCCTCCTTCGTGATTTTTTACCGAGGTTTTCATCCTCATATCTCCGAAGAGCGAAGAGACAACAGAGGAATCTGCAGAAACGCCCGCTCTGTTGGACTGAGCCTGGACCGAGTTGCCGAAGAAAATGCCCTCCTCTTCTTACTAGAATATTAGGCGTTGGTGATGATACCCTCCCCAAAAATGGAGGAGGAAAAGAAAGCGTCATCACCAACGTTTCCAGGGTGCACCACGTGGAGGTTTTCTAGAGAGCACCCCTCGTGAACCCACTCCTTTTTTTTTTTTTTTGTGCGTGTGGAAACCCCCTCGGGCCGTCACTCCACCGGGGTTTTCGGTGGGGCGGTGTGTCGGAATCGAACCGACTAAAACCACACGGTGTGCCGTACTGCGCCTTAAGTAGGAGGGATCCGGGAACAGCTTTTATTAAGACATCCGGACCCCCCCTAGCGCCTGCCCGCAAAAGCGCGGGCACCACCTTCGGGTGAAGAACCTCTCAATTAGGCGACGTCCAGGCACACGCGGACGCCGCCTCCTCACGGGGGGCCACTATAGCGGGTGGAGGGGAAAAACCCGTCCCGTCCACCCGCGGCCACACTCAGGACGGGATGAGGCGCTGGTAAGCGCGCCTCCGCCGCCCGGTTCGCCGGCGGCGAATTAAGTCCGAGTGGAGGTCGTCCTCCCGGACCCTTTCCGCCGCCTCCTTCTGCGAGATGACTTCCTCACAGAAGGTAGCGACCGCGGTAAAATTCCTGTCGCTACCGGCCATGGAGCGTATGACAGCCGGTAGCGACAGATCCACTCCGATGACTGCAGTGAGGGCCCGACGCTGCACCGCCCAACTGGGGCAAACCGCCAGCGTGTGCTGAGCCGAGTCCTCACTGCAGTCGCAGTGGTGACAGGCGGGACTCAATTCCCTCCAAGCGACCGAGTGCAGGTACTTCCCGAAGCAGCCGTGCCCGGAAAGAACCTGCGTCAGTCGGAAGGAAAGGGACCCGTGCTGCCGCCCTGCCCACTCGACGATGACCGGCTGGAGCGCCTCCACGGCGGCAAAGCCAGCACGTGGAGCCTCCAGCCGGGACGACCAACGAGCCATCGTGGCTCGGCGAGCGGCCTCACGCCACTCGCGTACCTCTTCGGGCGGGGGCCGACTGCCGCTTCCCGCCCGGAACTCAGTCGTCCGCCTATAAACTTCGGCGAGCACTTCCGCCTCCAAATCCCACGGGGGAGTTCCGGCCAACGCGCACGCCGCCTCCGTCGACACGGTGCGGTAGCCGCGTATGGCTCTAACCGCCATAACCGGTGCACCGTAAAGTGCCATTGACCGGACAACCCCCGTGTACAGCCGTCTCGTAGCGACGCTGGGTCCACCCAAATTGGGAAAGAGTCGCCCAAGGGCGGACGCAGCGCCGACCAGCTTTGGAGCAAGCTGCAGGAAGTGCTCGTCGAAGCGCCACCTTCCGTCAAGGATCAGGCCCAAATACTTGATGTGGGCCTGAACCGGTACGAGGACCGAGTTGACCTCAATAGAGGCGCCAGGGGGTGGACCACGACGGGGCCCATGAAATAATAGGGCCTCCGTCTTATCCAGGGCCACCCGCAAACCCAGCGCCTCTATGCGCCCGACCACCAGAGAGACTCCCCTGGTGGCCAGGCGCGCCGCCTCCTGAAAGTTCGCCCCCCGGGCTGTGACCAACGTGTCATCGGCGTAACAGATTACGCCGAGCCCGGGGGGGAAGTCGCCTCGGAGGGCCCAGTCGTACCCACTGTTCCACAGGAGTGGTCCAAGGACAGACCCCTGCGGAACACCGCACGACATGGGCCAACGACTCAAAACTCCATCTCGGTCCTCGTACATGACGGTACGCTCCTCTAGATAGTCTGCCACTAGCCGCCTCAGGTGCCCTGGCACTCCGTGATAGTGGAGTGCTTCCCTGATGCAGCTGAATGGCAGACTATGGAATGCGTTGGCGATGTCCAACGACACCGCCAACAACACGCCGCCACAGCTCACTACCTCTTCGGTCACGCCCCTCAGGCGCAACACAGCGCCGACCGTCGAACGCCCCGCTCGAAAACCGAATTGGGCGTCCGACAAATCGGGGCCGACCTCGCCAAGGTGCCGGACGATGCGGGCAGAGAGGACCCTCTCAAACAATTTACCCGCCTCGTCCAGCAACACGATGGGCCTGTAGGCCGCGTCCGAGTCAGTAGGCCGTCCCGGTTTCCTTAAAAGGACCAGCTTCCCGCTCTTCCAGCAGTCAGGGAAGCGCCCGGACGCCAAGCAAGCGTCAAACACTTCCCTGAGGCGGTCGGACATGTGGTCGAGGGCGAGGGCCAACACTCGGGCAGGGATCCCGTCCGGCCCGGGGGTGGTATTCTTAGAAAGGATCCGTAGAACAACCGCCCTACCTCCGCCTCCGTTACGGATCACCATCCTCCTCGTTCTCTTATTTATTTGTAACAGAAACCAAAACATTAAATAGAACAAAATATATTTGAAAACAAAAACAATTACAGATTTTGTAAATTTTTTTCACTTACTGGATCTACATCCATGTACAGCACATAAACTACCAGAAACAATGTCAATTTAAAGTGGATAAAGGTATAAAAATACGATTTTGAATTACGTAAAAATTCAAAAATAAAAACGTGAGCGCGCGGTACAGCTGTCGGCAACCCACTGCGCGAGACCGCGTATAAGCATAAGGGCCGCCAGCGGCCGTGTGGCCGGTAGTTGTTTAGCGCACGTAAGTACATCGAGTGGCATAGGCCTGACCTCGTGGCTGTTGTAATAGGTATTTCTGTGCCCATATTAGGCACATATAGATACCAGATAACTACTGAACTAGTGATGCGAACAATACGTTCTGGGATTGTTGTCTTCATATAATAACAACTGCTTACCTACTACTATGTTACCTACAATGTATTTAGATAACATTACAATCTTGAAATTTATTCAGTATCTTCTCTAACAGGTTGGGATGGTTTTTTGAAAAGAAAAGAAAAGAAACGTTGGCCATATTTTTTGTTTTTAATTTAATTTTTGCTGAAAAAAAAAAAAATTAGTTAGACAATACAACTGCAATGTCGTGCATCGTAGGGGCAGCACATCATTGATGCAAAATATTCAATCTACTCATAAGAAAAAAATAATTCGCGATATTTGGGAATTTTGTGAACCAAAAAAAAATAAAATTGTCTATGAAATACATAAAGTTATCAGATTGTAGTATTGTTTTTGGATTGGAGTATTGCAGATAACGCTGTGAAAATAGTTGTCGAATTGTGAATTGTTGCGAAATTGGCCCACACAACCATGGTATCCCCTGTGCAATTAGTAGGACGTAATTAATAATTAATAATAATAATATATATATATATATATTTTAGACTTCATATTGATTTGTTGTTTGTGGTAATTCCAAGTTGCAACAGAATTCACAAAAACCTTACCCTGGCTGCAGCAACATTATCAGGGCAGCAGTCACAAAATGATGTGTGTGTAGATTCGTTAGCCTTTAATACACAACTTATTTTAAACAATGGTTCAAATTTTGTAATAATCATAATCTTGATTATTTAGCTGCATCAGTTCCAAATATTCTTTACTTCTTATGAAAACTATCAAAGCGGTGTAGGTAGAGTCCCGTCCACCACAACCTAATTATGAATTCACTTAAGACGTAGAGATTGTGTTGGTAAATTTATCGAAAATGTTCCTTAATGGGGAATTAAGTCTAGAATAAAAAAAAAAAAAAAAATCAAAAAAACATACTCCACAAGAGCGGTATCGATACAAACGTTAATATTGTAGTGTTGTAGTGTCTCATAGTCTCATGTCATACCTCAACATCTAAGCCAAAATTGTTGGCGTAAAGATGGATATTATAAGAAAAACCTCAGCTCCATGCTGTGTGATGCATGCACGTCTTCATCTGTAATTTTGCAAAGTTCTATAACCGAGATATATTGTATCTCACCAAGATAATTGTTTGGCTCTAGTAGTAGTGTTTTTAAATAATAATGTGTTACTTATTTTGCCAATATTAAAAGCTTGTATTTGGTATCGATTCACTTAATTATATTCTATAAAATGCACTAAGTTGATTAAGGGAGTTTGTGTTTTATTCAACAGGACTCTTAAAATCAGTGTTTTTAAAATGACACCATGTGCAAATCCAGATTTTGTTATTACTTTAAACACCTACAAGTATATATTAATGACGAGAATCGAGCAGCGTAAGCATAATTTGTGATAAAACGAACTTACCTGTTCGTGAAGTTTTATCATAATTATGCGAGCTGCTCAATTCGAAGGGATTCATATTAATAACCCTCCCGTGAGCCCCCCCCGACATTACAAAAAATCTGTGTTTTGCTTATGTTGTCAATATTTGCCGAGGTATTACATTACTTACTTTAAACTTAAAGAAGGGAAAATGGCGCGCAGGCGCAGTGCCCGAGTCCGGTGGAGTGGGGAGTGCAGTCAATTAACAATCTTATTTTTCAGATTTATTTAGATTTGCTTTAAAATATCTGTGATAATGGCCGAGAAATACGAAACAGTACTACAAGTATATATTAATCACGAGAATTGAGCAGCTCGCATAATTATGATAAAACTTCACGAACAGGTAAGTTCGTTTTATCACAAATTATAGTTTGTCCCAATTTTTAATAAAATAAATAAGAGTTTTTAATGTGGCGACAATACCCATGAAAATGGTCATAGGACTGACATAGTCCTATGACAATACAGATGAATTACAAAATGATGTATAGCCATAATATTATAATATGGCTCATTTTATTAGGCATGTCAAAAAGAACTCTCACCAAAGATATATAAAGTTCAATATTATTCGCACGCAACGGATGAAAGAGACTCCATGTTGTGGTTTTTATAACTGTGGTCTTCGTGTACCTCCTACTCCTCTGTGTTCTTTTTATTTTTATGGGTAAGTGACAATTCCCCTCCTTCGGCACCTGCAGCTCAAGAGTCACAAGTGCGTTGCCGGCCTTTAAGGTAGGAGGTAGGTAGGTAGGTGGGTGAAGAGGGGAAGAAGGAAGGGTTAAGGGCGAAACACAACGGAGTATGTGACGGTACATGGCGAAACGAAAATATCAAAAATATCAAAAAAGTGGAGGTGGATGAAGAACCTTCTACCTCACGATGTCTACGACGGAGGGCGTGGACCGCTGAGCCAGTCAGCCTGTGACCACGGCTAGTGCAACCTGGTCGAAACGTCAGGCAATTCAGAGGTATGTAATACCTTTTCGTGATCGCGTTAATTCCCGTTAATACATAGATAATATTATATCATGGAACGCGAAAGTTTAAAAGTTAGTATAACAGAAAATTAGCAGGTAGTGTTGGAAATGGGTCATCGTTTCACAATATCAACTTTTGATTAAATATTGAATACTAAAATAAAAATGAATTCCCCAAACTTTTATCAAATGAAAAGCTAGGTTTGACGTAAATATATTATTCCAACAATTATTTATGCAGGTGAACAAAATAGATTTATAGAGAAAACTGGGTTAATTGTGACGTTGAAGAAAAGTCAATAAAGTATTAATTGGTTTGTCTAGACAAGGGGATAAGCGAATCGGAGGGTAGACCCATTAGAGACTTACGAACATATAGACTGGCACACTTTCATCATTATTAGTTTTTTGTAATAATGCGTGTGTACTTAAATACCGCTCGAAGTAATACAGTAAAAGTGACGAAGTGATTTTTCTCAAATTAATTTCCTAATGCGGAGTCGCATGATTAGACGACTACATGTTGTAATTATTTAGTATCGACTTAAAATGCACGAGTAGCCATATCCTACTGACTATATTTACAAGTATATAGTTAAGAAATAATGTATCTTATGAGTGTGGGCCGTATCCATGAAACTGCACTGTGTGTAGGGCTGATTTGAGGTTATATTATTCCTCGTTGCACGTCACGTACTAAATATATTCCATATTTACTATTTTACATAAATTAATATTTAAAATACAGTGGAAGAATAAGTATGTGCTGACCCCAAATAAGATTGTGACAAGGGTAGGCAGATGATGATGATGATTTACTACATGTAACATAACACGCTTATATAATGTTGCTACTGTTATAAATGCGAAATTCTGGAGCGATGGATGTTTGTTACTCAATCGCGCGAGAACGTATTACAGAGATAGATTAAATAATACATATTTTATATAAATATGTAGTACCTAATTTGTAAACAAGAAAACCTGTTGAACAAGAGTGTCCTTAGAGTTTCTTGCCTGTTCTTCTCCATAGGATCTACGTTTTGAAACAGGCAACTAGCATCACGATCGACTTATACTGACTGCTTTACCTGACAATTCATAAATACCTACAATGAGTTTACTTGAAATAAATTATAGAAATTATAGAAAGATTTTATAGTCTGGAATAGCAAGCACATAGGCACGGTTCTCGTGGCATAGACTTGTACTTCCACTTCCTCATTTTACGGCTTTTATATAACATTATTATTCAAAAGATAGTGAAACATGTTATTTAATATTATCTATTCATTTGAGTTATGCTCTCTTTACTCAATGAATAGTCATCAAAACAGTAAGTCTTTTACGTGTCAGGACTATTATATGAAAACATATGGCGTGGTCTATGTTTTAATCATGTTATCAGGCGCGTTGTCGTCGAGTTGCTAGTACATACATAATAACAATAATAACTAGAGACACCTCACACACGGCCGTCTAATCCCAAACTTTTTGGAACCTGTACTATGGTAACCAGACTGCTGATAAACATACTTATTTATTACTAAATACATATTTATTACAGATAAATTACACCCAGACACAGAACAAATGTTAGCGCTTATCACACAATTCTTTGTCCTGGGGATTCACCCCACGAGCTCTGTCCAATCAATTTATTGGAGCACTTAGTACATCATTATTTAAAGATGTATGTTTACTAACCAGTATATCCTAATATTCATTCAGTGTATAAGTACGAATGTGAATAAAGTTTTGACATTTTATAATTCACTTTGTATATTCAATGTTCGCTTATCCTACTTATTAAACAAATATATGACACACATATATGACACACTTTGAAACTTTTGATAAGCGATTTTATTGAAAGCTTGTTTTCCATAACTATAAATTTTGATCAACAGAAATTACCCTATTAACCCCGTTTACTCTTAAGAAAATTGTGACAGGCACACAGTTCTATATGTTTATATTTATATCAATGTTACCTCAGAGTACAACAAAATCTAATTTTCAAAAGTTCAAGCGCCCATCAACCGCATGACGAAGTTAATTTATTTAATTAACTTGCTGTCCGAACTAAAAGCCCGTAGCTACCAAAACCACTTTTCGTCCAGTCGCTGTAAAAATGAACTTAGCGAGTACTTACAGCGTACATGGGGGGCGCGTGTGCCTAACAGCTTCAATGGCTTTGTTACATCCGGGTGGACAAGCTTTTATGCAGGGTTGGACCGTTACATTGTATTGTATAGTTTGTTTTTAAATTACGTTGATTGTGGTTACGAAATCTTAGCGTGTTTATCTAGATTTAGTTATTTTCTTACGACAATAAAAATATACTGAAACATGAAAGAAAAAATCTAGCAGAAGGCGGGAGGACAGTACCTGCGTTTCAAAGATGTCCTAAAGAGGCATTTTACGCAGTGTAGCATTCCGGAAAAACTGGGAGACTTATTTTCAATGGCCCGAATGGCGGCGCCTCGTACACAAAGCGGTTGATACCTTCAAAACCCAGTATCTCGAAGACCATGATTAAATTAGAACTACACCCTAAATAAAAATTATCAATTCTACTGCGCTATATGTCAGCCCATATTTATTACAAAGCTTGGTTTCGGCAGTCAAATCCGGGCACATGCCAGGAATAGTTGTAACGGTCGCCGTCGACGGATACGTCAAGGAGGACTTCATCATCATCAGTGAAAGGGGAAAGATAAACAAAAAGTAGTTATTAACCAAATGATCACCTTTGTCGAAAGTTGTATGTGTTCCTGTGGTAAAATACTATGCTGGAAAGGAAGGTATCTCACCAGGAAACAGGCGGTGGTTCAAGAGAACACGATTTAACGTTTTTTCTTTAACTTTTTTAAAGATAAAAACTGTCGTGAACTCGCTTTACAATTCTAGGTAGTCAAGATTACCTTCGCAATAAAAAAACTTTTCCTATGCATTTGAACTAAATATATGCATTTTTAGAAGTCACGAAGTTTCAAGGGTTAAAATATTTATGTAGGAGAGCCATGCTTCGGCACGTATGGGCCGGCTCGACTCCGCTCGGCACCACGGCCTCACAGAAAATCGGTAGTGAAGCCATTGCTTCATTGCATTGCATTTCGTCGCGTGAGTGAGGTTACCGGAGGCCCTAACCCTTCCCTCTCCCCTATTGCCGTCCTTCCCTTCTCCCCTCTTCCCCGCTCCCCCTCTTCTCCTAATCCCACCTTAAAGGGCGGCAACACACTTGTGACTCTTTGAGTTACAGGTGCCCATGGGCGGCGGTAGTCATTTACCATCAGGTGACCCGTCTGCTCGTTTTCCCCCTATACCATAAAAAAAAGTCATTATAATAAAGCTCCGTCGAAGGAAGGGAAAATTTGTTTAGCAATAAAATTTGACAATAGCTATTAAACAAAAAAAAAATGTCAGTCTCAGTACGTCAGATGTGAAAACACATATGCTAATATATAAATATAACTAGCTGCGCCTCGCGGTTTCACCTGCGTATGTCCCGATCCCGTGGGAATATCGGGATAAAAAGTAGCCTATGTATTAATACAGGTCTCCAGCTACCTACATACCAAGTTTAAGCGCAATCGATCCAGTAATTTTGGCGTGAAAGAGTAACGAACATCCATACATAAATACTCACAAACTTTCACGTTTATAATATTAGTAGGATAAGTAGCTTACAAAACTCAATGTGTAGATTAGCGCCCTCATTATATGTATTTTTTAGCGTGATGGTAATGAGTTCAGTGCTTTGTCCCCATAGCAAAAGTGCACAAACGTGCCTAAAGAAGTTTTCACTTCAAAAAAGAAACGTGCTACAAGAAAATCCGTTGGCAAACAGAAGTGAAAAAAGTACGAACTATTTTGTCATTGCCTATGTAGATATACAAGTTTCATGCTAGGATTCTCACAACCATTCAATGTGAAAACTGAAAATCACAACATAAAAACATACGTCCTGATTTAATCCTCAGTATTACAGCTTCAATAGACATTTTATGCAACTACTTTATACATTAAAAACATTGGCGCTTTCCGTGCTCCGTCAAAAGGAAACTTGTTGAATGGGAGACTTTTATTCATGATGCAAGTCATTGGAGCTTTAGCAGCACTGCTATACACTCTTATTATTAAGTACAATTTGATAAAGGTTAATGTATTTTTGGAAAATGCGTCTACGATAACGTGTTTCAAGAGTACTAGTCTTAAATAATTTCAAGATGTGTTTTCCATTTGTCTATATAATCTGTAGAACTAACAGACGCTATGACGAATGGTTCTCAGATAGTAACCACGAACTGGCAAGCGTAATATGGGACGCATTTACGCCTACATAAATAAAAAAACAACAATTGCTAATGATTCCATACCAGGCTCGATAATGTCTATCAAAAACTGGTAAATGGAGTGTAAGACCATTAGATACATTAATATAATCTGATCAAAATGGCAGAAAGCTATTAGATAAAGACGGTGCAAGACTACTTTTTGTCATGATGATAAAATTCTTCTATTTCTTCTTCACTTAATATTACTGTCTCAGAGTTCTTCCATTCCTTGATATTAGTTCAGGCATGCAAAATACATTTGCAAGTAGATCTGTATGTAGCGCGATAGTGTATTGGCTCTATAGGTCACCGAGAAAACTAGCCAGAATGGTTTTCTAACCCAGAGATAATCATAAATTCTCGACTCGAAAATCCCTTGAACGCTTAGAAAAGAGCTGATGATCTTCGAACGGCTGAACAGATTTTCTTGAATTATATCTAAGAACACTCTCGATCAAATCACCTTTCAAACAAAAAAAAACGCACTTATAGCGGTCCATTTGTTTGGGAGCTACATACAGATACGCAGACACGTCTAAAAACTAAAGTTATACCTACTTTATAATACCCCTCTTTTTGCGTCAGGGGTTAAAAAGAAATCAGAGTTTTATCATTTAATTTGCTTGAAACCCGCCTGTGTTCAAGAGGGTTTGACATAAGAACAGCTAGATAAAAGCGGTTTATATTAAAGCAATTAGTACCGTTGTGCTGAAATCATGTTAAACTTTCGATTGTATAGTAACTGCGTGTTAGAATAGCTATCTATTGAGTTGACGCTGTCAGGTATAATATATATTTGAAAGTTTAGTCTGTGTGGAATAGTTTACTTGATGAGCAGATTTTTCACATAGAAGTCATCTTATATTTGGCTAATCAACTTACCTTTTTTATGTTATATGCAAGTTACTCAATATATCTTGACCTTACAATATAAAAACAGTAACTTGCATCAATTTGCTCTTTAAAAAGTTTGGTTTTTCAATTTATCGTAAGCTATCTGATTTGTGTAAAAAAAAATCGACTGTTCAAATTTAAGAAATCTTATTTTTAAATAGTACACATTGTAGTAACAGAAAAAAAAACAAGAATTTGTATTTTAAATTTATTTTAGAATGTTTTATTTTCTAATAAATAAATTTCGAGATTATCTACAGAACTCGGCCCCCAATTAGTTCTCAAATCTTTTATCGGCAAAGTTGACAGCCATGCACATTTTTAATATTGAACTTGGCTCCCATTATCACATTTATGTTTTTGATGGGATTCTTATTAGACTATACGTCGGGAAGAGTAAATCTATGTACAACTAATACTATTTTTTCACTGATTCTCGTTTTTACTAAAATTCACCACACAATAGGCAATGTTACTAAAAAAGCAATAAAAGCACGTGGCAACTCTTGTTCAATTGCCTGTAATTGCAATCTTCGTCCTGTCTAACCGCAGCCAATAGTAAAATATTTATGTTATGTCAAAAACCTCCAAGAAAACTATGTTGAACTCATAAAGATTCTCATCGCATTGATTAATTGAATACACGCACATAAACTTTGAATAGTCAGAGATGCGTGAACAGAAAACAAACTCTAAACGCCAACGGGATCTACTACAAATATTGAGAGTTAATTATAAAATATATTCATGAATGGCTTGCCGCATAACAAGCATAATTATTATTCTCAAGTTAGCCGGAATATACGCAAAGTTATATACCACGTTTATCACAATGAACGTATCAGTAACAAAGCCTAAGTTTGAGAGCTCGTGACGGCCCTTATTCAGTGACACGCAGTCAAAGTTTGGGGAGATGTTTCCGTTCAGCCGTTTCTATTAGCTCTCCACAAATAATATTTAATTTATTTATAAGGCAACTGATACATTGATATGGCATTGACCTGATAATTTTTAGAAGATACTGCAGGCTACTTTTGATAATATATAAGTGTTCGTAATAAGTTTAGAGAGCTCAAACCACTGAATCCCTAATTGAAGTGGGTTACTTTGATCAGGGACTCAGTGTTTTGAGATCTCCGAACTATGCGTAAGTGTGAGCTATTTTTCACATGCAGAGTGGAGACAGCAGTTTATAATAATTAATATTAATATCGAAAATACAATTTATATTTGAATCTGAATATGAATTGAAAAATTTGTTATGTGTTATGTCTTGCAGTCACTGCATAGATTATACATACATACAATATTTACTGACCTGAATGCCAAAGCATGTTAATTTAGTATGTTATAACCTAATCAAATTGCATTTACGGATGCCATTCTTTAAAATAATACGATTAATAACACTGATCAAGTTTGATACTTTGCGGCCGGCCTTACTCTGTCACAATTCGCCTTACGTAGGATGACCAGCAATTTGTGTCACTCAAGATTTGCCCTACTTTGTGAAGTGTGAACGAATGCTGTTGAAAGAGAGGAATAGTGCTGGTCATTGAGTGACAACGGAAATATTTTTGGGAAATTCACATAAATAATGGAAAAGAAGTGGCCTATGATGCATTGGCTATCATTGGCACATGTACATGGTACCTTCGTTTAATACCATTGTCTTGGCCAATAGCAACTACATAACATTTTAACCTCTTTTCGTTTCTTTTCGTTCTTACTTGAAACTTTGTACCCCGCCTATCATCAACAACTTTCGCAATCGATAAAATTATCCTAATTTTATTATAAATAATAATAATACATGTATGTTTAGGTCAACAATGAAAGTCATCAATCTATATCTACATCTGGTCTAAGACTAATAATAAACAGCATAAAATACTTTATATTTGACGACGGCGATGGTATTATATTTTGTTTGTATGAATTAAGTACGTATTTCAAGTTTTTGCTAAAATAGTTTGTAATAAGCCATAAAATGATGATGATAGTGATGAGTACAAGAGATAATAGTCAGTCCATAACCGCAAAGCATGTTACGAAGTAATTATTTACGGGTCTAAGTAATCTCTCAGTCCCGAGGTACCTATATCTACTGCATTGCTATCTACTCTATAATTGTAGTATATATATTTATATATTGTATATTTTTCAGAGAAAATTCAATAAATTTGTCCCTTTGACACGCATATTCATATCTTGTACCAAAATAAGCTACTACTGAAATCAAAAGAGGATTGTGGTTAAAGGGATAACATACTAGTGTAATACTAGAATATACTTTGAATGTAGCAAACAAGCACACTTTCAGAATAGGAGTGAAAAGTTACAACTTTATGTAGACACTGGCTACACCGACGGTCTCAAACACGCCCATCTTGTCCCCGTCCCTACTTGCCAGCACAAGCACAACAATATGTAGAGGTATTTTTTTTTTATGGTATAGGGGCCAAGCGAGCTGACGGCAGGTGACCACCTGATGGTAAATGACTACCGATTCCCATGGGCACCTGCAACTCAAGAGTCACAAAAGGGTTAGGGCTTCCGGTAACCTCACTCACTCAGCGAAAAGCCATGCAAGCATTGCTTCACTGCCGGTTTTAAGTGCGGCCGTGGTATCACTCCGGTCGAGCCGGCTAATACGTGCCGAAGCATGGCTCTCCCACGACTTAAACTACTTAAGATATTTGACTAGTCGGTCTGTTTTTGCAGAAATCCCGTTTACGACATGGTTCCTATAACCTAACTCAATAAATAGTCCGCCCTGACATCGGCAACCAATAAGTTTTGCTTTTAGCGAATAATTTCGTGTACTCGGACGTACTTGTCGGATAAAATTATTGACATTGTTGAGGATTATACAAACTTTGCCAATGTCGGATTAATTAACAATGTTTGTATAGTTTCCTTGCAAACCTAAGTCTGGACTCGCCTGAGACTGTTTTTGTAAGTATGACACTATTAATAGTGACCTATTCCTGGTGAAAAGCACACCCGTAGCAATGGAACATTTGTTTTTGTTTCCAAACAAGGCAGTCGGAAAAAATTATTAGATCTTAAGACTTAACAAGCCAATGCAAACTTAAAAAGTAAATAATATTTTACAATTAATACTTTTTGCTCCGTCTGTGAGATATGTAAGTCTATGGAATAATTTCTTGCTCGTGGAGCATATCAGAGTATTCAGGCAAGGAATGTTTCATAACTTATATTGTAGGCAATATTTTTAGACATATGGTTAAGGTTTACAGTCCTCTAGCAACAGAAAATTACACCAACCTAGCTACACTTTTTTGGATTTAACATCCGTCATATTAACTTTAATCATAAACAACTATGATTATTTACAAATATATATGGGTGTATATGACAATGCGACACTTGCTTAAATCACCGAAACTAGCTCTAGCATGCAGTTACAATAAGATTATTTTAAAATAATTGTCATCATTGAGAAAATTCAGAAGAACTAACTTCAAGAACTAGGCATGTTGGTATTTATGGATTTGCTCAATAACGGAGTTAATAATTCCAAAATAAAAAATATCTTTAACTTTACACATTTCATCTGCTTTTATGAAAACCGGGAGTGATTAGACCTAAAAATTGAAACGGTCGTAACATATAAACGGACAGTTTTTTTTTTTAAAAAATCTTAGTTATCTTCAATGATTTAAGCAAGTGTCGCATTGTTAGATACATCCTGTGTAATAGATTGATTAACACCTCATTCATCAAAATCGGCTTAGTAGTATGAGATGTAATGTATGTTACTTGGCGAAAAGCAATGCAAGAATTACTTCACTAAAATTCAAAATTAAGTTCAAAATAGGAAAAGCGCAGGACGCAACCAATATTTACCACTTACACCACATTCCAGAAGAGCAATCATTTTATAAAGAAGAACTTCATATGATGAGTAATATGTCAGAAATTCTGGGTCCACTATCACTATGCTATTATGGCAACCCTTTCTTGTGTACGAACGTAATATAGTCTCTTGAATGTATTATCTTCAGGACTATCCACTTACAATATTATATTAGTTTAAAATTATTTTGCTAACGTGTGATTGTTGTTATGATTTGTTTGGCTACTTCGGAGATAGCCACTGCAATACTGGTGAAAGTCTTCTCGCATATAATATATTACGGTTATGTAACGGGATGATAGATCGTATTTCGTTTATTAGGTGTTCGAGTTCGATTTCCGTTGAGTGCATATATTTGTATGCATGAATATGTCTATTTACGCTGTTTTTATAAATAAAATGTATAAGTATAAGCACAAAAAATATCTAAGTATGTTTATCCGTGTTTAAGAACCAATAGTACAAACTACGCTTAAGTTGGATCTAGATAGCGTTGTAATCTGTCAGAGAATATATTATTTATTATTATTATTATTTATATTACAAGCACAGCCTAAATCAAGTGAAGCCCCTGATTATTGTGCAGAAGTCAATATACATTATTATTTTGTCAATTCTATTAGATTCGTCATTCAATAGCTTAGAGCGGAAGGCTAGGTACTATTAACTTATTATATTCCATAGTAAATGTATTTAAGTATCAAAGGGTTTTACTGTTAAATATAATAATAGTATTACTTACATTCTTTAATATTTTTAAAATTATTAAATTTATTAAAATAAGACTTAATAAGTTGAGAGCACTGTCCCTAAGTAAGTCCCTCCAATACCTCAAGTCAGATAAAGTCACCACAACTTTATGGGCACGACGCGTGGACCAATCTTCACCTCTCTTTCCACTTCAGAGTCAATTTAAAGGTTTAAAGCTAAAATAGGTCTCTAAAAACATTGCATAAAAATTTCTGTCTGAATCCAGAATTTTCAGTTTATACATTTAGCGTCTTTATGGAATGTATTGCGATTTGATTTGCTGAAAATCAGCGCTGCATTGCTTTTGTGATACAGCTTTAGACTGAGCAACATCTCTTTTGACAGATACTGCTAGCTTCTTTACAATCGCTGAAGTGATTTTTTGAGTTCTTTTTTACACTTTGGTATTAGAAACAAAACAGACCGACAGTTATATTTTCTAATAAAAATATTGAATATTTGTTGTTGACTTTCTTGTAGCCCTTACCACTTACGTAACAAACAAGTTAATAGCTGGTCTGATGTCATATCAATAACTGTAGCATAAGACCTTGTAACTTTTTTTAGTTTAGCCACCGGATACACTGTATTAATTAATACACAGTGAAGTACGAGATCCAAAACGCTATAAACACTGACAAAAAGAGCCATTACTATTGTTTTTTCTCATTCAAGGAATGTAAATTACATTTCCTCGCTAAAACTTCCACTGAATTTTTTTAATCAGTCAATTCAAAGCCTATTTATATACTCACAATACAGATGGGTATATTTTATATATGAAAAAGCCTTTCCATGTCCAGAGTAAACGTATTAGCATCACTTAGTCTGTGTCCGTCCGTGAGTTTTTGTTCCAATTAGACGGAACACATCTTGTTTTTGTGACGTAGATACCTTTAGGTTTGTTTGGGTATTTCTGTAACGTAAGTACACCTTGTCACGTTTGTTGTTACTGTTTTAACACACAGTCACAAGAGCTGTAAAGGGTCGAGAATTTTCGAGTTCGTTTAATGGTTACATATTGTACCTATTAAAAAGGAAAATAGAACTGAGATCTTCAGAGCGAGTTTGTAAATTATTCTATGGCTGCTTATAGACCGTGCACGTCACTTTTGACCTTAGCAGAGTTTGAGCGTCGCTTCAGGTATTAACTCGAAGCGGTACTATGCTGAGCCAAGGACCATTTTTAGGGTTTCGTCCCTCAAAAGAAAAAAAAACCCTTATAGAATCACTTTGTTGTCTGTCTATCTGTCTATCTGTAAATACCCTTTATCAAAGGCACCCGTGGACGCGTCATGTTGAAATTGATACCAAATACTTGTGTCTGCAGTCCCTTGAAACTGTAAAAAAATCAAGCTTCTAAGTGAACGCAATCAAAAGATACGGTCATTTAAGTCTTAAATTTGACCAAATTTGAACAATTCGCAAGTAAATCACACCTATTGGGTAGGTACTCCCATTGACCGAGAAGCATGAAATTTGGTAAGAAGCAAGGTCTCACAGCACAAGCATATAAAAAAAATAGTTTTTGTGACCACAAACTTATATTTTGTGGTTCTAAAAAAAAAAAATCTTTATTTCATTAAATTGACCATCAATTATTCGAAATCGTCGATTTAATAAATATTTATTATAATAAAAAAATATAGATCAACACACACAGAGTCACCGCAACAATAGTTTGCTTCATCAAATGTAAAATGATTAAAGAAAACAAAATGGATAACATAATATCACATCTGCCTGTTAAAGTTGACTTTGATCAATATAGAATGGGAGAGTATTTTTAGAACCGCAAAGTTAAGTTTGGCTTTCGGAAAAGACGGACAAAAATCTTCGTTACTTGATTTCCGATATGGATGTTCTATGTGCATACAAGTTTGTTTGCTCACGGAACCCTCAGTGCGCGAGTCAGATTCGCACTTGTCCGGTTTTTTAACCAACATCAACAAGGAGGAGGTTCACCATTCTACCATATTTTTTTTTTTTGTATGTTTGTTATGCAATTATTCCGCTAATATTATTATGAATCTATTTTGATAATTCTTTTTTGGTTGAAAGGTCTCAGTTCAGAGGTGGTCCCATTTAAATTTTGTCGAAATTAATTTAGCGCTTTTTGACGAAAACAACAAAAACCAAAAAAAAAAAAAAGGCAGTCATGGGTCTGCCGACAGGAGTGAAAACTTAAAACGACGTGTCGCGTCAACGAAATTTTGAATAAAGGCTTTCGCTATTGAGGACTATAAGCCTTATAAATTTTCACCTTAATTAAAATTATGTTTTTGTTTATATTACCATATAAATTGCGGCACACAATAAGTACTTCATTGAACTCATTATATTTTTAAAGATTAATTAATAAGGAACAGATAGAAGAGATACAGAAGTCAATATTAAGATGAGCGCCGTCTAGTGGATCTATATATGTATTATTAGCCTGACGGTCACGAGTTCACTGCTTTTTTGCTTTACGTGCCTAAAGAAGTTTTCACTTCAACAATATATACACAGATGACACAGTTTTGGTTTTTTAGTTTTAGTTACCAACTCGAACGATGGAGAGAACACTTCAAAGAAAAATCGATTTAAATACTTATTAGTTTATTGTTTACCATGTGCAACTAATCTAATTTCAAAATATTTATTGTAATAAAGTAATTTATATTTGCATAAAATATGTTTATTAAAAATGTGCAAAGGTTTTTTAAAAATGAGTTTGTTCGTTCCTTTCCTGAATGTTTAAAATAACGCTTATCGTTTAAACAATGCTCACAGATTTTTTTTAAATACATAGTTAAAGTATAATTATTTGGTAAGTTTATTTATTGTTATATGTTGTGCTATATGAAATTTACTCATTTGTATTAATATAAACCAGCATGTCACTAAAAAGAAATTAATCTTGAAAAAATCATATTTTTTTTGGTTTTTCTCATTTTATAAACATTTTATTTCAAGCAAACAATTTTTTTTAATTTCGTCTTTAATTTGAGGTTTTGATGAAAAAGAAATTCAAAAAAAAAACAATAATAAAAAATACTATGGCACTGTTGTTCACACATTACTAGTATTCCTGTTAATCCCTCCAGCTAAGCTAAAAGGGGGGGGGGGGGAACTGGGTGGGGTTCGAACCCGCAACCACTTTATCGCAAGTCCGACGCCTTAGCCATTACGCTACCGCCGCCGCCGCTTCAAACTGCATTTTATATGTCAATGAACATATTATACATAAAACCCAGACCAATGCATAAAGACATATTCATTCACACAAATATTTGCACTGAGTGGGAATCGAACCCGCGACGACCGATGTTGCAATGAAATTCTCCACGTAACCGCGAGTCTTTAATAAACACAAAAAACTTGTTATTGAATTAACTAATCAACATACATTGAATGAACACTTTAACAAAATAAATGTAAAGCCGAGCATTGATATAATTAAATAAAAATGTTATCCAAATATGCAAATCCGTTCAAAAGCCAGCGATATTTTATCGCAGCGCATAATTTAAATGTCGTTCAATATTTTATGAGTGACGTATCAACTAGTTTACGAGTGATCCCCATGTCGCCGCAAATCACTGCGCGCGGGTTATAACGTTGGAAGGTTGGGGTCGCAGTCACAGCGATCTATTATATTTTAGAAGCGTTTTTATTTCACGTGACTATCAATTACATGCCATTCGGCCCACGTTATCCACGTGTGTGTAGTGGCGACACGCTTATTCTTTGAGGTAGCAAAAATCAGAGTAGGTACTGGCCACGTCTTTATTTATTTATTTTTAGTCTACATAGTATCTTTAAGGATACGTGACCCCAGCATTACCTAAAAATAGTATATACTTATCCAAACATTAATATATACAGAAGCAGATTCATTGAAAAATTATATTTTCAACAATTTATTGTGCCGCTTCGGAAGTCGGTTTGTCCATGATGGAAATAAGACGATGTAAGACGAGTTTCGTAAAGTTTAGTAACTTTTTTTTTAATAGATAAAATAAAAACAATTGTCTTTTGGAAATTATTAGACATTATTATTTCTTTTGCTCTTTGCAAATAGTCGTAACGTAAACCCAGTGTCTAGTTATAATCGGTTACAGAAACGCTTAACCTATTTTATTCCAAAGCTGCCGTCTTTTTGTTAGTTTTCGGAAGCAGATTACATATATTAAATGAAATTAATATACAATATAAAATTAAAAAAATATATAAATCTATAAGCTTCCCATGATTTCTACTCTCTCCTTTTGTATACCAAAACATAATGCTTACGTTTATAGAAGAAAACAGTATGTAGCTCTCAAATTTTCATTACTGTTTTTTACTTGTTTTCTGTGTTAAGCATTTTCCCCGCTTTAAGTGCCACTCCACCCTATGTACGGTATAAAGCGGCTCGTTTCCGCGCTGTCATACCGTATTCATAGGATTTAGAAATGCTGCATTATACCGCCACACATGTAGCCATTGTGTTTATACTTTATATCGCAACAAAAACGCTCTTTTTGTGGCCTTAGATTGTTTGATAAGAAATATGTTGGTGTAGAAAAGATTTTTAATCCGTAAAGAATATGCAATTTTTATGCTGTTTTAACAGCGTTTGTTGTATGAATATAAAACACAAGTTTTTATTTTCATTGTATAAATAACTGCGCCTGCAGCTTCCTATTACTGAAATTAAATATACTCTTATGTTTCTTCGAGATAACGTAGCTTTGTAATGACCGTGGGTGGTGGTTGGTGGGCGGCGGCCAGTGCCTCGCAAAAGTAGAGGCACACTGGGGTGAGCTCCGCCAGATCCTGGTGTTAAAGTGAGACCAACGACTTGCACGACTCACTGCGGGGCATGTCGCTATAGCAGCGGCAACATCTGTCCAACGAAAATGGCTGAAGAGGGCCTTTCGGCCGCTATGGCAACTAGTTTTACAACCAGTTGCGAAAGAGGATTTTATCTTCTTTGGCAACTGGTTGCGATAGAAGATTTTTCCTTCCTTCCTTCTATTGCCAAGAAAGAAGATAAAATCCCCTTTCACAACTGGTTGCGTAACTTAGTTGCCATAGCGGCCGAAAGGGGAGAGAGTGATATCCGGCCGTCTTAGGAAGCGACCTGCGGGTGTTACTTACTTAACTTCGAGCCGGGGAAGGTCCTCGTCCGAACACATACAGACCCAAGAGACAGTGCGCAGTGTTCCACGCGTTTCGCAGAGGAGTGCTGCCGACGGGTGGTGGTCGCAACGGGTGACGGGACCCGTCTTGAATGAGATGGGTAAATGCCAGTCTGGGGGTGCGGAATGCAACGGCGATTCTCGCTCCCCTGATCATAGGCAAAATAGCAGAACATGGAGGGGAGGTTTTTAGTCCGTAAGACCCCTTCACCTGCCTCTGTCATCCATGAGGATCTTCCACTCCGTCAACCATAATATTCGGTTCAGTAGTTTCAGACTTTCTCGACAAATAAATCTTTCCTTTTTACTATATTGTTTTTTTTTGCACGAAATAATATTCTTTCTTTTAATAAAAGTATCTTCTTTTAACATAAGCTATCTGCCGGTGACATTCCCAGCCGTTTTAGAGGTTAGATATATCATAATTGTTAGCATGTTATGGTTTTTTATATAAAAAAATATATATTTAACTAGCCTTTACCTCGATTGACGACCGCTTTAAATTAAAAAAAAATGCTATCCCTCGGGAACATTAAGCATTTTTTTTTCTTAATAAACGTACACTATATTATTTTCTGTACCCGAAAACGTCTATGCAAAATTTCAAGAGATCATTTGCCTCTGAACCCACATCCGCATTTATTAGTTACTTCAGATTAGCTTCCGCCAGAAGCTCTTTCGTTATTCCACGAATCACAGTCTCTATGCAACATTAACAGGATCACGGAAAACTGTCTCGTGCTCCTAATAATTGATGTGGAGCACTACAAAGAATATCCTATGAATTTTTGAAAGCATAGCTACCGTTCTACCCTTTATGCTTTCAATGGGGAGCCAATGTAAAAGAGTTTTTGGATACCTGTTACAGTCCTTTTACCGTCATTGTGTCTTTATTAAAATGCTCGTTGTAAACGTTTTAGGTGTTAAAATATTTGTAAGGTTGTTATTTGTTTTGTTTACTGAAATATTTTATCACAGACTAGCAAACTGGCCCGGCTTCGCCCGGGTAGCAAAGCATATATTGATTTTTTTCCGACATGTTCATCAATCATCGTCATATTTCAGCCATTTTACACAAAACCTTACTGAATTATACACATAAACCTTCCTTATGAATCACTTCGTCTATTGGTTCAACCCTTATTAAAATCCGTTCGGTAGTTGTTGAGTTTATCGCGAACAGACCGACAGATAGGAGGATAGACAGACAGTATGCCCAATATGCCCAGTAGTACCAGTTGTAACCACCGGTAACCATCTGTAACCATACTGAGTTTATTAAAGTTTAAGCAACTATTTACCAAATAGGTTTACAGGTGAAGGCCCATAATCAGCAAAAAAATTTAGGTTGAATAGAGAGACCCGCAGTCAAAAAAAACACAGCCGAACATAGAACCTTCTTTTTAAATAAATATCTACCAACTGCAATAGATAAGAAAAGCAAACCAAAATCTCTAACAAAGCGCCTGCTTACCAGGTATCTCTAACAAAGCGCCTGCTTACCAGGTATCTCTAACAAAGCGCCTGCTTACCAGGTATCTCTAACAAAGCGCCTGCTTACCAGGTATCTCTAACAAAGCGCCTGCTTACCAGGTATCTCTAACAAAGCGCCTGCTTACCAGGTATCTCTAACAAAGCGCCTGCTTACCAGGTATCTCTAACAAAGCGCCTGCTTACCAGGTATCTCTAACAAAGCGCCTGCTTACCAGGTATCTCTAACAAAGCGCCTGCTTACCAGGTATCTCTAACAAAGCGCCTGCTTACCAGGTATCTCTAACAAAGCGCCTGCTTACCAGGTATCTCTAACAAAGCGCCTGCTTACCAGGTATCTCTAACAAAGCGCCTGCTTACCAGGTATCTCTAACAAAGCGCCTGCTTACCAGGTATCTCTAACAAAGCGCCTGCTTACCAGGTATCTCTAACAAAGCGCCTGCTTACCAGGTATCTCTAACAAAGCGCCTGCTTACCAGGTATCTCTAACAAAGCGCCTGCTTACCAGGTATCTCTAACAAAGCGCCTGCTTACCAGGTATCTCTAACAAAGCGCCTGCTTACCAGGTATCTCTAACAAAGCGCCTGCTTACCAGGTATCTCAAACAAAGCGCCTGCTTACCAGGTCTCTCAAACATCTTCAAACTCTCTCACGATATTATACTAAGAAATGTGTTTTGCCTGAATGATTAAATTTACTTTCCAATAAAGGACATCCGCGGCGTAACGCCTAATTGAAGGTGATAATCAGTTCAAAAACGCAAAACTGCTGATGGTGGGTTAGAGTTTCTCTTTATAGTTTTTTAGTATTTTCAATATTTTAATTCCATTTTGGAATTCATAAGAATTCTCCCAAATAACTACTTAAATCTTAATATGAAGTTCACATACAAATAAATTGTAATAGCATAATATTTCCTGGTCAAAATTAGTATAACAGCTATAGGGGTTGAATGGAGCACAGAGGCGATGGGGCGGGGGTGAAATTACGAAGGCTGCGCTGCCCATATGGGGCTCGGACATTGCATATTGTATGTAAATACGTGCTTCGTTATGTTGGCTCTATCGTGATATTGTGCCCTTACAAAGGGTTTTGGATAAAATTAAAACGCAATATAGGGTTTTTGTGGTATTATATACGTAAGAGAATATTAAATACAAATATTTTACATGTTATAAGAAAGTTAACTAAAAATACCTACCAGTTGTTTTTTTTTTTTCTTTTTGTTATTTGATTGTTGACATGACGAATTCTTTGTTTGCATTTTTAAGGAAAAAATCGCGAACGCAGGACAGTGAACTTAAAAATACCTAAAGTTAAAGTACTTATTACTAATTTGAAACGCGAAAACGGCCACATCAAGCTACACGCGCCCCATTTATATGTTGACCTGGTCACGGTACGTAAGTCATGTAATGATATTCCAAGTTATAATACCTACTGGCCTAAGAAATTATGTTTTTTGTGAGGGCAAACGAACAGAGGGTCACCTGATGATAAGTGACTGTCCACACCTGCAACTCAAGACTCAAATTAATGAATATTATGTTCCAAATTCGACAATCAGACGATTTCTAGTTGAATTTAATACGAAATGAAGCCTTCGTTATAATATTCACAGCCGAGATACACATTAATATAATATGACTTTCTAGAGTGCGTAGAACCTTGATTATTAATTATCGAATTAAGTATTAGCGATACATTTTGTAAGTAACTTTTAATGCTTATTGTTGTCATAGGTGCTCCATGCTTATTTGAAGTATGAAATTAACGAAACGAATTCATTCATTCATACATTTCGTCATCCTAATTAAGATAATTGTCAAGCGATCAAGGGTAATAGTAATGGTACTTATGGGAGAGCCATGCTTCGGCACTCATGGGCCGGCTCGACCGGAGTGATACCACGGCCTCACAAAAAACTGGCAGTGAAGCAAGTGGTTGCTTTGCTTTTCGCCAAGTGAGTGAGGTTACCGGAGGCCCTAACCCTACCCTCCCCGCTAACTTCCTCCTCTTCCACCCTTTCCCTACTCCCACTTTAAAGGCCGGCAACGCACGTGTGACTCTTGAGTTGCAGGTGCCCATGGGCAACGGTAGTCACTTACCATCAGGTGACGCGTCTGCTCGTTTGGCCCTATACCATAAAAAAAACTTATGAATGCTTGAAACACCAGGAACGTCCGTGGCATGGCTCCAACTGATCGTATGCATATTCTGAAGAAGCTCTACTAACTACTTGTTTATAACATTCCACATTCTTTTTTAACTCCCCAAAAAAGGAGTTCGTGGTCAGGGTAAGGTATTTATGTATGTCTGTGACCTAATTTATTCCACCACTACTTCTAAATGTCTAAACAGATTCGGACGTATGGGGAATCGTAAGAATCTTTTTATCATCCCTAGCTGACCCGGCACACGTTGTTTTGCCATATTAATTATTTCTAATGAATATTTTGGTAGTCAAATAAAAAATAACTAACTTATTGTGGGGATGGGGTCTATGACTGAAAGAAGAATGGAGCGCTGTGGTCTATTGACGGCCTATAAAAATAACAAAACACCAACCATTTATTTTCTTAATTCAAAGTACTTCATTAACTTAACTGACATATTTAAAGTTCAACAGTGGGAGAGCCATACTTCGGCACGTATGGGCCGTCTCGAAAGGAGTGATATCATGGCCTCACAGAAAACCGGCAGTGAAGCAATGCTTCGTTGTACTTCGCCAAGCGAGTGAGGTTACCGGTGGCCCTAACCCTTCCCTCTCTCTATCTTCCCCCCTATCTCTCCATCTCTCCTCCTCTCCTACTCCCACCTTAAAGGCCGGCAAGGCACTTGTGACTCTCGAGTTGCAGGTGGCCATGGGCGGCGGTAGTCACTTACCATCAGGTGACCGTTCAGTAGGTTTTTAGTTTATCGCGAACAGACAGACGCGGCGGGGTATTTTGTTTTTTAATATGTAGTGATATACATATATAAATTTCGTGTCACGTTGTTTGTTCGCTAAACTAGTGAATCGATTTTAATGAAATTTTGCACACTGTATGCAGTTACGTCCAACTTGGGAGATAGGATAGTTTTTATATTAATTTATATTAACAATTTCTAAGACTAACCGCACCGTTGCCTATCGATGCTAGCAAAAGTTAAGGTGACCTCGTGACTTCGTTAGTAGTGTCCAGACCAGTAATTGACACGTCGCGGGACGCTCACTAGCTACAAACTAACGAATGATATAACTTAGAATAACAATCGTCTTCAGTGACGTTGAATGTGCACTATAAGGTTTATAACGCAAATTCTTTTCCACAATAACACATGTAAATAACGAGCTGCGTTAAGAAAGTGTAATGATCTTTAACACGAAGAGGATCCAAGCTTCAATCACGCTAGGTGGGCGCGGTCTAACGGATGATGATAGGATTATATACAAAACAAGGCTAGAACCTTCATTGCGCGATGCAGGGTCAGTACTTACTATGTAGTTTGGCCTAACCTGACTAGATGGCGCTGAAGTATATTTGCTGTATACGGATGTCGGAGGCTGAAGAGAAATCCCTAAACGGGTTTAGGAGAACTTAATCACGGCAAGTCGATTAGTTTAGCAATCATTTTAAGTAAAAACAATATTAAATATTTAGCGCATTATAGATACAGTGAATTAAAAACTTGAACTACCGTTCCTTGGCCAAAACTTTGGTATTGGAGTTAAGCGATGGTGACATTAAGTTAGGAGCTCCACTCGAACAATAAAAATGTAACGTCATGCATTATGCATCGACTGCGGTGCGTCGGCTAAACGCGGCCGCATGTCACACCGTAATGTAATATTAAGACTATTAATTGAATGCCAAAGTTTAAATTTTAATATGTGGTGATGTACTCAGCGTCGTCTTATTAAGATGAACGGAACTACTTTACAGCTACTGTGTGTACTAATTCTGCATAGTGCTATAAAAGTGCTAACACCGATTAAAACGTCATGTCATGTATACACACACTGCCTTACGTCCACCGTCATGCTGCGGTCCTCCAGGTATGATAAATATTTTTTTTTTCCGACGTCCTCTTTCTTTATGGAGAAAGTTTAAATACCGTTCAACACTCGCAAAATCAAAAATCAAAATGAAAATTATTTATTTCAAGTAAACTCATTGTAAGCATTTTTGAATTGTCAGGAGTAGCCAGTCAGTATAAGTCGGTCGTGAAGCTAGTTGCCTGTTCCAAAACGTAGATCCTATGCACAAACCCTTCCACTGAACAAAGAAACGTTTTACAGGTAACATCCTTAAAAATATTTTTGTTTATATGATTAATTTATCAATGTTAGACTTATCTTATTTCCCGTCACGTACGTAACGTTCGTTTTTACATTTAAAGTTGTAAACAACCAAAGTTTATTGGATAGCTTTTTGCCACTCCCTACCATCGGCCGGGCAGCGTACATGGTCTTCGTATAGCAACGATACTATTTATAATTTTAACCACACCACATTTTAGGGTCTACATAAACTTTTAGTCCTTTGAAGTACTATGCGGTAATAATTCTTATTGTGGAAACTAAGAAGATAATTACTTCACTACAAAAACGAAAAAAAGGATCAACATATTCTAAATAAGGCTAAGGATCATCCTCAGCCTTATTCAGAAAATGATTACTAATCGGTGTGATTGCAACCAACTTGGTCTAATGAAATTGTCCATAAATCTTGAATATTGGACTGGCGACATGCCTAACTATGGTGTTTTCCTCCTCTTGTTACTGTAGACTCCAAAACGCTCCACTTTACTACGATATATGTCCTGATAATATATAAATGTTGTTTTCCCGAATCTTTAGCCGCTGTCATAATATACGGATATGTTATGAGTGTTAGAGACTGTATGTGTGTGTGAGTGTGTATTTGTGTGTAATATTAGCATACACATAGCACATGCGCTCCGTATACATGTGATTTGAGCACATGTGTGTTCAACAATGTGTGTCGGTGTGTGTCAGTTTTGGACGCATCTTCTTATGTAGAGTAAGAATACTTTATGTTATTGGCCGTTACATTAAATGGGTAAGGGGTGTAAGTGTATTATGGTGTCAGAACACGAAGAAAGAAGTTAATTAATTATCTATCTCTTTCGCTCACATTCTTTACTGGATTTCATTTCTGATTCCGCTCACTGCCGTTGTGTTTCCACAGAAATGTTTAGTGTAGACCTTATCTTTTTGTTCGAGGTATCTGAGTAGATGATAGGTCGAGTAAAATAGCAGAGAAAGTCGGCAGGAAATTATCTTCTAGGTACAATTCACAACTTCTTATTATTCTAACTGAAATTGTAATCTTAAACAAAAGGGTGGCTTCTCTTGAATAAAATAGTGTGCTCTAAGCTTACACGGAGATTCCTTTGTGTTTACAGACTTTAAACACACAACAAGCTATTGTAATAAATAATATATTTCATGTTATTATTATAAATGATATAATATATACTAGAAATCGCCTGGTGGACGAATTTCGATCATGTTTGGTTTATTTCATTGGCCAGTAAAAGTAGACTTACGTAGTAGGACAGTTTAACATATCTATTAGACGCGTGTAACTTGTTATTTTTTTTTATGGAAAAGGGGAAAAACGAGCAGACTTTACACCTGATGGTAAGTGACATGCCGCCCATGGACACCTGCAACTCAAGAGTCAGAAGTGTGTCACCAGCCTTTAATGTGTGCGTAGGGGAAGAGACGGAAAGGGGTTAAGGCCTTCGGTAACCTCACTCACTCGGCGAAATACTCGAGGAGAACTCAGCAATAGATTTCAGAAGTTTTGGCTCAAAATTTGATCATGTGTAACTTGAGTAGTTGTGACTCAAAGTTACCAGTAGCAATCAGTTGCCAATAGATTTTAAAACTGTATTGCTAAATGCCTTCGCACAATTCCTTTAAAGTTCCCATTCAGTTAGGTCAGAAGCAGCAGACCATACTAAGACCAGTCCTATCCAATCATAGGAACCAATGAACCGTCATCTAAGCGTCGTCGCTGGAATTTCATACCTGTTTGTCAGACTGTTGCAGGCTCCTGGAGTCAAGAAAAAGTAGATGAGGCATAGACTGAGGTTTTGAGACACAATTTACTTAGTGTTCTGTGTCTGGTCAATAGGGTCACCACTGCTTCCAGTTTAACCTTCCACCTTCTTAGGGGAGATGATAATAATAATAATAGCAATAATAACCCGAGAGTCCTCACACACGGCTGTCAGATCGACTGCTGATAAACATACTTAGATATTTCTAAATACATACATATTACTACATATTATATAAACAAAGACCCCGCCACGTCTGTCTGTCTGTCTGTTCGCGATAAACTGAAAAACTGCTGAATGGATTTTCATGCGGTTTTCACCAATGGACAGAGTGATTCATGAGGAAGGTTTAAGTGTATAATTTGTTAATGTTTTGTGTAAATTGGTTGAAATATGATGATGATTGTTGAAGATGTCTCTACTGCCTGTGTGAAGCCGGGGTGGGTTGCTAGTTATGTATATAATACAGGTTAGACTCCGCACGGAACGAACGACGATATTATGAACGGAATATCGTCTTTTAAATTGCACAAAAACCATAAAATTTTGCAGAGGGCTTAATTTTCCAATTGGTTTGACAGAATAACCATGACATGGGCGACGTGTGGGAGAAATTTCTTTTAGAATTTAATAGCATTAGATCAATAATAATTAAAATTGGCACTCTAAAATTCAGTGATGAGCCATTTTCACTCGTGCTTTGTAAGTATAAGAATTAAGTGGAATCATGCTTACTAGAAGAACGCCACAAAAAGAAGGACTCATATATACTTGGTTTGATCGATTGCATTAAATTAGGTGTGAAAGTGTCTCCTATTTCTTTATTATAATTATATCGGGGTATATTATCATTTTGTGGCATCTCTAACCTAGTCAAGCTTAAATTGACTAAATATATATAGATAAATAAGCATCTTTTTGGCAAGCTTGCGTCGTCAGTCGTAGATCGCATCAGCACTTGACATTCGATAAAATACTACTGAAACAAAAGCCTATCATAATCAAAAAAGAAATCCTTGTCGATATTAATACTGAAATGAGAGAGAGATTATCCAGGGATATACATGCAACCACCTCCATTCCGGCGTACATCGGTGCCCACTTGTCCTGCTTGCAGCTGTCAATGTGTCCCTTCCCGTTCCTCTCCCCCCCCCCGCCCCTCACCACTCCGTGGCATCGTCGCCTCGTTACTGTCGGTGCGGACTTAAATACAAGCTTACAACGCCAGCGCGCTGAAATATCTATATTGAGGTGCTTTTGGTTCCGTTCGGGTCTTTAAGGAGTTTCAAGACGATATTTGTCGAGTAATGGGTTTGTGTGACATATTGTTGTTTAAGTGTTTTGTTTGTATATATCTGCCATGTAATAAGTACATTTTCAAAAAGTAAAACTAATTTCAATGATCCCATAATAATATCATGCTTTTAGAGTAGTTTTATTTCTTTGATTACTTTGTATGTTATTCTGTTTAAATCCAAACTTAGCAGAACTTATGCTGTAGATTTTTTTTTGAGAATAGTTACATATCTATACTAATATTATAATTCTGAAGAGTTAGTTTGTTTGGTTGATAGCGTTAATCTCAGGAATTACTGGTTCGAATTAAAAAATCTTTGATTGTTAGATAGCCTATTTATCGAGGAAGTGAGACCTATCGGAGCGGAGCGTCAATGAAAAATATATTTATTAAAAACTATACGGTTTTACTCACGTTTGTATTTCGGGTTCGTTATTGTAATGAAAAATATTGCAAAAACGGGCAAAATTTACAAACGCAGACCAAGTTGCGCGGGACAGCTAGTTATAATGTAAAGGGAGGATCCCCAACTAGGCTAGGTGATCATGCCTGGCAGGCCTTGGCCACGGTCATGCCCAGAACACAGTGATATCAAATAAATTTTCTCTTTTATAGGGTTTAGATGTGTTTAGGTAGAAATATGCTGTACCTACTGTGCTTCTTCATATTATGCCCTTATAAACATACATCAATATTAACCTACGAAAATGATTTGGTGTGCCCTTTCATTTGTTCCATCCCAATAGTTTCATTTTTGTCCAAGATATTCAATAAATACATTTTATTCTGAGTGCTAAGTACAAAGAGCCGCCCATAACAAGTTTCTACCACTATCGATGCAATTTGCATTTCAAGCGTTTGCGAGATTCAAGATAACTTCGTTTACTCCAAGATGAATGTAATATTCAGTTATGTAGTCTGACTTGAATATTTCCCATAAGCCTTTGTTCTGGACATTAATATCGCTCGTTTGCAACAATAGTGTCATAACTAAAAATTATTGATTTTAGACAGTGGCAATGTTTTGTGAGGTCTGCCAGAGCATGTTGTTCTAAATATTGTATAATAAACTTGTCGCTTTCTAATGAACGTTCGCACGAAATCGGCGTTGCATCTTTGTTCACCATAAAATATCAAAGATTTATGATCGTTTGGCATACTTCGTTTAAGGGGGATTACAGGGGAGGAAAGGACGGGAATAAGGGAGACGGAAGGGTTAGGGCCCTTTTTTTTTTTTCTTTTTGTTTTTTTTTTTGTGCGTGTGGAAACCCCCTCGGGCCGTCACCCCACCGGGGTTTTCGGTGGGGCGGTGTGTCGGAATCGAACCGACTAAAACCACACGGTGTGCCGTACTGCGCCTTAAGTAGGAGGGATCCGGGAACAGCTTTTATTAAGACATCCGGAACCCTCCTAGCGCCTGCCCGCAAAAGCGCGGGCACCACCTTCGGGTAGAAACCTCTCAATTAGGCGACGTCCAGGCACACGCGGACGCCGCCTCCTCGCGGGGGCCACTATAGCGGGTCGAGGGGAAAAAACCCGTCCCGTCCACCCGCGGCCCCACTCAGGGCGGCATGAGGCGCTGGTAAGCGCGCCTCCGCCGCCCGGTTCGCCGGCGGCGAATTAAGTCCGAGTGGAGGTCGTCCTCCCGGACCCTTTCCGCCGCCTCCTTCTGCGAGATGACTTCCTCACAGAAGGTTGCGACCGCGGTAAAATTCCTGTCGCTACCGGCCATGGAGCGTATGACAGCCGGCAGCGACAGATCCACTCCGATGACTGCAGTGAGGGCCCGACGCTGCGCCGCCCAACTGGGGCAAACCGCCAGCGTGTGCTGAGCCGAGTCCTCACTGCAGTCGCAGTGGTGACAGGCGGGACTCAATTCCCTCCTAGCGACCGAGTGCAGGTACTTCCCGAAGCAGACGTGCCCGGAAAGAACCTGCGTCAGTCGGAAGGAAAGGGTCCCGTGCTGCCGCCCTGCCCACTCGACGATGACCGGCTGAAGCGCCTCCACGGCGGCAAAGCCAGCACGTGGAACCTCCAGCCGGGACGACCAACGAGCCATCGTGGCTCGGCGAGCGGCCTCACGCCACTCGCGTACGTCTTCGGGCGGGGGCTGACTGCCGCTTCCCGCCCGGAACTCCGTCGTCTGCCGATAAACTTCGGCGAGCACTTCCGCCTCCAAATCCCACGGGGTAGTCCCGGCCAACGCGCACGCCGCCTCCGTCGACACGGTGCGGTATCCGCGTATGGCTCTAACCGCCATGACCCTCTGAGGGCGCCAGAGGCGCGCCCTATTCTGGGCGGTCAGAGCTCCCGCCCATAACGGTGCACCGTACAGTGCCATTGACCGGACAACCCCCGTGTACAGCCGTCTTGTAGCGACGCTGGGCCCACCCAAATTGGGCAAGAGTCGCCCAAGGGCGGACGCAGCGCCGACCAGCTTCGGAGCAAGCTGTCGGAAGTGCTCGTCGAAGAGCCACCTGCCGTCGAGGATCAGGTCCAGATACCTTATATGGGCCCGAACCGGTACGAGGACCGAGTTGACCACGATAGAGGCGCCAGGGGGTGGACCAAGGCGGGGCCCATGGAATAAAAGGGCCTCCGTCTTATCCAGGGCCACCCGCAAGCCCAGCGCTTCGATGCGCCCGACCACCAGCGAGACTCCCCTGGTGGCCAAACGCGCCGCCTCTTGAAAGTTCACCCCCCGGGCTGTGACCAAAGTGTCGTCGGCGTAACAGATTACGCCCAGCCCGGGGGGGAAGTCACCTCGAAGGGCCCAGTCGTACCCCATGTTCCACAGGAGTGGTCCAAGGACAGACCCCTGCGGAACACCGCACGACATGGGCCGACTACTCAAAACTCCATCTCGGTCCTCGTACATGACGGTACGCTCCTCTAAATAGTCTGCCACTAGCCGCCTCAGGTACTGTGGCACCCCATGATAGAGGAGTGCTTCCCTGATGCAGCTGAATGGCAGACTATTGAATGAGTTGGCGATGTCCAACGACACCGCCAACAGCACGCCGCCACAGCTCACTACGTCTTCGGTCACAGCCCTCAGGCGCAACACAGCACTGACCGTCGAACGCCCCGCTCGAAAACCGAATTGGGCATCCGACAAATCGGGGCCGACCTCGCCAAGGTGCCGAACGATGCGGGCAGAGAGGACCCTCTCAAACAATTTACCCGCCTCGTCCAGCAACACGATGGGCCTGTAGGCCGCGACCGAGTCGGTAGGCCGTCCCGGCTTCGTTAAAAGCACCAGCTTCCCGCTCTTCCAGCAGTCAGAGAAGCATCCGGACGCCAGGCTAGCGTCGAACACTTCCCTGAGGCAGTCCGACATGTGGTCGAGGGCGAGGGCCAAAGCGAGGGCAGGAATCCCGTCTGGCCCGGGGGCGGTGTTCTTGGAACGGATCCGTAGAACAACCGCCCCTACCTCCACCTCTGTGACGGGCGGAACGTCCTCATTTTCGACCTCCGCGTCGTGTCCGGCCAATACGGCCATCGACGGGGGTATGTGTTCCGCCCGTTGCGGGAAAAGGCCCTCAACCACTCCCTGCAGGAAGCTGGGCTGGAGAGTCTCCGTAAGAGGGGGGGCCGACGCGCGGAGCTTTTGTTGCGCCGCGCGATATGGGCGACCTCAACCTCTTCCAGGACACGCCAGTTCCTTACTCGTGCGGCAAGAGCAGGGGTAGCGAACGAAAGGTCCACTATCGACCCACCCTGCTGCCGCACGCACGTGTTGGTGGAGCCTCTGTTTAGGAGACAGAGGCCCACCGATGCCGCCCACTCCTCTACGGCATCGCCCCGTGCGTCCGTCCTGGGGGAACCCCACGCAACGGACTTGGCGTTGAAGTCCCCCAGCACTAAGACGTGCCCAGACGCTAATCGCCGCATCGAGGTCTCTAGGTTGTTGAGAAAAACCTCGAAGTCACTCAGACTCCAATTGGGGGAGAAGTAGACACCATATATGGTGATCCCCCCCATTCGGCAGCAACATATCCAGTACCCTTGTCTCTTAACGAAAAGGGCGGGGAATGTGTTGAATGAATATATTGAAAAGGAAAGGTAGCTAAGAAGGGAAGGCAGTTCACTTAAAGGGAAATGGCTTAAACGTATAGATTGGGGAGTGTAAACAAAAGTTCCAGCTGGTTAGGGTTGCACACCTGTCACTCGAGCTGGTTGTTGCTGGAAAATCTGAGCCCTCCAATTATTTCATAAAGTAATTAAAAATTAATAAAATTAATTACTACATTATTATAGCACATAAAACACACGCGCATGGAGCACGCCAGAAAATGTGTAATTGAGTTTTAAATTAAGTAACAAAATTTTTGACAGAAAACAAAACCGACTTCAACGAAATTAGTTCTGAAAAAATGCACTAAAAATTTAAAAATTATTCAGTATTTTTGTTTCTAGAATTTATATTCAACCTTTTTGTTTAATCAATGTATTCCGTACGAACTACGCGATAACTACATAGGTACCTACCTACCCACTCAGATTGTACATACATCTGACTCAACACACATCTATGACTAACAAACAAGTAACAAAATATTTGTTTTAGGTACCTAAACATGTCACTAAGGCAGAATCAACTCGTCAATAGTTCGAACCATTAATGTTGCTATTTGTTCTTATAATAGTATATGTATTATATAGCTATGTATGTATTTGTATATGTGTGTGTGTATATATGTATATATATGTTACACTAAAGTTACGAGTATTTGTGTATAAAGTGTGTGTATATTCGTATCGAAATATGTATCCCATTCTTTTCTTTGTAATTTAATTACAAGTTTGTTAATTGCACCTACTTCTTCTTTTCTCTGCATCACCCAAAGGTCGACTGGTAGAGAATGCCTTAGGCATTAAGTCCACCTATGTACTAATGTGCAAAAAGATTTAATAAATATTAACAGCTCATAACCGACTACAAATCTAGCTACCATGTTTTCTTCTAACTCAAACGACTTAAAAACCGGTTATCTGTCTGCATTCAACACCCAGTTCCTGTAATTTTTTTCCCTTAATAGCGTCACATTCTCCTATATCTATCTAACAAGCAATCTAATAACCTCATTCTTGCTCCACCGGCGTAACATTTATTTATCCACCAAAAACTTCTTCCAAAGCTTTTTTCAATACCCCGAAACTAAGATATCGACAGTAGAGTTCCGCCAATCAAGTGCCTTATGAATTATGTACAAACTACCCTCCGTCCTCCCTCCGACCTCCCTAGGAGGAAATACGGTTGCTTTGTTTTTCTCTACACTCTAAAAAATATATATAGACAAGAAATAGATGAGCCTTTTTCGGGTCATGGAGTGATTGACTTATCTTGTGAACATGTAGATGCTGTTGAAGTATGTTAAAACGAAATACTATACAACAAGTTTTATTTATTCTGTACATATTATGGCAAGTAAGGGGAGTCTGATAGAAGATTTTTGTCTCCGTGCTGAACTTGTTTACAACTTTCCAAAGGGTCCAATACTGTAATCTACTGGAGAAGTTATCGAAGATAGTTCAATCTACTAATTCAGAAGAACGAAAGAAATTCCTCTAGAACCGCTTATACGATAGCACAACTAAGAACAATTCCTCAAAACCCAAACTAGACACACATGGGAAGCAAAATCTTTGCCAATCATTAAAAGTTCTATAGAGGTTGTGAGTTTAGGAGCACCCACAAAGCCAAACCCGTCTTTGAACCGAGTCAAAAGTCTTAAGTGACAGAAGCGATAGCACAAAATTAACCTTTTTTGACTTATGGAAACAGTGAAATTCTTATTATGTCCTTGCGGTAATTATAGCCTCCCACATTGCTACTACTATAAAATTATAATACAATGTTGAATATTTAGACAGTGATAATTTTTTTTTTATGGTATAGGGGGCAAACAAGCGGACGGGTCACCTGATGGCAAATGACTACCGCCGCCCATGGGCACCTGTAACTGAAGAGTCACAAGTGCGTTGCCGCCCTTTAAGGTGGGAATAGGGGAAGAGGCGGAGAAGGGGGAAGAGTGGGAAGACGAGAGAGAGGGATTAGAGGGGTGGAGAGGGGAAGGACGGAAATAGGAGAGAAGGAAGTGTTAGGGCCTCCGGTAACCTCACTCACGCGGCCACAAGCAATGCAAGCATTGTTACACTGCCGGTTTTCTGTGAGGCCGTGGTATCGAGCGGAGTCGAGCAAGCCCATACGTGCCGAAGCATGGCTCTCCCATCAACTAATTTGAATAATAAAGATAGGTTTTAAACACGCTTTTATTATTAGTTTGTAAGTAACTATGTAAACTAGGAAGTCAATTTTAACCTTCTTACTGTCGTTGTACAACTAAGCACAATTGTAGTGGCACCCAAAGAGCCCTGTAGGTTGCATTAAAAATCAACTTTCCTTTATATATATATATATATATATATATATATTTATAATAGCCCCGGTAACGAAACCATAGTGCGATACTATTTTACTACTAACGTCATCTAGGGAGAAAGTCAAAAGTTACAAATTCTAGTTAGCAATCATTTCTAGTTACAAATTATACAGTCGTATCAGAATGAAACATTGTATGTATATTATGTATGTAGTTTAAGGTGATAATACTAATCAAGTCCAACAGATTGGGCTTGGTAACAATGGTCTGATGGAGCCGAAGGAGGTGGATAGTGGAACTCTTTACTTTTTAATTCCGTTCACCATTAAAGCGTGTATTTTTAGTTTTAGTAAAGTATAATTTATTTTTGTAATGTTATCATAACGAATTGGCCGATATCATGTTCCTTACGGCTCTGAATTCATACGATATTTATTTATATCCACCGTGCGGTTCTCCACAAATTTTATGCCTCGCACAACCAATCTCTGGAACAAATTGTCGCCTGTGGTATTTACGGACCGATACTACCTTCAAACCTTCAAGAAAAGAGCATACTCCCATATCAAAGGCTGGCAATGCACTTGCGAGTCTTTCGTTGCAGGTGTCCATGGGTGAAGGTAGTCACTTACCATCAAGTGACCCGTCTGCTCCCGTTTGCCCCTATAAAAAAAAACTACCTTAGAATGCACCGATCGTGCCCTTAGGGTGGTCTTAGTAATCTTCTATATATAACACGTGAAAATAATTCTTTGTATACATTTTTAACAAAATTTCGCTACAGCAGGAACGTAAAATTTGTTATAGTGAAAGTTCAAGTATAGAAAACGTGCAGAAAGCATTTAACAATTTTGTTACAAATTTAAAAATTACCTGAATACGACTACATCAAGCTACATGCATCTAGTATATAATAGATCGGGGAAAAAGTCTTCGTATTTTGTATCTATAAAATTGAAGAAAAATCTCTTTGGTTGTACTGTTTGTATCTGGCTGGTTTTAATGTCAATAAATAAAGGACATTAAGAAAAGCAAAAATATAAAAGTGAAAAACACATTTCCCGCTATTTTTCAATTGTTTTTCTATCCGCCAAAATGAGTGAATCTAACAAAGAAATTCGATACATTCTGAAGTTTTATTACAAAAAAGCGAAAAGTGCGACTCAAGCTGTGAAAAAAAATTGTGACGTTTATGGATCTAATGCAGTGTCAGTAAAGAATGCGTTCAGATGACCGGTGGTGGTCGCGCGTCAAACACGTGTTGGGTTTTTGTATATTGTTCACATGGAGAGCGTTTTACGGGCGTTAAACGCTTGTTTTCTGTATTCGTCGAAAGTGAACGTAAAAAGGCCGACCACGTTTAGGCTTTCCTAGGGGATTCCAATCTAGGGCTTGCTATGGTATATGTTCAGAGTCCCTTCTGTTTACAATAAGTAAACAGAACATTTTACCGAAAAAATATTAATAAATATATATATTAGTATATAGTACACCACCGTACCGCACTAAAAAAATACCGCGTACATTGCGTAGCGCCAAATGAAACTAATGACTATAAATTCTTAATCCCGCATTTTTATGACGAACTGACTTTTGTATTGTGATAAGTATAAATAGAAATAGGTTTTTGTAAGTTTTTCACGTAGCTCACACTTACACGCTGTATATGCAGATTGATTTCCTCATCTACATTTTAGTGAGGTTTGAATTATATTTTTAAAATTAAAAATTTTGATGTGGAATAAAAATAAAAGTATTGCCATTTTCGATTCTCTACTGGAACGTAGTGAAACCGAACCATTTTTTAAAAAATTGATCAATGGTGATGAAAAGTGGATCACCTACGACAAGAACGTGTGAAAAAGATCAATCATGATGATTGACTTGATTACTTAATATTGAATACTTGTCAGCATTTCAAGTTATTCACGTTACTCACAATTTCTGTTTAACCCTGAAATATAACTACACCTTTTCGTAACACGTATCTTATTGAACCTCCTTTTTTGTCTGCAAAATAGCATTATCATAAATGCTTCCTTCTTTGTTACCATAATAGCACTAGTGGAAAAGAAGGCCCATCTAAAAAACCGCACTGCTATAAAACACAGGTGTTTATATTTCGTATATAGCTACGTTAATAAAATCTGGAAAATCCATGAATTTTTAGTGTCTAGCAAGTAGTAAATTCTCGTGTGAGATACGTATGACCGCGAGTCGACGCCGGATTAGACAAATAGACACCCCCCCACCCCGCACCCTACTGTATCATCTGTTATCAAATCTTTCCCCTACTACAGTCGTATCGTATAAAGGTAGGGAGAGAAGAAAGAAGATTGGAAACTTCAAAATTGGTCATAGCAATTGAATGCAGCTTTACTTACTAGAGAACATAATTGCTGTACTGAACGATAGGTTCTTGGTTTGGTTTTCTGGTACTTGCAGCATTGGGGTTTTCTGCTAAAAGACAGTCATATTAAAACAATTTTTTGTACTTAGGATGGTATATTGTAGTAGCTCGCGGAGGGGCTCGTGGCTAAGTGCTAATCGAGCAGATTAGCACATTACAAGGTTAAGTAATACTAGCCAGGTCAGTCTTATGATGGATGCCGGAAGCCGTCGGTCCTGGTTGCCATACGAACATCTGTGGCATTCGTTTAGGGTAGTTGGAGCCCTAAAAAGTCTGACAACCTGGTTTAACTACAGAATTTCGATATCGCTTAGTGCTTGGGTTGTGGAGGTCTAATGGCAGTCGCTTTACATAAAATATCGAAGTTTGGCCGTATTGTAGTTAGACTGAAAGCCGACCCCGACTTAGTTGGGAAAAGGTGCGGAGGATGATTGCAGTAGCAGGCCAGGTATTACATGAGAACAAATATGAGCGGGTAAAACCTGAATGTTCAACATCTCTGCCTATATTTCCCAACCATCTTAGGAAAATAATAACTGAAGAAACCCTACAAACCCTTTGAGGAAGCAAACGTTGCAAATAAATAATAATTACAGAAACTTCGTGCTAACTTTTGGGGTTAAGTCCCCACACAATACTTGAGTATTGTGTGGGGACTTAACCCCAAAAGTTTACACAACACCACAAACATGCCTGGCTATCCTGAATATAAGACACAATCGAAACGGAGAATTGATCAGTCAATTACCTCAAGAACTGTATAAAACCACAGTTCGTCAACTAGAACACAAAACATTTACTGGTTACCATCACATATGCTATAAGCTGCATGCTTGAAATGGTAAAAAATAAAAATTAATTTAATTCACCTCCGAAAGTCTTTAGGATGTTTTCTAGAATTCGATCTTAACTCACATAAAACCGTGGTAAATGCTATCGTCCCCTCGCCGGGGTGGTCTTCGAACTGGCAATGTCCCAATATCTTCACGCTGGATTGGAGTGGCGAGATGAGACGCCTAACCAGATGCCCGAAATTAAGATATTCTCTCGGTATATGTAACTTAACTTGGTTAGCTTCCGAACGTGGTGCAACCTATCAAATAAATCTTATTAATTTCATATTATGTAAGATGCTGATCATAGTGTTTATTAAAATATAAACTAGAAACTGATCAGTGCCTTAAAAATCTTGTGGTAACTGAGGCCCTAGTGTGCTGCCATGAGTGCCTTTAAAACCTTGTGGTTTTTGAGGCCGTTAAGGCAGTACGGTATGCGGATAAAATAAAAACACTGGAAGTAATTAAATCAAGAGAAAGAAGGGAGACTGATAATCCAATAAGTATGACACTTTACTTGTTATTAATAACAATTTGAAGAAATGCAGTTACCGCATCCTGTAAAGAAAATGTAACTGTATAAAAATTACAAGAAGTTTGCTAGAACATGATGATAACAGTATAATATCTCTAGGAGTTCATGAAGTGGAATGCACAGCGGAATCTGTGATAAAATGCCTGATTGAAAAAGTACCTTCATCTTGAATAAGAACTATGCAATCAGCATGTAATATTTCAATTCCCCAGACAATATTTCAAGTAGAAGAAGCAGATATTACGGGAAAGGAAAACCTGGCATACTCACTTGGTTTGTCATTTCCAAGCATATATGCTCTTGGTTAAGAAAGATAAGAACACGATGAGATGGGAATATAAAACAAAATATCCAATATAATATATTATATATATAACTGCAATAGCGAGTATCAGTTGCACGTTTTATTTGCTATAATTTGTGATAAATGTATGTGTCCCAATGTATACTTTCAACCACAGATACTTATCATTTTTTATTGAATGTTTTATTCTGCTGCTACGGTATCTTGTTTCCATATATTTCATTTGCTTTGATGAAATTCTATTTACATTTAATGTTCAAGTTGTGTTATTCTTATATATATATAAGACCATAGATTACGCATTGTTGTCAATTATAGAATGCTAGTTAATTTTTTTTATTTTGCACTTCTATGAAGATGTTGTTATTAACTTATGTTTAAAAGCAGTCCACAAAACAAACAAAATATTTATGAACTTATTAAAAGGCAACTCTTGCAGTAGGAACGATTCCTGTGTCACCGGGGACCTTATAAACATTTAAAAAATAACTATTTCTTGATCACACAATTTTTTGTCCCGTGTGGGATAACCGTGATCGAACCCCCAACACTCGAGGCGGTGTAGCACAGTGACTAGGCGACCACTGTAACCATTTCGCCAACCATGCAGTCGATTATAAAAATTAACATAGCTACATTCAAACACCATTATTTATTATGGACAATGCGTTGTAGTAATACCTCTGACTCTGCTTAATACAACTAAATATAACCCAATAATATTAGCACGAAAAACATTATTTACGAGCCCTGCCTACCCCGGCGCAGTTGGCGTGATGCCAGGCAGGGAAGTGCGATAAATATGTATGCAGTCTCAGATATTTGTACGTATGGATTATTATATTAACATCCGTTATATCTTCCGATTCTGTAGTGACTTGGGGATTGTCCAAGAATGTATTAGCATTTGTTCTGCATTCCACGAGTACGTTGTTTGAATAACAGGTAGGTAGGTACTCGTATATGAGTGTTCATGTAGCAAGTTACTGGCACATACTTTTGCCCTTCCCTCTTCCCTCCCTTACCATACTCCCACCTTAAAGGCCGGCAACGCACTTGTGACTCTTGAGTTGCAGGTGCTCATGGGCGGCAACAGTCACTTACCACCAGGTGACCCGTCAGCTCGTTCGCCTCCTACACAATAAAAAAAAAGGTATGTTAATTATGTTAATTTTGTACAAACGGAGCACTACGCAGTTAGGTAACGAAGCGACCCCCGGCGTCGTGAACAACTACCCGTTGATACTTCCTAACTTTATTGGCCACAACTACTGGGTAAGTAACAGTAATTTATATTGCAATACATAATATAGTCTGATATTATTTAGGCCCAATGAGCAACTTAAACAATCGCGCATCGAATTCACATTGTGTTGAGATCCTTTGAGAACCATATCAGCCGCGACCGTCGGAGTAGGGTGTGTGTTTAAAGGGCTACAATTCAGCTTATGTTACAAATGTGGTGTCAATAACGCTGTTTTCAACTGCAGCCAGAGAAGGCAGATAGCCATACGAACTTTCATTGTTAAAATCGGTAAAAGAATAATAAAAAGTAAAAGAATACTAATATTATGCCTTGAAAATGCCAATATTAAAGTTATGTATTTTAAATTAGCTTTTGCCACGCACCAAGCATAAAATTAATGTAATCCACAAAATCGTCAAAACGATTTTTAAATCAGTATTTCAAATTTATACTTTTCCTAAACGCTATTACGTTTTAATAACTGATCTAAATAAATAAAAAAAGACATTCAAATAGTTGATGAGCAATTTTATCAAATACAGATATTGAATACCTACTATACGCAATAGTAGTCGCCACTGAAATGATACGTTTTGAGCCCTCTAAAAAAATATTTGTACGCCCTTCGTGTAAACTTTGACGGTCGAAAACTGACAATTTATAACCATCCTTAGTTAAACGACTATATAATTTTAAAATCAACCACTAATAAATCAAATAAATAGCCTATTGAGAGTGGGTCTATTTATATTCAAAAGTGGAGCCACTTCTTTCCATATATACTCAGTGAAAAGCTATAGAAATGAGGCCGTATTAAAGCCTGCATTGAATATGAAGCCTGTGAATAGGTGCTTGCAGATTATGAGCATAATTATCTCACGTTTTCATACACGTTGTTCAGAGCTAAACTCTGTGTAGTACGACTTTTTGTTAAAGGAAGGGGATTACTTATATTCTGTAAGATTTTTTTTATGGTAGAATCTGTCTTATTTATTTATTCATACTATTTATTTAGTGGTAAACTGTGGTCTAGATTTACTTCCAAAAACAGAAGCAATGCAGAATGGATGAAGAACTGTTATACTGTATTTGTATTTATAGTTTGTTTGCTAAGTTCTCCATGAAAATTGATGACTTAACAACTGATTTACGGGTACATATTCAGCTTGAGGTCTTAATTCTATAAGAAACAACACGGCAGTTATAGCACTTTCCTTACCTAAGAGATAATAGTCCCCTCAATCCACGGTTAGGTAACTTGACAAGATGCAAGATCCGGATTCCAGCCATTTTTACCGGGACGGAAGATTATAAGAAACCTGTTATTTTATTTGGTTCTTTTATTATATTCTACTTGCCATGTACCATTATTATTATAACAGTAATAGACAAATATTATTATACAATATTGCATAGAAATTATTACATAGAAATTGAAAAATTATTGGCTCTTTACCTAAACCTGCATGGTCTAAGACTGTAATGAAAAGGTATTCTTAACATTGTCGTTTCACAGGAATATGACGAGAGACTGCTTGTTCTTTCAATGTGCATTTAAAGAGGATGACACATTGTGTTTTTAGTATAATCCCTTTCGCAGTAGAAACCTTGTCAATAAGAATTTATTTTATGCTCTTTTTTATTTTTTTTGGTTTCCCAGAATTGCTTACAACATTCCATTTAGAAGCATAAACAATGAGGTACATGTTAATTGTAGCAATCCTAGATAAACACAGTTTGTTTAATTTATTATTATTTATAAGAGGAAAACAAGGCAAACTAAGACAGTTGTAACTGATTTAACAAATTTACTAAAAAGAGAAAAAAAAATCAAAAAAGAACAAGAACAACATAAATCTATAATAAACAACTAACAAGAGTCATACAGGCCACATAGCACAGATTTTTGCTTGGCCAGCGAATCACAATGCTCATCAATGAGGTTGTAACAACTTTGCACATTTAACAACAAAAAATTTACTTTTAAAGCCAGGGACTGATTTAAATACCGATAAAATGGTTGGATACCCATTATTAATACAAAGAGGATATATAGATTAAACTCGACGTTTAACTCGAATCTGTACACAATAACTCGTTTCATTAATTAAAATCAATCGCATTAGTCTTCCAACACACGGCGAAACCATAACGAATTCTAAACTCATCAATTCTACAAATTTCCAATTTGAAAGCGGTGTTGATTGAAATCCTCCCTTTTTCCCCCAGGGAGGTGTTCTAATTGATTCACTAAGAAACTGTCTCGGAGACCTAGTCTTTTTGCTCGAGCAATTAGACTTTGTGAATGTCTAACGGGCGTGTTTGAATTCGGAACGACTTTGTAATGGCGAATGTGATTTGGCCGTTGGCGTTTTATTACGCAAATTTGGATTTGTAATACTGCGAATGTCATACCCAGTTGGATTGTAAATATTGGGAAATGTAAATGAGCTTGTGTAGGAGCTTTATAAAATATCGCAAATCCTGCTTCGTCATAAATGATTGTATGGTATTTTATTTTTTAGGGTTCCATTTCTCGAAACAGAAAAAACCCTTATAGAATCACCTCGTTGCCCGTCTCTTTACTGTTTGTAAAAGCGAATCAAGGAAGAAGCGATCAAACTTAAGAAGCACCGTGCGTTCACTATTGATAGTCAACAACAGTCGACGTTGTTATTATTATTTGCCGCCTATACTGCGGTGGAGCCACGTGGAACCCACATTCAAGATTTTATGATCATAGGAACGACAATATCTAAAAATAGTCTTATACTAACTTAATTGCGTTGTTATTAATTAAATTTGAAATTGGAATTCTAAGTAGAATTCAATTCTTTCTTTCCTTCTTTCACCACCTCTCTATCAAATTTTCTATATTGGGATTTTTTGAGAAACTATCTTGTTAACACACCTCTCTCTCTCCGGGTACCACATCTTTCTCTGCCAAGCGAGTCTTTACAATATGCAAGTAATTATTCCTGCTTAAAACTTGAACAATATTAATATTGGTTCTGTTTACCCGTTCGATAATAACTAAGTGCACGGAGAAATTAGTTTTTAATCCTAGTGCAAGTTGCATAACTTGGACAAACTTGCACAGGACCTCGGAGTTTTATCGCGAGAGTTTTTAATACCGGTGCTAAGCTGTTGCGGATAATAACGAAGAAAAGTATTTTATAACTGATATTCTCGTTTATCTTGACAAGCGTTTGCCTTTTGCAGTATTTTTTTATGTTATAGGGGGCAAACGAGTAGACGGGTCACCTGATGGTAAGTAACTACCGTCGCCTATGGACACCTGCAACTCAAGAGTCACAAGTGCGTTGCCAGCCTTTGAGATGAGAGTATGCTCTTTTCTTGAAAGGTTGAAGGTCGTATCGATCTGGAAATACCTCAGGCGACAATTAGTTTCACAGATTGGTTGTGCGAGGCAAAAAGTTTCTGGACCACAGTGGTGGATTGCTATTTATCCAGGTGATGGGGATGATAGTTTTGTCACGTTGAACGATGGCGAAACGCTGCGGCCGGTATGAGTCCGAACAGTTCCTCGGAGCACTCCCCAAGATACAGGTGATAGAGAATGCAGAGTGACGCTACATCTCTACGCAACGTCAAGGCGATCTGAAATATCCTGGCAATGGATGATTCGAGTCGTTCTCCGTTGAATGTGGTCCAGAGGGAGAAGCTGGTACTGGGGTGGTCCTGCATAGAGATGAGAACATTATCCCATATGCGGCCCAACGTGGGCCCGGGTGAAATACTGTCTCGATCTGTTCAGTACACTAAGCTTCTTCGAGGTTAATTTGGCCGTACCCACCAAGTGACCGTGAAACTGGACCTCGCTCGATATATCGACGCCAAGGATTCCGATGCTGACTAGGCAGTTAGGGAAGTGCTCTCAAAGCAAGGTGATACGACAAATGGTTTTGTTGATCAATTCACTGTTTAAAAGTTATTTTTGTATCCTTCGGGAACAGTGCTACTTTTCTTGATGAAAGATATCATATGTCCTCTTCTATACCTCTGACAACATGAATGCAAAATCTCGTGATGATTGTTTAAGCAGTTAAGGCGTGAAAGCGTAACAAACAAATGAACACACATTCACATTACATATATATATCACATTACATATACATATACATATACTTAGGATTCTGTATTTATTGTCTCACGTGACAACAAACGTCAGACAAATAAGTTAACAGTTTGATCGAAAGCTGGCGCAAAGAATATATACGTACCTTAAATTGCACGATTGCTATGAGTTTGTTGATGACACTGGAAATAATGTCCTAGTCCCAGAGTTTTTGTTCCGTGTCCCCTCTAGTTCGGAACTACCTGCAGCTAATGATTCTAACATAGGAGAAATGCAAGTGCTAGTGTCTGTAATTTATATTTAAATTCTTTGTGTTTTGATAGTCTAATTCTTTGGGAAGGTCTTTATAAGCAGAGTAATAACCATTAACATGGTTGAAAGTGCAGGGTACGGCTAGTCTTAAATCGCGTGTCAAACTATCCGAATCAGCAGTTTAGCTCTGGAACGGTTGTGTATAACAATAAAACTGCTCTGATATTTCTGGCCACATGCCGCCCGACGTAGATCGATGCCACTCGTCTGTCGGTTGTCCGCTGTGCGGAGGCTGACTGCAATTTATTAGGGCTTGCTCTGACACTACTGTTTCAGGATTTTAGTTTCGTTTAGAATAATTGGACTGTGAATTTTTACGCACTTCCCCTGACTTAGTTTAGTAATTTAATATTCTGACCATTACATACCACATACCAATACATTATAAAAATTACAGTAGGTTTCACGTCATTTCAAATAGAAAGAATGTAAATACAATTAGATACTTAAACTTTAACATTATATAATATTTTAAGGATATTAAAACTAATTTCAAAATATATATAAGTACATACTATTTACATGCATGTGTCATAACCTTCCTCCGTATCGTCACCTACTGATAGCGTTTCCAAAAGGCTGGCAGCAATGTCATGTTGAACGGCAATGCTAATTCTCAGTGCAAGAAAAAGGCCCACCTTCTGGTCACTAGAAGTGTCGATCAGTCGCTTAGCTAGTTCCTTATAAACGGAACGGGCACTTGGTATAATTATTCAGGTTAGGTTATTAATGGTGAAGAATCCAACCATCTTATGACATTTAAAAAAAAAATGGGCACAACGTAAACTAAAAGTTAATTTAGGCAAACTGCAACGTGAACTTATCAAATTAAAAATTCTGTAACGAACGAACTAATATTTCATTAGGCGCTGCAGAGTAATTTGTACATTGTAAATACATATACTTAATTAGGATTTTTATTTAACCCCTTTTCCTTTTCAAATGGAAGTATGTTTTATTTCGATGACCTATTTCATTCGCATTAAACCGCCCTGTAAGGGCGTAAAACTCTTGATTGTCCCCAAATACTCTTTAATACTCATTCCACAAGTCTAGATGTTATTGATAAGAACATTATGTAGCATAATAATAATTAACCTGAAACTAAAAGCTCATAAGCCAAACATTACGTAGATCTACTTCATGATTTGCATCGTCCATTGGTGCATCTCTATAGAAAAATAATAAATAAGGAGAAAAACTTAACATCCTCATTTTCCACGTCATTCTGGATTGGCGACGATTGACGTTTTGTTTCATAATAAGGTTATTTTCAATCTTAATATTTTAAATTTCGACAAGATAGGTCAATACAATTACCGGCAGTATTATTTAATTATCGAGGCAGTCTTCATCAAAATCCGTCGCTAAAATTCCCCAAATAAAAGTATTCAAAATAAAGTCCCATTCAAAAGTTGTGACAATCCATTAAATCATGGATTCATATGTCGTCACCTGTTCCAGACTCTTCGGACAGGGGACACAGCGCACCACTCAAAAAATAATAACTCAACTTGGACAATTAATAACGTTTAGTGTCGGGCCCTGAAGTGCGTGGATATGTTTATAAGCAGAGCACTTGTTCTTATAAAACAACATCATACATCTCACTCTACCATCAATCATCATACTCACGCCTGTTATATACCTGCATGTGTGGGAGTGGGACCAATTTATAGGATCAGGGGCAAGCGTCTGGCCGTCAACCGGGCGCTGTGGTAATTAAAGCAGACTTAAAAAAACAAAATTGGCCAATAACAACGGATTAGGAGACATGTCGCCCGGCCCGCCTTTAGTGGTTAACGAAACCAGACAGTCCATTTGTGTTCATTAATGAGTCAATCAACTAGTTAAATTCTTAGACTAGTTAAATTTTTCAACTAGTTTCGTATCGACTTATGCAAACATTATAAGTAGACTCCGTCTGCAACAATGTCTACGCCATTGATTAAATATCAATGGCGTTGACATTGTTGCAGACGGAGTCTTTTTTTAATAAAGTGCAAGTGCACACATATTATTATTGTAAAAGTTCATTACACTATTTATTATTATAATTTACAATAAATCACAATATTTACGTACAGTATACGTTATAATGAAATATACACAAAACCGATAAACTAACTAGTTATACTCAACATTAAAAAGAACTTAGTCCTTATATTTTTTTTGTACTACTTCGATGGCAAACAAACATACTTTTCGCTTGATGGTAAGCGGTTACCGTAGCCTATGAACGATATACGTTTGGTGTACAAGAAAGAGGTATATTATTATTATGATTGTGTTTACTACTATCATGAGATTTGTCAAATTATTATTATTCATTAACAGAACTTTTTTCTGGTTGAAATGTTCTATGTCCTTTTGCCCCTGACAACGTAGATGTAAAATTTAATGAGGCCTGGTTGAGTAGTTAAGGTGTAAAAGTGTAATCAACAAACAAACTTACTTTTACTTTACTAATATTAGTTAGGATTGGGACTAGTTAGAGTGATACTCGTAAACTGTTACCGGTCAAGTTACTACAAAATGTTGTATATCAAATGCAAGTGTCTCATGGTACATTAAATATCTAGCCGAATGGTTAATAATGTTTCATTAGTTACCCATAATAGTAGTAGGATTAATTAAGGGTTCTGATAAAGGCCGCGTAGATTGAATTAATTAACAAATGCTAACGTGCAAAGCAGTTTAATTGATCGCATAATTTGTGATTGCAAAGGAATAAAAGCAAAGGGTAACCCAATAATGCCAATTATCGTACTATTAAATTTAGTATTAAAGATCTCTATTACTATTAGCACTTTTTAGTCTAAACTAATATTATAAAGAGAAAACATTTGTGTTTTTGTATGTATGTTTGTAACTCTTTCACGCAAAAACTACTGAACCGATTGCGATGAAACTTGGTACGTAGATAGCTGGAGAACCTGGATTAACACATAGGTTAATTTTTATCTCGATATTCCCACGGGATCGGGACTTGCGCGGGTAAAACCGAGGGGTGCTGCTAGTATAAAGTAAGTGAAAAATACAACTGCCAAAATTCTAATTACGCGCTATACAGCCTCTAAATTTATAGCCAGTGTCACTTGGAATGATGTAAGGATTCTAACGATACTAATATATATATATATATATATATATATATATATATATATATATTCCTTTACGAATTTAGAGATAATGGTGGAATAAAGAAACTCACATATGTATATACATTCATGAACCCTGAAAACATTACACTCCTTTTTTGTGCAGTCGTGTAAAAGCTGACCATTATTATACGTAGAGTGTTATCTTTTAGAAAAATTGAGTATTACAAAAGAAAGAAGTGGTTTACTATGTGGAACTATTACCAACTAGGTATGTTGAATTTCTGTTCTGAAGTCAAAATCAAATGTCTTTATTTTATAGAAATCCTTGAAAAATGCTTATAATCCCCTTTTTTAATATAAATTATAGATCACCACAATGTCAGTACAGCAATAGGTTGCTATGTCAAAAATAAAATTATTATAGCAATAAATAACAAAAATTAAATAACACAATTTTGCAAATAGATAAGATCGCTATTTGCCAGTGTAACCGCCCGTTTCCAAGAAGTTGAACCTTGTGAGAAGAAATCGGTGAAACAAACTCACGGCCACTCTTTAAAATCACCAGATAGTTTTACAATTTTTTGTGAAATGATTTGATGCATAGCAGCGTTTTGATGTGCCCTAAATTATTATGTTACTAAAATAAACCTATGACAATATCAATCCCGAAAACTAAACAAAATAAAATTAAAGTGTAAAAAAAACATAGCCGGCGAAAGATGAGAAACATGTTAGCTCACATTACATTTCTATTAAGTATTTAGAATAGCTTGTAAATCCAGAAATAATTTAATCCCAAGCATACTTATTGTATTTCTAACTCCTGAAATCTTCTGACTTCTTGGTTAAATTTCTTCTATGGTATTCATAATGTCACTGTGTTTTTATGGATCATTGCTGTTGAACCTTACACGAATCAGATGAGTGTTAGTGTAAGTTGAATTTTCCTATTTACACCTAATGAAGAGATGTTAAACAGGATAGACTGGATCCGGAAGGTGGAGGACCGGCTCCTATGGCGTACATCAAGAGAGGCATATGTTCAGCAGTGGACTGCAATAATAAATAACTGATTGAATGGAGCGAAGTTCGAGGCCGGTGAACGATGCTTACCTTTTCAAGTATGGTGTTTAACGGGAATCATGTTAAACACATCCATAGTCAGCAGAGGAACGGTAGTTTTAGTGTGCAAGAGGTTAGTCTCTACAGCATAATATTAGATCATTCTCTGTCAATCGACCCAAATCTTACTACTCATTATTCAATAATAGGAACAAAAAACCATGACAGTTTAAAGTCTTCTTTAAATAATATATTTTTTTTTTCGTAACAACAAGAGAAAGTGATAAACAATAGAGCAATTTATTGTCACGTCACCAACACGCGTGAACGTCACACGTCTCGCCGAATTTGTTACGTTTAGCCGTTTTCTTCTTTAGAGCTGATTTGAGAAGAAATCAGTCATATCGCACTTCTTTTTACAATGACTGGCCTGTTGGTCTAGTGGTTAGTGACCCTGACTGCTGAGCCAGAGGTCGTGGGTTCGATTCCCACCCTAGTCTGGGTGTTCTTTGTGTCCGTTGTTTGTATGTTTGTAAAGTCCCCCGCGACACAGGAGTAATTCCTAATGCGGGAGTTGTCTTTTTAAAAAAAGAAAAGAAAAAAAGAATCCCAATTCGAACTTATTTCCGTTGATCATTTCAGAACAGTGTGGCGCCTGACACCGATTCATCAGGGTGCTTTACCTCTCAATGAAAGGCTTCGTTGGGTTCGAAAAGTATACGACAGTATACTGTATATCTGTAATTAATATGGGTACCATCCACGAAAGTTTTCATTCCACTTTAATTTATTCAAAATAGCTTTTGTACGCGGCTCCGCTCGCATTAAAGATATTTGAAATAGTATTTTTTACTGGGATTAAAGGTACTCTATGTTCTTCTTCTATCCCTAATGAAGAGTATGCAAAATTTCATGATGATTGGCTGGGTAGTAAAGGCGTGAAAACGTAACAAACAAACAAACTTATATTCGGATTTATAATATTAGTTAGGAAAATTAGTTTTTTTTTTTATTTTAAGGAAACTTGACACCCTAAATATCTTGAATCAATGTTTCATTTCAAATTTTCTTTTTACAAAATAATACACGTATTTAAATCTAGTTATCCGCGGTTTTCCTGGCGCCACTGTACCATCAGTCCATCCATTAATCGGGCGAGACATGTGACGTTCGCGCGTGTCGGTGACGTCACAAACATGTCACAAGTCATCACACATTGCTCTATTGTTCATCACTTTATCTCTTGTTGTTACGAAACAAAGTTACGAAAAAAAAATTAAATTCGTTGTGGTATATTAGAGAATAGTGGTATGTTAGTAAAGGGTATTTACATTTTTCTCTTTCCTTTTCCAAATGTTAGATAAATAATAATTGGTGTGGGTAGCCTCTCGCGACCATGGTTCAGTCCATGGTCCAAAGTGAGAGTGCGTGGGATTCCGCCGCCTCGTTTTGCGAGGAGGTGATGTTGGCCAAAGAGGCGGCGGAACGGGAACGGGAGAGGACAAGCACTCTCCCATCCCGCAGAAGACGCACCAGGCGCCGGAGAGCGCTGAATGATCTCCGTCCTCCATGAGCGCTGGCCTGGGGGTAGCGGGTTGGGCTGACCCTTACCCTAGCAGAAGCAGGCCTAAGACAGTGGCGCGGCGGGTTCCGCACGCGCCTCTCCCATCTGGAGGGGGGGTAGGGCCCCCCTATTGCACGGTGTGGTCGCCTGCTGATCAGGAGGCCATAGTCTGTAGGGGTTCCCGGAAGCTTCCTTCCTAGGGTATCCCGGGTCCCCTGCAGTAGACTCACTTGTGACGGAACACCGTGTGGTTTTAGTCGGTTCGAGTCCGACATACCACTTCACCCTCGGTGAGGTGATGACCCGTGGGGGTTTCCACCCGATAAAAAAAAAAAAAAAGATAAATAATAATAGTTTTTATTAGTTTACAGATTATGTCTAATTTTTAACACGCCGTTATTAGCTTTCCTCGCAACTAACTATGTAAAGAAATCTTGGGAGTCAATTTTAATCACTACATAATATAAAACAAAGTCCCCCGCCGCGTCTGCCTATCTTTCTGTCTGTCTGAACGCGATAAACTCAAAAGCTACTGAACGGATTTTCATACGGTTTTCACCAATAGACGGAGTAATTCATGAGGTTTTATGTAAAATGGGTGAAGTATGACACTGATGACTGAAAAGGTCGGAAAAATCACTTGTTGGCCTAGTGGTTAGTGACCCTGACTGCTATGCTACAGGTCGTGGGTTCACTTCCCAACTGAGTCTGGGTGTTCTTTGTGTCCGTCGCTTGTATGTTTATGAAGTCCCCCGCGACACAGGAGTAATTCCTATTTCGAAATTTTTGTTTGTTCTATATTGTTATATCGAAATAAAACTTTTTGTTTATATTTAGTTTGGATGGTAATAGAGCCTGGAGGTGGATAGTGGAACTCTTCAGTGGTTACTAGTAAACCTTTCGAGTTTGGGCTCATATGATTCGTTTTGACGAGTCCAACAGATCAGACTCAGTAACGATGGTCTTAATTTTATTTTATTTTTTTTAATAGACAACTCCCGCATTTGGAATTACTCCTGTGTCGCGAGGGACTTTACAAACATACAAACAACGGACACAAAGAACACCCAGACTAGGGTGGGAATCAAGCCCACGACCTCTGGCTCAGCAGTCAGAGTCACTAACCACTAGACCAACAGGCCAGTCGTTCCTTTTTAATTCGGGTTGCCATTAAAGCTTGTTTTTTTAGTTCACTAGCCTATACTCATTGACTAATAGTCGTTACTAAAATTATTAATACACAATGTCATTAAAGTAAATTACTGTAAGGGTTGTGACAGTCGTCGTTCCGGAGTAAAATCATTATCGAAAAGTCCAATATCCGTCCTGTTATTAGCTTAATTTATTTTAATCTTGGAAAAAATTGCAAGTTCGGTAATCTCGTGATTTTACTTTGTAAAACCTTCTACGCAACAATGTTTTTTGTCAGTCTAAATACCAGACCAATGATAAACATACGTACAGAACATAAACAATAAGAATATAACTCTCTACATCGACCTTTTACATCATTCATACTTTAAACAAGACAAAAGTCATCACTAACTCTTGAATGAGAAAGAAAGAAAGAATAAAACATTCTTAGACACTTAAGACATGGTACGTAACATGGTAGTTATATATTTACACCATTTAGCTACTTCATATACTGAATTTAACTAACCTAAAAACCTGGTCACAATCAACACAAAAAAAAATCACCTAACTTCACAAACGCTTTTATTTAAAATCAGTCAGAATATGAATGAAGCTGAAAACAGAAAGTAAACAGAGACGTGATATATTATATAATCAATGAAACCGAGGCTAAAAAGTACTTATTTTGCAATATAGTTTTATAAATAACTTTTTTATGTCAACTTTTTATTCTTCGCCAATATATGCCGCATAACTTAAAATCGGTCATACTCTACGGCTTTAATTGCGAAGTTCTTTCTTAATTCAAAATTCATTTTCCAGCCATCATTACCTTCATATCTTTCACAACACGGATTTACAAAAAATACATTAATAATGGGAAAAAAATCTTCCTCCTGAAGTGATCATTATAATAGAAAAGTTTTAATTTAGAGGAGGCCGCCGCTTAGGGAAATATCTTTGCTAACAATATTGGATGGTTTTAATGTCGTGGACTTTCATTTGGATGCCAAGATTTTTTTTTTTATTTTTTTTTCTCTATCGCATTTATGCCGATTTGTGGAGGTCTTATACAATGTTTTTTTTTTGGATCGTCAATAAGACAAATAATATTTTGAGTATTAACATCGAATCAAAATATGTAAGTAGGGTTTAAGCAAATTTCTGTCAAAGAAGCATGTTATTATAGATGCATGTTTGAGAATAGTTGTCCCCGAAATATGCAGGTGATACGTGGGGTATACTGAAAGTTTCTGAAACTATCCACTTATAATAAAAAAAAAAAAGCAATTACGAAATTCGATTCGTTCCACGAAGGCATTGCAGAGGTCCCTAAAGAAGACCGGTCCAACTGTTGTTTACAATGGTTTCAGAGATTACAAAAATGTATAAATTGTGATAATGTGTAATAATAAGATAAAGAGTGAGAGAAACATCTGGTGTTATTTAAGTATGAACCTTATATTTAAACTATAACTTTATATAACGCACTTGTGACTCCTACTACTAAAACATTAGTAAGTTAATGTTAAAATAAATATTTTTAAAACAAGCTTAACTTAGTTTGTAAAACTTAGTTAGTTTGTGTAAATACAAACTAAGTTTTATTTCAGTGTATATTTGATGTTTAAAAAAGTACTTCTCAAGGCGATACAATCGAGACCAAACTCTATTGTTTTATCTTGTTTATTTCAGAAGTTCCTATGGTCACCTTCCAACTCCATCATCATTACTCTGGATATCATGTAACATCAAAGTACTCACCAAGACAAAATAAATGAGCCCAAACTCGATCGGTTTATCTTGTTTAATTACGAAGTTCCTATGGCTGTCTTCCGGCTCCATCATCAGAACATCTCCACGGTACCATATTATTGTTTTGTCACCAAAGATACATATGTACACCAAATTTGAGCCCAACCGAAGATCGGGAAGTGGTTCTAATTTAGCATTGCAAGTTAAAGAAAAACTTGTAAATATGTTCACGAAATATTAGAATGTTATTCTAAAATTTCAGGAAAGTATTTACCAAACCTTGAACACAACAGCCTGCTTCTTTGTAAGTCCCCATTGGGCCCCATAAATACCTATGTGTAATTCCATGCCTCTAGGATTGATTATATACTATTATCAGCTAGGAACCAAAGCTTGCAAACTGTAAAAAAAACAATGGGAGAGACTTTATTTACTTGTTGTGTTATGAATAGTGTTCTGAAGAAGGATTTTGTCTGCACTATTAACTATTAAAGCATGATTTGCGATCAGCAACGGATTTATCCTCCGAACCGGAAGAGTCAAGTACTTATTACGTGGTTTAAAAAGACCTACCTCTTGAGGCTCAAATGATTTAATTACCTAATTATCAAGTTTTCTTCACTAAAATAGGTTCTTCAAATAGGATAGAATAAGGTTTATTTTGGTAAAATAATCCAATTACTATTGGTATCACAAAGACCACTACCTGCTACGTCAGACTAAACAAAAATTTCCCCGCCATATATCTCAGTTGTCAAATCAGAACGTACGACGCACATAAATAAGAGAAAGAAGACGTCACGTGTACAGCATCCCTCTGTAAATAAATCATGGTCACATCCCTGCGAAGTGCGCGAGAAAACGGTTGGAAAACACTCGCGGGTACGACGACTGAATGCAGATAGGCCGAGAAACAATACGGGAGCATAATTTGTCAATACACGCCTTCAAAGTTCAATTTTAAATTAAAAACAAAAAAAAATATTTATGACAAGAAAATATGTGCATACTTTTTACACACATTTGAATATTATTTAAACTACAAACCTTATGATGTCTTATGTAAACTAAAAATGTTAACAATTTTTACTGATTTCATCTTCTGCTAATAACTGATTGCTTGACATGAGCTTACGAATGCATGTTTGTTTTCACATTTTAAAACGAATAGAAAATAATTTAGACAATTAAACTTAGAATATTTGTTAGTGTAACATAAATTAATCCAGTGTTTAATAAATAATAGTACTATTATTGTTATTACTATTAAATCATTAAAAGCCAATACTACAAGTTGATCTATAACTACCTAAAAATCTTCAGAAAACTTTTTATTTGAAATGCATTCATCGTGTTTTGTAAATTGCACAACTGTATTAGGAAATTATCCTTAAAGCATAAAACAAAAGTAGGTATACTCAAACCTATTTAATATGAATCGCACAAACAATAATATAATACGCCGGGAACGAAACAACAATAGTCGGTATATTGGTAGTAGTTCTACCGTACTTTATCTACTCTACTTGAGAGCCATTCGAGGGAGTCCCACAAATGTGGCCAACTGTGACAAGGATGGGAGGGGGGCGAGTAAAAATATATAATGAAACTAACAACCCACCCGGCTTCGCACGGGTACAAATTATACACCTAAACCTTCCTCATGAACCACTCTGTCTATTAGTTAAAACCGCATGAAAATCCGTTCAGTAGTTTTTCAGTTTACCGCGAACAGACAGACGCGGCGGGGGACTTTGTTTTATAATATGTAGTAATTCGTGTGACGTAATTTATAGATGTGTGTGTGTAGATGTTTTGTGGCATTTCTACTTTATACCTATAAATTATTGTAATAAAAAAATCCAGAGCGAACCTAAACAAATTAACACCTCGCGTGTTTCCTTAAAACTATTCTCCGAGGCGCGCGGACGCGACTGCTGAATATGTGAATGGGTGATGTAATGCGAAAAATCAACTCGTGATCGTTGTTTGGCAACCGAGTGGCCACCAAATTGACTTTGCTTTACCCACTGTTTGGTAAATGTTTTCACATTGGCATTGGGTGGATTTCAAATGTTGTTTGAATGTTGATGGATACATAACGAGGGCTTATATTATAGCAAGTGTTTAAAAGCTGGTATAACTTTTATTATGTTTGTGGATAATTGCAGGTAATATTTAGTTGGTTGCTGACTTATTATATTATGGCTTTATTATGTATTGTAAAATACAGGAAACCATTAAGTTTCAAGTTCAATCATTTACGAGTAGATCAAAGTTAAAGGATTGTAGCACTGCACCTCAAACCGGACAAATGAAACCCGTCAGAGTAATTAAGCACAGGGGAAACTGAACTGATTGTTTTACTCGTAAACTTAGGGTCCACCATTAGTATTTTAACCTTGAGGAAGGATTTTGATGCCCCGTGCAGAGACAAAACATGAGCTGAACGGAAGAGCTTGACTAGACTTCGTTAAGGGCTGATTGAGAAACTCTTTATTGCATTCCATAGTATACCTATTCAAAGAGCAGAGGTAGCGTAATAGCCAAGGCGATGTATTCAAATTCAATTCAAATTCAAAATCATTTATTCAATTAAGACACTAAGTGACATTTATGAACGTTAAATTGAAGCTAGAGTTAAATCATAGATCGGCACAAACAGACGCCACAGCATGTACTGGATTGTCAAGGTAAATTAGGTGAAAAACACCAAAATCTACTGCCTGTTTGTGTCGATCTATAACTTCCAGTTTCCAAAATGCGTAGGGCCTTATGAGAAGCATACTGGCAAAGAAACTCAAGGCCACTCTTTTTAAAAGTCAGATCTTCAGGTACAATAGTGTTAGTGTTACACGAGAGGTAAACAGGATGCAAGCTGATGCCACCTGAATTTCATTTTATTGAAATGCTCCAAAAGCTAACGCACTAAAAAATAAAAATCACTCAGTGATACCGTTGAAGGTTTGAACCTATTAAACATAGAAATCATTCAAGGTGCACATCTACCTTCATTCAGTTGCAAAATCTACTGTTAAAAATAATTCGTGACTGGATTAAGAGGCTAGAGTTGCAGTTGATCGAACCAAAATAATAGTATAGGCTAAAGCATCGCTGACTAGGCCGACCAGTCACCCCAAGCAGCACCCGTTCACGAGTATGACGCATGGACCAGACATCATCTCCTTCGCCATATCAGACGGAAAGAAATGACCCGCCCCATGACGACGCCGCAAGCAATGACATTTTAGTGAGCATGACGAACCATAGTCGAGATACAAAAATCACTAATAGTCAAATTACCATAATAATCGTCACGCATTACTTTCAACTGACAATGTTTTGTTAATAATTTAGCTTAATTATAAGACAAAGAAGTTTGTGTGTATATACCTAATGACACCTTAAGCCCAAGACTGTTTGTCGTTTAGATAATCGTTGATCGTATAGTAGGATTTCCTAATAAGGTGATTTTTTACCGTTCGCTTGAATTTATCTACAGGAAGGTCGATTACATGTATAGGAATTTTATTATAAAAACGTATACCAAGACCTTCGAACGAGTTGTGTACTTTATGTAAGCGATGATAGGTCCCAACGAGTTTAGACTTGTTTCTTGTATTAATATTGTGTATATCACTGTTTTTCTTGTAATTATTAATGTTGTGCCTAACAAACATAATATTTGCAAATATATACTGTGATGCAACAGTTAAAATACCTATATCTTTAAACAACTCTCGAAGAGAGACTCTAGCACCTAAATGGTATATGGAGCGGATGGCTCGTTTTTGGAAAATAAAAATCGTTTCAACATCAGCCGCCTTGCCCCAAAGTAGTATACCATAGGACATAACGCTGTGAAAGTAGCTAAAATAAACTAGCCTAGCTGAGTCCGTATCAGTGAGCTGACGTACCTTCCAAACTGCATAAGCTGCCGAACTAAGCCTACCTGCAAGGCTGTCTATCTGGGCTCCCCATTGTAGTTTACTGTCTAATGTAATTCCTAAGAATACTGTTGAGTCTACAATACTTAACATTTCATTATTTAGAGTTAAATTAGTACCTAGCTGTTTTACATTTGGCATAGTAAATCTCACACACTTTGTTTTATTTGAATTTAGTAGGAGATTGTTAGTTGAAAACCAATATAATACATCATTTAGTGCCCTATTCACATCGTCAAAAACTATTTTCTTACGATCGACTTTAAAAATAAGTGACGTATCATCAGCAAATAGAACTATATCACAGAGATCTTTTAAACAATAAGGTAAATCGTTTATATATGCGAAAAAGTAGAGGACCTAGTATAGAGCCCTGAGGAACGCCCATAGTAACCGGTATGTACTTGCGATCAAGTGGTTATGGGTTCAAACCCCACCTTTTACGCTACGGATGTGAACCCGTTCTGTTCACAAGGAATTTGACGATGCAGATTAAAAACATACGTTTGTACATTTATGTTTTTAATCATTGATTCAGATTTTTTATAAATCTGTATTAAAGAAACACATTTGTGTAAAACATCTATTTGTGTATTTACGTGTCGGCGCACATGTTCGTTACAAGATTGATGACAAAACTCAACACTTTTTCACCCATGCTCAAATGCCATAGAGACACTTCACGTTAGTCTAATGGGGATGGAGAACTTTATCCAAACAAGGTTGCACTCGAAATTGTATGTTTATTTTCTTTAGTGGATAACTAAATCAATCAAATCTTAACTAATAGCAATAAATAATTCCTGAATATCTATAGCATATAGTTAAATAAATAAAATACAAACAATATACTACAGATATTCAAGAACGTTTTCAAAGGTAATTACGAAGACAGAGTTCCGTGTCCGTGTCGGGAGCCGCACTGTTTATACACTGTTGACGTTTTGAAAAGCAATAAAAAGAGTAATTACTAAAATACCATTTATTTCAGACATTCTTCAAAGAGGTAGCCCGGTGACAGCTCGAATCCAGCCTCTGACTAGAGGAATGTTGCTATATACTCCGGGTTGTTCTTTCATTGCACAACCCACTCCGAAGGACACCAAACCAACTAGCTTGCCGTTAATAACTGCTGGTCCCCCGGAATCACCCTGTAAGGAATAAATTGATCGTGAACCTTCTTTGAACTTAGGACTAGCTATTAAATTTAAACCATAACAACATGGTCCGAGCATCTTCTATCCAAGTTTATTAATTTAGAGTCTACTCTGTAAAAGTTTATTGTATCAGAGAAGATTCAGGTAAGGCTTTTTAAGTGATTGCAATAACGGTGAAGGTAATCTGGATAATTTGAAAGGGGCTAGCATTTTCTGGGCCCGGTTTGGACAGTCTAGGCACTGTAGTTGTATTGACAATGGGAGATCTTTATCATAAGTTATTATTAGGTAATCCTAAAGTCTGAATCATCAAGCACCGTGAGGGGTACTCGACTGTATTCATTTTTAAAGAGACTGGAAAGAATATGATGGAATAAGAAAGGAGTCAGTAACAGACTTATAACGATTGTTGTCGTATTACAAACCAGTTTCAGTGCTCTAAATGCAACGAGGTATAATTTTGGAAATACTTATATTCTATCGTCAAATTAAATGAATTTTTAAATAGCCTAAAAGTAGCATGCCAGTAGTTAACCATCCCTAAATTTCTACATCATTTCAAATTTCTCCACCAGTTTGTACATTGTTTGAGAGACAGTCAGTCACGCTACTACTACGTTTACATTATCCGTAGGAATCAACTAAATATATTATATTATTAGTTTTTTTTACCTGACAGGAATCCTTAGTTCCGTTAAGTAAACCAGCACAGAACATTCTATCTGTGATAGTCCTGTAATTTTCCAAAGGCATTGACCTGCATTGGCTTAAGGACATGATGGGGACTTTAACTCGACGAACGATGTCTTGCATAGCTCGTTGCTGTATACAGAAACTGTAGTTCAGAGAGATGAAGACTAAACCGTACATTAAGCAATAACTAATTAATCAGCAGTAAAAAACAGTGATAACTATCAATAGTATAAACCGGTAATTGGAGGGTGATATAAAAATTGAAAACTGTCAGTCATTGTCTAAATTCCACTAACTTCATAGTTAAATCTTTCAAAGTACAGGCTGATTATTTGTGGAATGCATTGCCACTAAGACATGCTGCAAATATTAGTTCAAACATATGAGAAACATGCAATATATTATCATGAGCAGCACGCGTTGACTATAGCGCCACTATGTTACATAAAAAGCGTTCATTTTATTTAACATTTTATATGTATTTATAAAGGTACACGTAATTTCATTTGATATTTTGTCAAACTTACTGAATGCACGTACCGCTGGCACTATCGTGTCGTATACCGTACAGAGAATCTTAGGTAAACACTCGGAAGACATTGAAAACAGTAAATAGCAAGCATATTAGCTAGGAGGGGTTAACAAGAATACTAGTAATGTGTGACCCACGTTGCTAGTATTCTTTAAAAAAAAAAATTGCCGATCAACTAAAATATAACAGATCAACTAATTTGTACAGCAATATAATAAAATAAGTAAAATTTTATAGACATCCAAAGACATTTTGTTTGGTTGATATTAAATTTGCAAATTTATTAAACAATAATGTTTTCAATGCACTCTACTCGTACTTACGTCACTCAAAGGTTCACTGGCAGATAATGCCTTATGTATTAAGTCCACCGCTGTACTGTAAGCATTTTTCTGCCTTACAATCCGTGTCATTACCTATTTTAATCGTTAGTTTGTTCTGTGTTAATCACACGAACTGAATGACTAACGTATAACCAAATAACAAAATTACATGCTAATAATAGAAATGCTTACTTTTGGTCGGCGCACCAGCACCGGGGGCCGACACTTTTAAACTTACTATTTCACTCTCTATGAACATCTACCAGTTGTATAACAGCAATATGGCAGACAAGAACAACACTCCTGACCATAAGCGGTGGTTAGAGTTATATGTGTTTACAGCCGACGCACGTCCCTAACGTGCGTCGGCTGCCAATGACACGAGACTTTAGCTTCTTATCAGCTTCAGGACAATTGAAATGAACCAGTAAGTACGCCTATTTGTATTGATCCTGGTGTACAGAACCTTCCACACTTGATGCAAGTGTTGGGGAGGTGAATGAAATACTACCAACTACTCAGGCAGACTCCTGGCTACATTCTGATACTTGTAGTTAAAATTACCTTATACTTTGTATGTCCCCATCCGCTTACAGCCACTACAGCTCCTTCCTGCACATCCTGGATATTGCCGATTGCAATGGGCCTAGAGCTATGTGTCACTGGTATGGGAGTTTCTAATAGTACCAGTTGGTAGTCAAAGTCGTGACTATGAAGCTTCGTCATGTTCCACAAAGGGTGTATGAAGTGTGCACAAATTGGGTACTTAGTGGTCTTACTTCTTTGAGTAGAACCTGCTAAAACGAACTGTTCTTTGTTCCTGGAACAATAAAGTTCATATTGAATTATCCACAACAAGCTTAGACTTGTTTAAAAGTCTATTTTGAAGGCAACTTCAACTCTTTAAATATTTATCAGAAAATTAAGTCCCTATTAGGGGAACAGTGAGTGCAACCATTTGTTATCTAGATTAAAAAGTAGAAGAAAAGGATACGTTAAAACCATCAAGTGTGGAAGAACGCTGAATAACTTTCGACATGACAAATTTGATCTGAGAGTGAAAGTTAATGTATTTTTAATAAACACAATCTAAAAGGTCTACACATTATGGAATAGAGTTTCAGGGCACTTTTCATTTTATCTAAGCTCCAACAGCATCGAAAGTCTTCTTGACAATTGCACAACCAGTTAGAGATAAACACAGCATGCACATGTATAAACAGAACTAAAGAAGTTAAAAAAATTGAGTACAGAACATTGAATATCATAACATAAAAGCATAACTTATAACATAGATAATAGCATTAATATTAGTATTAGGTTAATCAGAATTATATTATAGACTAGCAGCGCCACGGAGTTTCACCCGCGTAAATCCCGATCCCGTTCGAATATCGGGATAAAACGTAGCCTATATGTTAATCCAGGTCTCCAGCTATCTACATACTAAGTTTCATCGCAATCGGTTCAGTAGCTTTGGCGTGAAAGAGTAACAAACATCCATACATCCTTACAAACTTTCACGTTTATAATATCGTATAGTAGGAAGTAGGATCATCAATTATATCGGTGAAGCAAAATATTGTGAGAAAATCAAACAAGCAAGAGAGCAGACAAAACTGCTTTGTCTTATCTGCCTCTATCTATAATGTAGCTACTGTATATGTATAGGAAATTTCAGCAGAAAATATAAAAAAAGTAAAAATGTACTTACTTACAATGTGCTGCAGTCATAACCCACGTAGGAGCTATAATAGTACCTCCACAGTACAACCCGTACAACACCTGGTAAGGAACATCTTTGATAGACACCTGGTTCCCTCCCACTATTCTAAATTGAACCTGAAGCAAAAGGAAGTAGGTTCACTTTTCATTGATTGGTTTTTGTATGTCATTAAAAAATAACAGCCATGTATTGTGGGCATTGAGTCTGTGAATCTCGCACACACACAGACGAGAATACACGTACTTACAAAAACTAATTGGTGGATACCACATGACTATGCTACTTACATCTACCGGTTCATCGTTATTTTCATGGTCCTGAAGCTGATCAGAAGACAATGTCTCATGGAAGTAGTGGTAACTTCTCGGTGGCACTACCCGGCTGATGAAGATGCGGTAGTAATGCTGAACACAGCCTGGAGTTAGGCGACCATTGTAGGTCCCTGGGAAAAGTAAGTTTATTTTAAAGCAGGCAGTGCGTTGTGTAGACTATCAGAATCTTATCGTGCTGACCAGTGTGGTTGTGTGATGGCTTGATGAGTGATAGTTTCCCTATCGATAGTGATCTTAAAAAATGTTACACGCTATACACACGATAGTGCTATCGAAAATATCTAAATTTTCAATAGTATATATAATATAATACTATCGATAGTATTTAAATTTATGCTATCAATCTCTAGCATTAGTTTTTTATGTTGTCTATCGATACTATCGATAGTATAATCGATGTCGATATTTTTGATAGAATTATCGATAGTACAACTTATTTTCAACGACACTGAATAATACTAAACTACTTAGTAATCTGTGGTAATACTAACGGGCCGAATTTTTATATTTAGGTAACTTTATATTTGAGTAGGCGTTCCTTCCAATTTCACCTGGGTTTGTGGTCCCTGTTTTGCTCTAAAGGGTCTTTTTAGCGTAATGTCAAATCCCACTGGTAGTTCCAGAGGTAAGTGCGTTCAACCAAAAAAGAAAACAGGCAAGTGAGTCGGGCTCCCACACAAAGGTTTCCGTATCATCGTACCAGATTTAACACTACATTATGTACTTTTTAAACATGTAAATATCTTATCTATATCTTTGAATATTTGAAGCGTCTGCCTATTGCCATTACTAAGATTGAGCGAAGAATGCTTTGCTTTTTAACTTTATTTTACTATTGTTATTGTTGTTACATTATATTATTGTTATATAAAACATACATACGTACGTTTTAACCAATAGAAAGTTCGTATATTGATGGAATGGGCGTAAGACAAGTTTTCATTAGTAATAACGGTTGGGTTGGGAAAGAATGGAAACAGTGTTGGCCCTCAGAGAGGTGTCTGATTCGTACGGTAAAAAAATTACACACACACTTATATCCCGACACATACACTTTCATCAATCAATCCAGTCTGGCACCTGCAACCGGCGCGGCAGGACGCCTCACCCCTTGATAAAGGGCCCCCGTCGGGTCCGAAACTAGTCGGGCATCCCCGAAATATACAGGTGAGTAAAACCGTATATTTTAACTGAGATAAAATACTTTTATACTTTTCTTGAGAATGAGGTCAAGATTTTCCGGAACAACATAAAGGCTAGTTAATTTGCTCTCGCATTTGTTTTATCAAAGAACTTAGGAATAGAAGATTGCATAAAGTGCCTGCGGGTTTTGTGGATTGAGTTCTTTGAAAACTAAAATAAGGATGAAGTACAAAGCACGTAGCCTTTGCATATCGGTTAGTGTTTTATCTACTTCTTATATTTTTGTTTCTTTTAATCCGAATATATCTTGATCCGCAAATATAAACATTAGAGCTCAAATCTGTATTAACAACACACAATACGTCTAGAAAATTCTCTAATACCGTAATGGTCGTTAGGAGGTATCGAACCATATCCACGAAAGCGTGGAATGGGTTCGCCGAAAGTTGACAAAAGGCTTTGGCTTAGTTGGAGGCTGCTTAGCTTTGTCATTATTTAAATATAGCAGTATTTGTGCGCGATTGTTTATATTTTAGAAGTTAAATTGTTCTTATATTTAATTTGAGCTTAAAAGCGATGTAACAAGTAATTTGTAAAAAAAGCAAGTTGAAAAAGAGTGTACCTGGAATTTCGTGCCTGTTCTGCTCCATAGGATCTACGTATTGGAACAGGAGACTAGCCTCACGACCGACTTATATTGACTGACTTCTACTCCTTACAATACAAAAATAGCTATTGGTTTAATTGAAATAAATATTTTTGATTTTGATTTTGTCATTTTGAAGGCACAGCAACTAGTCATCATCGAGTGGGCATAGTACACGACTAATACAACACCCCAAGTCAGTATGAGGATTTTGCCACTAGAGCCACTGTAGTGAACACTTGAGACAGTATACGCTTGAGATAACGCAGGTATTGGGTCTTCTTTAATTTATTTTAGAAGTTTTATCTGTCTATCTCTATTCCGAATGCGCAAGTCATAATATTTTGCAGCTTTTGTTCCGCTCAAAGGTTTTTTAAGCAGGCTCTATCAAACAGACATTGGTCCATGGAGATTAGATTTTTGCATACTAACAAGTCCGGTGAAGACGGTATTATTTCAGGCCAGTCTCACATAAGTTTTTGTCAGGGAATCGAAAACTTTAGTGTCTATCGGTATGTACGGTATCTTATCTTATCTACGGTAGGATGCTACTCCGCGATAATATGCATCCCGTTGGACTATCCAGACATGAAAAATGGAAAACATCTTTGATTTTTCAACCGACGAAAACGGAGGAGATTCTTAAATCAACCTGTAGTTGATTTGATGATTGATGCGGCAGCCAAGGGATCAGCAATCTCCTCTCAGCAGCAGCTATCTCGTTTTCGTTCTTATCGATTAATCTTAATGAGAACTTTACACCTAATAAAAGGTTGTTGAATATGTGTTTTTTAAATACTTATAACAAATAACAATGAATAATTAAAGTGGATAATTACCTACTGTAACTATTTATTGATCTTACCTAATTCTTACTTACCTAACATATAATATAATATAATTATATTATACATATATTTATTGTATAATATAATTATATACAAGATAATTATATTATACATAAATGTATATATGTTAGTTAAGTAAGAATATTAAATAAGTGCCATTCATTATAATTATATTTTAACCACAAAAAAATACAAATTAACAAAAATAAAATACCGCCCAAAGAAGGAACTAACAAGTGAAAAATAAATTTGTTAGCCTTACCAAACTCCTACACTAATGTAATTAGGAGGATAAAAAATTTGTAACTTAATGCTGTTGTAATCACTTTCATTGCATTTGCCATTATAAAGTTTCTAGCTGTTCCTATGAAATGATAGTGAGTCAAAGTTAAAACACTGCTTATAATTTCAGTGTTGTAAATGAAATTAACAACGTGACAAATATAATCTCAACTATTCTATTGATTAAGAAGGTAAATAATTTTAGGCATTGGATTCAATTGAACAACAAATATCAGACAAGACAGCTAACACATCAACTTCAGGTTTTATATTACAGAACATGATATAACAGAGTGTGACTTGATATGATGAAATACTTGTGAAAAACTTATTTTTATAAAACCTTGTAAAATCTGTTCAATCACTAAAGCTCAAGTCTCAACATTACAAAATTTTTACTTACACTATAATACTGTATGAAAGAACACAGACAAAGAAAAACTACCTACTGGATACATTTTTATCTATGACAGTTTGAATTATAAATTATTTAGTCACTAACCATAAACAATGCTAGATATATTTAAAATCGGAAGCCACGTTTACAGTGTGTTCTAGTAGAAAGACGAAAAATTATTTTTAGGAAATATTTAAAATGGCTTATATTTAATAGGATATTGTGTTTATCAGTTCCTAATTTAACATTATAAGAGATTGCATAAGTTTAATCTAAGTTCCCTACACTGAATAGATAGAGAAATAGAATAGAATAGAATAATCTTTATTGTACACTAGTACATATTGCTTAAGGTTAGTTTACCATTTTGATATGTACAAAGGGCGGCCTTATCGCTAAAAGCAATTTCTTCCAGGCAACCTTGGGATGGATAAATAATGACCAGTAATAAAATAATTTAATGGGTAGTTATGGTGTGGGCATCAAAACGTGTTAGGCTTAAAACTAGTAAATGATAACTATAAACATAAACAATATAATTAGATAGGTAATGCAGGGAAACAAGTGTAATCACTTTGTAACATTTAATATATTCATATACACACATAAACATATATAATAAATAATACATATATATTTCTAGATTAATAAGATTATGTCCGATAAATGCAGAAAATGGCAAAAAAGAAAAATTAAGAAGCCAAGTAATATTCTTTGACCATTTTCTTGAATATAGCCAGTGATTGGGCACGTCTATTAGGTAAAGTCAATGCATTCCATAACCGGACGCCTGTACACTAAAATATTTGTCATAAAACCTGGTAGAATGGTTAGGTACTGCCAGTTCCAGTGATTCCGACGATCTCAGGGATCTTGTGTGAGTGTCATTGAGGAACGTAAAACGTTCCTTTAGATAATTTGGAGTACAGGGATTAAACATAATATTATAAAGTGTAGTGAGAATATGAGTATTCCGTCGAAAGCGAATTGAGAGCCACTTGAGCAAGATGCGAAATTCTGATACGTGATCAGAGAAATAGTGAGTTGTTAGCTAAGGAACCATTGTAGTATGGTCGGTATAAAATTGGTCTTATTTATAGATTGATATAAAGTGCAATACCAATATTTCCGACTGACGCAGGCTTTACCAAATTTCCAACTTACAGACAGATAATTGGAAACATTCTGTTTGGTCGGGCCCTACCAGCCTGCCAACTAACAGTAAAAGCTGACTAAAGGCTTAAACGATTTACAAACAAACCATAGTAAAACGGACTTTTGGTTAAATTTATCATAGGCTATGAGAAAAATGTTTAATTATTTTCGTAATACAGAAGCTTACGGCGTACCGCTAGGTATGATTCTACGACCACGTATATTCCTAGTAATTTATTTCATTATTTAAAAAAAATATTTTATTCGATATAAGCGTAAAACAACATGAGAGACCATGAGTTATAGTATAGCGATTAAATTAACATTTCTCACGCATTAGTGACATCTGTGATTTCTGTGAAACGCTACAAATAATCACTAGAAATACTTTAATGAGGCATAGAAAATATCTGATGCTGGTCCAATAATAAGCTAGGATCTAGGTCTTAGCAAACATCTGAATTGGACATAGGTACATAATTATAGTGTGTTGTGTAGGAATAAAATTACTTACTATAATAGGCTTAAGTCATGTGACGTATTATGTCCGATTACAAATACATTTTCTATGATTTAGATCTATAGTAATATACGCTTTCAAACATTCAAGACATCAGGTATTTTGTAGCATTATATGTCTTGCAAACTGAATCATTACTAACTTATCTAGACATGCTATAGTCAAGTGTCAAGCCAAGTTCAAGAAAAAAGAACTGGCGACGCAGCAGCCGTGTGTTATATATTACACGAACCATTTGGAGCCACTATTGACCGCTTTATAACTCAAAATCTATTTAATATAAATGCTTGTATTTTTGTTTATTTATTAAAACCCCTTAGATTATCTAGAACCCCAAATTAATACAGCTTAAACAGTCATTGAGATGTTATCGTTTGAAAATCGGCATTTTTATCACTGACTGACTGACATACAGATTAAAAACCTAACCCATTTCCCGATGACCTAGAAAGTAGAAATTTGGCGTGCAGCTGGGTGATTGTGTGTATGCAAAGGAAAAAATCAGAAAACAGTAAATTTTTACGATTTTCCAAACAATGATTTTTATTAATACCTAGTGCCTTTCAAAATTATAATAGCAATTTTTTTTGCAGAAGAAATGGTTCCATGATTGAAGGTTGTTTTTATAATTTTTATACCAGATTTTATAAAATTGAGACAACCAATAATAAGACGAATAACACAAAAAAATACATTCTTACACAATATGACTGATTTACAAGAGCTAAAATTTGAGTCCTGAAAATGTACTGAATCACTACCAAAAATGTAGGTTACGTAAGGAAGGATTTATTTATGAATGGGCAATGCGCTCTAATATATCAATGTTCAAGAAAATGTACAAAAAAAAAAAACAGTCGAATTGAGAACCTCCTTCGATCGATGTTATTATCGAGTAACACTTCCGGCTCACATAATATGTGAGTTATTGTTTATGGATTACTTTATTTACATCCTAATGATTAGGCAATATATAGAACTCATTATTCGTTTTATAATATAATTAGTAATTTTATAATCAAGTAAATAGTTGATTCATATTTCTTTATATTTATAATATTTTATTGGCGCCTTCCGCTTGACAGCTTTCGGCGCAATAAACCTTTCATGTTATTTATGTTATATAATTCGATATTATTAAATAATAATTGCACGTAAATAATCAACAGAATAATTAAGATAAACAATGTTTAATATTACCTATTAAGTTTGTATTAAAATAGGTCAAGATGATTGTATTAATACCGGCGGTTAACATATTTCGATGGCATTTCGTATTCTACCCGTCCTAACGTATATTAAAGAGACTATATTATTTCGTGTGGATATAAAGTGTGTTAATTGTCGCCGCCACCCTGATAATCCTTCTACAATGTATACAATTTTTAGACGTTTGTTGATTTTCAAAAACCGCTCGACTGATTAATCTCGATAAAATTTAAATGAGACCTGAGAAGTACACCATTTGAAACAAAAAAAATATTTTTTTAAATTGGTTCAGGCGTATTCGAGTAATCGGTGAACATATATAACAAAAAGATTCCGACGAATTGAGAACCTGCTCCTTTTTTGAAATCGGTTAAAAATGGGATCCAATTTCAATATTAAGAATATACTTACATGGTTATCGACTACGCCAACAAAAGAATTTATATCTAAATCTTCAGGATTATCTACAGGAACTTGGCAACCATTTATATATCAATTCTTTTGTTGGCGTAGTCGATAAAAACGTTTATTCTTCATTTTGAACTTTGCTCCCATTTTCACATTTATATTTTTGATGGGATACATTATTACACGTATACAGCTGAACATAGGGCTCTACTCGAGAATCTTTTTTCCCCATCGGTTGTCGGTTCTTTGGCTGTATAGTCTGTCCATTGCTATCTTTTCTTACTGATGTCAAGAGAAATGTTGGTTCTCCGACGGATTTCTGAATTTTGAATCTTATCTTGCTTACAAATCACCCAGTTTTACCTCTTTCTGGAGCTCATTGGGCGACTTTTTATTTTTAATAAACTATAGGATATAACTGGCAACACACACTGGATAAAGACGTTAAGGTTAATTGGACAAGAAGATCGAGCATACCTTCTTAAACATTAATCATCCGATTTGGCTTCTTTAGCTTTTTTATGCCACGTCAGTAGCAAACAAGCATACAGCCCTCCCGATGGTAAGTGGTTACGGTAGCCTATGTACGCTACCAATGTACGCTTGCAATTTCAGAGGACTCACATGCGCGTTGCCGACCATTAAAACCTATACATCAATTTCTTCAAGAATCTGATACTGTAGTCTTTGGAGATAAACTCGACAGGGAAATCATTCTACAGCCGGAGCGTATACGTATTTTAGAGCAGCAGTAGAAAGTGGGGGGAAAATGATTTCTTTATGATTTACATCTCGCTGCAGCTAGATGTTTTGGTGGCAATTCTTGTACACATGCTATAGTTATTAATATTAGAGAATAAAGCTTAACAACCTACATTTAAATTAGACCCTTATATAAAAAATAATAATTAAGGAAGTAACAGTAAAATATATAATACACCTTTTATATATTACTTTTTTTTTTTTAGTGCTTAGTGCCCCCTAGACCATTTTTGGTCTTTTGTGGTGCATTTCTACTTTACAGTTCACTGCTCAGACTTATGGCTTCGAGAAACCTCAGGATCTTTTCAGCAGTGATTGTTTGTATTTCCTGTGGTTGCATGATGTGCAACCCTAGGCTAATACTTCGGTGCCGCATTAGTGGGCCACAAGAGCATAAAATATGCATTGCAGTCTCTTCTGTCTCTTGACAGAATCTGCATATTGTGTTCTCGTCCAATTAAAGGTTAAACATATGTTTGTTCAGTTTGCAGTGTCCAGTGAGGACAGGTTTTGTATCTTTTGGACTCCAGAAGTTCTTTGAATACTTTATTATCATAGCCCTTTATTAAGGCTTTCGAGTGTCTTAGACCAGTCGTGGTCTTCCATCTCTTAATAGCCAATGATGTATATTGGGCGTTTATGATAGAATACGCTCGCTGTTTGCTGATGCCGCAGAATGGTTCTGGGCCATGCTGTCGGTTGTCTGCACCGGCTCTGGCGAGTTCGTCAGCTTTTTCGTTGCCATCGATACCTGAGTGGCCTGGTACCCATCCATTTATATAACATATTAAAAACATATAACCAATATAGAAAAATAAATGTAGCACCTAATTGATAGGAATAAATCGTCAATTACTTAAAAATAAAACAAGGTACTTACCATTGGTGGAAAACGCCGCACTGAACAATAACAATGCACAGATTACACTAAATACACGGCAAATGTCACACATCATACAGCCCAACAGATTAAAAATTAAAAAATCTTTTCTTTCATTAATGACACATGGCAGTACAGGCAATGGTATATATTTGACTGAACTAATGATGTTTAACAGTGTAGGGGCTGTGACTGATTCTATGTTCACGCTACTTAAGTAAGGTAGATTGAATAGAGGTGATAAAACCTTGCCGGTTTAGAGGCCGTGACGTCACATAAATATCTGTGTATTGAACAGCGTATGATTTTATTTTATGGCTGCAAACTATAGCTACATTGTTGCACGTATTTTGATGAACAGAGAGTTTTGAATATTCAAATAAGTCACATATACAATAAAAGTTTCATTAAGCTATTTATTTAGTATCTATGAGTAAATAATCTTAGTTTTTAACCTTAACTTTATTCTTGTGAGACTCTTATTTAGCAAGTATAATTTAAAAGACAGCTTTTTAGCCAAAGCGAGTTCTTTTTTTTGCTTTCATTTTATTAGAAGCTTACCAGCCCCGGATCCTCGATTTTCTCGAATCAGGGCAGTTATTTGATAATAACGCCCCCTCTCTAGCGTTGAGAGTTCTTGTGCCAATAGTATTCCTACTAGATTCCCGCAAAGTGCTCTGCTTGGTCCTTTATTATTTAACATTTTGACATATCAATGTATGTCAGCTACTCTAAAGTACTTTTATTTGCGGATGACATGAAATTAATATATCAAATTAGAAACATACAAGATGCCAACAATCTCCAATCAAGGTCAGCTTGACTGTTTTTATAATTATTGTCTAGATAATAAATTAGATTTAAATATCTCTAAATGTTACCTCTGCATCTTTACACGCAAACGGGGACTCCGTTTGCGTGTAAAGATGCTCCGTTTGCGTCTATATTTACTTTGATTATACCTTAGCTAATACTCCCTTCACTAGAGTTAATACAATTAGGGATCTGGTGTTGTTTTTACTCCAAACTACTGTTCAATGGCCACATTGATACTATTATCAACAATGTTGCCAAAGCTCTGGGATTTATTTGGAGAATCTCATCCGACTTTAAAAATATCAAAACAATCAAAATCCCATATACTCGTATGTATATTGTTATCTGTATATATATAAATGTATACTTAGGTATGTATGTGAAAACATATGTGATAATATTATTTTCAACCAACTATACACTGCAACTGCCTCTTACCATCCATAAACTCTCTTTCCATCCAATGGTTGCCTGGAAGAGATCGCAGAACGCGATAAGGCCCCCAATTGTACAAGGTTTATAGTTTGTAAGATTATGTATATGCAGTCTTGTATAATTTCGTATGTTTTGTACAATAAAAATTTAATCTATCTATTCTCTATTGTGCTTTTCTTCGCAGTCACCTCGAATATTGCTCGCAGGTGTGGTATCCATTGACAGAATTGAAGCTATCCAAAGAAAATTCTAAAGATATATTCAGTTCAGATCTGGTACTTTTTTACCGAATTACTTAAACCGATGTAGGAAATTTCATATACGCCCATTGTACGAACGTAGATATATAGCAGATCTGGCTTTTCTGTTAAAATTAGTAAACCATTCCGTAGATTGCGCTGTGCTTCTTAGAAAATGCGGACTGTGCATATCGTATGTACGTCTAAGGAAACCTAATCTGCTTTATGTGCCACGAACAAATTGCAATTACAGACAAAGTTCATATAATATACGATCATTGTGTGTAGAGCGTATAATCCCTGTGTTCCCTGTGTGTGTATTTACAAATACGCAACTCAATGTAATTAAATTATATAAATAGCTAACACAACGTAGTTGATATTACATTGTTATCAGTACACATTAGTATAAAAGATACAAGGATTGTAGGGAGACAATTTATATGTCGCGTTGTCTTATGATAATAATTTAATATATAAAATAATAATGTAATAAAAAGTTAAAATTATTTGTGTTAAAATATGTAAAGAATTGCGTGTGCATACGGGGTCAGTTAGCACATGTCTTAGTCGGCTAATTACTAAGATTGACATGCTGATGTTTCATAAGAATATATTGAATTCGGAACACTAAACATGTTCTATGACACAATGAAATGTCTGGGGGGGATTCGCATGCACTTTGTACCCAGAGTTAATTTATATTAATTCGTATGATTTAATGGGTTCGACGCCCAGGCAGACACATTTTATATTACAGAAATTCAAAAAAAAATCTCAAATATGCAGTTAGTTTATGTATATCTTAATTGTGCATATATAAGATATTTATAAGAAATACAATATTTATTGAATGTAAAATGCTATGCCCTGGTGCTGGGTACAGAAGGCATATACTATGAAGAATTGAATATATAAGGAAAGAGAAATTTTATATTAAGTTACAGTCACATGTTGGTTAAGACAGCACACTCACACAATATAATGCAGACAAACAACCACTTGAATGTTATTTAATAATGTTGACAAAATGTTTAGGTGTGAATTATACAGTTAATCATCTTACATACAATAACTGAGAAGGTATTTCTCAAAGATAATTACTTAGGTATCCGGTGAAGAAAGCCTTCGAGATGTCAAGTCAAAGGGTGTTAAAATAAAAGATATATATACATTACCATGTTTTCGGCTAGTCGACAATACATAAATAAAATACTATTATCGGTAGGAAAAATACCCACACATGAAACATTTCATACTTAATGATATTTCAGGTTTAACCCTGATTAAAGTTCCTTGGATTGCAGAATATACGTAGTACAACGGAATATACATGGTAGAACGTAAAGTTGAGTTGAATTTGTCACTTATCGAAAATAAATAAAATATAGTTATCACTGAGGGAAGTACACACAAAACAATTTATTTTTGATTCGATATGTATCGTAGTCAATTACTGGGTTCAATCCCCAGGTTAAATCATGTGTTTGAATTAGAATAGAATAATTCAAATTCAATTGTATACAGTTAGTTAATTTTTATGAGGAACGAGTTTGAGCCAATGGCGTAAAAGCGTCCATTATACCGTACCATATACATTATTATATTATATAAATATTTTACGGTACGTTTTTTACTGTTTTGATGAACATAGTAGTGGGTAAGATCGTCCGTTAAACATTACAGAATACAGCTGAGATGTTGGTTTAGATTTGGCTGTCTAAAAATTGGTAAAACTAATGTTAATTATATGTATACTAGCAACCCGCCCCGGATTCGCACGGGCAGCAGAGACATCTTCAACAATCATCGTCATATTTAAACCAATTTACACAAAACCTTAACAAGTTATATACCTAAACTTTCCTCATTAATTGCTATATCTATTGGTGAAAATTGCATAAAAATCCGTTCAGTAGTGTTTTAGCTTATCGCGAACAGACAGTAATGTAGTGATGTTATGCAGCAGACAAGTTCAAACCTTAATTAAAGTGATATACTGCTGGAGAAGGAACCTAAACTAATAATCCTAAACAAGTGCACCGGTTTGTTATAGGTTGGTTAAATATTAGTAAAGCTGTTGTTGGAAGTTTATAATGAACCGGAGGCCTTACACAGCAATGAAATAATTAGATCATTGGAAGAGAAAAGAGGTAATGCGGACACCTATTGCGGTCGAACCTCAAAGGAGGCGAGTTCATAGTTTTATAGAAGTTGGTCGCTGTTCCTTGTAATTTTATGGGGATTACAATACTATCGACTTGACTCTGGTAATTGTCTTAGTTAACATAAACACACTAAAGTAATTACTTTGGCAAAATGACGATATTTTTTTATTTTTTTAAAAGACAACTCCCGCATTAGGAATTACTCCTGTGTCGCGGGGGACTTTACGTACATACAAACAACGGACACAAAGAACACCCAGACTTAGATGAGAATCGAACCCACGACCTCTGGCTCAGCAGTCAGGGTCACTAACCACTAGACCAACAGGCCAGCCTGAATGTCCTGAAAGAGAGATTACAAGGAGGAAAAGTAAAATGGTTGATAATTTATGCCCGTAGCTGATTGGTCAATTGATCGATTGTGATAATCTAGTAGTGGATGTAGGTCATTGTTATCCTTAAAGCAAATATAACGTTGATGGTCAAGGTAGAAGTTAAAATTATTTAATTGAACAGACACTATCGACTTTCATAGAATGGTACGGGTTAGACTCTAGTATTGTATAATTATGATAAACATACACAGGTGTCACGTTATAGACACTGGTGAAGGTTTAGGGAATTAAGTACACAATTAGTTAAATAAAGTTATACAAACGATGATCTTACCTCGGAACGTTAGATTCGGGTGATGATGAGGGGTTCGCTTACAGAACCTTTATTGGTATAAATGAGATTTGAGATTTTAAAATTAGTGTCTAAATACATAATAACACGACCATGTTGATATGGCGGGTCAGTACCTTGAAAACCTTTGTGGACAATAATCCTCTGCTGTTTTATTATAACATTTCAGTGAAAGCCGGTATTAACAAGCGACGTGAACTACCTGCTGGGATCTGCTTATTTTCAGTTTGCTGAAGCTTCAAATTCAATATCTTTATTTTATCAAATTGATCATAAATTATTCGAAATCGTCCATTTAATAAATTATGATTATAATTAGAAATTATAGATCAACATACACAGAGTCACCGCAGCAACAGTTTGCTTTGTCAAATGTAAAACTATTAAAGAAAAACTGGCCAAGTGCGCATGAAGGGTTCCGCACCATAGTACAAGATTTAATACTATAAGCCAAAAAAAAAAAACGTCTCTAGGACTAGTTTCCTTTACTACTAGAGCTCCCTTTAATTTTTAATCTATTTTTATTTTTATTATTTGTTGTTATAGCGGCAACAGATATACACATTCTTTAAAAATGTTTACTATTGAAAACCGCATAAAAATCCGTTCAGTAATTTTTCAGTTTATCGCGAACAAACAGACTAATAGACGCGGCGGGGACTTTGTTTTATAACGTGTAGTGATTAAGTTTGAACACTGCAATTTCCTGGCAAAAATTAACTGCATTCAAGTTTCAAGCCAGATCCGCTCCATTTTTCTGCAGATCTTGAGTCCAACATATTGAACGTGTGGCCATTGATGAAGGCAAAATTTTCAAGTAGTCTCTACTACGTTAGTTAAGTTATTAATCTCTCGAACAATATTATTATAAATTGATATGTTGACGATATAATCAATTTAAAATCGTTCACCGTATGTAGTAAATAATCAAATTCCGCGACTGGAGAGGATTCTTCAGTTTCCTATACGTATAGAGCTTTGACAACTTCCGGTAAATTATTAAATAGAGCAGTAACAGCTTGGTGTTCAGACGACAATCCATTTTGATGCCATTCTTTTGAAGTTTGTTTTTCTACATTATTGTGTTATTTTTTCTTTAAACTTTTTTGAACTTTATTTTCCACAACGTGGTTTACGTTGTGGAAAATAAAGTTCAAAAAAGTTTAAAGAAACAATAAAGTTGTTTGTATAAGCCCAAATAGGTTAAATGCTTCTAAAACTGGATACGCGATTAGTAAATTACTTATTATTGAGTCGTTTCGTTCTTCATCATTAATTTCACTTCACCAACTAGACATGGTGCATTCCAAGACAATGCAGGAGTTACTATAAATATTGCCCAAATTGCTATAGTCATGCCTGTAATATTTGAAGAGTTCCCTCAATTTCTCCAGTATCCCATCTTGATGACAATGAGACTAACTGATAGCTATAACCTTTCAAATCTATTCAGCCCTCTTCGAGTAATAAAATCAATGAATAAGGCAAATTCCATTCTAAAATCAAAAGAGTTATTGTTCAAGTAATTGATACCAAATCTTCTGAAATTCACGATAGAGAGGATTACACATGCGCTGGATTGCATGCTAGGCACTTTTTCAAGTAATATGTTATGATTTTGGCGCCCCCTGAAACTGCCGCCCGGGGCTGGTGCCCCGGTTTACCCCTAGATCCGGGGCTCAAGCATACAAGCGTTTTGTTTTGCTACCATTCAGGTGCAATTTTGTGTAGGCTATTGTGTACCCTTGCAGAACTATGTTAAGATCGATATTCGCTAATTCCTCTTATTAAGTTATATTATTATTAAAGAAAGAAAGAAAAATAAAATTTATAAAGTAAAATTTAATTAAGTCAACTATCACAACATAATCATCACCATACATAATTTTATTTTCTACATTAACGACTGTGAACCTCATTATGAGTTCGTAACAGGTATTACTAATTTGTTTATTTAAATATAAATTTCTCTCGATATAAATGATTACGATAACGTGGACAGCATATTTATTTCAAACACGTTGTAAGTTTCTGGTTGTTAAAATTGATATTATTGATATAATAAAGCTGAAGAGTGGAGACCGCTAATCGGTAAACGGGAGGTCGTCCTACCTCCCTCTAGCCAGATGGACCGACGACCTTACGACGACGAAGGTAGCATTGGTGGACTGGATGCGGAAGGTGGAGAACCGGGTGGCCTATGTCTAGCAGTGGACTATGATAGGCTGTTTGATTGATTGAAAGCTGAAGGGATTTTTGGTTGAACACGATAATCTTTAAAGATTGTCTGGAGGAGATTGCCGTGAGCGATAAGACCGCCAATTGTTATACCTGAATGCTTACATTGTTTTGGATTGTATTTCACATAAAAGGTGTGCAATAAAGAGATAAATAAATAAATAAAAACAGGTCTTCAGGTCAATCTTTTTGAATTTAATAGCCCAAGGTTATAAGCTATTTAACATCACGCTGCGACTCTTGAGAACCGAGTAGATGCCATGAAACTGCTGGGAACGGCTAGATTACTCAGATAGGTTTAATTTGTATCTTGTCTTTAACGGTTTATTTGAAATTATATAGGCTATTTCTTAGCCCTAGGACAGCACACTCAGGTGAACCTTTTTGTGTAGCCCAGAAAGATCGATAGAAATATTAACCGTTGTATATTTTTTGAAGTGATAGGCTTACACTGCAAGATATCTTTTCAGGTTAGTGCGATCAGATAAAAGCACCATGGGAAAACTTATACAATGTTGACGGAAACTCCGCTCTGATTTGTTCGAGTATTAAGCATGGTCTGCAAAAGACCGTCGTTTAACCCAAGTCGGATACAGGGTGAACGGTGAAAGGGTAGGAACGGGACGGAAGCTCTTCGGGACTGTGACAAAGAAAAAGTTGGAGCTCATGTTCATTATCTTTAAATTCATTCACTTAGAGAAACGGAATACAGCAGATATTATAGACCAGATAGAACTACCCCAGAAGTGCAACACTACAACACAACTATCTGTAGCAGAGGTAAGTTACACAAGATTTGTAATTTGGAATTTGTAAACGTTAGTGGGAAATGAAATTGAAATGTAAAACTTTTTAGGAAATCAATCAATGGTTGAAAGAAGTAATCATTTTTTTTTTACATTTATACGCTTACTTTTATATGACGAATGGATAACACTGACCAAGCAACAAATTTGACCATAGAGTTTAGAGTTAAAACACAGTAATGAACACGTCGAACTTATTTCAAATAAACTCAGATTAATTTTATTTTCATGACAGCCAGACTTAAGAGGCCGTATACGAAATTTTGCAAATTTCGCTGATTTACGTGGTTTTACAGACGTGATTTTACAGTTAAAATACTATATTTCTATAAGTTTTTACAAACAACATAAAAGATCATTTCAATTTAAATCTAATGTATGAGCCACTTTTTTACTTTTATTATTCAATTTTGATTAATCGACCTCAAACCGGTGACTGTTTTGTAAATTTTGCCGTAAGAGGTTTAGAATATCACATATTTACGAACTGTTTTGAAGTACCAACGGTATGAAAAAATTACAATGTATTGCTGTAAAAGTCGTCTATACAATGTATGAAACACTTTTTACCCTTTTAATATAAAAAAATTGAGTAAAAAAATGTTTAACTTAGTCAAGTTTTACAGAAAATGGACAAAGTTTTGCTTTTGATTTCGGCTGCGTGGAACTTGCATTCATAAAATTACAACAACAGAAATAAACTTCAGTTCAAAGTTAACCCATTTTCTGAAAAAAAATTGCAAAAAATTTAAAAAATATGGTAATAAAAAATGTTTTAAAACAACCTAAATCTCGCATTATTATTTTTAATAAAAGTAAAAAAGTGGTTCACTCATTAGATCTAAATTAAAGTGATCTTTTATGTTGTTCATAAAAACTTATAGAAATATAGTATTTTAACTGTAAAATCACGTCTGTAAAACCACGTAAATCAGCGAAATTGGCAAAATTTCGTATACGGCCTCTTAAAGAAAAGTCTATTAATATTATAAACTTTTGTTTCTTGTGACTGGTACGTAAGCATTAATTTTTTTATCCTAATATGAAATCTTTAGTAAATATGTTTGTAAGATTATGTCAATTATAATTTAATGATTTTCGAACTGTTCTACCTCACTGACAGATGTGTTGGTTGTCGTGTTTTAAAAAATTATTGGTTGAAACAATCACCAGATCCTGACTTCCTTGACATGGGACCACCCTTGATGTATACCAAATCTAACAAAAAAAAGAATCATCAAAATCGGTTCAGTGTGTGGAGTGTGAGGAGTGGGGGCTGAACATGCATAAAAAACAATTTGCTATTGTTTTACTGTATTCTTATTATCGCATATATTATATTGTAAGTGTTTCTATGTGTAAGTAATTGTTGGTGAACCTTAAAGAAACAAAATAAAAAATAAAACTAATCATCTCAGTAATATAAAACTTACAACATCAGATGTTACACTATGAAAAGTTTTAAAATCAAACCCCACTCCAACCGGCAACCGGTCGAAAACAGTATATTTATCTTGTGTGAGTACAGTTTCAATATTTATTCACTTTAATTGCTTATATTGCTTTAAAAGGCTGTATTTTTATTATCAAATTCAATAAAATAGTGACATTGAAGTTTGCAATACCAACTGTACCTTGCAAAATCCATTTATTTTAATATAAATCAAGCAGAGCTAACATTAATATGTTTTATATATTTTAATCATAATAATAAAATATAAATTTCCGTATCCTTGATTTCATAGCTTCACGTGAATTTATGGAAAATAAAAATAACTTTAATTCACGTCACTGGTCCAGACTTTTTGATAATGTTAATCACCTTGTAATATAACAATATGTCTGTTATAAAAGTAGAGGTATCTATGATTTGTAAAGGACATGTTGTGATTCATTACGCTTTTACAATATATTAACATTTATGTCGTATACTATTATCATCATTATCATCATCATCACTATCATTATTTCAGCCATTGGACATTCACTGCTAAATATAGGCCACTTCTGAAAACTCCAAGAGGTGCATCCTCCCTACTTCTCTCCATAGTCCTCACAATTTGAAGCGGACCGTTATTAATTATTAAGTGTACTTGACACTAGCCACTTACACACACAGATGGTAAGTGGTTATAATATGCTGGTCCAGCTACTTGTGCCTAAATAATTATGTCACGTAGTTCTATTAACTAGAAGAAGTCTTCTTTCTAGTTAGTAGTATTGGATACAAAATGCGCTGTATCTTCCTGATTTACGTCAGTTAGTGTACAGTTTCTGTTTTGAACTGTAAATAATAAAATAAAATATTTAATTTTACAAGTTACCCAACACTTGCAGCGTGCTCCCCGCAATACTAAAATAGAAACGCATAAAAATACAAGTAATAAAAAGTAAGTAGCATTAGCATGCATACATTTATTTTTACTTTCTTCTTTCTATGATGTCGAAGAAACAAAACATTCCACATAGCCTTTTAATTAACGAAATGAAGTGGCAATGACCAAGCCGTGTAGTCCAGCACACCGATAACCGTTGGAGAAAAAAGTTTTAGGATTCTGGCCACGGACATAGAATGGACGTGCCGGACAACCCCCACTTATAGATCGCTGAATTTTTCAAAGTGAAAATGAGGATAATACCTTTTAAACTCCATAATATATAATTATGTTGACGGAAATTAACGCGAAGGTATGTTACACAAAACCTTATTGATGTTGTTTACCACACGGCGTTGAGTTTACTTCCGCAATCAAATGGACACCATATCATACAAATCAGAGAGGCGATATCCACAAGACCCTTTTTTATGTGTAGAAACTCTTACGGGTAACACATCACCTAGGTTATCGGTGAGGCCATATATAGCAATAAAGCGACTAAACCACACTATTGCACCTACAATTGGTAGACTATCACATCGGTGTTGTGACGGTCCATTATCGCACAAGCGTCGGCGGAGAATCGAATCTTCTGCGATGTGACAAGACAACCCTGCTACCAGAAGATTGTCACCGCGGTGAAAGATTCCGTTATCCTGATCGACGACCTATGTGATGATGCGGTAATGCATTCGAATGAAACCGCAGAGGCATGTTTTAGCCACAATCTATCAAACTTCTATGAAACGTCAACTACTAGACTTATAATGTTTCACTCGAGAGTTTTATCGCTGAACCAATTACTTTTATTTGTTTTCTACTTCACACCGAGATTAATATGACTGTATTAAGTCAACTAGTGATTGTATTATGTTAGTTTCAATACAGTGAAATCCAATTGAGCTGTGACAGATTAATATTGTGACACTTTGGCATTTTGTACTTGGCCATCATAATTGATGTAATGGTAAGTAGACACACCAAGTGGTTTTCAACACTTGGAGTAAACAGGGTATTTATTCATATACATAGGGTGCAATCTGACTTCGAAGTATTGGAAGTGTTCATAATAGATATATGAAATATCGTTCAAAGAATGGTTTAACTCATACTCAGCAAAACGTCTTCAAATAGTTACTGCAAATGGCTACAACTCAAACTCAGACTATGCAGTCTCTGGGGTGCTCCAAGGATCACACTTAGGACCTATTTTGTTTTCAATATTTATAAATGACATAACGTCCGTCATACGCAACTGAAAATGTCTACTTTTCGCTGACGATTTGAAGCTGTACACGCCTTTTAAATCACAAAACGACATCCACCTCATTGAAAATAATTTAAATAGGATGGAGGAGTTGTGCAGTCTAAATCACATGCAACTTAATGTTGACAAATATTACCACCTAGTATTTACTAAGAAGACATACTCAGCAGTACAAACAGTCGCCGAAACTAGAGACCTTGGAGTCATTATTGGCTTGGAGTTTCTTTTTGTTCACGCGTAGGCAAAGCGTCCCGAATGCGCAATCAAAGGCAAAGGCTTTAGTCACATACAAACCTGTGTGACACTATACAATGCTTTGGTTCACAGTATTTTGGAGTATGGGGGCGTATTCTGTAGTCCCTTTCATACCGTACATTCCCAACGAATAGGGAATATATAACGTGCGTTTACACGACACTTGGCCTTTATAGGCAGAGCCTGTAGTATAGTAATCAAACTGCTGATAAACATACTTATAAATTCTAAATACATACAAATTATAGATAAATTACACCCAAACACAGAACAAAATGATCATGCTCATCACACAAATATTTGTCCTGGATTTGAATCGAACCCACGACCTCTGGCTCAGCAGGCAGAATTATTAACCACTAGACCAACACGCCAGTCTGCCTCGCCACTTTTGTTATAAAATTAATAAAAAAAATATTTTATTTATTATACGAGTATTTTGCATTTATTTTACTCATTAATTTTATTTTATTTAGAATTATTGTAATTTTAGTTAAATAATTTTTAGCAAAACCCTTAATACATCTATTGGTGTATACTGTGCATACCTTTTATATGTCTACATATAAGAAGTGTGCCATACTGTATATTATTCTTAAATGTTGTATGTTATATGTATACTGTTGGCATGTCTATCTAAACTAATATTATAAAGGGGAAACATTGTGTTTTTGTATGTATGTATGTTTGTAATGTTTTCACACAGAAACTACTGGACCGATTGCGATGAAACTTGGTGCGTAGATAGCTGGAGACCTGGATTGACGCATAGGCTACTTTTTATCCCGACATTCCCACGGGATCGGGACTTACATCTGTAAAACCGCGAGGCTAGTAATAAATAAATAAACTGTGGAGGAACGCAATGTACCTCCAACACAAAGGAAGGATCATCTATTTGTTGTACAGTACTCCAGTTGTACATATACAGGCTGTTACAGAAATGTATGGTAAAATTTTAAGAGTTTTATCTGTAACTACATCTGTTACACACACCTTTACAACCACATCGACTGTATACCTTATATATATAGACCTCTTTTTCCTGACGCTATTCTAACAAGTTTTTATTGTGCTACATAAGTATATTAATTTTTTAAGGTAATTACTAATTATAATGCACTTTACCGTACTTTAGTATCAGTTAAACAATATAAACCGCCATCGCCATTATTAGCGTTTGAATCTACTCGTACGCTGAATAGAAAACAACTGCGCTCTGCGTTAAATGATCATGGTCATTCATGGTCATTCATGGTCATTTTGTAGCTATACTCATGATGGCCAGACAATATCCGATTTCACCTTTTATTATTTATGTTGTCCGGGCATTATAAATAGTGCAATGTTGAATGACTTTGCTCATAGTATTTACACAAATCAAATTAAAATCTTTCATTGTGCGATGCAGGATTAGTAGTTATTATGTAGTTCGGCAATTTTTACTAGATGGCGCTGAAGTATATTTTTGCTCTATGTTGATAAAAACATAAATGTATAACTAATGATATTAGATGTGCAACGTGACTTATGAACAACGCGAAAAAATTCAAATAAAATAGAAATAACTTAATAGAAATTAAATGGATAATATTTTGGCTACGCCTATCACATAATTTAGATGTTATTTCAGTTTCACAGTATGTATTATTATCGCTACATATACCATACGTATAAAATATATTGATAAGTAAGTTCTTAGTGTTCACTAACAAACTCTCACGAAGACAGAAATATCAATTACTTTTGTGAATAAAAATCACTATAAACTATAGTTTCCTTCAAATTGAGAACATCTATCTATCTCTATCTATTCAGAATGTCATATACAATAAGGAATTATACAAGAATATTCCTATAAGATGTTTCTCCAATAACTTCATCCCTCATTACACAAACAAAAATATTACTATAGTTTCAGACAAAAATGATAGGAATCCAACGAATAAGTCAAGAATCAATTTCCTCCGTATATGAAGAGGCAGTAAATCGCGCCCCGCATAAAAATGGGGTCGTAGGAGGTCAAAGAGGGGGCCCAAGGGGTGGGGACACTACCTTGTTACGTAGAGATAACAGTCGTTTGTTCGACACAGCCCTATAAAGGCGAATAGTAAGGGAGGGACAACACGTCTAAAAACTATGATATGTTAATTTTTGGGTGTGCTCATTGATTGGGACGGCACGACGTTTTGTAAGTGGGAGAGCCATGGGCCGGCTCAACCGGAGTGATACCACGGCCTCACACATAAAACCGGCAGTGAAGCAATGCTTGCATTGCTTTTCGCCGAGTAAGTGAGGTTACCGGAGGCCTTAACCCTTCCCTCTTCCTCTCTCCCTTCTGTGCCCCTTATTCCCACCTTTTGCTACTCCCACCTTAAAGGCCGGCAACGCACTTGTGACTCTTGAGTTGCAGGTGCTCATGGGCGGCGGTAGTCATTTATCATCAGGTGACCTGTCTGTTCGTTTGCCCCCTATACATTAAAAAAAACATTGTTTTAAAGTTTCGCCACATTTCTCAAACATTAGTCATACTGTCTTATTTTATTTTTAATTGTTAGTGTGTTTTTATGAGTAAAATACTCAGTATGGTTAATCTTCTAGGCTTTGCCGGGTTTGGGAATAAATATTACTTTGGCTTCTCTCCATTTCAAAGGGACGTAGCCGTGAGCCAAGCAGCTTCTGTAAATGATCCGGAGATCATCTATTCTAGGTTTAAACTAGTTCCACTAAATAATAATATTACTAACGGAATTTTTCCTTCTAACAGTACCATTTTATCATATTTTCATGTAACAATGAGAACATACATAGTACAGTCAGCCGATAACAACACAGTCGAAGTTTAATAATTGCACAAAGTTACCCGGTATCAGCAGAATAATATCAAGCGTTTTATTTGTGCTGTTTAGCTCTGATTTTAATAGCATTATACTAGTAAAGAAGTTTTGCAATACTGTATTTCTATTGCTCAGATTAGAGAGAATTATTATCATATGAACAGTCATTTTGAAATATCTGATGTTGAAATAGTCGTAAATTACTTGTCCTTTATTAAAACATTGAGCTTATTTAGGAAAATACAAAGATATTGAATTGGTAATAAATAATACAAAACAATGACGCAATGTGAGAGTTATATGAAGTAGGATTCAGCGAATTTCTTCTCAAATTAAGAAAGCACCTTTAGCCTATAGAAGATTGAGAGATTTAGATTGATTAACTGGTAATACTAATATAGCTGTTATATTGCCGCGTGTAAGTAGGAACAACAGACCGTGGTGCCAAAGGTACGGCAATTTGAAGGCAGCTAAATGTGGTTTCCTATGGCTGGCCACGTGATCAGAAGCACATAAGAAGCACATGCACGGATGGCGCAATGGTTTAAGTGGTCATCTCACCACTACACCGCACCGAGTGTTATGGGTTCAAATCCCACACGGGACAAAAATTAGTGTCGTCCACAAATTGTTGTCCCAAGTCTACGTGTTCTTTGTGTGCGTATCGTCTGTATATCTTTTGTTGGAGATCCTGATAAATAAATAAATACAATTATGACGTAAGTACATTTTTACAACTAGCAGCGCCTCGCGGTTTCATCCCCGTAAGTCCCGATCCCGTGGGAATGTCGGGATAAAAAGTAGCCTATACGTTAATGCAGGTCTTCAGCTATCTACATACCAAGTTTCATCACAATCGGTCTAGTAGTTTTTGTGTGAAAACATTACAAACAAACACACAAATGTTTCCTCTTTATAATATTAGTTTAGATATGCTATTTATATGTATAGGGTTGAAGCTAATTTGAGAAAATCTCTTTTACAGTATAAGTAACTTTTTCAAAAATCTATCCATGCTCCCAATGTCTGTACCAGTTAGAGATATAATGTTACGGTACATCGAATAACAAGTACACTTAAACGTAAACAAGGGGGAGGAATACAGGCATCAGTTGTTCGCTTTGAGGTTCCCCGCAGTCGTATGATAGCCTGACGACGACATATATATAAATGCACCTGCCGATTTCACTCTCACATACAGAGTGGGAAGATAGCCGACATAGCCCGAAATCTAGAACTGAAAAAGGCCGAGTTAGATATAAATCGCGATAACCCTTAAAACCAGACCACCAACGACTTTATTTTACAACTAGCTAACCCGAGCAACTTCGTATGCGTTTGTAAATTTTCCTAGTTTTTGCATCATTTTTATTGGTTGTAGCGTGATGTATTATATAACCTAGAGCCTTCCTCGATAAATGGGCTAACCAATACTAAAATAATTTTTCAATTCGAACAAGTAATTCCTGAGATTAACGCGTTCAATCAAACAAACTCTTCAGCTTTATAATATTAGTTTTTATAGATTACATATATTAATGGTGTCCTAACATGTCGCATGTGTTCGTGTATATTCGCTAATAAAATTGGCTACTGCCTTTATAAGAATAAGGACACACGACATGGCTAACCACCGCAGCCCTTCAACAACAGCAAATAGGCAGCAGTGATAGTCAGCCAGTATATACAGATGTATACGACAATACGACACTTGCTTGAATCAATCAAAGGGCATAACTGTAGCATGCAGCTACGATAAGAATTTTCAAAAAAATATTTCCGTTTAAAAGTTTACCGTTTGAATTTCTAACTAACTTTAAAAAATATGCATGATGGTTTTTATAGACTTTTTCTATAAAGGATTGAATAATTCCAAAACGAAAAATATATTCTAATTAAAAATTTTAACTTTACACATGGGTGTGTTTAGCTTTATTATTTACGATTCTGTTAATATGATAGTTATATTTGTAAATGGTCAATTAACTTAAATATTACATCTAAACTTGACATAAGTAAAAAATGTTCAACCATGATCTTTATTAAAAGATGTGACTTTTGTTCTCAGCATTTAATGATGAGTTTATTTTTTATCGTGATTTAGGCGCGATGGATTCGGTTATATAATATTTTTAATGTTAATTATTATATCCCTAACTTGAGAAATGATTGCTCTTCAATATAAAATTTTATCCCCTTTAAGCTTCATTTTCGTTATAAGAAGTAGCCTAAGCCCTTTTCTAAGGTTCTGTTTATCTCTATATCAAATTTCATAAAAAAATTACCAGTTTAAGTTTGTAAAAGTAGCAGACAGACAGAGTTACTTTCAAATTTGAATATAAAATTAACAAAATTAGTATAGATTTGTCTATACTTTCAATACCGTACCTACTGTACGCCATCTTTATTTTTGTATGGCTTTATTCGTAAGCTTTGTGGCCGTATAAAACTTTACGTAAACTTTACATCAACTGTCATTATCTTAACTGAAAGGTTGTCTGATAGAAATTTAAATACGGACGGAATTTAAATAGGTACTTCAGAAATGTGAAAAATATTTGAGAGTTATTTCAGTTATTTTATAAAGTGGAGAAAAATTAAAAAAAAACTTGAATTTTAAGGTTATTTATCAAAAGTGTCTATCGTTCTTGCGCTTGATGTGTTAAAAATAACGAAAAAACTGTTCTATGGTTTTTTGCTTTCTAATTATATTTATTGGTGTAAATAAATATCTTTGTATATTTTCATCATTTTCATATAACCTAAAAATGGTGCATCCTCCATCATGCTACCAGTGGTGTACCATAAATAATATTCTATCTGCCTGTCTATCTTAATCATAGAGTACATTATATTAGTTAGTAGTAGTAGAGTAGTAGTGATGACGTTTATATTTTCTGAAATTTAATTGAAATAGGTACATGAACACAATATAAAAGGTATTTTAGAATAAAAAGATTTTATCAAGATTCAGGTCTACAAACATAATACCGTAAGGTCGGGTAACATTCGCTCAAGAGTGTTATTTTGGCTTAAACCGTAAAAAGTTTCATCGTTTGACCCTATTTTTGCGGTTTATCGGTCCGTAGAGAAGTTTCTTGGTTCTTAGTTGCATACCCATAATATCCCATGGTTGTCTGTATGAGATGACCGCCATTTACTTAAATTAAAACGTTTTCTTATACAACTACTTGCACTTGAGTTTAGCGTTGACAACTAACTGGACTATTACATAAATGTAAATAGCTTTAATATGTCTTTTTGAATTTTTATGGTCGACAATAAAGAAGTATTATATTTATATTTGAAACATGCGGAAATAAGCGACAGTTTTAGCCAATAATTATAACAACACCACCAATGTTACCCGAACTAAGCATAAAATAAAATAGTTTTCCATCCTTCTTGTCCGTGTGTTTCACTTCAATCACACAACAGCGATAGTCTTAAGCTAGCCCCGTTCAAACGGACCACGTCTAACCGTTAATTGGTTCAGAAATTCAGATCTCCGACCGCTAACGGCGGTATCATACGATGATAAATTAAACTAAGCTTTTGTGTCAGATATCTAAATTGTATTGTGATCTTAGACAGTCTATGATAAACAGAAATCTAAATCTATCTATACGTTACGTTATAACTAGTTGAGAAAATGCAAATGCTTCTTGCATAGAACACACATCGCTTTCTAGGTATACGCAAACTAAGCGTAGTCTATACTGTGGGCACAGATTACTAAGTAGTTACTACGTAGCTATGGGTTCTATAACAACTATAAACACACTGTCACTTATACTAACTTTTAAACTTTTACGTTCGTGACGTTTTGATCAGGTTCCACTGGCTGGTGTACAATTGCACAACGTTTTCAATGTGAAATTCTTAATAACATCCTTCAAATTAGTTGTGCAGTGCAGACAATCATAACATACCTAATAATGACATACGTAACATACCTAAACATTTTACAATATGGAATTACTTTAATATTCAAAATCCATAAGTTATGTTTAATATATTTTAGAAGCGTCAGATACCATCTACTGTTATTGAATCATTTGGGTTAGGTTAGTTTAGAACAGTGACCATTAACAAGCGAAGACGAGGGAGCGTGCCACGGCAGCGGCCGCCGAGTGCCAGTTCCCCTCTATTGTTGGTGAATCATTTGGTTTAGATGAGGTTACAACAGTATGATTTTTCCTTATTGGTTACAGAATTTTGGCTCAAAATTAGTCATTATTAGGTTCAATAATTTTTTTAGGTATGTTACGATTGTCTGTACTTACTACACAACTAATTTGAATGATGTTATTAAGACTTTTACATTGAAAACGTTGTGCATTTCAGAGCATTCGATGGTTTGAAATGGTTAATGGATTTTGATTAAATTAGTTGAGCATTTCAAACATTGAGCGTGTCAGCCAAACAGCCTCTATCTGTATTCCACTATGTTTTCTAATTATGTCGTTAAATCTCAATTATATGACTATAGGAAAGTGTGGCTGTGTCGTATGACGTCACAGCCACGCTTCAGCACGTATGGGCTGGCTCGACCGGAGTGTTACCACGGCTGCCTCACAGAAAACCGGCAATGAAGCATTTCTTGCATTGTGTGAGTGAGTGTGGTTACTGGAGGCCCTAACCCTTTCCTCTACTCCTCTTCCCCCTCTACACTATTTCCACCTTAAGGCGGCGGTTGTCATTTACTATCACGTGACACGTCTGCTCGTTTGCCCCCCTATCCCATAAAAAAAAAGTTTAGGTAATTGTCGGTTTTACAATTAAAAAGTCATCATAAACTTAAATATCTAATTATTTGAGGGCTTTTAAACAATTAACTTCAACTATTCTATTGTTGTCTACATGCTGCAGTAAATTATTTATAATTTATGTTCAGTCCAGCACTTTGCGACGATCACTCAATTCTCAACATTGTTGTCCAACGAGCTTCTAATCTCTGGCCGTTCTAATATAAAGCCTCGCTATGAGCCCCTGCCCCTCCCCTGCGACATAAAACAAGATATTTTTGTAACAAACGGATTTGGGAGAAAATTGAAAAAGGTAGCATCGTCCCAAATATAATTATGGCAGCTTATCAGTAGCTTTGTGTCGCATCTAAAATTTTACGACATATTATAATGTTTAAGTAAAAAGTAATGGTGTTTTTTTGTTTTATTTTAATGGCGCTATTTTGTTTTTATTATTGTCAATTTTGAAATTTCTTATTGTTTTTGAGAGAACGAAAGCGTGAAGCATAGTTTTAACTAATGTTTAGATCGAAAATTATTTTAGGACATAAACAGTATTACAAGGTGCTGCTTAATATGGAAGCCCATATTAAGCATAGATTGTAATATGGGTTCTAGAAGAACTACGTACGTACTGTTACGCGGGCCGATTTTGTAGAGGTTTTAAAAAAAAAAAATATAATAACACCGATTTATACTTGAAATACTTTTTATACAGATATAATAATATGTAAAGATTGGCACACGTGAAATATATGTATATGAGTTTACGCGACGGAAGATGGTTGCGGACTGACGAGCAGGGAGATATATGACTGGTACTTTGCAAAAACGCTGACACGGCACCTTCGTGAAGTAGAGGGCTGCTCCATCCATTCAGCAGGAATATGGGTGGCCTATGCACTTTTGGGAGCATTGGGCATTCGTAACAGTACGTACTTATACACGTACCTATACTTCTAGATTCCGCCGCATCATTTTGCGAGGAGGTGATGTTGGCCAAAGAGGCAGCGGAACGGGAACGGGAACGGGAGAGGACAAGCACTCTCCCATGTACATATGGAACTATTGAAATTGATTAGTCTAGTGTTAGCCGAATAGTAAAAAAGAGCGATGTACTCCCTCTTCGCGAATGTCGATTGGTAAAATGCAGGGGTGTGAACGCATTCTTCTTTCATTCTGCGATTTCTGTGCTCTATCGTCATTGAGGAAACACGTCTTTTACATCCACCGACTTTTGTTTATTTTTTAATAATTTCTGCCTAGTTTGCTAAAACTAGGATATTTGTACACTAATATTTCTGAGATTCAACTTTGAGAAAATATATATTAAGATACATTTGAGGGTTCTCACGTAATGATAAATCAAATTGGAGAATTCTAACAAGAGCGCTATAATTACAACATTTGATTAATTAAACAGACATATATAATACAGCGACAATATAATAATGTTGACTTTGTAACCACGGCTTCAACGAACACGTCATATCTGCGAGTATGCAAATATAAAATATAATTAGCGATAATGGTTATGTAAAGATATTCATTTATGTTTCAATGGCTGCGTTTGGAACTAGGAATTTTCATAGATATCCTAATTTGTTTGTTTATTTCGATTATCATGAAATTTTGTATTTACGTTGTCAGAGGTAGGACAGTAAAAGGACATGAGCTACCTTCCATCTAGAAAAAGGTACTGACTGTCCCAAGGGATAGAAAATAGTCTTACGCGAGCGAAAGTTACTCATAAAAACTAACACTCCTCGAATAATGTTTTTCTTTTTTCTATAAAGAATACAAGCAACGTGGGTCACACATTACTAGTATTCTTGTTAACCCCTGCAGCTAAGCTAAATGCTTGTGTTAGGAGTGGGTTCACGTTTCTCGCCCATGGAGGAGGTTGTAGAGACGGTCCAATAAATGGACCAAGTCTCTAGCGTGTGCCTGGACGTCGCCTAAATGAGAGGTTTTTACCCGAAGGTGGTGCCCGCGCTTTTGCGGGCAGGCGCTAGGAGGGTTCCGGATGTCTTAATAAAAGCTGTTCCCGGATCCCTCCTATTTAAGGCGCAGTACGGCACACCGTGTGGTTTTAGTCGGTTCGATTCCGACACACCATCGTAAACCCCGGTGGGGCCCGAGGGGGTTTCCACAAGCACAAAAAAAAAAAAAAAAGGAGTGGGTTCACGTCGGTAGTGCACTGAGTGGGGTTCGAACCTGCAACCACTTTATCACAAGCCCGACGCCTTAGCCATTACGCTACCGCCGCTTGCTCTCTCTCACTCACTGTTCCAGACTTTATAATTTGTCGCTATAATTAAAATATGTATTTTATATGATACTAGCTGTGCCACGTAGTTTTACCCGCGTATATAAGAAAGAACATGTAAGAAATCACTAATTGTGTGATTTGTAATACTTCAATAGACAATATTTTAGTAAAATAACAAACAAAAAGTCGTCAGCTTTACTATATTAGTAAGGATAACGAAAACTTACGTATTTTCCTACACTAGTGCTGACAATGGGAAATACTCTTTAGGTTTAGATGTAACTGCGGAATTTTAAAATTTAAGACTTAAATGGCCGTATCTTTTGATTGCGTTAACTTAAAAGCTTATTTTTACAGCTTTCAGGGACTGCAGACATAGTATTTCATGTTAATTTCAATTTCAAGATCCTATAAGATCTCCTTTTTTTCCTTTTAAAGAACGGAACTCTAAAAATTAACTAACTAACACTAGTAATGGAATAAACTCTGACAGGAAAAGGGAGCCGTAGGCTAGAGAGTTTACCTACTCTCCAATCCACTGCATTAGGGAGGTGGCCGTTAATTTCTTCTCGAAACCTCTGCATACACTCAAAACGTAATTTTAATGGTATTTAATACAGCTAGAAAATCTTTGAAGTGTCTAAATAAAGTTATAACGAAATCTAAAATACCTTAGAAACTAAGTAGACTTACCCACTTAAGACAAAAACAAATACCACCACTAATAGCCACCCTGTTAGTCCAATTCTCTGTTAGAAAATACCTCTTCTGTCAGCTAAATCAACAAGTACCAACATAACGCTCAGAAAGTAAAACAATACTAGCCGCCCGGCGCCGCCCGGCTCTTCAACACGGCATTTGTAAACGAAAGGGCGGATTCTCGAGGATATTTGCACAAAAATAGAGCTGAAAATAATTTCACTTATTGTTCTGCCGTTCTTAGTGGACATAGAGTAAATAAAAGTGTAGTACAGCATTTTTCTTTCTCGACCTTTGCCTACAATGCTGTAAATTATTAGGGGACTCAAAAAGAACTCCCTAGCCTGGTAGTAATTAGGGTGCTCTGCCCAGGTGATTCTCCTTTACAGAAGATCGAATACGATATATTGTCTTATTCCCAGTTTTGCAGATAACTGGTACCATAATCAGGTGTATTAACACCAGCTATTTTAACACCTTACCTTACTTTGTGAAAGATAAGTTTTCATGAAATAATATTTTTTATACCACTGAGGTAGCTCAAAAGAATAGATATTTTGATTTAATTTGGAAACAGTTAACCCCTATGATGGGAACCGAACCCAGCCCCTTACCATTCGGATACTCCCTTGACTGTAGATTATTCCTGATTTTTTGGCGCAGACTTAGGACAACAAATCACGATGGGCCTACGGTCATACGGTGTGGCCAAGGTATAGAGTCCCGTCTTAAGACTAAATATACTTTATAAACTGCACGATATTTCTTTCTACGAATTTGTTCATAAAGCAAGCAAGCAAATACAAGTACTAGATAATAAACGCTTAGCGTAGCTTACAAAGATTAACAACACCGTCAGTGGTAACTCCTTCGCTGTCCTTACAAAATAACAAAAATGCACGTTCCTTTTTGGTCGTGGGAGAGTCATGCTTCGGCACGAATGGGTCGGCTCGACCGGAGTGATACCACGGACTCACAAAAAAAACCAGCGTGAAGCAATGCTTGTGTGTTTCGGCGAGCGAGTTAGGTTACCAGAGGCCCACACCCCCCTCCACCCTTTCCCTCCTTCACCTACTCCGGCTGGCAACGCACCTCTTGAGTAGGTGAAAGTGGTCTCTGACCATCAGGTGAAATATCAAAAATGTCGAAAATGTACGGATGGATGAGAACCTTCTGCCTCACGATCTCGACGACGGAGGGCGTGCACCGCTGAGCCAGTCAGCCTGTGACCGCAGCCAGTGCAACCTGGTTGAAACGTCAGGCAATTCAGAGGTATGTACTACATATGTTATATATGTTAGTTTATGGTATATGTATGTACTATATATGTTAGTGAAGTTATTTCGTTTGTAAATCTGTGTTAAGGAAGTACTTACCCAGCAATTCTACATCAGGCTTGATGTTTTTCTATGTGTACTTTTCTTTTCTTTACTGCCTAGTGACGCATCTATACATTATTTTTGCAATAATCTATGTGTCTCGTGATCCTAACGAGGGGTCGGTGGCAAGGGTTATTTGAACAAGATTTGCTTGATTTTCGCGAGGAACACTGTTTCTTGTTTACTTTTAGACTTTCATTTCGTTTTTTATAAATTCTATAGGGGCTTTTGTGTTTAGTCAAGTTATATATTAATTTTGCGGTAGGATGCCACAGCCGTTAATGTGGTCGCCTCGCTACTAGACCTTGCCGAGTATTGGGCCCATACAGGACAAAAATTTGTTTGATATATGGCTGTCCCGAAGTTGGATGTTCTTTGTTTCCGTTGCTTGAATGTTTGTATTTTATTAAACTAGCTGTTGCCCGCGACTTCGTTCTCGGGGGAATTTTAGGTAAAATTTATTCCACGAAATATAATCTATCTCTGTGCAAAATTTCATCCAGATCCGATTAGCCGTTTTTGCGTAAAAGAGTAACAAATATCCATCCATCCATTTATCCTCACACCTTACTTGGTATTGGTATTGGGCTCTGTTTCCGCATTTAGACTCATAGGCCAATAAGCTGACTAGTTGAGCCAGCCTAGCTCCTTCCAGAAGCACAGAAGCCTCCTGGGGCTTTCACAGGCTTCTAGGAGCGACCTCGCGCGAGCGAGGATACGTGCCCGTTGTGTGGCCACTTCCTCGCACTCCAGGATAACGTGGGCGGCCGTTCCATTCATTTCATAGTTGCATAGGGGACTGTCTGTCGCACTGATGGTGAATAGGTGCCGGTTTAGGGCCAAGTGGCCCGTAATGGTTCCTACAACTATTCTGATGTCAAGTCGGTTTAGACTGAGCAGTCTGCAAGTTAAACTGCCTACAGCCAGGTGTACACACCTCACTTTATCTTACATCTTTATAGTTATTAGTAAGATTTGTTTTGTGACTGGGAGTTATTTGTGATTTAAAAAAAAAAAATTAATATTATCTTTTCTGATCGATTTTGCAGCCATTTAACATGCTATTAACGCAAGTATGCTACAAGTTAGGACTAAAACAAGTGTTGATATATTTTAAGCTCATAGGTAAGTATAGAAAACCTCGCAATGGCGTAAAACAATTTCAGGAATATTTGTGGTTTTTAATACAGAGATCTAATTTCAAAACTTACAAATCAAACTTGGGCATCGACCGATAAAGCTAATAATTCGGAAGAGCCAAGAATGTTGATGGAATGTCCGGATTTAGTTTATTAACAGAAATAAGAAAATAAAACTTCCAGAAATTTACAAAAATGAAAATTGATTGTATTGCTTAGAAGTGTGCACCTACACATGGGGAAGCATTTTTTTTTATGGAATAGGGGCAAACAAGTAGATGGTTCACCTGATGGTAAGTGACTACCGCCGCCCATAGACACCTGCAACTAGAGTCACAAGTGCGTTGCCGGCCTTTAAGGTGGGAGAAGGGGAAGGGGGGTTAGGGACCGTAACGTCACTCATTCGGCGAAGTACAATAGAAGCATTGCTTCATGCCAGTTTTCTGTGAGGCCGTGGTATAACTCCGGTCGAGCCATACGTGCGACGTGCGTTTTTTTAGCATATTTTTTTTCTAACTTAACTAGCTATTTGTAATATAAACATAACGCTCCTAAAATATGGAAACAGCTTTCTGTTACACGTTGTATGTATTGTCATTTAGAGCCAAAACACATAACCGCGTTGCGACGGCGGGCGCAACGCTAAAATCGGCAGTGGTGGCAGTGTGGCAGGTGGCAGTGGCTTCTTCGTCGTATACTTAAAATAGAGTAATGTCTTCTTAATAAGAAATAAGCAATACATTTCTTACGATGATCCATGGCAGGGACACGTCTATCCACAATCAAAAATCACGAGGAACTGGTTACCCTACCATAGGACAATAAAACACTCTTTATTGCGCCACGCCGCAACGCCGCAACGCAACTGACGATTTTAGCGTTGCGACGTCGCAACGCGGTTATGTGTTTTCGGCTCTTAGGAATGCCACTGCCAAATTACATACGTACCATTATATTTAAGGAAATCAGGACAATGGCGATGGTTTGAGTACCTATGTACCAGTACCAGTACCTATGTGAACTAATTTAACTTTTTTGGGTTTGACGCAGAATGTGCACTTCGCAAAATGTGCACTCGTGCATTTCGCATTTGGTGCACTTCTCATAATGTGCACTTCTCATAACGGGCACTTCGCAGAATGTGCGCTTCGCAGAATGGGCACTTCGCAGAATGGGCAATTCGCAAAATGTGCACTTTAGAGATATTATCCAGGTAATGTAAAATGGTATAGAAATAAATCGTAAACAATGATGTTGTGGGAACAAAACAGTGACGGAGTAGATAAGTAGATATTATACCATTTTACATTATCCGCATAATATTTCAAAAGTGCTCATTTTGCGACTTGCACAATTTGCGAATTGCCCATTCTGCGAAGTGCCTATTTTGCGAAGTGCCCATTCTGCGAAGTGCCCATTTTGAGAAGTGAACCAAATGCGAAATGCTCGTTTTTTGCCGATAGCACATTTTGCGAAGTGCACATTCTGCGTCAAACCCAGTTTTTTATTTGACTCGCTATTAAACGTGTTTGACTAAATTATAATTACTAAATATGTATACCTTCTACATAATACTTTCTATGACACGTTAACCTCTAAATTCATAAAAGATAATTACCGGCCCGCTGAGTTGCGTGTCATTCATAGTTATGTCGTCGGCGGACAGCGGCGGGCGAACATTATGCTAATCATATTAGCTATAAATGGAGCGAGCGACGAAAACACTTCATTAAAACCGTGGAGAAATTAGGCTAGTGAAATAAGTTTTAGATATTTAAAGATATATATAAACATTGTAGGTTTGTTACGAAGACAATAGGGGTTTTAATGCATTGATATAGGTACCTGGCTTTATTTTGTTCAAATGCCAATTTTTTAGTAAATCTAAATACACGTACGTTTACAGGGTACCTACACACAATGCTTGCAAAATACCTACTTATAACAAAAAACGTGTGCGTCTCGGGACGCCCGACAGAAGTGATAACTTAACGCCAGACAGACTGGCGCCGTAACGCGTAACGTAACGAAGCGGTTTACCCTCCCATAAGAAGTTATCACTTAAAAAAATAATTTAATTATTGTCTGTGTGTCCGATTCTTTGTTTGGGCCCGCTCAAACGTCCGGGCGTACTTATACGCCCGAATTGTCAAACCGTCAAACGTCCGGGCGTATATATACGCCCAAACAAATGAGGCCCGAAAAATTTTTGGCGCGAAGCGACTCGCACGCTATAATCGATTTTTAGTCAACATAACCATTGCGCCTCTTTTATCAATGTTATACTAATCTCTTCTCTATGAAATACCGCGTCATTTGGTACCTTTTAATCTATGGTAAGAGACGCCATTAAATTCTTAGAAATTTTTCAAAAGTCAGTGAATTGTCGTGAAAGTGGTGAAAGTTTTGTGAAGTTTTTGTGTTATTTTTGTGTGTGAGCTCTGCTTTTAAAATGTAAGTAATAATGTATTTATTGCTCTTCTGTATTAGTATTATATATCAAAATTATCCTTATGAATCATTCTTTTAGTATATGTAAACTTTTTATGAATCCAAAGTTTGTTATGATGTGTTTAGATGTGATAAAACTTTTTTGGTATATTATTTCAATTAAAACTTCGCCTTTGTTCGCCGGTTTATCGTAATGTTTTTGTATGTTATATCATATATTTTAATATATTTTATCTGGTAATTAGGATGAGTGGTTAGTATTAATATTTTAAATAAACATTAATTAGGATTTTACGTTCTTGTAATTTGACTACAGCCCCCTATAACGATTACGATGGTCTAGAAATAGGCAAAATTCGAAATTCAGAATTTTCTAATTAGAATAAATTCCAATTAGATTATAATTATATATGTCTAAATTAGCATCATATTAAAGGGAAATGAATCTAGTTTTGTTTTTATAGTGTTTTGTTTTTAAAAAGTATGATATTTTATGCCTATAAAACAAATTAAGTGAAAGTTTGTTTTTTTTTAGTAGGAATTCATAACAAACCTCCTTTGAAGTATTTTAAATTATCACTATCGAATTTTGAAATAGATAACTTCTTTCTATAAACGTCTAGCTATTTTTCAGTATTTTTATCTACTCTCTAGATATTATTATTTTAGCTATAAAAAGGTTTTTGTTACCAAGTTGCCGGCACATTTCCGCGCTATTCAGGGCCGCGAATAGTCGACCTATAAAGATGTATTTTTTAAAGCTACTGAGAAATAATTATATATCAAGATATTAGTATCATAATTTAGGGAAATGAGTCTAGTTTTTTTTTTAAATGCTTTATTGGTAAAAAATATGATATTTTAGGCTTACGAAACCATTTTATAGAATTTTTTGTTTTTTTTTTCTCGAGACCTCACAATAAACCTTCTTATAAGAATCTTATAAGTATTTATTTGAATTTAGAAATAGATAACTTTCATCTATAAACGTCTAGCTAGTTGCCAGTATTTTTATCTTGGCTGTAGCTGTTATAAATAGCTGATAGGAGAGGTTTTTGTAACCAATTCCGCACAGTGGTCCGCGCGATTTCCGCGCGATTTCGCGAAATCCCCCCCCCCCCAAATTGGTGGACGTGGTGGCTGGTTTCGAACTGTCAAAGCGGACGTTCTAGCGGGTAATAACTGAAAACACGTAGACATAGAAGCCGCGGAGCAAAGCTAGTATATTATAATTATAGTGTTATAGTTATATAGTGTTTAACAGACAAGTTTAGCCAAGTGAAACCCGATGAATATTCCATTCAAAAAAGTACTTCTAATTTATGGATTTGAGTGGTATTCTTAGTGTAGTAATTAACAGGTATCTACACAATCAACTTACGTGTCTCAAAGCTGCAGAAACTATCTCAGATTTCGCCCTATTTCTTTTACTGATAAACACTCTAACATTAAACCATTGACGTTACGTTACGTTACGGTATTCATATACCTACGTTATTTTAGAATTTAGAGCATAACGCCTGATGTGTTCCCGCCCTTACTTCCGCTGACAGGGCGCAGACGAGGGACTGCGTCCTCAAAATGTCAGGTTTTTGTTCCGACCCTCCAGAGCCTTAGGGTCCTCGGGCCATCGAAGACACACACATGTTAATTTTCAACTTTGTACAATAGTTTTCAGTACATTTAGTGTAGTAAAGATGAAGCGCCAGTGAAAGCGATTTACAAGTTTCAAGCCACACTTTAATCTGCACTATCATTTCATTTTGAAATTTAATAAAACCAATCTTTTAGGTAACCAACTTCATGTTTCCGTCAACCTTTTTTTATGCAGTGATATTACCTTGTCCTTGGCAACATTAATTTACTCCTGTAGTTCTGGCGATGGTGTTTAACAAAGCGGATAAAATTCTGATTAAATGTAAATGTAAAATTTTGACGACGCACTGGTATATTATCAAGGGCTACAATTACAAGGCAATGCAAAATGTGTGTCTTGCTCTGTAATGAAAACAAGAAAACATAAACACAAAAAACCGATAACGTGAATTCTATTTTTACATAGTCAACAACCCGTGCATGAAACACAGGGTACACGTATAGAACGTATTCGTACGTTAAGAAAATTGCTTATCATCCAGGCGGGTAGTTTGGTTCATTGCAACTTAGGGTTATAATTTGCTATATATTCTATTTTACTATGGAATGCGCTCCTTCGTGAGATTAGGATGTCCACTAACAGAGACACGTTTAAAGCTAAGGTCCGTGAATTTTACAGGAAGCAGTTGGCAGAAATATCCTCATAACCTCACAATCATAGGTATATTTTGTATCTATATATAGTATTTATTTGAATATATATTTATCTGTAAGTATTTATGTATGTATGTATTATGTATAATCAATTGTATTTTTAATTGTATTTGTATGTAAATTATAACTTTGTTTAAGAAATTTCATTCTTATACACCTGCCATGTCCCTCACTGAACCACCCAAAGGTTGACTGGTAGATAATGCCATGTGCCATTAAGTCCGCCTCGTGCAATGTAAACTGCAGGAAGTTTTAAATAAATAAAAAAAAAATATTGTAAAAAAAATACTACTACTTACTAAACCTTACTATTATTTTTTCATTTGTTTATTGTCATCCAAACTAAACGTGTTTGGAAAATTTCAGTAAGTATAATGCGTTGAGGATAACTGCTTTTAATTCAGTTGTAAGGTTTGAACCGAACAAACATACATACAGCCATTGCACTGAAAAACTATTACATATGGTGATATAATATGTTTGTATCTGATAGTAAACATGATAGAATATAAAAAATAACAATAAATAATTCATAATACAGTTACGAAAATAAACATGGTTACTTCTTTCATTCTGTGTACAATCCGACAATCAACGCAAACCTACGTAGATCTTTCATTTTACAACAACTATTCTCTCATTCATCCACACTCTCAACACATCAATAGCAAAATACACGCCGTATCCGTACCTACTCACATATGTACCCCTAAAGATATGTCCTATGTCGATAAACACAAATAATAATTTAATAAAAATTATTTAACACTCACTTGTCTGCTTATTTTTTTTTCTTTTATTCTATATACTTACTGTCGAGAATATCACTTCAGCTAGGGCCCTGCGGAGAGAGCCGCGGGGCGCGGGGAGTCGGCGAGCAACGAAATGTCAAAACGGACTGCGTCATCGTCCTCCGCACCGAGCGCATATCGTCTTTTAATAATTCCTTGTATTTAAATTATAACCGAATTACACAGTCCTTGCCCTTACCACTGAGTTTCCTAAAACTCCTTAAGGATCGACACATTTTTTCTACTTACTTATTTACTATCCTTTTACTCGTTGCCACTAATTTGTTTCTCGATCATGTACCTAAACTAGTTTTAATGTAGGCTCAATATATACAACTGCCGAATAGGTTCTGGTGACTTGTAATACAGGTTTGTATTAACCTTTTAAAGGCACCATCTCTCACAATGTTGACTATATACTATGTATTAGTACAATATATAGTTATCTGTGCTATGTATTTCACTTTAATGCCTGCTTTGTTTGTTAATTGTGAGAAAAATAAAAGAAATCCAAAGAGATCTAATAAAAAAAAAAAGTTTTTATTACTGGATTGTTCGATAACTATCACTTCTTGCATTCCAGACAGTATTTAACTCTTACATAGATACTGGACTGGATTCAACTTTTCAAATCGCTGTTTTGCAATTTATAGTCGCAGTCGCGGTGGGACTCCACCCAAAAAGGGTTATATTTACATAATAATCATTTTGAACTCAATAGTTGAGACGTCTCGGATATCAGTCGGTTAACGGCGCAGAAATTATGATAATCATCATAATTCGAGCTGGTAACGAAGGGGAGTTTGTATGCAAATGTCTCATTCGCCGACGAATGGGCCTACAAATGGGTTGGTAATGAACTTATGTTTAATTATGGAGTTTGCTGTAGGTTAAATTATATTCGTATATCTACACTAAGTAATTGTTGAATAATTGCTGAGCAGTGACTATGGCGTCTTATGAAAATGTTTGATTAGTTATAGGCTTATAGCAGTCCTGGCGACGGTGGAGTACAAGGGGTGTCACTCGTTTCCCTTGCTAGAAGAGTTTTAACAACCTATTCACTAGTATTAAACTTATACTTTACAAGTACTTAGTACTGCTACTCCCAATTATGTGTAGGGTATCGCTTACTACATATGGCTTGCTAACTTATTTTGTAAATTATATTTTTATCTTTCTCAAGTAATAGGGAGCAAGCCATTGCCAAAGAAAATTGAGATAGTTCTCTTTTCAATATTGAAAAGAGAACTACCTTTCTCTTTTCAATATACTCTCAACTTTCTGCCAAAGGGGATGATATTGGAAGATACTCGTACTCCCGAGGATTAGAACAGAGGAATTATAATGTTATGTTACTAAATTGAAATGAAAATTACATAATTAAAAATAACAGGTTGTCAGGAATGCCCTCACCGTTACGTAATAATAGTAATACATAACTTACCTACTCTCTAATTAATTTCAATCTATTAATTCAAATCTTTTTTATATAAATACATTGCAATTAATCGCAATCCTTCGTCGTTAATCGATGTACGAGAGAGTGTTTTTAAAACAGCAAAGTTAAGTTAAGGCAAACATCTTCGAGAATTGTAATGTAACTAAATTAAAGTTAATTTTTTTTATTGATTTATTATTTTTAAATTCAAGTTTAAGTCACTTATTTTGCAGTGTAATTAGAAATTCTTTAACACCCCCACGGTTGACACCTCACCAGGGCAAACGGCGAGGAGGTATGTCGGACTGAGATTATTTCTAATTAAAAAATAAATAAAAACATCACACCCGTGGTACTGATAACTAAGTACGAGTAGGTACTACGAGTACGTAACAGATAACTAAGTACGAGTAGGTACTACGAGTACGTAACAGATAACTAAGTACGAGTAGGTACTACGAGTACGTAACAGATAACTAAGTACGAGTAGGTACTACGAGTACGTAACAGATAACTAAGTACGAGTAGGTACTACGAGTACGTAACAGATAACTAAGTACGAGTAGGTACTACGAGTACGTAACAGATAAATCACTCCCTACAAAAATATCGATAACTAACGTTTTATTTGCCTACTCTTTCCGGGTTTTAAAATGTGTGTAGGGTTAATTCTTCAATATATTTTTTTAAACAATTACAATTATTATTATGTAAATTAAGTACTTAAAGTTTATTTTTCATTTCCAATGTTTTAGTATACAAAAATCCTACAAGTGTTTTATTTTAATGTAAAGATTAACAAACTTCTTCCCTTTTCTAAAATCTAGGTCACTAAATCTTACAAAAAGTTTTAATCGATAATTTGTGGAAAACAATAGGGTATTGGGTTATAGACAGAAAATGCAAACGGTTGATTTTTAAAAATTACATAAATAGCGCAGCCGAGCTTTTTTTGAAGAAAAACTTCCTTACGCACGCTTGGTTTGGGGAGTAAGCTGGTGAACGGAAGAAGCTGATGAAAGCGTTATTAAAGTGTAATTGGGGGAGGCGAACGGAAGTTGAAAGGGATATTAAAGTTAGTGAAGATAGAAATAGAGAGAGAGAGAGAGTTACGTTTCGTATATTACTGTAGGGGCAAGAGAGAGAGGTGCGAGCACACATTTTCTCTCTTACATTCACATACATTTCGTATAAAATTTACTTCAGTTGTGTGGTCTAAAGCACACTCGTTTCTTCTCGTTTACTTTATCTACTTTCCTATACTGCCCTAAACAGCCATGTCAATTTTCACTGTGAATTTTACAGTATTTAAAGAATATATTACCTTTTTTGTACTTTAAAAATACAAGGGTGTGTGTGCGATGCAGCTGTCGGCAACCCACTGCGCGTGACTGCGTATAAGATCCGCCTGCGGACTAGCGGCCTGTAGATATTTAGGGCGCGCAAGTACATCGACTGACATAGACCTGCCCGTGGTTTTAGGGACTGTTATCACAGTATAAACATATACAGTATGGTATCTTCATACAAACGGTCGGATCGCGAGGCATACCTACACGCCTTGCGTTCGGTATACACTCGGTACACAAACAGTCGCGACTGCTCCGCAGTGAAGAACAGACGTAGTGATCGCTTTTTAAGCAGTAAGTGTGCGATTTGTGTATTTCATTGAAATAAATACTTAAGTAATTAATATGGCAAATAGAAATTATAGACTATATTGTGCTGTTCTTGGTTGCTGGAATTCTTCAAAAATGCACCCAGAGGTAACATTTTTTAAATTACCTGGAACCTCCGAAAAGTAAGACTATAAAATATTTTTTTGTACCTAATAGTACGTAATTTTTTTTTTTAATTAGGTATTTCGCATTTTCCACCTAGTAAAATACCTGGGGTTATTATTAAATAAGTAGATAGAGTGACAAAAGTGACACACGAGTGACTTACAAACACTCGCGTTAAAAAAAACTAGGTAGTTTCCTAGGCTAAGCTTTCTATTTACTTATGTATTTAGCTACATACATATATTATTGAATTAGACGATATATCATTATCTGCTCAAACGTCCATGCTATATAAAATATATTATATATACTATATATAATAGATTATAATATTTACAATCACAAAACTAGAAAGAAACTCAAGTAGGTAGTGAAATTATCGGCAGCCCATCGCGTGTTTACGTACCGTCCGGCTGTAATTATTTCAAGAAAACGGCCGAGTCACAATACTGTATAGTATATACGTATACTGTGCTGTTATCTCTAATAAAAGAAATCATATATATAAAAAGCGTATATTCTGAGATTACATAATATATACATAAAACAATAATTTGAAAAAAAACACAACAGTTGTAGTAATACTATACACAAATGTACATCAAGACTGACTTTATTAATCGAAAAAAAACACTCGAAAACGGACTTTATTACTCGAAACTTCGTTTAATCGAAATTAGTGTTGCCAGGTTCAAAAATAAAATCTCTTGATTATGAAAAAAACATTATTATTAATGAACTTATTTATTCCTGCGATAAGGATAACGGAAACTCTTTAGGGAGGGTTATTGGGTCTACAATCTTAAGAGTGTCACATCTGGTGTTGCAAACATTAATGAAAGGAAGAGCTGTAATTGGAATCAGGCGGACGGCAGTATCACCCTCAAAGTCCTTATTCCTGGGTTAAATAAGGTCACTGGTGCTACTTGTATTGGGTTCTGGTGGAATGACCAGCAATTACCATCGGTAACTGAGGCGGACTGTACCATCATTCATAAGTGTGCTGTTACAGAATGGAATTCTTTGGTCCGGGTCCCCCTGACCCTGGATGAGGAATTCCAATCGCTAGTAATAAATACTCTTTCATAATAATTGACTGACACCATACCGATGGAAGTTCTTCTAGGGGCGAAGAACAGTTATCCTCTATATCTTGACCAAATTGGGTACCAATGAAATAATGTCATTGGATGCCAATTTTGAATCTTACCCGAGCTTACTAATTAATCTCTGAACTATATTCCTACGGAGTCACATTCGAGCTTACCAATTAGGTACTTACTGAACCACATTCCTACAGACCCACGTCTTGTCAACACCAGTTTAACTGCATAAAGACACATACCCATACAGAATAGCTGTTTTTTTTTTATATCTATTAGTTTTTTCTTATGGTATAGGGGGCAAACGAGTAAACGGGTCACCTGATGGAAAATAACTACCGCCGCCAATGGGCACCTGAGTCACAGTGCGTTGCCGGCCTTCAAGGTGGGAGTAGGGGGAGGGTGGAAGACGGGGAGAGAGAGGAAGGAAGGGTTAGGGCCTCAGGTAACCTCATTCACTCGGCGAAAAGCAATGCAAACATTGCTTCACTGCCTGTTTTCTGTGAGGCCGTGGTAACTTAACGTAACTCCGGTCGAGCCGGCCCATATGTGCCGAAGCATGGCTCTCCCACGACGAAAATTAACTATGGTTTTCAACTTGAAATGCATCTCCAACTACCTCTCTTTGTCCGAATCTCTTTGATCGATCCTAAGGTTGCCGGCAGAGGTTGCATTTAGCAATAAGGCCACCCTTTGTATACTATTTGTCTGACTCATGTATGTATGATACTTCTATTGTAGCAAAGGTGTACAAGTAAAGTATTTTCTATCTATCTACCTATCATTATATGTCTTTAGACTAAACTTACGGTTAAACAAACCTTTTTTTGCGCACGCATTGGTGTTTGACAGCTAATAATGCTTTCAAGTTGTGAGAGTTGTGGCATTAAATAATTGTTATAACACGTATATTGCGGCACATTTATCGATATAAGTATGTTCGCTGATATAGTATGTCGAAAGATCTGTTGATGAAATACTCTGGAAATTCGTGGTGATGACAATATCATAGCGGATGAGCAACATTAGCACCATATATAGGTAACTAAATCATGGTATAACCCCCCGGGCAACTGGTCGGTCTCAGGTATCATGCACAGTCAGATGACAGACGACTCAGCAGACTGGCAAACTGGAAGTAGGGTCGTCAAAACCCCAAAGGGACAGAAATAATGTTTTGAGAGTGTCTAAAAGCCTCGGTGACCCTTTATTGTCAGGATGGATGAAACAAGCACATGGCCTTTCTGTTTTAGGCATTATAGGACATCGTAATGGCAATACCAGACATATCACATAAGAAAATGGTAGAAAAGAGAAAATTGTTGCTTATTTATAATATTGAGATAAAACTAATAGAGGGAGTAATTTAGCAAATATTTTGATCGAAATTAAAGAAAAGCCACCTCTATTAACACGAGAATAACATTGAAATTAACTAATTTCAACAAATGATATTTAAATAGGAACAACAAAAAAAGAAATTAAATCACGATTTCACTTCCCATTTCATTCAATAGGTTAAATAAATATTTTGTTTTCATAATTGTAGATCACAGACAATAATATACCTTATTGCTAGGTGTATAATGCGTTTCAAATGAGAAGATAATTGTCAAACCGCCATACTCCTTCGCAATTGGCCACAAAGAAACGCACGGTTAGAAAAAAAACGTGCGGTGGTGTAGGTGTACTATGTAGGTCTGCTTACAAGAACTATTTATATTGCGTTTCTATTAAAATAGGTGGTAAGGGATAAAATTTAAGAAATAAAATATATATTACTTATTTCAAACTGTAAAAAATTCAAGATCTAGATGAAATTTTGTAAAGAAATAGTAATTGACGAATAAAGTTTGTAGTATAAGCCAGGTCTACTCGGTGTAGGTATAAGTACAAGGCGAGGTCGACTCATCGTGACAACATTCAGTTCGACGCTCACACGCGCTGCGTCGCGTCATCAGTTCGTATCTAGGCATCGAGTTATTAGAACCTAGCCTAAGTTTATTTGTTTCCAAAATTACTAGTAATTAAATATTCAGATTTATTCATTCTTTAAAAAAGACAACCCTAACGTCGCGGCGTCGTCAGAATAGATAAGAGTTACACGATAGAAAGAGTGGCAACTTCTAGGTGAATATAACTGTAGGTAATTAGCGCTGTGCCACCTGAATTGCGACTGTATTGTGTCGGAACCAGAGTCGCTATTTATTTAATTGATTTGGCGGAGTGGGACGTCTGTACCTGTAGTATTATGTATTCTGAGTATAAGATAAAGTTGTTGCAGTAACCGTTAGGTATGTAATTTTTTGTTGTTGCGTTGTATGTACCTGTATAATAGAACTGGGGAGTCCCACTTCAATGTCTGCTAATAGCTCTCCGCATATTCTTGCTCTAATCTCTTCACATGATTCCTTTACCCAGTCATTGGCAGTGATACAGCTGTTTTTATTCGTTTTTACCTTTTGGGTAAGGAACCCTTCCTTACCCAAAGGGTAAAAACGGGACTCTATTACTAAGACTCCACTGTCCGTCTGTCTGCCTGTCACCACAATGAATCGTGATGGCTAGACAATTGAAATTTTCACAGATAATGTATTTCACACTTTCAACAAATATTAACAACAGAGTAAAATATTCTAATAGTCGAAAACTATTGGACTTTTTTTTATAATTTTTTTTGGTTAAAAGTGAAATCACAATAAGTAAACAGAACATTTTACCGAATTAAATGTAATAAATACCGCATACGGCCAAAACTGCAAGTTAATCAATCAAACAACATTTAAACATTTTATGCAATCAGCTGGTCTTGAGGGCGCCGAACGTTTAAGGTCATTCACCGTACCGCACAAAAAGAATACCTACGTTTGTAACGTGTACATTGCACAGCGCCAAATGAAACTTATGACTATGAATCCTTAACCTCGCATTTTCATGATGAACTGACTTTTGAATTGTGATAAGTATAAATAGAAAGAGGTTTTTGTAAGTGTTTCGCGGAGCTCACACTGACACGCTGTATAGTACAGCAATTTTTTTTTTCAAATTACGTAACTAGGTATGTGTGTGTTGTGTGCGAGTGAAGTTGGCCGGTCGTGATTGTCTTCTAATTACGTAACTAGGTATGTGTGTGTTGTGTGTTAGTGAAGTTGGCCGGTCGTGATTGTCTTCTAATTACGTAACTAGGTATGTGTGTGTTGTGTGCGAGTGAAGTTGGCCGGTCGTGATTGTCTTCTAATTACGTAACTAGGTATGTGTGTGTTGTGTGCGAGTGAAGTTGGCCGGTCGTGATTGTCTTCTAATTACGTAACTAGGTATGTGTGTGTTGTGTGCGAGTGAAGTTGGCCGGTCGTGATTGTCTTCTAATTACGTAACTAGGTATGTGTGTGTTGTGTGCGAGTGAAGTTGGCCGGTCGTGATTGTCTTCTAATTACGTAACTAGTTATGTGTGTGTTGTGTGCGAGTGAAGTTGGCCGGTCGTGATTGTCTTCTAATTACGTAACTAGGTATGTGTGTGTTGTGTGCGAGTGAAGTTGGCCGGTCGTGATTGTCATCTAATTTGAAACGCATAGTAAAGATCAATATTAGTTGTTTGCCGTAAGGACGACTTAGTATATCTCTTAGTTGAGAATAACTACTGAATTATGTTGTCATTCAAATAAGTTATTGAGTACTTATAGATATTATATTTGACATTATTATGCAGGTGTTTTTGATAAGTAAAACTACATACAGAAAATTACGCGTTCATTAATTTTGAATGTAGTCGAACAATAATTTATTTGAATGACAACTTGTTTATATAATAACTTAACATTTTATTATTACATAATTGTTCTTAATATACCTTATTTTATTGTGATAGGCGTGCAATTCACTCATTATGGGCATCAAACCCGCACTTCAGTCTTACACTCATACTTGATATTGATTTTGTTATACATTTCTATAACTAATTTTAGTATCACTACATCTCATTCTTACAAAAGCAATAAGAAAGGGAGAGACATAATTATATCCTTTTTATTTACATTTATAAGAATTTTGCATTGTTTCGATAAAGTGCAATATGAGAATATTACAATAAAAGGTATTCATATTCATTCAAGATATAGGGTTGTACTTACATGTGTATGCACTAGCCATGAGCCCGACAGGGGTCCTTTGTCAAGTGTAAAGCGACCTGTCGTGTCGGTGTCACGCGCCACACTCCACACACACACGTCAGTACCACCGCACATATTCAATAAATATCACAATATGATGATAATATATTCTTGGGGGACAACTTCCTATCCGTCCGATATAAAATAAATCAGCTCATTTACAAAAGTAGATGTTTAGTTATGAAAAAAAAAAATTTAAAAAAAAAAAATTTTTTTTTTTCAATAAATTATGAAGCATTTGTAAAATTCTTGTAATTTTCAATTGGTAAAGACAATAAATTGAAAAAAGACGAGTCTCAAGATGAGAATAGAACCCGTTACTTACCCTATTTTTAAAATCGTTTTACTAGTACCTAGTATGACAATTGGGACATTTTGCTTTTTTATTGTGTTCAAGTCTTAGTAATTTTGATTTAGTAAACGAACACGGATAAAAATGGTCGTAGATGTTATCCGAATTATAGGTTTACTGCAAGACGTAAAGTTCTTTAAATAACATGATCAGTTGGCACAAAGTTCCAAATAATACACAAATCATAGATTTGGGAACTACCATGAGACCGATATATTTCCACTTTCTATGTAAAACTTGTATAAGTTTTTCTATCACACAATGTTCCACTTTTATTACACCACTCACTGCTCACACACAATTCTTTTCAATCCCAGTCATCTCTAAACTATACTCATCAGTTTCAAACACTTGAGTTTCAACGCACTCCTGCTGCAAGATTGGCTCTTCGTGAGCAGTTGCCATGATCCTCTCCAGCCGCGTCTGGACGTCCCCCAGGAGGGCGCGCTGAGAGGGTTCAGAGGCCCAGCACGACTCCATGATATCCCAGCACTCGTCAGAGAACTGGGGCAGACGTTCAGGACGACGACCTGATAATACATGTGACATCATTATTTGTGTTAAAATATATGCTTTAATGAAATAGTAGGTATTATATGTCATTGAATGACATCAGGCAACTCAAACTTTTTTTATGATTAATTTTGCTGTTGCCCGCAACTTCATTCGCGTGGGAATTGAAATATATCAACACCAAACACTTTTCCGAGTGTTAAACTTCATCCAGATCCGTTCAGACGTTCTGGCGTGATTGAGTTACAAACATCCATCCATTCAAATTTTCGCATTTATAATAGTAGTAAGATTTTGGCAGTTTACTGAATAAGATTCACATAGGCAGTGTACTAGGTAGTAGGGGTCGAATCCCTTAACCATACAATCGCAAGGTCTTTTTTTTCGTAAGGAAACCCCCACGGATCATCACATCACCGGAGCTAACGGTGAAGTGGTATGTCGGAATCGAACAGACTAAAACAATACGGTGTTCCGTCACAAGTGGGTCTATTGCAAGGGACCCGGTTATACCCTAAGAAGGAAGCGTTATTACGTTCGCCGTTTTTTTAATTAAAACATGGTTCATATTTTGCTTACCTCTTTTAACTTTACTCCATAATTGTTCCTTATTCTGAAAGTCGAAAGCAGACGGCAGTTTGATGTTCCCGGCGCAAACGTACCTGAAAATAAATATTTAGAGTTTCGTGACTTTGTCAAGGGGGTCGTTTGTGATTACAAAAATGCTTGGTAATTATTTTAATGAATTTAATCATTTAAAATTACATAATACTAATTTTGTGGAAATAAGATCTATCCAAGAGTAATCAAGGTCTTAACCTGTAAGCATAATATATGTGCAAATGTCGATGATAGTAAAAAAAAAGACACTCGAGAAACTTAAAAGAAAAACCAACATATATGTACGCAGCAACCTTGAACGCGAGGATATTATTACAAGATGGCAGACTTTCAGAACTAAACTACGCAACAAAAAAACTAAAATGGAACATTATTGGCCCATGTGAAACCAGAAGAGCAGAAGAAAAAATAGAGGAATACAGAGATTTTGTTATATACCACACATATGGCAATAATGGAAGAAATGGGCTTTTTAGTCAAACGATCTTTCAAAAATAATATTATTAGTTTCAAATCATTCTCAGATAGAATAGCCGTATTGGAAATAGAAATGTCTGAAAATCATAAGTGGTCCCTAATCCAAGTCTATGCACCAACAGAAAAGTATAAACCAGAAGATCTAGAAACTTTCTACCAGACTTTGGAGGAAGCTATGTTCTACACCAGCTCAAATAACCTTTTAATAATGGGAGATTTCAACGCAAAAATAGGTAAAATTAGAAAGGGAGAAGAGTCTGTGTTCGGAAAACACTCCGAAGGAAAGAAAAGTAAAAATGGTCAAAGGCTGATCGAGTTTGCACTGGAGAGAAACCTAACGTTAGTCAATAGTATGTTTAAAATAAAAACTCAGAAAAAATGGACCTGGAGATCACCAGATGGACGCTATTGCAATGAAATTGATTATATCCTGACAAACCAGCTCACTCACATCCACGATTTTAATATTATAAATAATCTAAACTTTGAAACTGATCGTCGTATGATAAGATGTAAAATAGCTATAAATAAGAAGGATAAAAGGAAATATATAAAGAGCAGCTATAAACTTGCGAAAAATTTACCGACTCTATCTAAAGACGATGGATCACATTGGGAAAATAGTTTCATAGAATCCATATCTGAATCAATCGAAGTTCAACAACAATACAACACGTTTGAATTAAAGATGAAAGAGTTATTAACGAAACTACCTAAAAAAGAGAAGAATAAAGACCATCTAACGCCGCACACTAAATCTCTTCTAGTAGAAAGAAAACATTTACATAGTTTGAAACGGACTTAGCAAGTAAAGAAAAGGATCACAGAAATCAGTAAAGAAATCAACAAGACTATTTCAAAGGAGAATAAAAGTCGCAGACAAATCCTATTAGAAAAATACATAGCGAAGACAGGTGGGGTAAAGAAAGCATATAAAGAATTAAGAAATAAAAAGGAGTGGACAGGAAGCCTTAAAAGTACTTCAGGAAACCTCATTAGTAAGAGACCGCTGATCATAAACGAAGCGACTAAGTACTATAGAGACCTCTACACGGACAGAGAAGCCGAAGACTACGGTTACGGAATTATTCCTCTTGAACCAGAAGATTATACCACACCACCAGATATACTAAAAACCGAAATTGAATACGCGATTCGATACCAAAAGGCCGATAAAACACCTGGCGAAGATAACATCACGAATGAATTATTAAAGTCTGTTTCAGAGTCTCTACAAGCTCCACTCCAGAAAATATGCAATAATATAATCAATACAGGATCGACTCCTCAACAATGGTCTAAGTCAACTATTACCTTACTTCACAAAAAAGGCGACAGAAGAGACCTCAGTAACTATCGGCCTATTAGCTTAAAATATTTTCAAAAATACTACTCAAAAGAATATCAAAAACGCTCGACGAACAACAACCATGTGAACAGGTGGGTTTTAGAAAAGGATTTTCAACTGAAGATCACATTCATGTTGTTGCGCAGGTGATAGAGAAAGCCATAGAGTACAAAAAATAATATATTTATGTTTCATCGATTACCAGAAAGCCTTTGACTGTTTAAAACATACGGCGATCTGGCATACCCTTGCACAACAAGGCGTCGAAAAGAAGTACATAGATATACTCTACAACCTATACTCAAAAAGCGGTGCGAAAATCATGTTAGAGAGACAAGGAACAGAATTCCGCATCGAGAAGGGTGTCAGGCAGGGCGATCCGCTATCTCCAAAAATTTTCTCCGCTGTATTAGAAACAATCTTTAGAAACCTGGACTGGGAGAGAAAGGGGTTAAGAGTGGATGGAGACTATCTAAGCCACTTGCGTTTCGCAGACGATATCGTGATTTTTGCAGAGAAGCCTACCGACTTGGAACATATGTTATTAGAACTAACACAAGAAAGTAAAAAAGTTGGCTTGACGATCAATGCTGCAAAAACAAAAATATTAACAAATGGAGAAGTTAGAAATATTAAGGTTGAAGGTATAAAAATTGAATATGTGACAGAGTACATTTACCTGGGGCAAATGGTTTCTTTTGGCAACTATACAAGCAATGAAATTTAAAGACGCATCTCTATTGCATTGAAAAGATATTGGAGCTATAAAGAGATCATGAAAAATAAGCAAGTTAAAATACATATTAAGAAAAGCTTATTTAATAAAAAAAATAAGCCTTCTCTGATCGTACACTCAAGTGCTACTAAGACAAATGTGCACCACAAATTACCTGTTCCTAACTGTATACTCCATCTACAGGTTGCCTGTAGATGGAAGAGATTGCAGACTACGATAAGGCCGCCTATTGTACTGCTGTTTCTAATGTATTTCTTTTTAATTGTATCCTATTTATGGTGTGCAATAAAGAGTACCTATCTATCTAAGAAAAAATTATATGAAACCACGATTCTTCCATGCCTAACGTACGGCTGCCAAACCTGGTCCCTAAAAAAAGAAGATGAAAATAGACTAGAAATATATCAGAGGAAGATGAAAGAAGCATGTTGGGAATTAAACAAAAAGAAAAAATATATAACAAAATAAGAGAAAAAACTAAACTTCTACACATTACCAAGAAGATTAGATTACTGTAGTGGAACTGGGCTGGACATGTTTGCAGGGTGGAAAATAATAGATGGACAAAGAAAGTAATGGAGTGGATACCAAGAGATGCTGTCAGGAACAAAGGTCGACCAAAGAAAAGATGGGAAGACATATTTCGAGAAAAAGGTGGACCAAACTGGATGACCAAAGCTAGAGATCGAAATCTATGGAAAGCAATGGGGGAGGCCTACGCTGAGGAAGCGACTACTACTTGATAAAAACATGTACATACGTACCTACCTGAATTGAGTACCGTAAGTGTGAATATTTTTCAAGTTTGTTACATTAATATTAAGTACTATTTGAACCTACTGTAGTATTAGTAGTAGAATAAAGGCTTTATTTATTTATTCATGTACAAATGTCGATGATAGTAAAAAAAAAGATGTCTGAACTCTGGTCATATAAAATTTTAAAAACAATATTTATATACAGGGTGTATTTGAAAATAAACACTTACTTTAATCACAGAAAGGGCAATGACTCTAGCATGCAGTTACAATAAGAATATTTGAAAATAAAAAAGTTAAAGTAAAGTTAAAGATTTTACGTACGTACATACGTTTTAGCCTAAGTAAGAGTGAAGTATCATCAGCAAACAACACTATCACGTGGTTGTTTTTAACAATATGAGGTAAGTCATTAATGTAGATTAAGAACAAAAATGGCTCAAGTATAGATCCCTGTGGAACTCCCATAGTTATCACAGACCCTGGAGACAGCTTGCCATTAATATCAACTTTCTGAATCCTATTACTTAGATAAGAAGTAAGAAGATCCAGCGCCGTGTCTTTGATATCGTAGTGATATCATTTCCTGATCAGAGTTTCATGAACAACTCGTCAGAGAAGCCGACTGCCAGTATGCAGCTGGTACCGGAGCTGTCAGCACGCTTACATCCCGATCTACAATCAAGTGTAGGTCTACCCTGGCCTACGGTCGGGTGTCCGGATCAGTGTCTAGTCACCTTTCTACTTGCTAAGCAGGCAAGTCCCGAGCTGCATCGGTCCGACTGGACCTCTGCTAAAGGACGCTCCAAGCCTCGCAGCGGAAAACCAAGGAGCCCTTCGCCTTAGACCGGTTAATTCCGCTGCTCGCTGCGCGCGAGAACCGACGCTCCACCGACAATAGTGGAGCAGACGAACGTGCCCGTTCTCTGCAGCTAACCACAATACCCCCACGAGTCCAAATCCAAAACCGGTATCTGACAGCTTTCGCCATCAGAGGGCTCAGGATCCGGTTCCCGTGGTACCCTGATCTAACAGCCGGACCCGTAGTTCCGGCTGCGAACCTATCTACTCCGGGTGACTAGTAGATAGGGACTATACTCCCGGCATCAGTTGAAATTGAAATGTATCCATTGATTTTGGTGCTTACCAAAACAGTATCCCAAAAGCGTAGACATCGACGCTAGCGTCGTACTCGCCGGCCAGCAGCTCCGGCGCCATGTGCACAGGCGTGCCCACCACCGAGCCCGAGATCAGCGCCTCGGCCGCGCAGAAGCCCAGGTCCGACAGCGCGGCGCGGTCCAGGGAGTCCAGCAGCACGTTCTTCATCTTTATGTCGCGGTGCACCAGGCCGAGCGAGTGGAGGTAGCGGATACCTGGAAAGAATGACAATGAGTACATGTAATACATACATACACTCATCACCCATCATTTGTCAAATATAATTTGGTCCCACTTACGTAATTGCCGTCGACCAGGTATTTTAGGAATTAAAGATGGGAAATTGGGAATATAATTTTGTAATTCACTGTTAATTGAGCTCTCTAGTAGCTAGTTGATGAAACGATAAATATTACAAAAAAGGTATCAAATATCTGCTAATTTATTTAATGAAATTACAAAGTGAAGCTTTCTCCTTTTTAAAAAATTCTTTCCAAAAAGAATTATTCGAATATGGCCGTTAGTTCCAGAAATTACCGCGTTTAAATAAACAAATATCTATTATTGGCGTGTTTAAATACTATTTAACACAACGCAGCCAAAGTGGCGTCTCCATAACGTATACCTTCAACGATATCTGCAGCGATTCTCATCCTGGAACTGAAGGTGAGTCCGGCCCGGACCGCGGCGTGAAGATCCCGAACCTTGCGCTCCGACACCAGCAGCACGCACGAGCCCGCTTGCGACCGCTGCACCACTGAGCCATACAGACGGACTATGCGGGGATGCGCCGGGATACTCCTGGAAAAGTATTCGTATTTGAATGATATATAAAATAATTAACGTTTTTAAAGTATTCTCATAGAGGAGGCACTTTCTCTTAAAATTTTAATGGGGCCAACTATGACTATAACTAATTTAATTAAAAAAGGAATGAGTGAAATCCGCACAAAAATGGCGAAGTTATCGCGTAACACACACAACTCAAAAAAAAAACAATATTCAGTTGAATTGTGTAAGTCTTCCTTTTTGAAGTCGGTTAAAAACGGGTTATCTTTTCTATACTCAAGAGAATATTTATAAACACAATGACAACGGTGTCACTGGTGTTTTAATCTCAATAACAGAATAGCGCACAACAAAACAATGCTCTCATACATTTCATTCAATATTGTAAAACTATCTGGTGATTTAAAAGAGTGGCCGTGAGTTTGTTTGACAGATTTCTTCTTACAAGGCTCAACTATACGGACCTACGTACACGCGTACGTACATACGTTCGTATATAACAGGAATCTATCACATCAAAAACTCCCTATTTATTTTGTTAAGAATAGAAGCAAACTATAATTAATGATAAAACAGTTCACTATTTAATACAAATGGTCATTGGTCGGTTGACAATGGTGGAGTGTTAAAAAGGAGAGGCAAGCATTATTAGTTGATAACGATCACTTGAGTGCGGATTGCGGTACTAACAACATAGTAGTTACTGTTATTTAGTGAATTTGATAGCAATAGTGGTAAGATTATTGTTAACAAGATGGATTTCGAACCGTGCGATTCGTCAGCACGTACAAATATGCTTGAAACTTTAAATCACCCACCTAGTATAGAAGAACTCCATAGCCAACTCTCTATAATGCCTGTCATCGGCCGGTAACACCGACTTCACGGCAACAGGAGACCTTCCTCCCCAAGAACCTCGCACACTATACACGACGCCATATTGTCCACGACCTGGCAATATAAAAAAAGACTTAAACTATCATAATATTTAAATTTTGGCGAAGAAGAAAATTACTGTACCATATTTTCAAGCAACCCTTTACCAAACCCGGGCCTTGGGATGTGGTATTTTTCACAGCCATGTATTACAAATATCCAAGAATGCCTTAACCAAATTCTCTTTCTATCTCCCCCTTTCACCTTCCTTACTCCTTATCTTCACTGTCTCTGTATCTCCAAATTTATTTTTTGATCTTCTCTCTTTCTCTATCTTGTCGTGAGTTAATACCTAGATTATTAATTTTGTTCTCGATCATTACTGCTTACCAATTTCTCTTCCCAGCTCTGGAGTTCCGTACATGAGCAGGTCGCACATGGACGTACTTTCCAAACACAGTCGGGCAAAGGTTGGCGCGTACCTGTAATAAGTATAATAGCTGATTATGACGGTAAGCAACTACTGTGCCTTTGTTCTTATATACAATAGTACCAGGTCCGTTATTTCTTGCTTATACAGGAGATTATTTTTTCTTTTCGATGCCATCCCCAATTACGCAAAGTGTGGAGTAGATTTACTTATTTATTTTACACGCTAGCATTGATAAAATTAGGTCTTTAAATGGTATTAGATATGGCTTAAAATGGTTTGGATCGGCTGGAAGGATCTTTAGCCATGTAGTAGTAACAGATTTTTGCTTGAATCGGACTGCAGAAACAATTTAAACTTTGTGGAGGTATTCCTATCGTTAGGTGGGATGAGCTTTTTTTAATAACATGTTATCATATCAGGTCAGCGAAACTTTATATATACGATGTATGTACTTAAATAAATTTGTACTAGTAGTATTCCGCTCGAAAGACCAAAATGATACATGATTAGTTAAAACGCACCGTGAATGGTGCGAAGTCCAGAAACCTCAAAAGGTAATAATCTCGGCAATCGCACTATTAATGTTAGTTATAATAGGTTATAAAGTTCGGGTTACAGGTATGGGATCCTGACCTTCTGCAGTTATTGCTTACTTTAATACGTAATATCCGGTTCGTGGTTGTAGCCTTGCCCCTATTACGCGAGTATCCAAATTATAGTTAGCGGATACTGGCGTGGGTGTACGTATGTACGTGTGTAAAATAATATTGTATTATAAATAATTACAGAATTACTGACACAAGTGTACAGTACACAATTTCTTACTATCATCTACTTACTTTTTTCTAATAGCTAATTTAATATCCCCCGTATGGTGTAACCTGCCCGCCAGCGCACTCTCCAGCGATGTCAGCGCTGACTGGTAACGCTCGTGTGCCATGCTAAGTCGTTCTAGTATCTGGCAAATAAAAATAAATCTGTAGATAAACAAGCAAAGACTCCTCCGCTGTTCGACAACAGATTCTCTTTTGTTTAGTATCTTGAGAAGATTTATGAATAAAAAAAACTAGAAAGTTTTTTAAAATAATAATGATTATGGCGAATTGAAGCTCCCAGTCAGATGGACTGACAACCCGAGGAAAGTAGCTGGGATAGATTGGATGCAGAAAGAGGAGGACCGGGTGCTAAGGTACATATTGGGTGAGGCTTATTTTTTTAATGGTATATAATTTTTAAATGCACATAAACTTTGCAAAAAAAAAAGGTTCGATCATGAATAGTAATAATTTAATTGAATTGAGCACTATGTTTAAAGCAAATCCGTGTCAGTATGAGGTGCCTCGAGCCACGTACCTGCGAGGAGATGAGCTTGGCGAGGCGCTGCGGCGCGAGCTGCTGCAGCGCGGAGGCGGCCACGCGCCGGCGCCACAGCGGCGACAGCACGCAGCACGCCTCCTCGCCCTCGCCGCCCGCCAGCCGCAGCCTGCACGCCGGGACCAAAACATCAGAAACAAGAAAAGAACGCCAAATACCCACTAGATGATGCCTGTACTGCAGAGATGCCGATGGATAATACACCTTCCTTACATTCTTACTCGAAAACACGAGAACAGCAAAAAAATATTCAGGAAAAAAGTAAAAAATGCAAAATAAGCAGTAACAAGACGAATAAAATACTACCATCGGAAGATTTTTTTATTTGAGTTATGTCGCTTTCTCACACCAAACTGCGGCATAAACAGCTTCATTCATAATATTTATTCAAAACTAGCTAACTAGTACAAGAGGATTTCTGGTTTATTTTTATCGGAGAGGAGGATTTTCTAACAAAAAACTATTATAACTTGGTTATTCAAGTACTCTCTTTACTTAACCGTAAACAATACACAGAAATTAGTAAAATATTTATTGAAAGTAAGCGTGAATATAAGTCTTTATCTGAAGAAAGATTCTTTTATTCGACGAAGTATTAAATAAACTCTAATGCCGCGTCCCAATAAACAAGAAACGATAAGTTTTGCTTACGAATGGTAAAATTTCGTTGAATTTTTAACGAAAATGTTACCGTTGAAAATTCAACGAAATTTTACCGTCCGTAAGCAAAACTTATCATTTCTTGTTTATTGGAACGCGGCATACGATATCACTATCATATAAAAACTTTTTAACAAAATTTAAACCGATGAAAAATAACTAAAAAGCAAGAAATAAATAAATTACTCAAAATCAGTTTGTATAAAATTGGATAGTTTATGTAAATAAGCTCACTACTCAACACTTAAAAGGTTTATTTATTTCTTGCTTTTTAGTTCTTATTCGTCAGTTTAAATTATGTTAAAAAGCTTTTATTTTATGATTTTTTGTGGCTCGCGTCATACTTTAAAACGCTATCAAATGTATTTTCTTCAAAGCGTATTTATTATGTGGTTTTTGTCACTAATGTTCTTTAATAATATTTTATGATCAACAAAATGGAAAGCCAGGCTCAAATCAAATTTCACAGTTGTTTATATTTGTGCTGACCTTTATATTGTGATTCATCATCTGTATTTATGATTTCATTTCTTCAGAGTTTCATACCTGATCATTAAATATTTTCTCTGTCTTGGACATGAAACTTGTATGGCTACTTACTTGTAGAGTATCCTTCGCAGTGACTCTAACAAGCTGGTGAGCAGCGGGAAGGCTGCGCAAGGCGACAGGTCTACCTGGCGCGCCACCGACAGCAGCTGGCGCATGGCCTCGCTGGCCGGCCTGCCTCCCAGCTCCTGTCTACAAGACGACTCCAGGGACTCTAAACACCTACAGAAAAATAAAGAAGTTTTTTGTATGTCAAAAATACGTTTACACAGCGGAATGAAACCGAAGGGCTTACATCGCCTCTGCCTAAACCTTCACTGTTTGTATAGGACTTCTTACAATCGATGCTGCCGGCGATTGCGTACCTTTCGACTATAGACCAGGAAGCTTGGAGTTACAACTCGCAACACTACATGACAAGCTTCAATAAAATATCTAAATCTTACCTCTGCAACGTTCCAAAATAAGTAACTTTGAGACACTCCACAAACTTGACTAGCTTCAAACTTATCTTCTGACTGAGTTTAGAGAGAACTGAAATAATAAGCAAAAACAAAATTAACTGCTGATCTATTTAGCTCCTGATTTATTGATGATTTGATTATATTGGGTGCCGCTGAGTGCCTAATTAAAATTCATATTAGCAATATTACACATCATTAATATTATTTAAGAAAGAAAGTCTTGCTTATATGACTTTTATGATTAGTTACGGATGATACCTGTTCTCTGCACATCTAAAGAGGCCTGCTTAACTGATATATTCCCAGTACTCGTACAAGTCGTACCCCCACTCCAACCACTGCTAGACAAAGAGAACATCTCTGACTCATTCTCTACACGAATGTTGTATGGAGATTCTGACTCCTGCGACTGAAAATATAATAAATTTTCTTTTATTTTTGGTCCACGATACACAATTTCAGAAAAAGTCATTTTGCCGGAACTTGCAAGGTATTCAAATGGCGTATTGTTATATACTTTTTTACATCTGACTATGAATGGTGAAATGCGGTAGAAACGTGATGTTGTCATTATTATACATGCCAATGTGAGATTGTTTATTTCATTATGAAATTTTGCAAATTTGTCAGGGTTACAGAAAAGGACATAGTACATCCAGAAATAACTACTGTTCTGGAGGGATAGAAATATAACTCTTACGTGAGCTAGTATGTTATATTTCTTACCTTAACCTTCCCGTACGAGTCATCAGGGGTTTCCGATACCTCCTCTTCATGAGGGATGATGTCATAATCATCAAAGTTATAGGTATCGAGCGATAGCGCATCTTCGCTGTCAGAGGGCTGCTCGTGAGGGTACGTGCGGAGGGACACGAACGAGGGCGTACTTCGAGCGGAAGAGTAGAAGATAGAGTTTGAGACTAGAAAACTTGTGTCACGGTGACACGGGAGATCTGTAAGTAATAAAAATTATTTTGATTAATTTTGACTTGCGAAAGTGTATAAGTCCGCTAAATAGTTCTGTAAGTACAGAACTATTTAGCGGACTTATACAATTTAACACATCCTGTAGACTGAAATGAAATTATCTAGAAGTATACTTATACTTCTAGATAACTTATTAGTGGGACTACGAAAGTTGTTAGGGGATTGCGACTAGATACGTAATTTCTCCCTTCGGAGAACTACATTTAATCATAACCACATTAAAATACATACTAAGGGGTTGAGTATGTATTTTAATATAAAAAAAAATGGTTGCCACAAAAATCCTTAGAGATAGCAAGAGGGACAGCAGCTGTGGTCAGAACTATGGATAGGCGCTGCTAATCATCAGGTGGACTATGTACATTTATTACAGCTAATTTAAATGTACAATGAGGTTAAATAAGAAAACAAAACTGACCATCAACACTCCAGTCCATATTGTTAACTTCGGCTCTCATTTCTTGGAGCACTTCTTGCATTATTTTTACAAGCTCTTGCTTTTTATCCCCCTCGGAAAACTTTTCATTGATAGTCTGAAATGAGAAATAAATATATAAGCAGACGATGATTCAATTAAATACGTTATAAATTTACTACTGCCATTTGCTTTAGTGGCATCTCACCTATTTTTATGAAGAGAAATTCTATAGTCAAAGCATACTCTTGATCTAATATTATAACCTATATTTACTGCCCGTTTCTCCTCCTCTAGTCCATCTGTTTCTTCCCAAAAGACTATATAAGTTATCAGACTTTTTAAAGTGAATATTAAATCTAAAAAAAGCGTTTGACACTGTTTCTTACACTTGTAAATCGTTCATTACATTCGAAATTGTCTGTGTGAGCCAGAAAATTTCTTTTTACGCAGTTGTCATACAAATCTCAAACAGTCAGAATCAGCAGTCTTGCGTACGCCATAATCTATAAATCGAATGCGTCTTTATTTTCTATGACACTGATAGAAAAATAAATACTTTTATTTGGATGAACTTTTATAACTTACTACTGGCTCACTATAGTCAGGAGCGAAAGCGGAAGACAGATCATTCGTTCACACAGTGGCTTCTACGCAGCAAAGTCATAGAACATAACACATATAACCTTCAAATTACTTGGACGCACGTGTTTTCGCCGGCTCACGAAAAAAAATAGAAAAACCGCTTAAATATCAAATGAACATTTAAATAATTGGTGACACTTTGTGACTTTGTGTGATCTTAATCAAGTTATGGTGAAATAGATAAGGCAGCTTTAATAGCAGAACTCTGAAGAATTATGATCAACCAATTATGGTCAACCACCTCCCTTCAATTCTAGCAATAACATTACATGATAACCAATTTAGCGAAATTCCCCAATACACCGATTGCCTGTTGCCATTTCATATTCGGTGTCTCTCAATGAGGTATTTCGATAATAAACGCTTAAGCCATATCAAATTGTGGTTTTAATGCAATCTTGACGTTTTTACAAATTGTAAGGATAATGAAATGGAAAAACATCGACTTTGCTTATGATCTCTATAAAAATTGTTTATTTGTCGATGATTGCCATTGCCAATGTGTAGGTACCATAAATGTTATATAATACTAGCAGCGCCCCGCGGTTTCACCCGCGTAAGTCCCAAATCCGTGGGAATATCGGGATAAAAATAGCCTATGTGTTAATCCAGGTCACCAGCTATCTACATACCAAGTTTCATCGCAATCGGTTCAGTGGTTTTTGCGTGAAAGAGTAACAACCATCAATCCATCCATCTAAACTTTCACATTTATAATATTATATATATAGAATGGGATATGGGATAATCGACCATATCTCAGGTCAGGTTCTTAAGTGTTATTCTTAGTCCAGTCTAAAACAGCACAATATATACCTCATACAGTTGTTGTTCTTGTTTGGCCACATATTGTATCTTCTTTGGCACAACTTGTAATTCTCGTGCCATATCGAATGACGCTAAAATGAACTGCTGAAGCAATTTTACGTGGACCTGTTAAATGTTATAAAAAATTAGAGCAAATGAATCATGAATCATATCGGCATCAGAAGCGGGAGCTGGAATGTTCCAGATCAAAAAATATTCAGACATTAACACATGCACACTTGAATGCTTCCACGACTTGACTACTAAAACTAGTAGTAGTAGTACTAGATAGAAAAATATCTTTTCGATAGTTACAAAAACGTACAAACCTCACTTAACCTCGTACAATACTCCAACAAATAACTCTGCATACAATCCGTCGCAAACTTCATAACAGTGGTCAGTAAACCATTCCTGGTCTTCACGGTCTTTTCATCCAGTTTGCCGTTCACACAAGTCTCGTTCGAACTCTGTACTGTGTTGGTAGATAACGGAAGCGAAGCTTTTTGGTCAACGGTACACGTGTTGGACTCGTTGAGGATGAGCCACTGTGATTTTACGTAATGCTTTGGTGGAGGACTTGCTGTAGGACAAAACAGTTATAATTTAGATTATAGTATGAAACAGAAAATCACGAATTGTGTACACATTTATAAGCGAATTTCGCGCCCGCAGGAATGCGTTAATAGGAATGCTTTTTGTGGGGGCAAACGAGCAGACGGGTCACCTGATGGTATATGACTACTGCCGCCCATGGGCACCTGCAACTCAAGAGTCACAAGTGCGTTGCCGGCCTTTAAGGTAAGAGTAGGGGAAAGGTGGAAGAGGGGGAAAGGGGGAAGTAGAAGGAGGGAAGGGTTAGGGCCTCCGGTAACCTCAGTCACTCGGTTAAAGGTATGAAAGAAAGGGAAAGAAAACCGGCAGTGAAGCAATGCTTGTGTTGCATTTCGCCGAGTGACTGAGGTTACCGGAGGCCCTAACCTTTTCCACTTCTCCTCTTCCTTCCCTTACCCTACCCCTTCCCACCTTAAAGGCCGGCAACGCACTTGTGACCCTTGAGTTGCAGGTGCCCATGGGCGGCGGAAGTCCCTTACCATCAGGTGACGCGTCTGCTTGTTTGCGCCCTATCCCAAAGAAAAAAAAATGTCCTTTAAATATCTGGCGGTACACATTTATGAGCACAATATGTACAAAGACAGAAAAGATATTGAGAGACAGGGATAGAAAACCGAGACAGATATCTCCTCTGATGCTGTGCTAAGTAAGAATGAAAGAGAGATTCGAACTAGTCGCACTATGTTGCGGTCTCCTTCCTCGCTCTAAATTATTATTATGTCTTGGTCGAGTTTAAGAAATCCTAAAATACTCTAAATCACAGCGTCTCAGCATAGAAAAATCCCTTTTTAGAATCAAACTATGTAAACAAACTCACTCATTATCTCCCATTGGTCCATTAACTCATTCATGAACGTTGTCTGTTCTTGGTGCAGTCTCTTCTCGTCCTCTGGATTCTTCTGTGGAGAATACTCTTGGGTCTGTCTACAGCGAAGAAAAACAATTGTTTCTAAAATATAAGTCTTTTTATGAAAAGAGCTAGATAGGTCATACAATTCAAGCTTTTAGTGTGGGCATATACTCCAAAAATATATATGATACCAACCTGAATATCCACTTTAGAGCATCCATATTTATTCGTTGCTCTTTTTTAACTTCTATTGTTTTATGTTGCTCTTCTGGTATACTCATATCTTCGCTGTCAGAGAATAGCATAAACAGAACTTGAGCGTTCGGATTTATTTCTTTTATTTGATTGAGATCGAGGCAATTCTGAAAAAAAAAAAATTGTTTCATTAATATTCCCTATAACATTTTTAATAATTTTATTACAATGCCTCCTGGATTTACTAACTATTTAATGATATTGACCGTTAGTCATCAGGAGAAACGTGTACTTTTGTAGTATAGTTTATAAACATTGCTTGAAATATTAATTGGTGTTAGTGTCAATACTTACCTCCCCAGAAAACACAGCAGGCTCTCTGCTTTGACCACTCCACTTCCTTTTAACATCTCTTTTATCTTCATCTACACTCCCTGTACTCTCCGTATCTCCTACTTCCCTGCCACTTTTAGCCATGGAATACAAATTAAACGTATTCCAAAAATCTTCTTCGCTTCTCGAAGAAACTATATCCGCAGATATACTATCGGAAAATATATTCTTCCCCGTTTTATCGACAGCATAAAGATATATAGGATTGAAATTCTTTAAAATGCTGTCTCGCTTTGAGTAAAGATCTGAGTGTAACTTTTTTAAAGTCAAATGGCTGGAGGTTCCAGGATCTACGTCCAAGTCTGGTGGTAATATGATCCGGACACCATTTTTGAGGAATTGATTGTTGATTTCCACTTCTAATATTGTTGTTATGTCAGTCTTTTCTTGTCTTATTAGATCCTGAAGAAAGAAAAAGTTTAATGCATCTAGGTCAGTGTAACAGGTTGGATGAATGGGGATCAATATTTATGGACATTCCTAGGATTTTGCGTGCTCGATCAGTCGCATGTAAGCCTGAACAAACGCGAATATTCCAGCCGTTGCTCTTAATGTCGGATTGGAATTAGGCAGTTGTCGTACTATTACCAGAAGAAGAGCGCGAGTGTTCGTACATACTCACACGTGTGTTAGAACATGCGCAAGGATGTTTAAGGCCACGCCGCTGTTCGCTAAACTAAATTATACTAGTTTCATATCATTTTCAGCTCTATTTTAATGGGATAAGGTAAATATTGTATTTTCATTGTAAAACTGCTCGCGCATTTTCCCGCTTAAGGGATTTGGAGGCACCCCAAAGATGCGTATCCTTGCCACAAAGAAATCTTTAGGAGGCTTAATCTATGAGTTCCTGGCCTCATGCTGAATGAGTCTTAATAATAACTACCGAGCTACTGACAAACTATGCCTCACCTCAACGGGCAGCGTATCCCATGATCTTTTATTACACTCCAACTCTTCCACCAGTTCGAACTCCGAGTTGCCAAGAGACAGATGCACTTGTGTACTACTCCCATATTGGATGCGAACCTGTAATTGTCAAAATGAGAGTCAGAAAACCCGGAAAAATAAATAAATATGAATACTCTGTCTTTGCCGGTCCGTTTATATCTTTTTATAAATTCCGAGTCAGTACGACTACAGTTGGAGGTAGGGGCTATCAGATTTCTGTTCAAATTGGATCCAACCTTCAAGGGCAGAAGCTATACTCTATGGAAGACCGCAGGTAGCTAGCGTAGTGTCGTATTTCTGCCAGTGAGCAGGTTTGCCAGGGCCTGCAGCAGGTCCTCATGACACTGTGTGTCAGCCCTATCCACCAATAGCTCTGACAACCCTACGCCCAAGCAGAAACACAATATTATATTTGCAGTGATGTTTAACCGCGGTATTTTCGGTAATTACTTCCTCAGTTGGTCGGCTCCAATTTATTGACCACAAACGTGTGCACTAACCGCTATGTTACAATTATACGAACGCTCGGATTATTAGCTACTAGTGACGATATCTATGCCTATGTATGTATGTATACATAAGCCACAGACATCACTTCCCTCTAATACGATCATACATTGATATACCCGTATTGAGGGAAAGGGACAACCCCGGTAAAGATGTCTCGATGCACAATACCACACATGTAGATTAAATAAAGTGAAAATGATGTATAGTTCAGAGCAATGTGCATCGGATATCAAGTTCATTTCTAGGTAATTCCAGAGAGATCTAATGAATACTCTTGTCCCGACTAGTCTAGTTTGCAATTTAATATTCTAGAATTGCTTAATGCATCAAAATTTATAATTATCAAGAAAAAATACTCGTCTTTTCCGATTTGACTTTAACAACAATTGTAAAAATCTAACTAATGATCTGGTATCGTTACAGAAATTTACATGATTTATAGATCATAAGAAAACAAAATCAGTGTTTTGTAATCGAAGATTGTAATCGGTAGATGCGCCCTGATGTCATGGGGCGGGTTATTTCTTTCCCTCTGATATGGCGAAGGAGATGATGGCTGGTCCATGCGTCATACTCGTGAACGGGTGCTGCTTGGGGTGACTGGTCGGCCTAGTCAGCGATGCTTTAGCCTATACTATTATTTTGGTTCGATCAACTGCAACTCTAGCCTCTTAATCCAGTCACGAATAATTTTTAACTGTAGATTTTGTAATTGAATGAAGGTAGATGTGCACCTTGAATGATTTCTATGTTTAATAAGTTCAAACCTTCAACGGTATCACTGAGTGATTTTTATTTTTTAGTACGTTAGCTTTTGGAGCATTTCAATAAATTGAAATTCAGGTGGCATCAGCTTGCATCCTGTTTACCTTTCGTGTAACACTAACACTATTGTACCTACCTGAAGATCTGACTTTTAAAAAGAGTGGCCATGAGTTTCTTTGCCAGTATTCTTCTCATAAGGCTCTACGCATTTTGGAAACTGGAAGTTATAGATCGACACAAGCAGGCAGTAGATTTTGGTGTTTTCACCTAATTTACCTCGACAATCCAGCACATGCTGTGGCGTCTGTTTGCGCCGATCTATGATTTTAACTCTAGCTTCAATTTAACGTTCATAAATGTCACTTAGTGTCTTAATAAATGATGAATAAATGATTTTGAATTTGAATTTGATGTTATTAACATTAATCTTAATTACTTAATTGCCACTGACATTGTTTAAGAGTTCTGGTTTATGGGTTTCTATTATGTATGTGTTTAATTGCATGACAAGTAACCTTCTCCGAATTGTTTCCAATGGTCATTTGGAGTAAAGGGTTGACGTAATACGTCAATTGACTGTCAGGATAGTCATTTTCTTTTAATATCAATTTCACAAAATCAAATCCTATTTGACAAACAACCAAAAAAATTCCACTTAAGGTTGTTTCACATCGTGAAGCATGTAATGAATAAAAGACGGTAATTGCAACTTTAACCCTAAGGATTACATCTGAAAGTTTTCTCGTCAGACCCAAAAATCTTTTTGAATGTATCTCGATCTCTGCGTTTAAATATGATATGGGAAAAGTCATTGTATCCGATTCTACAAGACAATCTACTATTTAAATAGGATACACGTTGTCAACACTTTACAATTTTTTTCTTTGCTATTGAAATGTAACTGCCCTGACGTCGTTGTCCACTCGTGTTAACTAATCTCAATTTAATGCAACTTACCCATCTACAACCCCTAGGTGGCGGGTCCGGTAACAGTGGATGTCCCAGCAGACAATGTAGTAGACGAGCTCGTGCTGCAGGCGAGGTCCCTAAAATAACCAGAGCCGTGGTACGAGCTGCATGATTGCCTATCTGTTGAACTGTTAACGGGACTTCTGGATCTAAAGCAGGAAGAACAATATGATGAATGATGATGTTATCTTCTACTTTATTTCTTTCTTTATCATTACTTATACTACTACGACTGCGGTAGTGTAAAGCAAATCTACCTAAGGCCTATAAACCGTTAAGTTATCCGGATAAGTTATATAGTACGTACGGTAGGTAGAACAGTAAAAAATGCAACTTGTGACAATTTAGATCAGTATTAATTTACAGTGGTCTAATGCCAATACAGTAATCCATTTCGCGATGGCTCAATTCACGTTTAGTCCAATTCACCGTTGGTCTAACTGACAGGCAATTTGCCCCACAGATATGTCCGTCAAATAAAAACAAGGAGGTAAACAAAGTGTGTTGCAATATGTCAATACACAATATACGAGTAGGTAATGATGTCATTATACTGACGTGGTAGTGCAATACTCGACGTATTGTGTGGTAGGGGAACGCATCCTAAATTCACTAATATACTTTACTTTATCAGACTAAGTGAGAAAAAATTGCTGAAAAGATCAAACAAGCTTATAAATTATCTGGGTAATTACAGAAACAGCATATAGTAAACGGAGAAACATTTGGGGCCATGTCAAAGTTATTATTGTACTAATAATGACCACAAAAACTAAGGCCAAGCGAGGATAATTGACAAAAGACGGCATTGAACCTTAACAATCTACTCTAGATCACGTCATTAAATTTGCAGCAGTATCTCGTTAGTAAAACAGTTTACCTTCACATAATGAGAGCACTTGAGGATGACTAGCTGGCTATTTTTATAAGTTACTTAGTTCTTTTCGTGCTAGAACTAATGATTAGTCAATAACTGACGGGAATCGGCCTTCTAATAAGGACAGGCATGTAGGGTATGACAACTGCCGCATGCTATCCTAAGTGTGGCCACGTGTATCTGGGATTGGCTCAAACTTCCACTCGCCGTAAGAAAGCCTTCCTTGGTCTTGACATTACCAAACAAGTAGTCAGGTTTCATTTCACTCATCTAAATTAGAATGTTCTCTTTGCCCTCATGTACAAAAACAAAATAAAAGGGGGCTCCTTTTATATTGTTGTATAAACCAATGACAAAAAATACTTCAAAGGACCTTTTACCTCCTTTCTTTTATAAAAAGCGTTGGAGACGAGTTATCCATTCCTTTGTGTATTATTTATAATAAGTCACTCACTAACGGCGTTTTTCCTAAGTGTTGGAAAACTGCACATATCATTCCCATACATAAAAGTGGTGATAAGTCAAGTTGTGAAAATTCTCGACCCATAAGCATATTATCATGTTTTGCTAAAATATTCGAATCACTAGTTTATAGTTAGTTATCTTTACAATCATTTAAAATTCTTTTATAAAAAGCGTTGGAGACGAGTTATCCATTCCTTTGTGTATTATTTATAATAAGTCACTCACTAACGGCGTTTTTCCTAAGTGTTGGAAAACTGCACATATCATTCCCATACATAAAAGTTGTGATAAGTCAAGTTGTGAAAATTATCGACCCATAAGCATATTATCATGTTTTGCTAAAATATTCGAATCACTAGTTTACAGTTAGTTATCTTTACAATCATTTAAAACCTATGATATCAGATAAACAACACGGATTTGTAAAGGGTAGATCTACGGTCACGAATCTACTTGAGTACAAAAATTATCTTTGTCAAGCATTTGCTGGTCAAATTGACGCTGTGTATACCGATTTTTCGAAAGCTTACAATAAAGTCAACCACAACTTGCTCTGCCGAAAATTGGAATCATTGGTATACATGGAAGCTTATACCGATGGATTTCTTCATACCTTGATAATAGAACTCAGTTAATCGCATTAAAAACTTTATATCCTTGCCTATTACAGTGACATCTGGGGTGCCTCAGGGTTCCCATTTAGGGCCCCTATTTTTTATAATGTTCATTAATGATTTAATTCAGCACCTATCTTGTAACTGCCTCTTATACGCTGACGATTTAAAGATTTTTAAACTTATCTCTAAAACAGAAGATTGCTTAGTCCTTCAGTCATATAAATACCATATCTAGTTAGTGTAGGGCTAATAATATGTATTTAAATGTTAGTAAGTGCTTTGGTATATCGTTCTTCCTTAAACATAATAAGGTTATTTAGGATTATGATATTGACGGTCAGGTACTAAATAGAACACAGGTTGTGAAAGATTTAGGCATTCTATTTGATGACAAACTTTCATTTCGTGCTCACTATACCTAGTCATATTATTTGTAAAGCCAACCAACTTCAAGGTTTTGTCTTGAGATCCACCAAACAGTTTAGAAAGCCCCGCAGTGCTTTGTATCTATACTTTGCCTTAGTGAGGAGCATATTGGAATATGGTAGTCCAGTATGGGCACCTAATTACAGAGTTCATGTAGATGAAATTAAGCGTATACAGAAAAAATTCTTATGATTCTTAGTTATCGTCAAAACCCTGGTCGTTCAGATTCAAATTACCAAAATAGACTCTGCAAATTTAAAGTACAACCGTTGGAATCCCGACGCATATATTTCGATTTAGTTTATTTCTACAAAATCATACATACACTCAAATCAGTTTTAATATTAAATTCAGTGCCCGTAGGGCTAATGATACAAACCTATTTGCTCTTCAAATTTACTAAAATTATATCTCCTATTACAATCCACTGACAAGGATGGCCCGCCAATATAACGATATGGCAAGAGCCAATAAATTATGGACATTTGTGATCGCAACCTTAACAGTTTCATTAGTATTATTAAAGACATTCTTCACAGTGGTCTCGGTTTGGATGCTTCACATCCCAGTTAGGAGTGCCTGAGGCATTCAAACCTGACTTGATGATTAGATTTGAAATATGAATGTATTAGAGATTGTTATGTATAGTGTTTGTTAATATATGGATTTTCCTTTGTTGCACATACAATGTACGTTGCGATCTAGATCAAATCAATGTATTTAATACTAATGTTTTTTTACGATTGTAATGTGTTTCGTGCATTAAATAAGCAAAAAAAAAAGGAAGACGAAGATCACACGTTTTTGGTCTTCAGACGTGTAGCCCTGAACTTTATGACATAGAACGCATTCGTGTTTTCGACATCAGAGAAAACAGTTAATCTCAGATCCTTACCGAAATGAAGTATATCGCAGACGTCATCAAGAGCCCGCTGTGTATCTCTGACGAGGGAGCGGAGCGTGCGTGTACACGCTACCACGCGCCGCGACCACATGTACCCGCCCGCCATCACTGGCGCCGAGGCCTTCTGGAGCAGCTAGCGGAGTATGCTGCATGCGTTTGGTCTGAAGACAATAAAATAAAACGTTGAACAAAATATGCATTTCAGAGATTTAATTTGTAATACATAAGTATTACAGATAAGCGCTCGATTTACTCGCTTCTAATTTCAGCGACAGAGTACAATGCGTCCTATCATTTTGGTGTCTCTGGTTATTCAAGTCCTTTGGTTTACGGCATGCCAAAGGGATCCGCTCTTGGCCCTTCTCTATTTTTGATATATGTTAACGATTTGGTATTTCATGCAGGCAACTTCTGAGACAGTTTGTTGTTTACGGATGATAAGTCACTTATTTTAAAGTCGGCCGTAAGTTAAGAAACCATGACGAAGTAAATGGCTTTTTTAAATAAGTTCTGGTCTGATTCACAAGGAATTCATTTGGAATTTCGGATTCCTAAATAATTTTAAACATACTTAATGTTAAGAAGTTGAGTATCAATTTTAAATCATGAGATTCTAATTTTGCTGCATAAACTGATTTTAATAATATCTTCACAGTTTTATGATAGCAGGGTACAATCGAGCAAAGCAGACATTGTGTCTAGCGGAAAAACCCAGCACCGTGTCCTATACGGTTTAGTAAAACAGCTTACAGATGTGGGAACAATTACGTTTTTGTTTATGGGATTGGTGGCAAACGAGCAGACAGGTCACCTGATGGTAAGTGACTACAGCCGGCCATGGTCACCTGCAACTCAAGAGTCACAAGTGCGACCTTTAAGGTGGGAGTAGGGAAAGGGAGTGGGGAGGGGTAGAGAGGGGAGGAGGGAAGATGGCGAGAAACTGGGAAAGGAAAAGGTTAGGGCCTCCGGTAACTTCACTCACTGGACGAAACACAATCTTTGCTATAAGGCCGGTTTTCTGTGAGGCCGTGGTATCACTCCGGTCGAGCCGGCCCATACGTGCATGGCTCTCCAACTTAAAAAGGTTTCGTGTTTATTCATTTTCATAATATCAAGCGGAGAGCTCAAGAGGAAGTAGCAACGTAATAGTAACACCATAATTTTTAGGCACCGGCAAAACGGTTGCCGGTGCCTAAAACAAGTGCGAAACGGGTGCATGTTTGCAAAAATATAGAAATTATATTCATGCATTTCCCATCACTAACACTGCCATGTGTATGCATGAGCGTTATATAGAATCAAACATATTACACAAACATTATGTAATATCATAAAAGTTATGCAAATTTATGTATCGGCCAGAGAGCGTCGAACATTGTCATCATCATGACTCACCTTGACGAGAATAAATGAAACGCACTACTTACCACAGGACTTGATTATAAACGCTTCATTGTAAACGTTAGTTTAATGTGTCTTTAATGTATAGAACTTTACGTAATTAAATTTGGTAATCCAAACTTAAGTATGTAAATTTTATTTACCAAAGCATTTGAGTGGCTTTGCACATATCTTCAAGAAAGCCAGAAGTCCGCTGGCACTGTATATTAATTTGTTCGGAGGTAATGGACACGGTCTAGAAACAGCCCTACATAGACCAAGGCCGCATAGGGTAACTAACAAAAGACGACAACGGTGGATTCAATTTCTGTAAATTTACTAAATAAAGCAGGTGCCGCCAGTAAGGGTAGCCCGTCAGTCTCTTCTAAGAAGATGGGGGTGAAATAAATAATTACCAGAACTATCCGGGGGGTAGTGCATCTCTGCGTATTTTATGGGAATTTCCCATCGAAGCGAATACGCAGTTATGAAACGAAGTTTAGTATCAGTGACACCATGTTGTTTTAGTCAATTCCACTCCGACATGCCTTCCGCGGTGTGATTCAGGAGGATATCCAATGGAATCTCGAAAAACAGGAAAAGGGTAAAGAGTCTAGAGGTTTAATTACTCGTATAATATTTTTTTAATAAATCGCCTTATGATGATCGTGGTTTCAAAGAATTACTTTTAGTTTAGAATGGATTAAACGTACAAGTACTTTTGATAGTCGATGTTTTGTAACAAGTCATTAAAAATTTCAATGTTGTTTGTAATAACATTTTTGTGTTCTGTGACCAAATTGTTAAGTTGGATTTGTTCTTAAATGACATAGAAACACAAATTTAAATAGAGTGGCTAATTTATGTCCCTGTACTAGTGGCCTCTCCACTCACAGTTTCTAGCTGCTTTAGTTTCAGTCCCGTTTCGACATCAGAGACTTGCGTTATCCCTTACCCTGGCTCCCTCACTCTATCTGTTTTCCCTACCCCAATTTACCATCTTCCTTTGTTCCGAATATCCGATATCTTAACCATTATACTACCAGCAGCTTTTTGATAAACGATATCACCAACTATGACTATTTAGAATATAGTATTTATATAGGGCAAAAATGTTCATATACAGGAAACAAAGGTTAAAACAAAATCCTGATGTATTATTATTGAATTCGTGACTAACACTTCCAGCACGTACGAATAGATAACGTATAAACAGGTATATAACTCTCCTATCACCACCACGACGAAAGGTTAACGACAGCAGTTGAGATAACGCCTAGAAATATGTAGTTACTAATTACGTTGAGGTAATAAGGTATCCAAAGCTGCTGTACGGACACTTGTTAATAATTACAACTATAGATTTACAATTTAAAATACCCCCTACTCGAAAATCCCTTCAACCATTAGAAAACAGCTGATGATCTTCAAACGGCTGAACAGGTTTTCTTGAATTATATCTAAGAACACTCTCGATCAAGTCACCTTTCAAACAAAAAAAAACGCACTTAAATCGGTCCATATGTTTGTGAGCTAGAATGCCACAGACAGACACACAGACACGTCAAACTTATAACACCTCTCTTTTTGCGTCAGGGGTTAAAAATAGGAGATACACAACACATTACATTAAACTTTTTTTAAATATACTATTTATTTATTTATATAATACATTGCATAAGGCGGACTTAATGCCATAGGTATTTTCTTCCAATCAACTTTTGGGTGATGCAGAATCGTGCGGCAGGTGTATATTTAATAGCCATAAGTATAAGGACATAAAGGAATAAAAAAATGTATTACGTAAATGTACTAGATATGCATACATATTCTTTTTTTTATGGTATAGGGGGCAAACGAGCAGACGGGTCACTTGATGGTAAATGACTACTGCCGCCCATGGGCACTTGTAACTGACGAGTCACGCGTTGCCGCTCTTTAAAGTGGGAATAAGGGAAGAGGGGGAGGAGGGAAGAGCGGGAAAACGGGGATTATAGGGGAGGAGAGGGGGAGAGTGGAAGGACGGGAAAAGTTAGGGCCTCCGGTAACCTCACTCACGCGGCAAAAAGCAATGCAAGTATTGTTTCACTGCGGAGTCAAGCCGGCCCATACGTGCCGAAGCATGGCTCTCCCACGTTAAGCACATACATATATATGTAAAAACATACATAAATACAAATCACTACATATTATAAACCAAAGTCCCCCGCCGCGTCTGTCTGTCTGTTCGCGATAAACTGAAAAACTATTGAACGGATTTTCATGCGGTTTTCACTAATAGATAGAGTGATTCATGAGGAAGGTTTAAAAAGGAGGTTTGTAAAGTATTATTCTGATGATTCCGCCAATAAATCTCTGTAGAGCTTGCGTACTTTAGCCTTAAATGTTAACCGGTTAATGGACATCCTGATTTCTTGTGGAAGCGCGTTCCAGAGGTTTACAGCTTGGACAGTGAACGACGAATGAACCATACTGGAATTATGAGAAGTACAAAGAAGGAGAAAATTATTAGAAAAGCGCAGATTTCTGGCTTGGCTAGAGCATGAATCGAATACTCAGAAGTCGGTCTAGTTTTATTTATATTTTTTATCATATATTCATCAAAGAGGAGCTGGTTTAGCATATACAAGACCTGTTTCTAGCGCTGGTTATCAACCAAACCCTCTGTGTAGGTATAGTATAATATATAATTAATTAATTAATTAAACATTTTTATTATTGGATCCTATGAAATCGTAATGCCATAGCACATTAACAAGATGTAACAAATGTCATCTTTAATTTCAGATCTGCTTATAAAATATCTCATATAAAAATATGAGCATGAGCGTACCCTCAATTTAGAGAGGATCGGTCATGTAGTGCAATTCTGTAAATACTATTTTTAATTAAAGTAAGTAGGTAAGGCTTGCATTGCACAATTACGATTGGAGGTTAAAACTTGTCTGCGTAATATTATAATTAAATTAACTTCATTATTGTATTAACGACTACGTATAGCACTATACTTAATGGTACAATTTTATTAACACAGTTAGTTATCGCAACATTTGCAATTTATTGGCAATTGTAAAAGTGTTTTCATTAAACAGTTATTTTCTGCTCATTGTGTTGTGAACCTTGCACAAAATTCTGATGTAACTTCTGAATTACTACACGGCGCTATCTAGACCCTAACTAAGCATATCTTGTACTATGGATTCTAGAACACGGATAACATTTATTTTGCATATATTTACATATTATACACAAAAAATAGACCAATACATATGCATACAAATATTAGCCGACGAATAAAATGTAAATGAATTGATATTATTGCGATAAAAACATTATTTCATTAAGCCCAAAGATATTCAAGTGAATACACACTCAGTTACCTCACTTATTTCTAATAAGAAAAACTTTGTTTAGAGCTCCATGTCTACCCTATACTTAGAATCATTTTGCTGTAGCTGTGAAATATGTGTTCATTAAAGTTACATTATCAATGTCTGTATTGCCAAAGGTGTATTTCCAGAAGCCCTTAAAATATCAATAGTAAAGTCTCTCTTAAAAAAAGATAGAAAATATTTGAAAACGTATAGACCTATATCATTAATACCTAATTATCGTTAAGATTTTAAAAAATTTAATATATAAAGCATTAACTAATTATCGAGCTTAAAATAATATACTATGCAATGAACAATGAGCTTTCGTGAAACGAAAACAACATGGCAATTTACGACTTTTTGTATGAAATAATGGTAAATGGACCCTCAAGAAGGTAGCAGAGATGGACTGGATACGGAAGGCGAGGACCGTGTGCTGTAGCGCTGATTGATTGAATGATTAATAGCCATAATTAATTATTGAGATATTTTACAGCAAAATCAATTACAAATTGTTTTTGTAATCAAATCAACAACTCAACGTTAATGTACTCTTAACGATGAGACGTTAGTTTTTGTTTATTAAACCGTGTTCATGGATTATTGTTTAATTCCTGTCCTTTTTAAAACAATTATTTTACTTTTTCTGTTATTCCATACCCAATTCAAACAACGATAATTAGTTGTGATAGTCGGTGGTGGGTTGGTGGCCCTTTGGTTTTCATTTTAAGAGGAGGATCAGAGACTTTTGCAAAACCATGAAATGCCAGCAGAGACCATAAATGTGGATGAAACGGCTAGTACTGTATGTATGTGTAAATATATGTATTGTACTTATTATTGTTAGATATTCATTTTTATGTCTAATTAAATTCTCTCTAAGGTACGCACGCTGCATCCCTGCATGTAGCTGAAATGCGCGCGGGAAATAGTATATAAATACTATGTAATTAGTAGCAGGTGCACAGTCCCTATACATTTTTAAGACAAATTTATCTACGGCACACCGAACCTTTACCCCTCTGAGTACACAAGTACTGGGCCTTATATGTCATGTAGAGATTTTATGACGTGGAAACGCACCAAGGTCACGACACGTCGCTAGCGATAACCCACAGGACAAAAACCTTGGAATCGAGCAAACAACTAGTGGAGACAATACATAAATAAACATTATATTGTAACTGTCGCAATGTTTATGCCTTGCTAAGGTAAGAGATGACGTTTCTACGCTTCGTTTTGGTAATTTCTGTTGTGTAGAAAAAATATATTTATCTAGTATATGTGAACAGTTTATTTAAGGACACGGGGTGGAAAGCATTATTTTGTGTTTATTTTTATAGAATGAACATCCTAAAGTAAGTCATTTCCTATGAAAGTTTGAAGAGACGCCATTTTTAGGATAGCTTGTAAGATAAAAGTAACAAGGTAAACACGAACAATGTAGATTCAAAAAGCAATTGCTACGTGTTGTAGGAATGATATATAGGTACAAAAAAAATAGTTTTTAAAATTATTGTCTGTTTGTCAGTATGTATGTCTATTATCTATCTATTCTATAGAAATTTAGCATACATAATCCCTAACACGTAGCTTACAGGGCTAACAAATTAGCCCTTGTAGCTTATAAATTTTTACCTTAGGTATACGAGAGTCTTTTCAAAGAATATTGAAAGACGAACAGCTATGAAAATTTGCCGTTTTGTAGTCCATTTAAAATAAATAAAATAATGAATTAAATACGCAGAGCCTTCTCCATTAAAATAATTTAATAAGGTTGTTGTTTGGCGTGGACTCAAAATTAGTTTATATAAAATTTTATAGTTTGTGTGTTTATTTATTTTTTGCTTTTTAATTCTTTTTCGTCTTTTTTTTTGTTAAAAAGTTTTTATTTCTGTTTCGAAATCCATAGTGTAGATCCTAGTTAAAGTAAGAAAAATTCAGTTGTCAATAATAAAATGCTCGAGCGTTGGTAAAAAAGTACGCCGTCGTTGGCGGGCAACCGCAAACTAGCATTATCCGCGAAGTGCGGCAACCGTCCCGTTGGCCGTCAGTAGGGCCGTAGTGCTCCGAGCTATCGGAGCGGTTGATCGGCAGCAGCAACTGAGTGCGAACTATTTTCTCGAACATATTTTTATTGCGGTTAACCGGACGGCTGACTGCCTTCCGGCTAACCGCAAAGTGCGTAGGTAAATTTAGCAGTTTGCTTAATTTTTTGCACGGGGCTATCGGTAATAAAGCAGCAAAAATTCTTGCTGCGTAACTTTATGGAGCAAGATGACTTTAGCCTGAAGAATGTATGGAAATTGTTACTGTATGTTGATTTCATAAGACGCACATGTATTGGGTACTAATTAAACTAATTGGCCATAGACATACATTCCATGATGATAATTATTAAGTTACTTAGCAAGCTCTGACTGGCTCTCGATATATGTACAAGAAAAACAAAAATATATACAATTCGCTTGGTTTACCAAAATGAGGACTTAGTAATGGAGGAATTTTGTGAATACTTGGTTACGATAGAATAGTATATAATGTCCTACCTTGAACACATTCCTTTAAAATATTTTTTCTTGTCTACAGGTTATTTGATATTGTAATAATATATTTTAAAGTATCGTAAATTTGTCAAGTGCACTAAGTTTGGTACACCTACTTAAACAAAATCAAATTGAATTTTTTTAAATTGAATTACCTATGTCTGTTTAGTTTCACCAAGAAATATCAGTTACTTATATTACAAATTTAGGGCGACAATACACAACAAAAAGAAAGTACAACTCACTTGTAAAGGTTTATTTCAATCTGTTTTGTAGCTATAGACATTGGACAATGCAGAAGCGCATACACTGTTGTGTACCCTATCTTCTGTATCATACGACTTCATGTATTTTTTTTTTTCATTCGACGCAATGAAATTAAACATATTCTATATCAAGCAAAGTTCAGATGCATTTATGTAAAAAATAACACAACACAATTAAACAATTCAGTTACCCCAGGGAACGGTGCTTTTTTCGGAATAAAAGCTACCCTATCTCTTGTTCTGTACCCCTGACAATATGTATTTATTATCTCATGACAATCGGTTTAGTAGTTAATGCGTAAAAGCATAACAAACAAACAAATTCACATTTACAATATTAATATTAGACAGTATACCGTTAATGAGAAACAAGAAGGGAATCAGGATTAGATCTAAACAGGAAGCATGATTTTATATATACGAGGGCTGCACTAAAAGTATCGGGAATGGAATATTTCCACTGTTTCTGTCATATTAAAATCTTTTTAATTGAAAACTCCTTGGTTTTAAAAATCGAATACCATTTATTTATTTAAAAAAAGATTATCGGTCTTGTCACAAGGTTTTATCAAACTTGTTTAGTCGTTGAGAAAATGGAATTGACTCGAGAAAATTCAAGAGCGATGATTTATTATGACTTTCGAAGTGGTTTAACACAAAAACAGTGTGTTGACCGGATGATTTCTGCATTTGGTGATGAAGCCCCATCCAAAACCACAATTTATCGCTGGTTTGCTGAATTTCAACGTGGACGTGTCAAGCTCAGTGATGAACTGATGATCCCCGTCAAGGTCGTCCAAAAACTGCAGTCACCCAAGAAAACGTTGATGCTGTGCGTAAGCTGATTGAGGAAGATCGACATGTGACATACCGCGAAATTCAGGCAACTTTAGACATTGGCATGAGTCAAATACAAATAATCTTGCATGAACAATTAGGTGTAAAAAAGTTGTTTTCCCGATGGATACCGCATTCGCTCTGTGAAGAGCAAAAAGCGGCTCGCGTTACTTGGTGCGTCAGAACTCTCGAAAGATTCCACGCAGGATCCTCAAATGCTGTATACAACATCATATCAGGTGACGAATCCTGGATATACGCGTACGAACCCGAAACAAAAAACCAGCCACGAATTTGGGTGTTCGAAAATGAGTTAAAGCCAACAAAAATTGTTCGTTCACGGAGTGTTGCAAAAAAAATGGTGGCCACGTTTGTCTCCAAAACCGGTCATGTTGCGACTATTTCTCTTGAGGGACAAAGAACGGTTAATGCAGAATGGTATGCTAGCATTTGTTTGCCACAAGTCGTTTCTGAACTCCTCCTCATCCTCCATCACGACAATGCGAGTTCTCACACCGCGCACAGAACAAAAGAGTTTTTAAAGCAAAAAGACATAGAATTATTAGACTATCCGCCGTACAGCCCCGACCTAAGCCCTAATGATTTCTATACTTCCCTAAAATAAAGAATAAATTGCGTGGTCAGAGATTTTCATCACCTGAAGAAGCTGTGGACGCCTACAAAACGGCCATTTTGGAGACCCCAACTTCCGAATGGAATGGTTGCTTCAATGATTGGTTCCATCGTATGGAGAAATGTGTCAAATTTCGCGGAGAATACTTCGAAAAGCAATAAATACATTTTTAAATAGTAATGTTGTGTCACTTCCTTGATTCCCGAAATTTTCAGTGCCGCCCTCGTTTTGTTGTTTTTGTGTAACTCTAACCAGTGTTAAGATCTAAAGGAAAATATTTCAAGGACGGTATAACGTTTCAATAAAATCATGAAGTGGGGATTCGTTTGCATACACCATTGTTTACAACAAGCTTTACCTATATTATGAAGAGGAAACATTTGTTTGTTTGTGGTCGATAAACTCTGCACCTCCTGATCCGTTTTTAACCATTCTTTCACCATTAGAAAACAACTATAGCCAGAAACTTAGATCCTATATACCATAGATATTTGAATGGCATAAAAAAATTAAACTGTGCTTAAATGCAGTTGTAAGCACAGTTAAGCTATCAGATGCATCGCGTCCGCACTAGCGGTGTGACGTTTCGGGTGCAGCTGAAAAATGCTTGAACTATGCTTAAGAAATGCAAAGGCATCAAATGTCGTACCTTCCATAAGAATAATATTTTTAAGATAGCTTTAATTTGTTTTAAAGTATAGTAACTGCATCAAACGATCACTTAAAAAGTTAGTTATTTCTGAAAGCATACATACAAGCATACGTAGCTTATGTACGTCCTTTTCACTCTCGCGAGCGTGCTTGTAGAATACAAAATACGTACCACAAGTCTCCATTGTGGTAAGTAAAAAACTACCGACGCTTTACATTGCTGTTTTTGTATCAAATCAACCTATTAAGTACATCATTTATAAACAGAAACATTAATTGTATCGTCTCGTTTATGGCCGGAGGTGAGTTTACTGGAACCAGAGTCGGAATTGGAGTTTTTAATTTTGACTTATCGGAATTGGAGTCGGAACCGGGATCGGAGGCGAAGTCAGTTCTGTCGCCATCGTTAAGGATAAACGTAATAAAATAATAGAAACATAACCATAATACAGTAATCAGTATTTTTAATCAGATTGCAAAAATTCAAATATTAATTAGGTATTACACATAATATATATAACATAGTGCACCACGGTAAATTTCTGAGTTTTAAATTTTATTGCTTGGTTCAGAGATATTTGTCTTTTGGCCTCATCATGTGGAGTTGAAGTCGTGGACTGTTTTTTTCTCAGCCTTGAACTTAATTAATTCGTCGTATTTGGTAATATATGTAAAGCCTTTAAATGAGCCTATAGAATAGAATAGAAATAACCTTTATTGTACACCAACAAAAATGTTTTTACAAGAAATAAGTACAGGTGACACACAGGTGAAAATGTACAAAGGGTGGCCTTAGCGCTGAACGCAATGTCTTCCAGGCAAGCTTTGGATGGACAAATCGACAATAAATAGATGAAATCATGGTTAGTTTTGCTATGAAGTGCTGGTATTTGAGATATTTAAAAAAAATCATAACATACTTATATAGCATATATCATTTGATATGGATAAAAGTAAATAATAAAAATAATTAAACATGTATGTATATGCAGTCAGTCTGTGTAAACATATACACATAGATAATATATACAAACATACGTATATAAATATATAATATGGATACAAAAATTACAGATGTACACAACAGATAGAATATGTTTTAGGCAAATAATAGATTAAGAAGTCAGGTAATGCTCTTTGGCCATCTTAAATACAGGCAAAGTTTTGGCACGTCTAATAGCTATACGCAGAGCAGTTCATAACCGGACAGCCTGCACAGTAAACGATTTATCGTAGAACTTGGTACAGTGAGTTGGTACTGCCAGTTCCAGAGATTTGGACGACCTTAAGGATGTTGAAAGTGTGTCATTGAAGAAAACAAAGCGTTCCTTCAAATAAGCTGGAGTACAGGGATTAAATAAAATACTATAAAGTATAGAAATAATATAAGTATCCCGTCGAAGCCACTTGAGCAGGTTTCGAAATTCAGATACATGATCATATTTGCGTAATCCAAATATAAATCGAATACAAAAGTTTTGAAGGCTCTCCAGTTTATCGAGTTGCTCCTCAGTATATCGAGATAACTGACATCAGCATAGTCGAGTATAGGAAGAAGGACCCTCCTTCGCTAGTGCAATTTTAGTGGCCGTTGGCAGAAAATTGCGTAGTCTTCGCAAGGAACCTGACGATGCAAATTATTTCCGATTGATCTCACGCAATTTGGGGGTCCCAGGATAAGGTAGATATTATCAATAAAAAATCCTAGATTTTTAACGCAGGTACTCATTGGTGATGCAGTACCGTTAAACATAATGTTCCGTAGTTCAGTACAATCAATTCTTGATATCATCCTGGGACTGCCCACAACAATAAGTTGAGTCTTAAAAAGGTTCCCTACCAGTCCATATTGATTACTTAGCGTAGTCAGGTGTCCCGTTTTTCAGGGGTCTGATGACACGTCCCGATATTCCCCTGATCGGGACGAAAAATGTCCTGATTTTTCACTATCCTCCTGTCTGTACTTTGATCGATAATCTTGACAGGAATAACGGATTAATCTGTATGCTTACTACAGAAAATATGTATTTTTTGGATTACATCTAAAACGCTTTAAAAGTCCTTCACGGCTCAGTATAGATACATATCGTTTCGATTTTCGACCTTCGTTAAAATACCGATTCAAATTTATCGGAACCGAAATCGGAGTCGGAGGTATAAAATCAATCGGCAGTTCCGACCTTTCGGAACCGTATTCGAAGGATCGTAACATCCCTAGATTCTTTGATTATATACAAGATTATTACGATGGCATATTAAATGTATGCGTGTAAAGTAATGTGGAACTATCGAGTGCCACTGTTTGAAGCGATTTTTGTAAGTACACGACCTATGTTCATGAGCGCCATGTTATATTTGAACTGATACATGTGTATCAGTTCAAATAAGCAAGTTATATTTTATTTAACTAATAGGCATAAACGCGGAAGAAGCAGTGAGCAGAGCTAGTTACTTATATTACCCGTCTGCTCGTTTGTCCCCTATAACATGAAAAAGGCCGTGATACGCTCAAAACAAAAACATTCATTTCAGTACAAATCTTATGCAGTTAAAAATACATTACATTTCATAACAGACTACACTTGTGTAGATCAACAAGGGCATATAGAGATCGAGTTTGGTAGGCGTTGCAGACTGACCTTCACTACTTACATGACTGCCCAAAAAGATTTATGTACGTAAGTAAGTAAGTAAGTACAGTACGGAGGCTCGGGGCTAAGTGGTAACCGAGTAGGTTAGCACATTACAAAGTTAAGTAATACTAGTCAGGTCAGTCTAGGATGGGTGACCATCCTTAACACATCGAAACCCCTCCGTGCCTCGGAGAGCACGTTAAACCGTCGGTCTCGGGTGCCATACGAACATCCGTGGCATTCGTTACGGGTAGTTGGAGCCCTAAAAAGTCCGACAACCTGGTCTAACTACAGAACTTCGATATCGCCTAGTACTTGGGATGTGGAGGTCTGATGGCAGTCGCTTCACGTAAAATATCTAAGTTCGGCCGTATCGTAGTTAGACTGAAAGCCAACCCCAACTTAGTTAAGAAAAGGCGCGGAGGATGATGTAAGTAAGTACGTATGCGAGTTTCTTTATTCCATAGATTTGAATGTAGGGGGTATCGATAGAATCAATACATTATCCCAAGTGACAATGGCTATTACATAATTGTCTAAACCTAACCATAATTATTCTATGCTGTTGTACTTAATTAATTCTTATCTATACTTAATATTATGAAGCTGAAGAGTTTGTTTGGTTGAACGCGCTAAGCTCAGAAACAATTGGTTCGAATTGAAAAATATTTTTAGAGTTGGATAGCCTATTTATCGAGGAAGGCTATAAGCTGTTATAACATCACTTTACGACCAATAAGAGCGCGGAGCATTAATGAAAAATATTGCAAAAAACGAGGAAAATTTACAAACGCACACGACAGCTAGTCGTAAATAAATGTAGTTTATATAATTTTATCTGCCACCTTCCAAAACTGTACCTTTTGCACAATCCCTCTAATAGTAGATCGTTTTAATCTAGCTATGGCAACATTTAAAAAACCAAAAGATAGTTATATCTATATAGTGTCTTTTTCCGTCTAACGAAATCTTACACTGGTCTTGCATTTTGCCGAGTCGCTTAGGAAAATTATGATACCAGATCTGAACAGATGTCACTTTTTTCGGCGAACAATAATTATTGTAATGTATATCTACTGACTTCAAAGCACACGCTAAACATCTGGAATTAGATAAATGAAATTTCGTTTCATTTCATTCATATTTTGACGATTGCTTGTAGGTACCACAATAATATAGAAAGTAGAACTAAAGGTTAAACTGCTAGCACACATTAACGAGAACACGCACAATATTTGCCAATAATATTTAAAACGTGAAACTATTTTTTATGCACTACTTATTTTTATTACAGTATTTACATTTATTCTGTAGATAGATAGATAGATAGATAACACTTTATTTGTACATTAGCAAAACAGTAGAAGATACATTTTCATAATTACAGTAAACAGATAATGTACAAAGGGCGGCCTTATTGCTAGATGCAATCTCTTCCAGGCAACCTTAGGATGGATCAAAATGATTCGGAGAGATAGTGGCAGTTGGTGTTATATTTTAATTATTAGTAATTTCTAATAAATATGAAAAATAAAAATATACAGATATTAAATACTGTATTACTATATACAGAACTTAAGCCAAGTCATAAAGAATCAAGGTCAAAAATGACTAATATTTATTGAGGTAAGTATATTGGAAGCCTAGTGGCATCTCCAGTCACAGGAAATACAGGACATTTGGGTACGCGACCCCTGCCTCTGCGAGCTACTGCTGTCTCAATCCCGTTCCCCAGCAGAGACTTAAGGTTACCCTAGATTCCTTTTACAAATTTACCTTCCTTCTTCTTTCCCATCTTAAAACGACTACATTCCGAAGGAGGGTTGGCGTCATGCAGGTGGCCGGCCGTTAAAGAAGCCAGCTAAAGCCCTTTGCAATGTTACACATTGCGCCGACCCCAATGCAAAGGTCAGGGAGATGTGATGATTGAGGTAGGTATGTTATTTAACACGAGGCATAGACGAAGTGCTCCGTTGCAGAATGCTGTTTACATTCCTTTTTTTTACGTTGCTTAACGAACCTTTGCAGCGATTGTTATAGCAACTGAGTTTATTGTGTGCCTAATAATACATCCCGTCTTATAGGAAAAAGAAGTCATCACCATTTTACTAGTGCTAACTGAGTTGTACGATCTTATAAATGTCTAAACTATGTTATCCGAAAAGGTACCTCGCGTTCATTGAAGTATACGCAGAAAGTAATTAAATCAACACTTAATTTTGGTTCACGTAGATGCACGCATCTGCTATTCCCTCTATACTACTAAAGTCGAATGGCGGAGCATCCCACAGGTTCAAAAATGCTTTCGCTACAAGGTTATACCAAGATATCCTTGTCCTCAAAATATCATAATCTCAATTAAGTATGAAATAAGATGGACCGACGACCTAAAGAAGGTAGCGTCGATGCAGAAGGCGGAGGAACGCTTGCTGTGGCGCGCATGGGAGAAATCTATGTCCAGCAGTGGACTGTGATAGGCTGATTAATTGATTTGTGTTAAACCAAATAATAGTATAATAAACTTCAAGTAAACTGACATGTCGTACGAAGTGTTCGTGTTCTAGAATCATTGCTACAAACTATGCTTAGTTCGGGTCTAGATGTCGCTACTTAATCCAGACCAATATTGTTTATTGTTATTTTTGCCGCATTCATTCAAAGTGTCCTGCTACCTAGGGTTTCTCGTTATCTACAAACATGAACTATAAATATGATCTAACAATTTAATGATAAAGCTACGGGAAAACCCCAAGTTGCACAATACAATATAGAACTTGGCATGTGTGAGTCATAGTCTAAAATATACATAAAGACTTGTTTGAGTGACCAGTAAACAGGTTTAATACAATGTAAACGGTATAAAAATTCTTAGAACTATTTTGTATCTTATCTTTAGCCTTTCATTTTTGACATTCATAGTGACCTAGTGTGAAAACTATAATGATCAAACAGTCGACAAGCAAGTCGTAGTTGTGGGGTATGGGGGGAAGGGGGTGAAGAGGGAGAGGGAAGGGTTAGGGCTTCCAGTAACCTCACTCACTCGGCGAAATACAATGAAATCATTGCTTTACTGCCGGTTTCCTGTGAGGTGGAACAATTTTAATAAGACTAGACTGAGAGAACTAGACTGAACAATAGTTTGGCTGGATAATTATATTAGAACATTGTTGGTATTTATAAGTTAGTAGCAACCTGCCCCAGATTCGCACGGGTACAAATTATACACCTAAACCTTCCTCATGAATCACTCTGTCTATTTGTGAAAACCGCATGAAAATCCGTTCAGTAGTTTTTCAGTTTATCGCGAACAGACAGACAGATGGGGGGGGGCACTTTATAATATGTAGTGATTAAATATTTTATTAAATATTAAGTAAGTAACATAATAAATATAAATTGGGACCTATCACAGTAATATTATAAGGCATGATATTTATTTTGCGAAATTAGCACTGCACAGTGATTTGACACATTTTAATCATCTCAAAACTTATATTTCATTAGTAAATGTACATTTGTTTGTTTATGTGTTCGTCAAAACATGTAAGTTGTTATTCCTGTTAGGAAATTCTTAGTAGTAACACGGTCTGAAAACATTCGCCACATTTGTATTATAAGACCAAGATAAAGCCGGTAAAATGTGGCTGTGTAATATGCCTCTGCTTATTAGATGCCATCCTACTAATATTATAAACGTGAAAGTTTCAACTACACTTTCTTTGGTACTCTCAATCAACAAATATTTTCGGATCAATATGATATTGGAAAATCAATCTATCTCTAAGGGAAAAGGATCATAATAATATTCAAATACTGTAACTCAATCTTACCGCCCCCAATACCGGTTTACCCGCTTTATTTATATACAACAAGCATATAAACGCATATACTTATAGCGCTAAACCGGCTTATTAGTCATTACGCATTATTTTCTACCTAAATGCAGGTACCCAATAGAAAATATTTAGAAAGTGCGCGCTAATCACGAAATATTATTTTCTTTACAGCCATTACTAACTACACACCTGTAATTTTCGTATATACCTAATTGAGGATGTTACAAGTTGCTATTACAACACAAAAGCACTTACCTTTGCAGTAAACGAGCGAAGCAAGGTGATAATCCAATTACAACAAAAAATACACCACTTAACTCCTTTGAAGGCCACAAAACTGTATCGTGTATCACTGCGAGCGAATATTTCATAACAAATATAAGTTTATGCACTTTTTGCGAGTTTAAATGTAAAAGTGTAACATTGAAAGAATCTAAATAAAAAAAAATCCCAAACAACCTACTCTACTGGACAGTGACATTGACGTTTGATGTAACAGTGTTGCCATAATCTATTCGAAGAACACCTATGGCATCTTACAGGTTAATCTTTGTTTACTTCCACCATAACGTAAATGGAATTAAAGTGATAACTTCTTATATGCCTTTAAACCGTTTCGTTACGTAACAGTCTGTCTGGCGTTTAAATTATCACTTCTGTCGGGCGTCCCGAGACGCACACGTTTTTTATCTACATTATATAAGTTGCCTTGGTTACGTCCTAGTTCCTACTTAAATATCAACCAGGGAAACGTTTCTGTTTTCACAATTGTGATACAACGATTATAGTCTCAGGTTAACAGTGCACCATAAAGGTAAAACTTGATATTCGAGTAAAAAGTATAATATAAATGCAATTTCGTATACCTACTTGTAATTTTATTTACATATTACCTTTTCAGTTGTTAGTTGGTGCATTTTTAATAGGACTGGAAAACTTAATAAGTATGTAGTTGTCAGACTATATTAAGAAAATTAAATGAAATTATATACTCATTAATCCAACAAAAATTAATGTCGAATGGAGATAATCTAATATTTTAACACCCAGTTCAAACACCCAAATAGATAGTCGAGATAAGCACATAGATACATGATAATTTTAAAATTTACCCAATTATGTTGTTTTTTTAAAGGAGCTTGCAACATTAATTATTACCTAGCAGACTGCGTTTTGATATTGCACTGAAAAACTTTCAAAAACATTTTACTAATATAATAATAAAATCGCGGAGTACGTTCAATCGTTACAATATGCTTAAATTATCTGAAACTTACTTAGATTCTACATATGTACATATGTGTATTGATGTACAAATGTAGTACATAAGTAATATTCGTATTAGACGTAAAAAATAGACCACACTAAATTGAGGACTCTGATTAAATATTCCGATAACAATCGCGCCACCTGTATTTACCGCAGCACAACTAAACATAACTTAGATAAGAACCATGAAGAATACCCAACCGCTAGGTGTCAACCGCTGACCTAATTCCCTCGCCTAGTAAAAATAGCGGTCGACAATAGCTCAAACTCTATTTATAGCGCGTATCTAAAAGTCCTCACAAAATCACACGTTGTTATCTAGCTTGTTTTTTTTAAACATCTCACTTATAAAAACGTTCGTGTCTGTGACATCGCGACTCGCTACGCGCAGCTCACAAAATCTACCTATACAACATAAGTGCTACCGTAATCGATAAACCCTCGCGCTCCGACAATCAGTTGTTTTTTCGTGTGAGCTACCAGTGCCCTTTTAGTTGCCGCTAGTGATATTAATTTAGTAAACAAGGGAACATGTTATATTAGTGTTAAAAACTGTGCTAGGAACAATGGAGAGTGGTGTTAAGAGGTACATAAGGAGTGAGTCGGCGAGTTGCGCTCATATGGTCGAAGAAAGCACGGCTAATAACAGGAAGACGGCCGATCCTCATGAGAAATTGAAGGCAATGTTGAATTCGCCAGACGATGATACTGACGACACCCTCCCACCTTCGGATGCTCCTAAATTCGGAACTGTTATCCACAATAGGATCTTTGTTGGTGGATTTTCTTTGACGACAACTGATGAGGACTTGTGGAAGTTTTTCTCTGGGTTCGCCACGGTGACAGCGGCTAGGGTCATCTACGATAGAGCAGGTGTCTCCAAGTGCTACGGCTTCGTCACCTTCGCGAGTCCCAGGGTTGCGAGGCTGATCGTCAAACAGGTAATTGAGCTTTTATTAAAATACTTATAGCAACAATGTTGCTTTTATGACAATGTTATATTAAAATTGTGGAAGTTTTAATTCATTGTTTCGGTCGGGTTTTTATTTCCGTAAAATTTTCGATGATCAAACAACGACAGGGACAATGGAAATTGTTAATAGGTGGAGAAGCCGTAAATAATAATCGTTTGTTTAGGAAGTTTCCATGTGTGATATAATAATATAATATGTATTGAAAGAAGAATAGGTGAGGCTGAATACATGTAATTATACGTGTTTCTATTCATTTCAGTCCTAATAGGTAAATGTCAATGTTGTAACGCGTAAATATATTTTTAGCTAAGCAAAATCCTTTGTTATGTCTACATCTTCCGTAAGTACTGTAAATTATATTTTTGTCAAATTTCTCAAATCATATTCACTTGTAATTCATAAATGATCTCCTATTTCATAATTTTGTCTATAGGAAAATCTTTACCTCTATCTTTTGGTGTTTGTATGTTGCATTAATTACTTACGTATTTATAATTTTATAGCATGCAGGCATGGGCGTACCCAGCTAACCCAACATTTGTTTTTGTCATCCCAATGGGGCAAAATTTGATTTTGTAAGACCAGGGGGAAGGGGGAGGGGGGACAAATAAACAATTTGACTTTAAACTACCTTAGTACTACGTAAGCTTGCTAAAGCCAGGGGGGGAGCGCTGCCCTCCCCCTCGGTATGGCCCATGCATGCAGGTAAGCAACGAATTTACATGTCAGATCCGAATACCTTCTCTTGCGTCTAATGATCATTAGTTCTTCTGAGATACGTCCGGTGGAACAGGATTTACTAACGCAAATAGGTTTTTTTGACAGGCGGCCAAAGTCTGTATGACGTACAGCTTTGTTCCTTTATAGATGGCACCTGGGCTTCGCACCACAATTACTGTAACACGGCGTTTTGGTCACTTCAAGGGGGCAGGACAGAAGATTTCCAATCGAATTTCGCCCGCCTATCAAAACAGTTCTAGCCCACTGTAGCTAAGTATAGAGGAAATAAGGAAACACTTCTCAGCACGTAAGTGACAGACGAACATTCGTTAATTGGCGGATTCTATACGCCAAATAACCTATTGCAGACAGATAAGCATCACCAATTCAATCAATTTCCAACATCAGATTTTTTTTTTGTGTTTTCGGACACCATGTTTTATTTCGTTCTTAGGACTCGACATCAATAAAGCAAACTTACCGTTGAAGTATGCGGATCTAGGGAGTTGAAGGTTAAAATATTACAATACCGCTTTTGGCATTGAACCTGATTAAATTATTATGACATAATATACTCGTACATAATATTGGTAGTGTTCATTATCGATTGCGTAAAATGATACGTGGAAGATAGAAAATGAAGCGTATTTAGTTCAGGGCCACTGAAATCTGATAATGGTTACGAAATTATCACAGGAGGGTTTAAGCTACGCGTTATTAAACAAGCCACGTGGTTGAGATAACATGATCCTTTTATCGTCGCGTATCTGTACCACTATGAGTTATTAAAGTTTACTATGAGTGATCGAATCTTTAAATACGTTATGTTAGTTCGTCAAAATTTACATCAGGGGCGCTGTTAAGTGCATGGGAGGTTCACGACTACAGTGTCTGTCATGAAATTTGGTAACTCATACCAGGAGTACAGTAGTGTCGCTAAAGCATTTTCTAATTTATTGGGAACTAGCAGCGCCCGGTTTCACCCGCGTGGGAATATCGCGATAAAAGTAGTCTATATGTTATTCCAGGTCTCCACCTATCTACATACCAAGTTTTATCGCAATCCGTTCAGTAGTTTTGGCGTGTAAGAGTAACAAACATCCATCCATCCAAACTCACATTTATAATATTATTAGTGGGATTAGTGGGATGTAATTGTTTTTGAACTTTCGCAACTTCTATGTATATTGGACAGGTGAATCGGGGCCTTTGTGGTTAAGATATTTGGATCGGATTGCACCGATGGTGTCGACGGGTGAACTCTGCATCGGTGACAACGATCGGTGTACTTACATTCATACATATTCACACCTATATCAAGAGGTGACGTGGCAGACGTGTATTAAACAACATTTTTCCAAGTAAAATTTGATCCCACTTACGTAATAGTTGGCAAGCCTATTGCCGTCAACCGGAGTCTTTGGGAATTAAAGATGGGAAAATTGGGAATATCTGTATTAAAAGGGAAAGTATTTAGAAGGGAAGGAAAGGGATATTGCTTAAGGGGGTGTTAGCAACATTAGCTCGAGCAGGGTCTCAGAGTTAGGGTCTCGGGCGCATTTTGTATAACTAAAATAATGTTTGGAGTTAACTCGTGCTATCAACGAATCTCCAACTAATAGAAAGAATATGAAACTGCCTAATTAGTACCGTGGCTCATAAATTCCGGCCAATTCCTGGATAAAATAGTCATTGATTTTTTCTGTTAAGAAATTCTCAGTAGCAGAACGAAGTCTAGAAAACACGGCATCAAGAATGTCCCTGTTAATGTGGCTTCTCACGGTGCGTAATTCTACAGAATATTTGCTCACGGCCGACGACCACGGACAGATAGGCATCGCACCAAGGATTTTCCAACGGTGTTGGTCTATGTCGGTCTTGAGATTCGAAACCATTAGAAACTCAAAGAGAATGTATCGCTGCAGCTGCGACTCTTGTGGTATATTTAGTAGAAGTTTTGGCATGGTCGTCTATGCTGGTCCGCGTCCGTCCGTAATATCACGCATCCTGGGAAGCCAAACACTTCTGCCAAAGCCGTTACTTCTGAAGAAATTAAATAGCACGATCATATTTGTAAATATCTCCCATTATACGTTACCCGATTAAGAATTTCACGTAGTCCCAGACAACCTTGATGGAAAAGACGGATGGCCACGATGGAAAAGATATCTCTAATAATATTGAATACAACGTAGAAACCTTTACTCCGTATCAAGATGTATATCAATCAAAGCCGTACATATTTGTTCTGACAAAGTTAAAGATAAACATACAGCCACTGCTTTACGCCGTTATCTATATTACAATTACTATAACAACACTCAACATTTTGAAATTACGAATGTCCTTGTAATATTACATGATAGATAAGTATAATTTATAGAAGCACCTGTTAATATTCATGTACCTAGGTACCTATAAACCGTGAGAAGAATTCTTTGTTCCCCTTTTTAAACAAATTTCGCACACGGAAAAAATGTGAAATTTAAAATTCTTAAAGTGTATAAGTAGAAAAAGTACAGAATGCTAAAATTTTTAATCAATATTTGTTATTAAATTTAAAAATATGCGAAAACGGCTTCAAAAAGCCACAGGGGTATATTTGTTGAGTTGCCAAGTTATGGTGATCAACGATATAAACCAAAACATTTAAAATTAATTAATTAATATCGAAATTCTACCACCAGCGATCTCTAGTGAGAATAAATCAGGAACTGGAAACATAAAGAACGGTTCCTCAAGTTCCACGAATCATAAACATGCTTATGGGTAGGTAAGTCGCTTGCAAAGAATGGACGAAACCACGGTGGTCAGAACAACAGATAAGTGGAGCCTGCTAGATAAATGAAAACCCAGGAAGCGGTCGAAGGATTGGTTCGAGGAGGACCTAAGGAGTATTGGCAAGAAAATATTTAGAAAGAAGAAAGAAAAAGATTTTATTATAACAAACACAGCATACAACGTATAAAAAATAACAAGTTTAAAAGAAATAAAAAAATAAAAAAGCTACTAAATTAACAAAGGTAACATTTTTACATACTATGTCATTATCACATGATGACATTTTATGACACTGACCTGACACGTCAATGCCACGTATCCGAACACGTTGTCGTGAATGATAACTATAATATAATTACAACAAAACACTTTTTTTTTACTGAGCGTTGAATGCCGTGTCCTAGAAAATAGGTTGACCCTCAGTATACACTGCGATGGACAAATGTCACCTCAGTACTGATTTTCAGTGCCCACCTTAGTTCCCACTTGGAATAAGACCTGTTTCTTGACACCATAACCAAAATAAATTGTTGTGTAAGGAGTGGTGGAATTTTTAATTTACCTAATGACTGAATCAATTGGTTTCAAATCTGAATACAAGTTTTGTTTTACGGTAGCAACTGAATCTCTGGTGAACTTGGTATGCACGAACCTAAGTTAATGTAATAGCCCCTCTAAACTACTCGCGAAGAGGCTTCGACGAAGTACTTGTCTAAATTGACCGAAGTCTCGAAGTATGTCAGTACACACTCGTGCAACCTCGTGGGGAGCTCAGTCGTCGCCCGGTGTTGGAACTTCAGGACACTTCGAGTTCTTTGACTCGGGCGCAAAAACCGACAACGCTCGGAAGTCGTCCGGGACGAGGCGAAGCGAAGCAAAGTGCCTGTCTACACTCTCGTATTCGCATAACTCCGAACAATTTCGAAGTAGTGTAGAGGGGCTTTCAGCAAAGGCAGTAACAATGAAACGTCTAAAAATATAAATAGCAAACTTTGTTACTATGTGTGACTTAGAAAAGGTGATATAGTTTTCATGTCTTGTGTCTGCATAAGTAAAAGGTTAGGGTCTTAAAAAAATCACTTCACTAGTTAAGAATTTCGGTTGAATTTCGCTGTCAGGGCTAATATTCGACCAATTCGTCAATTTATTGATAACAAAAAGCTCCTTGAAAGGTAGAGGAAGAAACTGTTTTCAATTATTTTTAATAACATTAAAGCTCTTTTTACTATTTAAAGGTGTACAATAAAGAGAAATAAATAAATAAAGCTATTCAAACGCTACCAAACAAAAAAAAATAGAAAATTGGTTGAGAAACAGGAGAAAAAGTTCCTGAACTGTTTTTTCTTTGCCAATTTTCATTACATATTATAAAACAAAGTCTGATAAACTGAAAAACTTCATTCAACACTTTTCATGCGGTTTTCACTAATAGACAGAGTGATTCATGAAGAAGGTTTAGGTGTAAAATTTGTTAAGATTTTGTGTAAATTGATTAAAAAAAATTGATGATTGTTGAAGATGTCTCTGCTACTCGTGCGAAGCCGGGGCGGGTTATTAGTTAAATATAAATAGGCAAAGAAAAAACAATTTAGGAACGATTTCTATCGAATGACTATCGACTCTGAGTAAGTTAAGAGTTAAGTAGAGTTTCCAAAGTCGACTGGTGGTGGTAGTAGCAGTTATTAAGAAACCATCATACCTGTACGGACACTTTTAAGACTACGGTGAAATTAATGGGAGAGATTAGAGATAGGCATTATATATCACAACCGTAAGGCAAAAGACAGTAGAAGGCAAGGCAACATGCAAAGAGAGATTTATATCTCCTCTGTCTAACATAATATAAATTGAGGAATTTTAGACATAACATCTATACTTATAATAAAAATGTAACAGGTCCAATTCTGTACATTGAAGATATTTTGAATTTTTTTTTGAGGGCACTCTGTGATCGATACTGAAGCCAAAACTATTTTTTTTTTATTTTTGTCTGTCTGTCTGTATCATGGCCGCGCATCACGCTGAAACTACTGAACGGATTCAAATGAAACTTGGCATGATTTGAGTTCATACTACGAGGTAGGATACTTTTTATCCCGAATTTCATAACGGTTTCCTTGAGAGGGGGGATCAAAGTAAAAATGTGTACTTCGTTGTAATTCATTGATGCGTAGTCCGATTGCAATCATTCTTTTTTTGTTGGAAAGGAGGCACTTCGTAGATTGTCACGTAATCTTTTTTTTTCTATATCTATGTGTATAATAAATCTATAAACATCGAGTTTGTGGTTGGTTGCTTCACGTAAAAAGTAAAAAATAATTCAGGAAACGTATTATGCACCAGTATTGTGTGTAACTCGGTGTAACATTTAGTATTTGATTGATCACAATTGTTTCTCTCTACCCATAGAAAAAACAATGCAAAGTTATAAGTTATAAACATCGCACAGCGACATCTATTGGTCCAAAGTAGTACTAACTATACAATACTTACTACGTTAAAATAAATGGTCATTTCTTTTTTTAGATATTTATTATTAGCATAGAACACACTGTTACACAAAACTGTTACAGGTCCAATTCTGTACATTGAAGATATTTTGATGATGAAATGTAGTTCCGAGGTGACCACTTAAACTATTGCGCCATCTGTGTATAATATAAACATAATAAATACTGATAGTCAGATAGTTTAAGTGAATATGTGTAGTGCAATATCTACGCTAATATTACAAAGAGAAAATATTTGATTTCCTATTTGTTTAATTGTAAAGCCTATCCATTACTGAAATAAACTAATGGACCGATTTTAATAGAAAGCTACATTATCAGAAATTTATTTACATATTTTATTCCAGTAATTATAAGATTTCAGCCTGAAATAACGGCATTCGTGATGCAAGCCAGGAGATAAAGCGCTTCCGAGCTGCTTTATACGCGTGCGCTAAGTGGTCAGTCATACATAAAAAATATGTATTACAAAAGTGTTGGTCTTTAGTAGGTCTAATAAATCCGCGGTACCATAAACGTATCTCTTATAAATAAGGCTTAATAACGCATTTCTATCGAAAATAATATAAAAATTAAAACGTGAATTTCAATGGTCATTATAAGGCACAGCATATTAACCTTTACAAAAAGATAGGCAGTCAAGGGATTGCCGACAGAAGAAACTCAAAACGACGTGTCACATTCCGTTTCAAGTTCAAGTCCGATTTGATAAAATAAACATTATTTTTGGATTGTTATCTTTAGGAAGTATTTTATTAGAGAAATTATTTTTATCAACGTACCTATTAATTTCGTAATAAAATTTTCACATTTTCACAAAAATAATCATTATTATCTTTGTAATGCAAAATGCTTATAATAAATGTATAATGTTTTTTTAAAACAACACCCGCCTTAGGAATATTCCTGTGTGTCGCGAGGGGCTTCACCAATGTATAAACTATAGAAATAATATAGAAAGGTATATTATCAGCGAGTAACATAAGTTATACAACAGATACTACTTTTAAAACACAAATATTTATTGTATGGCAAAAATACTGACTTGCACACTAAATTATCAAAAGTTACAATGGAATTTCTAACTTGCTTTACAATAATGTAATTATGTATGCACGACCAAATTTTATTCTACAGAGCATTCCGTAGGGGTTCCGTAAAATATTTTTATTATATGATGTAACTAAAAATTTACGGTTTTCGAATTTATTCCTTTATCTGTACTGTAAGACGTTGCTTCGTACCAAATTTCAAGATTCTGAGTTCACGGGAATCACCCTGTAGGTTTTGATTCCCGTGCGAGTGTCGAAAATTTGTGGAAACGGCTGTATCTTTTGATTGGCTTATGCGTTGGCTTAGAAGTTTAATTTTTTAACATCTTCAAGGGACAGTAAGGCGGAGTATTATAATAGTACATTTCAGCTTGATACCTCCACGCGTTTCTGAGAAAAAGGGTCTTGACAGACAGACAGACGGACGGACGGACGGACAACACAGTGATCCTATAAGGGTTCCGTTTTTCCTTTCGAGGTACGGAACCCTAATGATTATTATAACAGACAGTAAATCAAGTTTGCTTCATCTATTAAACAGTATACTACATTTTATTTCATTTGTGTGCATATTTAGTGTGCAATTAAGTATTTTTATTGCTACTTTCGAATATTTTGTAAGAAAAAAAGGGATTTATAGTTATACCATTAAATACTACCCCTTAAAAATTGGGTACCTAATAAAAATTAATGAAAAAGGTTTATAGTAAAAATAATAATAGTGAGTTGTCAATCAGAAACGTTTACATTTAACAGACAAACAAAATAACTTTTGTATACCTACTATATTATGATAAAATATACATTTATGCTTCGGAACTCAATTTTAATATTTGACGTTTTCTTACTAAATTCTGTCCTATCATCGATTTTAATTAAAAATTGAGATTATGCTTCTTATGATTAGACAGGCAGAGTTCCATGTAATATGCAAGGATTTATTCCAACACTTTATATTTCAATGTGTTCAATTCCCTAAGGTAATTTTTTTCTGAGAGAAACAGTACTTATATAATTTTTTACTTATTCCACATTATCAAATTGACTTTATTGCACGATAACTATATAGCTAACCAAATTAGGTACAGTTTTTAAAATAAATAATATTTGAAAATTATAGCACCTTTGTATTAAAAGAAACGTGCGTTATTATATCACTGAACCTCTACTCTACGTCTAGAGAACACGAGTGAGACAGACGTGTTTTATAAACCCACATCAGTATATGTGTATCTGAGCGGTCACGCGGTCACGCGAGTCCAACTTTTTCCCCCATCCCACAATTGTACAACGACGTGTTCTGTACATATATTTATTGTTATTATTGTAAATATGCATCTGAGCGTGAGGGTCATGAGAGTTCAGTGCTTTTCCCCCCACCCAAAAGTGCACAACGTGCCTAAAGAAGTTTTCACTTCAGAAAGTTAGAATATAAAGATAATCTTATTTAAATAAACTTTGTCATTTACAGCAACTTATTTGGACGCGTAGTTGAGTAGATATAAAAATAAATACAGCGTGTAAATATCACCGTCGCGAATAACTAACAAAAACGTCTTTCTTTGGTTACTTATCACAATGTGAAAGTCAGTTCATCATAAAATTGTGAGATGAAGGATTTTTACAGTCAATAGTTTGATTTTGAACTACGCAGTGCAACGCAACACGCGTACTGTGCGGTACAGTGAAAGACCTTTAGCGCACGGAGTCGTCGAAGCAGCTACTGATTACTGATGTTTTTTCTTTAAAATGTTCTGTTAACTCATTGTGATATCACTTTTAAGTAAAAAGAAGGAAAAAAAAGAAGAATTATGAATTTCCGGAAGAAATTTCCAATGATTTTCCACTCATAATGATGGTCTGAATACACTATTTCAGGATGCAGTACAGTGTCACTTACACCCTGTATAGTCAGAATCAGAGTGACGCTTGATCGCGTGTTCTGCTGCCGAGTCCCTGCGCCGTGATCGTGGTACTCCCGTATCACCCGGGGAGTTGACGTCTATGTATAAGGTATTCGCACAACTCACTCGCGCGGTCTGCTCCTTACGCAACGCACCAGAACAAAACAGTGACTTTTCGTAAGAAAAATTGAACATTCGATTGAAAAAGTTCTTTTGTGAGCTAAAACTATCTGAAAAAGTTCTTTTTAGAGCTACATTTATGGTAAAGAGTTCTTTTTAGAACGACAACTTGCACATTTTTTCAAATTAAAAAGCTCTTTTGAGAGCTGTAAATACTTAGAAAATATCTTATTATAAACATTTATGTTAATAAGTTCTTCTCAGAATTAGTACTTTGACTTTTCTTATTACGTCATTACTATAATTTTAGTTACATCAGAACCTATTCAATTCTTATCTTTTAGTATTTCTATAACCTGTATACCGTACCTGTAAACGCTTTACCACTTGATTTTACCTAATTTAATGGTTTCAATAGATACCTACTAATATACCTACAAGAAGGTTACAACTTTCTAAATAGAACTCCCAGTGCAGGACAGTCAAAATGCGTCTTCCTGCACAAAATATTAGGACCTCGCAAAAACGCGTGAGGAAATCGAGTATTGAGCGGTCTCAACGTTCCACTGCACAACATTTTAGGACGTTGCGAATCAAGCACCGGCCGCCCGTCCATAGCGGCTCAGGGTACAAAGATAAGGACAACAAGTGACGACATCTACAGCGCGCAGTTGAACTTTAGCTCACAGTAACAAGTCGGCTTTCAGTTACGATCCAAACTACTGTAAATTTGCAGGAATGAGTAAGATTTGCCCTAAGTGCCATACAAAACATGGATAGATGAAGCGTGCGGTGTGTACTGTGCATCCAGCAAAGTGATTCTTCCAAATATATTTTTATAGGAACTACCGCAACAGATACAAAATCTTTTGATGGACATTCGTTTAGGAATAAAATAAGTTAAGAAATAAAGGAAGGCAACTTCATGCCCACTTTTAAGGTCGAAAGGGCAGGTTTACCGCCTCATAGGCAGTCTTTTCCCGCAATCAAACTTAAAGTCACAAACTGATTTTCACGCGGGCGAAGCCGCGGGCACAGCTAGTAAATAATAAAGTTGAAGATCCTGGTTTCAATTAAAGATCTTTATAACATCACTATTTCATAAATAATAAATTCAACGACCCCTCCTGCCACTTTGTTGATCCGTATATAATTAACCGTACCCTTTTGAACGTACTAAGTCATCATCATAATAATCATGATGACTTTTTGCTAAAAAAATTGGCCACAGTGCCGTCAGTATTACCGGTGAGCCAGAAAATTATACTCAAATACAATTGGGAACTGAAATCGAAACACTCCTAACAATAGGTCACATATATTAATAGTATTCTTATTAATCTATTATTCTTGTTAGGGGTGAGAGTACGTGAGATAGTGTACTGGGTGGGTTCGAACCCGCAATAAATTGACCGCAAGTTCAACGCCTTAGCCAATATGCTACTGCCATATTTGTTTGTATGTGTTATAGTTCTCGTTGGTAGTGTGTTGGCTAGTAGATTTCCCTGTCCTAGCGTCCTCTCCTATCACAGGATGTATATACATTTACGCGACCCCGTCTCTTCGAGGTACTGCAGTCTCAGTCACGTTTCCGCATCTAAGACTTGCGGTACCCATAGTCTTAAGAGATACCGCAAGTCTTAACGGAAGTTCAGGGAAATCGGGCAGGGAGATAGGGTAAGCCTGCAAGTCCTCCAGCATTTTCCTTACCCAATCCCAATTTACCTTCTACCTTTGTCCATCTGCCAGCCATAAAAGAAATCTGCAAAAACCCTTTGCGATTGCGTCAACCCCATATTAAGTTGGAGAAAAACAGGAAGATAACGCTGATGAAGTCACAATATGGTTTGTCCGTTCCTTTGTTAGTTCTTTGTATTATTCGTTCATGCCAAAAGAATATTATTACAGCTGTGCAGATACCTCCCCTGCCACACCTAGTAAGAAGATCTTTGTTGAGGTTGTTCGGTTTGCCTTCACTGTTTATGACAATTCCTTGGTGATCGTTGATGAAGTTGATGAAGACTGCCTTCCTCAATTGACTACCTATGTGGGGCGTTAGTAATTTTGACTGCCACGCAGTTCACGGGTTCGATTTTCACTCAGTGTAAATATTTGTATTCGTGAATATGGGTTAGGTTTACACGGGCAGTTTTCCGCAATTCCACTTCAAGGCGTGTATTTTACGTTCGTGGTAGTAAAAACTATTCGAGCCACCCTAACTCCGTGAAGAATCAAAGTAGACCTTTTACCTTACCGACGATCTCCTGTATTACCTGGCGAGCCAAGGTACTTAGCCCGGTATTCTGCAACCCCATGACGGTCCATCGTGGGAGAGCCATGCTTCGGCACGTATGGGCCGGCTGAACCACAGTGATACCACGGCCTCACAGAAAACCGGTGTGCGTTCAGTTCAGTTCGATTCGCCGACTGAGTGAGATTACTGGAGGCCTTAACCTCCCTCCGCCCTTTCCCCTACTCCCACCTTCAAGGCTGGCAACGCATTTGTGAGTCTTGAGTTGCAGGTGTCCATGGGCGCCAGTAATCACTTAGCTTGTCCGTCTGCTCGCTTGCCCCTGATCCCAAAAAATATCTCCCAGGATGTTAAAAAAATCAAATAACTATTATACACTAAATATTTTATGCCAGAATCTATATCAATGATCCAGGAAAACTCAAGGCATCAAGAGTGATACCGTTCATTTGCATTTTTAACCTCTTAGAGGATGACCTAATTAAAGTTTTCCCCTTTCTTCCTCCGCCCTCCACTCTACCATTTTGATTAACGTGCGAATGCTATCGATCTCCCTGTCCCCGTAGATTCCCCATTGTCACGCCCATCGTGAAGTGTAAAATAAATTCGAAAATAAAGGGACTTTCATTATTTTGATAGTATAATAGAACAATGGAGTATCTATTATAAGGGAAGATTGGATTTCTTTTTTGTTAAGAAATCAAAAAGTAAGCGAAACTAGTGACCGTAATATAAGGACTAAAGCGGCGGTAGCGTAATGGCTAAGGTGTCGGACTTGCGATCGAGTGGTTGCGGATTCGAACCCCACCCAGTGCACTACCGACGTGAACCCACTCCTAACACAAGCATTTAGCTTAGCGGGAGGGGTTAACAAGAATACTAGTAATGTGTGACCTACGTTACTAGTAGTCTTAAAAAAAAAGGACTTGCAAATCCTTTGTAACATCACAGCTTATTAACAGTAACATACTTTTCAAAAGCTCGTGAAGAATCACTAATTATCTCTGTAATTACTACGTTTTATATTTATGTATGTGTATGTATGTATACGGTTATATATATATATATATATATAATTATAGTATTTGTTTAACGATGTCAATATAATTATTGTTAGGTACCTTAATAAAATGTATATTAGCACCATTATTCCAATTTTTCTAATTCTCTGATCGTACACTCAAGTGCTAATAAGACAAATGTGCACCACAAATTACCTGTTCCTAACTGTATACTCCATCTACAGGTTGCCTGTAAGAGATTGCAGACTGCGATAAGGCCGCCTATTGTACTGCTGTTTCTAATGTATTTCGTTTTAATTGTATCCTACTTATGGTGTGCAATAAAGAGTATCTATCTATCCCATTGTTGCTCTTGTGACACCAACTCACCATAGGAATATCACACTTTTTTCCATACCACTAAAGTGACAAATTAGCATAAGGATATTTTATGGTAAGTGTTTACCATAACTTTTGTACGCTCCAGGAGTCTCACTCACCTGAAATTGGCCTGATAAATCCTTGTTAAAACTTATTTTAGAGAACTCGGTCGATCGGTTAATTTAACACTGAGATGAGATTTGGAAAATATCTTACAACCGCTTTGTGAAGCGATTGTTGTAATTTATTGGTGTCTCCATGTAATAATTATAGTTGAGTAAATGCATGAATGCACTGCGAATAGGTATAACGTACATAAGTAGGTCATCAAGTATACTGATCTGATTTAAAAAATAAGTAAAATTTACTAGTTCAGCGCTGGTAATTGCCTTGTATAGAGCTTTTAATCGATAAATGAGAGCGTTATCGTGATGAAACATTAAGCCTCACAAACTTCAGGTCGATCGACCGACCTGAATCGCTTCACGGAGTTTTTCGATTAACTCTACATAAGAGCATGCAGTAATCATCTGTTCATTCAATAAACATTCAAAAAGATTTCTTCATAATTCAGGTAAAATAGAGAGCTGAGATTTCCAGAAATTTCTTGGGCGTTGTGAAATTGATCGTTTTATGAAATGCTTTCTCTTTTAGATTTATCATTAAAATGGTCGACCTTCATCCCTGACAAGACAAAAAATAACAAAAGTGTTTCACGTTGCGAGATTCTGCTTTGAAATGATTTTTGAATTAATGTCGATTCTTGTTAATGACATCTGTGGCGCGGCAGTAGGGTATAAGCCTGCAACGTCTGTGTCGTGGAATCGACTCTATTTGAAATAGTCTCGTTGTTTCTATGTATCTTTAATATTTACAAAAAAAAAATGGACATAAGTATGTTGTTTATTCGTGTTCTAGGACCCATATTAAAAACTGATTAGTTTGGGTTTAGATAACGATGTGAAAAAAAAATGGTAGCATAAGCCCGTCCGAGTATACGTCTTGGTTAACGGAATCCAAGTCAAGTGGGAGTGAATGCTAACATTTTTTATTAAAAAACATCTCCCGCATCTATTGGGGAAATGGACTTTAAAAAGACATACATTTAACGGACACAAAGTTCACCCACATTCGTTACGACTATAAATCACATATTTAAATGAAATATGCAGGAAGCGAACCCACAAAATTCGAACGAGTGGCAGGTGTCAAATTGACAGCTTAAACCGCTACATCATCTGTCATCTATGTCATATATTTCATATAAAATATTTCAGCATTTTATACGGCTGCTATTATATGCCTCATTAAATTTTTTTTTTACATTATCACTTAGCCCGTCAATCAAATCAATGAAGAAATTGATCGAAATTTGTGAGACCCATGGGCTCAGATATAACGCGTAGAAGAGTGTGCTCCTTGTATTTCAAACAGGAAAAAAAAGTTCACAGACCTGCTGCACATATCAATGGATGCAGGTCCTCTCACTAGAGTTTCGAGTTTTTAATATCTGGGTCACTGGATCGCCGAAGATCTTAGTGACAAACTAGACCTGTAACAGCTGTGCTAGCCTAGAGCAGTGCGTCCGCATTGAGATGTTTTACTTCTCTGGCCACCCAAGCTCAAAACCCAAATGGTTCTATCTTATAAAGACCAACGCAGACGCCTACATGGCACTTGCACAGTTTAAATTTATGTAGATTTGGATCCTTAAGTTTGTTTCGGCGTTACTTCTCAAGGCTAATCATAGGAAATACCGGTACCATTTAGTTTGAACAGAAATCGACGTGTAAAAGTGTCTAAAACAACTTATTTGCAAAATAAATTTATTAATCATTCATCACTTGTCTTAAGGAAAATTGTTACTAACAAAACGGACCTAAGTCTGAAAAAAAATTATTAGTATTATTATAAGTAAGAGAAGATTGCCTCTCTTCTTCTTTTTCCTTAATATCGTTACAAAAATTCAGGACCATTGAGGTAATATTAAACAATCCTTCTGTATGTCATTCTTCAGCTTCGGTCTTTTTTATACTTTGCGTCCGTGATATTATGCTTTTTTATTTGCCCTAATTTTGTAGAGGGTCACCTGCCACCCTTCGACATGACCGAGCCGCCTTTTTTAATTGGAAACTCCTGTTTTATCCACAATTTGACCTAAATAGCATGCCTAACAACGGATTTATGCTACTTTAAGCTTCAGAGGGGTATATTTTTGTTATAAGTACATGAGTACTATTCACTGAAACTGACAAGAATTATAAAAGAAAGAGAAAGTAAACAAATAACTGAAGAGTTTTGTGTTTGATTGTTTAAACGCGCTAATTTCTGAAACTATGAGTAAGATTTGAATAATTATTGAATACTTAATAGATTATTCTAAAAAGTTCGACAACCTGGTCTAACTACAGAACTTCGATATCGCCTAGTACTTGGGTTGTGGAGGTCTGATAGCAGTCACTTCACGTAAAATATCGCAGTTCGGCCGTATCGTAGTTAGACTGAAAGCCGACCCCCACTTAGTTGGGAAAAGGCGCGGAGGATGATGACTTAATAGATTATTCTTTGAGAAGCATTTACAATCTTCATAACATGTATGTAAGACATTTTTCTAAAGTAATTGGCAATAAGATATTTGTTCAAAGAGGAACTTCTGGTATCGGGAAAAAGGACTGAACACGCGTGACATTCACGCTCAGACACATATATATGGGTGTGTGTGTTTTCTCTCCTGACGTGAAGTCTTACGACAGTTATTTTGAAGTGAAAATTTCTTTAGCGGCGTTGTACACTTTTAAATGGTAAAAAAAAAAGTGTTAAACTTGCGTCAGGACACGTGACCCTGCTGTCGGACACTGATGTCTGACCCTGATGTCCGTCCCCATCGAAAATTCATAAGACGGAGCCGAGTTTGTTATTTAAGAAACAGGCCTGAGTTGCTCAAACAAAAGTCTGACTGAACTTCTTATTGGTTACCTCTACCAAAATATAATTCAAAAGTGAATTTAGAATCCCGAACGGACTCACCTACAATTTAAGCTGTCAAATTGCCGAACAAATTAAAACAAATGGGGGTGCCATATTTGTCGTGATTTCTTTTTGAAGTGAAAACTTCTTTATTAAGGTTGGGCATTTTTGGTATGAGGAAAAAGCACTGAACTCGCGTGACCGTCACGCTCAGGTACATATATGTGTGTGTGTGTGTTATGTTTTCACTTCTAACGTGCAGTCCCACGTCTGACAGTTTATTTTTTATATATAATGTTTGTATATATCTATACTTATAATAAAAATGTAACAGGTCCAATTCTGTACTTTGAAGATATTTTGAAAAAAATTTTTGACACTGAAGCCAAAACTATAATTTTTTTTATTTTTGTTTGTCTGTCTTTCTGTCTGTCTGTATCATGGCTGAGCATCACACTGAAACTACTGAACGGATTCAAATGAAAATTGGTATGATTTGAGTTCATACTAAGAGGTAGGATATAGGATACTTTTTATCCCGAAATTCAGGACGGTTTCCTTGAGAGGGATGAAAGTCAAAATGTGTTGTTCGTTGTAATTCATTGATGCGTAGTCCGATTGCAATTATTCTTTTTTTGTTGGAAAGTAGACACTTTGTAGGTTGTCACGTAATCTTTTTTCTTCTATATCTTTATGTATAATAAATCTATAGACGTGGAGTTTGTGTTTGATTTCTTCACATAAGAAGTACAAAAATAATCCGTAACGAAACGTAATATGCAGAAGTATTGTGTGTAATTCAGTGTAACATTTAGTATTTGATTTATTACAATTGGTTCTCTTTATCCATAGAAAAAATAGTTAAAAAAATTTAAGAAAAAAATAAACACCGCGCAGCGACATCTATTGTTTGTCCCAAGTAACACTAACTATACAATACTTATAACGTTAAAATAAATGGTCATTTATTGTTTTTGATATTTATTATTAGAATAAATATAATAAATCTATAGACGTGGAGTTTGTGTTTGGTTTGTTCACGTAAAAAGTACAAAATAATCCCGGAAACGTATTATGCAGAAGTATTGTGTGTAATTCGGTGTAACATTTAGTATTTGATTGATCAAAATTGGTTGTCTTTATCCATAGAATTTTTTTTTCAAATTTTGGAGAAAAAAAAAAAACACCGTGCAACATCTGTTGTTTGTCCCAAGTAATGCTAACTATACAATACTTATAACGTTAAAATAAATGGTAATTTTTTTTTGTGATATTTATTATTAGCATAGAATACACGCATCTATACTTATGATAAAAGTGTTATAAGTCCAATGTACAGAACATTGAAGACATTTTGATGATGAGGTGGAGTGGCGAGGCGGCAACTTAAGTCATTGCGCCATCTGTGTATAATATAAACATATACACAATACCTTTACCTTACCTTTAAGTAAACAGTGTAATTGTAGTGCACTATCTATACTAATATTATAAAGAGGATTGATTTGGTTTTCTATTTATTTAGTGCGGTACAAGTTGCGTGGTACCGTTTTAAACTATAATTAATCTTTCATAGAACGAAATATTATTCTGTACTTGATTATATTAGTGTTTTTAAGAAGAACGATCCATGAAGCTAAATACTTTCGTGTCTGTCGTTGTCTGGAATTCAGGCGGAATCGCGTTGTCACTCACACTAAGAGTAATTTATTATAATTAATGACAACTCAAACCGGTATTGTGTAGCTAGGGTTGAGAATTGCCAGATACATATTACTGGAATTTATTACGTTTGGAAATACAGCTGGTGATGACACTGGGTGACGTGGGTACATTTATTATTTATTTTGTATATAATAAATGTATCTGTGCCCAGGGTCATAAGCCACACATGAATTTATTTCTTCGAAGCGAACTTGGTAATGGGATATGTGTTTAATTGTTTACTAATCTTATTACGAGGAGGCATCCTATGAGAAAGCCGAAGAATCGTTTGGTGAAGGGTGTGTTTGTGTGTGTGTGTGTGTGTGTGTGTTTTTGGGGGATTTTGTGTATTTAGAAACGTTAATCCACATTTCTAATAAATTAACAAACAAGTGATGTGCAATTTCTCTCAAAGTGCACATCACTGTGAAGACATTGAACCGCTGATACACAGCTGTTTTGATATCTGAGATTTTGGCAGTGAACGAATAGTCTGCGCAATTCTTACATCAATCTGGTTTAAATCCATCCATAAGTGCTTTTCTTTTTGTTCGGTTCTTGACACATTTCATCAGAACGTGCTGTACCTACATCCTCTCCAACTCCGCATAAGTTGCAGTTTGTGTAGGTATGCAAACTTATTCGATATAATGTGTCCAGATCTGATTAAAATGAATGTTGCATCCTATGGTATACGAAGCGGCTCAGATGGTATTTTCTTTTCGTATCTGGGTTTTCCTTAAAATGTATTTTCCGTTTATTATAATTTAGTATTTCAAAATTATGTAATATTTTCGAATAATCAGGTAGAATATTAATTTCGACTCCTTGTAAATAGCCAACTTTAGCCATTAGTAAGTGTTATATCGGCAATGATATCGTGTGGCAGGGTTCGAGCCTCTTTTTATATTAACTATATTAAAACATCTTAATTATTAAATATTATGATTAGGTATACTTGTCTTTCTTTTGTCTAAAATATAAATTAAGTTAATTCTATTAATATCTTAAACATAGGGTAAACATATCGACAAAACACAACAACACAATAATAATTATACCTAATTACCACTGGAATTAACGCGATCACGTAATAGCTATTACATATCTTTGAATTGCCTGACGTTTCATCCAGGTTGCACAAGCCGTGGTTACAGGTACGTATATAAATAATATAAAAATATGTTTCAGCATTATAAATTACTTAGATATATCTAATTTTGTTTCTTATTTATTATGGATTTAGTTTGAAACTATTTCACTAGATTAGTAAATCCTACTAATATTATAAACGTGAAAGTTTGTGCGTATGTATGGATGTATGGATGTTTGTTACTCTTTCACGCAAATACTACTGTATGGATTTAAATGAAACTTTACAATAATATAGCTTATATATCAGAATAACACATAGGCTATAATTTATGAAGATATTGTGAATATTGGCCAAAATATCACGATAAGTGTTAAGTAAGTCGGAGAAAAATCTGTCATTTGCGAGCTATTCTGGCGTGCGGAGGGAAAACTGTAAGAGTTACACGAACATAATGTACAGTGGGATTGTTTCTCTTAAATAGTTCTACAAAAAAGTCCGCGACAGTAAACATCTATCTTTTATGTGTAAGCCATTATTACCAAAATAGTGAACCATAAATACAATAAAATTTGTTTTTTTTTCCAATTCACATTTAGTAGTAACAAATTGATTTGTATGAAAATAAATACTTTTATCGCTTTTGATATTCAAAGTAGATAAACTTTGTCTTTTAAAGTACGTAATTTGGTTAAATATTTTAAAAGTTACGACTATATAAAATTAAAATAAAATTTTGCGGTGCGGTGGAGGGGGGGACGGGGGACATCATCGCCGCGTGGCGTGTGGCGTGAGCCACCCGAACACGGACGGAACAGACGCGTGAGGGCAGACGTTGTGAACGGTTGTGTCCGTAATGGGAATTTTCAAGACACTAGCGATTTGTTAAAAGGCTCCGTGTACATACATTTATATAACACTAGCCCCGGCTTCCACGGGTACAAATTATACACCTTAACCTTCCTCATGAATCACTCTGTCTATTAGTGAGAACCGCATGAAAATTCGTTCAGTAGTTTTGTAGTTTATCGCAAACAGACAGACAGATAGACAAACGCGGCGGGGGACTTTGGTTTTTTCCTACTTTCTACTAATATTATAAACGTGAAAGTTTGTGAGGATGGATGGATGTATGTATGGATGTTTGTTACTCTTTCACGCCAAAACTACTAAACTGATTGCCATGAAACTTGGTATGTAGATAGCTGGAGATCTGGATTAACATATAGGCTACTTTTTTTCTCGATATTCCCATGGGATCGGGACTTACGCGGGTGAAACCGCGGGGTGCTGCTAGTTATATATAATAATATATTATATATCGTGCTAAAATTATATCTCTAGTAATAAACAAAGAAAATCACAATTTTAGGAATATTTAGTATATTTCATTCCTAAAAACGTGATATTCTTTTCCTTTCTTTGCGTTATATACAAAAATGTATCACATGTTATTTAATAAAAATAGCGAAATTACACATAATTTGCATTAAGGAAAGGCACTCTCAAAACACATTTTTCTTGTAAAAAGGCAAAAACCCGGCCGGACAGGTAACAGGCTACCTGTGTCACTGTCAGCCCCTGCGACGTTACATTAGGACAAAGGTAATTTTTTTGCGTCGTCAAGTGAACGAACTTTTTGGAACAGTAGCTATAAGGCAGTGATGAATTTATGAGTAATATCATGATTTCAATTAGTTTGATAGACAAGAATAAATCAAATTGACACTTTGATTTAAAAAATAAAACTAAGTACCTACACGTAAATACATTTAGATATCAAGTCCATTTTCATTGACTTTCGTCTAAAGTTTCTGTCATTCTAGACTAAGTTAGTTAAGACCAGTTTTCTGTTTAGTTTGGTTTTCAGCACAGAACTGAAAATAAGTAAAAAGGGCGATGTGGGCGGGACACGCGCGCTGAAGCAATGCCGTGCAAACATTGTGGGAGTTGTCTTTTTATAATTACTAATAATCTTCCATATAAGTAAAAATTAATCACTAAATGTTGAAGAATATTGCTAAAATATTTGGTAAATGTTAAGATGCACACTCATTACCTTTTTATTGACGTTTTGCTGTCTCGGACGTAACGGCTAGCAAGTTTGTATAAGCTACGCTATCTTATACTGATCAGCGGCAGGGTGTATTTAGTACAATTTTCTGTATGGGTGTAAAATAACTATTATCGTCTAAGCGTGTGCAACTGGCGACACATGATTTAGAACATAATACAGCTGATGGCATTTCTAAATACATATTCTCAGTTTTGTGGTTTTCAGTATACCTTTCAGTTAGATGGGGGTTTTTCAACTTGTTCAAAATTATGAGTTACATAACCATACCTTTAATATCGTCGATAGCATGAAGCAAAAAAAGTTTAACATGTAAAACTAATAATAATAATGATCTGGAAGGTATTACACAGCACTTTTAAGACCCTAACTAAGCGAATCTGACACCATGGATTTTAGAACACGGATATACATCCATTAATACTTTTGTAAATCCAACGATCGTGCTCTTCACACAATTATTTGTCCTGGGTGGGATTCGAGCTCATGATCTCTGGTTCAGCAGCTAGGATCACCAAATACTAGACCAACAGGCCTTTCAAAGTTTTGAATATAATACATAGAAACACCCAGGACCCAGACTTCTTCAAATTTAACAGCTACGCCCTTGTTGGTGGAGCAATCGCCTTTCTTTCTATCGCGATCTTGCGATCTTTTTGACCTCCGCATAAGTCTCGACTCCCACTTTCTTTTACTAACTTTTAAACTTTCGCGTTCCATGATATAAATATGTATTCAAACGGGAATTAACGCGATCACGAGTCAGCCTGTGACCACGGCCAGTGCAACCTGGTCGAAACATCAGGCAATTCAGAGGTATGTAAACCCTTGTCGTGAACGCGTTAATTCCCGTTTAAATATATAGTTATCCCACTTTCTTCTTCACTTCTTGTATACACCTCGTCTTCTGTTTCCTTCTATTTTACCTTCCAATATTATTTTGAAGAAGTTGTCGTGTCTTATGTTAAGTGGCCAACCACTTTTCAGTTCTGTTATAGCTATAGCTTTTAATAGCTGCTTCTCATCATTTAACATTAGTAGGACTTCCTCGTTGATTATTTTTCTGTAGAGCTAATGTTCATCATTCGCCTCCAACACCACATCTCAAATGATGCCAACCATATACATGTATACAAAAAAGTGCAATCAATGGAATCGGAACCGTGACTCCTGATGATGCAGTCAAATGCAAAACCGTCGCGCCACAGAGCTCGTCAGTCTTCAATTAGTGTTATCGTTAGAGATGATATTTCATTCATTTTTTTACTACCTGCACGTTTATTAATTGAATTGACACAGTCGAAACATACAGCTCCCTATCTGTGTGTGTTTCATTCCCAGCGGGTAAATATTGGCACGTGCGGGTGTTTGCTTTGTTTCTATATTTGTCAATATAACAACAGCCTGTATACGTTCCTGTTACAGATAACGTTAGTAGAAGCTGTTTTGTGAACAGTTCTTTTTATTAAAAAATATATTTCGACTTTAAGCCTAAAAGGACTATTGAAAAAATTAAATGATTGTTAAAAAAATGGTGTTATTGTAAAACTCAACAGGCTGTTTGAATTTAAAAGTGTATCATGTTAGAAACAGTCTCAAAACCACTGATATAAACTATGAAAATCTCTAACTAACAGCAACTGCCAAGTTGTTCGTACCTCTGGTTGCACTCCAGTGAAGTTCTCATCTTATTTCTCCTTTTATAAACCCACAATTTGTTAATATTTATCAATCGACCAATAGCATTGCGTTACCGGTATAACCAGTCAAAATAATATCTATTAACTTATTTTTATTAAATAGTGAACTGTGTTATCATACTTATCATCTATTATAGTTTGGCCCTATTTTTAATAAAATAAATAAGAGTTTTTGATGTGGCGACAACAATCAACACTTATAAATAAAAAGACAACAACAAAATCAAAATATAAGTAGGAATGTAGGTATATTTAGGCTAAGATTCGCAATGAGGTCTTTCTTATAAGCATGCTTAAGTGGCAATGGGTTTGCTGCGTATGGTTTGACGTCTATGTAAATTTTTCTCTGTACCTACCTGCCAAAAATATACAAATGTATACCTTATTGAGAATAATCACGTGAAAAAACGCGTCATCACAAATATTTAGCGTGTCATATGTCATATTAAAAGGCACCTATGTAGTTTATTTTAGATTTAGTCAGTGAAGACTTTCATCTATCCCCACCAAGTCGAGCAATAACAAGCACCGCCGCCCGTGGCGTAATTTTTTCGAAGCTTTCAGAACATTTTTGACCCCCGTAACCTCAATCGCACACTGCAATAGAATCTACGCTTTGTTTGTGTTTATATGCATTTGGCTTACTAGTGCTCTGTTCAAATAGGACTATTTAAAATAGTAGATTATTGTTATGATTAGGTTATCGCTCGGCAACATAATCACAAAAATAATCTAGTATTTTAAGATTATGTTGCCGAGCGATAACCTAATCATTCTACTTGTGAAAGAAATAAATGTATTTTAATGATACGGTCACTGTAAAATATTGATATTTAACTAACTAGGTAAAAATTATATCTTACCACTTTTTGTGGTGAAAGAACTGCATTGCGAGACTTGCGTTTTTTTTACATTTTTCGTTTTTCTTAAAATATATTACCCTACAAAACTTTTTAGAGGTTTTCAAATACGTATCTTTATACGTGTTTGGACTAATGTTAAATATCTAGTAACAAACTACCTCCCCGATTACATTATTTACAGGGACAAACCATGTCCGGTATATAAAAAAACCTTTTCATCCCGAACCCAACACCCAATCCATCTCTTCAAAAAGTCGAGTACCTTACAAAGAAATCCATGAATACTTGTGTCATTGTATCGCTGTAGACATTCCACTCTGCGGTGAAGATCTGAAGCCTGCTCGAGATGCTTTGAGAGCCACTCAGGAAGGCATTTGAGCCTTTGACTATGTTTGAACCGCTTTTTGTGTAGTGCTTTTTATGTTACAGATAGCTAGTTTTTTTTTTACTGTTTTGATGCTAATCATATATATTAATTAGATAAAAAATAAATATTGTTTTAGTTATAGTAGATTGACACCGAGGTCGTGTCATAGTAACGTATCAGCGAGAAGATTTTTACAATCAAATCAGTCTTGGCAATATTTAAGTTTTACATCCTGACATCCAGGTTTTTTTAAATCATTACTAGGGGCGCACTTCGCAACTGAACCTCTGAGATGTCTTTATTCAGTGAAGTATTTATAAATTAAATTCGCAAAGATAAAACTATTGAGTACCATTTCCTAGTCATACATTTATTTTGTCCGAGCTATTTTGCTCTTAATTACTTAGTTGGTAGAGTTGTAATCTGTTTAAGCGTCTTCTATGTGTAAGCTGTGTAGTTTGTGTTATTGTTTATTTTATACTAGGAAAAGAATAAAGCTTCTCCCAAAAACCTGACACCATTTATTTTCTCTGAATTTTGAGAGGTGAACCTAGAAATCAGTACTTACACTGCATTGTGACTTGTCTTTTCAATTTACCCTTTAGGCTGATTAATATAAACAAAGAGTTGAGAGGAAATGTAGCCTTTCTTAGTTCGTAAATCGATGTGCAACTAACAAAACCAATTAAATCACAATAAAAGCTTCAAATCATTTCTAACAATCACAAAAAGAAGTCCACTATAATTTGCCGTAGTGGAACACTTATAAACATAGATTCAGATCCCGATATCAGCCGAAATGAAATCCATTTGTTAGCTTGCGTGCCGCAGGTAAATAACATTGGTAGTTAGGGATCGGTCTCACTGGCAGCGAGGAATTTCGCCTATGTACTCATAAATTGAGTTGTTAGTCATAGACGTAGAAAACTCCAGAACCGGTACATTAGATAGCTCTGATTATTCGAAGATATAACCAAAGTACATTATTTTTGGTCAAGTTAAGTATTGTAATAAATAGGTAAATTGTTGAATACATATTACTTCAGAAATATTGTTATTCTTAACGAGACTTACTTTGTTTCAATGGCCAAACGTGGATGACGTGAATCCTCGTGGATATTGAAACTTTTAAAGGGCTAACAATGGTAATGGTAAATAAACATAAACTTGGTAATAATAATTGTTAAAATACTTCAACGTAATAAATATAACTATTCTATCGTGGAAGAGCCATGCTTCGGCACGTATAGGCCGGCTCGACCGGAGTGATAACACGGCCTCACACAAAACCTGCAGTGATGCATTGCTTTTCGCCCAGTAAGTGAGATTACCTTAGCACGAACCCTTCTCTCCCTCTTACACCTTGCCTTCCCCCTCTACTACCCTTCCCTCCCCTCTCCCCCTCTTTCACCTTGCCTTCCCCTCCTTCTACACTTCCCTCCACCCCTCCCCCTTCCACCCTTCCCCTACTCCCACCTTAAGGTGCTCTGCAGGTGCCTATGGGCGGCGGTAGTCATTTGCCATCAAGTGACCCGTGTGCTCTTTTCCCCTACACCATAAAAAACAAATGTTAATTTCAATGTACTTTAGGTATTTGTTGTGACAAAGTATGGATACACAGATCAAGTGAAATCACCATTCTCTTATCTCACAAGCTCCATATATTGTTGAAGTAGATATATAGTTTAAAATAATACAGAGCACGGAGTAAGTAAAATAAATTCTGACAAACATAATTACTGGTATCCACATCTTACAATAATTGAAATAACTAGAACAAAATAAAACTCTTTGTCGATGCTTTTCTCGCTAACAGTTGAACCTTGTCCTTATCTGCCTAGCCCCGGATAAAAAGGTTGCTAAACCAGCTTAGTTTAATGAAATCTCAGATTTGTTTTATTGCCATTATGAAAAATGTCGCTGCTTCGGTATTTAGATCCGTATGTTTATTATATCTTTATTTATACTTCGGTTTTTTTGCTAACACACCATTTCTCTGAGGTCTGAAATTTATTAGTATTGTGCGTTATGAATGTATGAGTGTTTTTTTGTGGGAGAGCCATGTTTTGGCACGTATGGGCTGGCTCGACCGGAGTAATACCACGGCCACACAGAAAGGCGCCAGTGAAGCAATGCAAATGTTTCGCCGAGTGAATGAGGTTACCATAGACCCTAGCCCTTCCTTTTCCCCCTATTCCATCCTTAAAGGCTGGCAACGTATTTGTGAATTTTGAGTTACAGGTGGCTATGGGCGGCGGTTGTCACTTAATATCAGGTGACCCGTCTGCTCGTTTGCTCCCTATCCCATAAAAAATAACAGATAACTTTGAAGATGAAAATCTCAAGTATGAGTAGTTCCTCAGTTCTTTTCTGTACACACACCTCTGGATTAATCTCTGCAATACTAACCTTAAAACACTACCTTTGAGTTTAACAGTAAACTGTTCGCTTATTTATATATTTAGAAACATTTCAGCGAGGCAAACAAACAGTTTGTAGTTAATATAACTTTTAGTACCTATACCTGTCTTCCTTTTTATAAGCCTGCAATGTTTTCATGGACTTTTCAAAATAGATTGGTTTTCTTTACGGGAATTGAGATTTTGAGATTCACAAAAATTATTTTATTAAGTTTAATATATAATACTATAAAAATATAAATATATAGTAGTATAAAAATAGAAATTCCATGAACTCCTCATAAGATGTCACAGAGTAGCTCCATGAAAACTCAATAAATGGTGAAAACATAACAATACAATAATGCATACATACAACATGGGATAAATCATAATTCATTTTATATTTTCCCAACATTCGAAGGGCTTTTCTGAATTTGACGGGTGTATTGTGGTCCGTACACATATTGTGGTTTCGTTCGCTTTCTAATTATTTTTCCGATACTTGCATGACTAGTAATATCTTTGTTACCAGGCGTTTTCGTTTTCTGGTGTATTGATCAGCTGACCTTTCCGCTTGGCAAATCAAGGCTGATCAAACCGCCATTTATCGTTGGTGTTGGGAATAATGGACCTTAACACGTATATATTTAGGTTATATTTTACCCTATTTGTTTCAAGAGGGCTTTGTTCACACCGTTTAAAAGTTGATAACGTATTTGAAAGCTCTACGTCCTTGATATAAATGTGTTCGTAACTCTTTTTCGAGTTTAAGAGGGAGAGGGAAGAGGGAGATGGACTAACCTATGACGTGAATGTAATAATATAATGATGGAATATAATTATGTAAATGACCTGTTGTCGACCATTACGAATAATATTGATGGCCATAAAAGAGATTATTTTTCAGAAAGGGCAAAATGATAATTAAAACATTATATACCTACCTACATATAACTTTCATGTAGGTACGTGTATATTCAATAACTGTATTTATTTTAACAAATTTAATGCCTCTAAACACAAGAACATTTGATATCCCAAATTCTCTGAAAACTCAGTTATATTTGTTAATCATTTAAGAAAACATATTCAGCGCAGACCCGACAACTAACCGTTTGACGAAGACAGTGCGGTCTATTGCAAGAAGTAAAATGTCAATTAGAATTACCAATATTATAATCTATATTGGCTATTAAAACCCTACCTACTGAAGTATTCCAATACTTTTATTTGATCACTTTGTTGTCCGTCTGTCTGTCTGTCAAAACCCGTGGACGCATCAAGTTGAAATTAATACCAAATACTTAAGTCTTCAGTCCCTTGAAGCTGTAAAAAAAACAAGCTTCTAAGTCAACGCAATCAAAAGATACGGCTATTTAAGCCTTAGATTTAACCAAACTGAACATTTCGCAGTTAAATCAAAACCTATAGCGTACTTCCCATTGACCTTGAATCATGAAATTTGGTAAGAACTATGGTCTGACAGTATAAGTAAAGAAAAAATTCGGAAATCGTTAATTTGGTGTTATATAACATTAAAAAATAGTTTTTGTGATTACAAACATACTCTGCGGTTGAAAAATTGACTTTGTCGTACATCGATGTATGGAAGAATATTTTTAGAAATTTTCAGAAATTTGTCTTTCGGAAAAGGACAAAAATCTTCAAGAATCAATTCCCGACATGGACGTACTATCTACATACAAGTTTGTTTGCTTACGGAACCCTCGGTGCGCGAGTCAGACTCGCACTTGTCCAGGTTTTTTCAGTTTAACTACACTATAATGATGACATCGGTTAAAACAGTAACACCAAGAATTTAATTTATTTCGGCATATAACGGCAATGATAGTCGCCGGTTTCAGCTACATATTTTCATATACCTTGTTTACCGGAAAATCTACACATATCAATTTTTTTTCATACTTAGATAGACAGTAAAAACGGTAGAAAAATTCCAGACGAATCGTAAGGGTATGTACGGCCCTGAGTCTCCAGACTTAAGGCCGTATATCTCTTTAAGATCCGTCTATATGTACTATCTATAGTACAATGAACCTATTTGTTACTGCCTAAATCTGTAGGCCGGATGCCAATATCTGAGTACTTATTTGCTCCTACATACCGACAACTTGGTTATGATAATGGTAATCGATAGATTTTTCTTCCAGGCTTACATAACGATCTTAATAGAGATAAGAGGAGATATGGTATAAAAAATCAATCAGTTTGAATATAGAATTTTTCCAAAAATCCAAAATCTATCATTTTGAATCATTTAAATCATCACCAAATCAATTCTGAATTCAAATATTAATCTTAATTTAGATAAGATTTTATCTAATATTTTTACCTTTTAAATGCGAATACAGCTGCTTCATCATCCTTTTATTTCCCAAGTTTTTCACTATTGCCGCTATCAAGTAACACAAAAAAATATCGGTCGAAATGAGAAGTCTCTTCTTTTGAAGTCGGTTAATATTTCAGCTCCACTTCACCATGCATTATGACGAGCATACATTGCTTAGCAACAATATTAAAACTCTCAAACAAAAAAAAAGTTTTACATTCTCGGTAATCAGAGAAAAAACACAAAAAAATCCGACGCATTGATAACTTCCTCCTTTTTGTAGTCTGCTAAAAATTTAAGTTTCTATTCGCAACAAACAGCACGATTTAGATACACATTGTTATGTTACTGCCATTGAATAGGGCGACCAAAGTTCTTTGAGAAGTTGGAGAGGATCAATAACATTAAGAATGTATTATGAAAGACAGGAATGGGAGGTATTTCTGGGTAGATACACAATTGTTTGATAGACTGATAAAGTAGGTATAAACTTTATCAATCAATTGAGACATATACTAAAAATATATTTAGATCTATATCTACCTTTTTCTTTTACAACTTTCTCACTCAAATCGGAGCTTTCTCACTGGGAAATAACAGACTTTAAATATAGCAATTACACAGTAATACTAGCAAACTATGTATACATACGTAATAGGTATTACTTACTTACCTTTAAATTGCCTGACGTTTCGACCTGAGTCAGTCAAAAAAAAGAATTAGCAAAATCGGTTCAGCCGTTCACGCGTGATGCCGTGACCAAGGGAAATAGGGATTCATTTTTATATATATAGATTAGTAAGATTCACAAGCATTGTTACCCGCAGGCAGACCGTATGATTGTGGTTACAGTTGCCTCCGTCTATACCAGTGTATTGCAGAACTAATGATGTCACTTCTGCTTTGCTAAACTTATGCTATGGGAACTTTAGTGATCCTACTTACCAGTAAAATGGTCTTTCCTAGGGTACTGGACCAGTCAGGTTTTTCTAATTCAAGTAGAAATCTGCTGCCTACCTACCTAGCAACACGCAAGTTACATCGCTGATGTTGCGAAGTTATCTACTCGTATAATAAAATATTTAAATTAATACTTTACAATAAAGTCAATTTGACTTTATAAGTAAGAAATCGTGTACAAAACTCGAGGATCTGTCTGATCTTCATAATATCTTAATCTCTAAAGCCCTGCAAAACAAAATAATTTATCTTCGTCGAGATTATCTCTTCTTGCAAAATATTTATCTTATCAATATAACAAACATGATTATGACAGGAGCGCCTGTCATCCATTTTGTTTCTAACTGTATAATAAATATTTGATTTTCTCAATTTGTCTATGTTATTCTAATACACCGTACAAAGTAGTATATAAACATATTTATAATTGTTTTCTGTTTGTGTGGTAATATTCATTTAAATACCTGCCATTTCATGACGCCCGGTAGGATCTTGCCTGCCGGACATTGGCCTAAAGTTGTATAAAATATGTACCTATATACTAAAGAGCATAAGATCTCTGTACTAGTTCGGCTTTTATCCGTTACATTATGCTGAAATATATTTACAATATGCCTTTGTAGAATTCTTGATAAATTATGTTAAACAAATTTCAATAATAAAATTAAGTTGTGTTTTATAATATTATTCATTTTATGCTTGACTGTATTTTCGGTCATCAAAGACAATTTGACCATCTGGAAAAATTATTCTTATTGGAAAAATTAGTTTGACTACCCAGCTTGACCACGTGGACGAAGGTCAAAAATAGAGTAAGAAACACCAGAAACCGGCGTCTTTATAAAAGATCTGATGGCAGAAAAATTATGCTCATGTCGCGAGGTGTGAACAGAAGACAGACGAAAATGGCTGCTTGACATTGCAATTCTTAAACTCCATTTGCAGCTACAAAACGTGGTCGTTTAAACCACGACATTCTTATCCAACCGCTCGTGAAACGTGCTCTTGCATACTATTAGCAGTTCTTCCCGCCACACATAATAAAAATAAAGCTGTTATTGTGTGAAACTAATGTATTTCAGTCGTTCAACTGTGTTCAGTTTCACTTTTTTTTTAAGTATTAGTCCAAGGACTAATTGTTAAGTTAGTCAATCAAGGCTTGACGGACGGGACAGTTGATCTATTGGAAAAGATCCTGAATGCTAAGCCAGAGGTCGTGGGTTCGATGCCCACCAAGGAAAAATAATCGTTTGTTCTGTGTCTGGGTGTGATTGATTAATTTATAATATGTATGTATTTAGTAATATATAAGTATGTTTATCAGCAGTCTGGTTACCATAGGACAGGCTCTGCATAGTTTGGGATAAGAAGCCAGGGTATGTGGTGTCTGAAAATAATAATAATGCTACTGTCTTTGAAACGGCCAGTACCCCTACCCACCCTACAGTTTGGTTCTTCCACTTGCCAGCGAGCTTTAGATCCCTATACGTACCTACTCTAACATTACAAACTGTAATTTGCTACAATTAGATTCCTGTGTTGTCGCTGTCGTATGCCCTTTGCCCTTTTTTGCCTTGGCTAATTGGACTTGAAATTTTTGACGCCCAGACAAAGTAAGAACTCAATGCACAAACAGTTAGAAACTTACTGCTTGTCTATACCTTACTTTCTGGAAATGCTATAGTATTTATATTAAATAATTATACTTTTTTTAACGTTTTTAAACCCCCACGGGTCGTCACCCCACCAGGGCTAAATGGTTGGGTGGTATGTCGAACTCGAACCGACTAATACCACACGGTGTTCCGTCACAGTCCATATTACCAGGGCCTCAGGTGTACCCTTAAAATTAAATCCCTGTGAACCCTGGCAGACTTGGCCGCCTGTTAAACAACAGACGACCCCACTGTGTAAATAATTATACTGCTTATTCTTAGTAACAATTGTAAGAGATAACACTAAAATGCAGACCTAAATAGCTATCATTAGATGTACCGAAATAAAGCTGGTAAATGCTACACTTTAACCTTTACCTTTGACATTTAGAAAGGCGAGTACGAACATAGCCACTGAACAGTAATTGCAGCTTCAAGATTTAAAAAGTTGTAGTATTATAAATGTTTATATAAGACATATTTGTACCAATAGGGAAGAGAACGGTATGAGGGACAAGGAAATTCAATTCATCACAAGCAATATAATAGAATATACTTTATTGTACACCAACAACATACTGCTTAAAATAAATACACCAAGTGGATAATGCACAATCAGCCGCCTTTTTACAGGCAAGCTTTTGGATGGATAAAATAAATACACAAAGTAGATATTATGTACAATGGGCGGCCTGTCGCAAGAGCGATCTCTTACGGGCAACCGTTGGATGGACAACATCGAGAATAACGAGTAGTTATTCTTTTAATGATAATAATATGAATAATGAATAATAACTAAAAGCTTATTCTTTTTACTTCTATCTTACACCAATAAGATAGAAGTAAAGAGAATAAGCTTTTAGTTGAGAGGAATTATACCAATACACTGTGTTTATAAACATGCATAAACCGAAACATAATATTTATAATTATAGATTTGTTATTTTAATTCCTTTAAGTTCAGCAACTGGAGAAAATGAGAAATTAAGCAAATAAGTAACTAATCATATTTGGTTGCGCGTTGGTTCTTATTGAAAAAGCATAAGTATACGAGATAATACTTTTTGTTTGCATTTGCAAAAGATTCAAGAAGAGATTAGAAATATCATATACTATCTACTACTATCTATTATTACGTCTTCTCAGTTCTCTAATGATAAAGTAATAATCTATATACAAAGGAGCGATAACAATGATATTACGTTTAGAGCAGACTGAATCATGTAGGAATCATTTTAACGAGTTAAACATTGTGACAGTCTTTCTGACAAATTCAGTTAAAAATCTGGAAATGAGACAAATAGCTCAAAGGTGCAAGCTGTAAATATGTACAATAAGCTCCCCATAGGTTTTTAAAGTATTTATAATATCAATGGCCCCAATTCTGTTACTTCACTCGCTAAATTAAAATTCACTAAATTTTGTTCATATAAGATGCAAACCTTGTACACTTCGACACAAGGTGTTATTTCAAATTGAAACAATCGTATCGTAATAAGCAATTTATTTGTCGACTAAAGTCTGATACGCTTACATAAACTTTAATACCACGTAGCGAGGGCCGCTATCCGTTGAATGCCACCTCTTTTGCTCTGTGTTTTAGTAAGCGTCTTCGTAGGTGTCGATTAAAATAACGTCACCTTAGTTCGTTTTGAACAAGTTTTTATACGGCATTTGAATAAATGGGGACTCTCGCTGCGTGGAAATAAAGTTGAGTATACGTTGACAGGTTTTAGTGAAATTTAGTGGCGCTGAGAAATAAATGCCAGTAACAAATAGACCTTATTACAAAAAATACAAGGTTGATTTCATATGAAGAAATTAAGTCAGGTTTTAGTTTAGTCGAGTGTACAATAGAATCGGCACCAATGTCTTCAAAACTAAACTAACAAAATGGGTTCTGGAAAAATGCTATTATAGTACCGACGAATTCTTAAATGATAACTAATAAGTAAAACAGATTTGACACGTAATCAAGTGCCATTTTATTTAACATGTCTTTTTGTGATTAATTATCTTTGTTTTTAATTATCTACAAACGCATTTATTATTCCACTATCCATGTTATCAGATCAGCTCCAAGATATCAAATTAGAGTTTTGTCATCCAAACTACATATACCTACAAAGTTCCATTTTGATTAGACAATCGGAAGTAGGTTAAAGTTTTTGGGGTGTTTGTCTATTTAGACATGTCAACCCCATTGTATCCTCTATATTTATAACTAGCAGCGCCCCACGGTTTCACCCGCGTAATTCCCGATCCCGTTTGAATATCGGGATAAAAAGTAGCCTATATGTTAATCCAGATCTCCAGCTATCTACATACCAAGTTTCATCGTTATCGGTTTAGTAGTTTTGGCGTGAAAGAGTAACAAAAATCCATACATACATCCATACATCCTCACAAGCTTTCACGTTTATAATATTAGTAGGATTAGTAGGATTTACAAATTGCATGTCACTGAGCAAACATAAATCAAGATTAAAGTTGACTTTCAAGATTTGTTAAATAGTTGGTTAGTTAATTAGTTGCAAATAAAGCGTGTTAAATAGTTGGTTAGTTAATTAGTTGCAAATAAAGCGTGTTAAATAGTTGGTTAGTTAATTAGTTGCAAATAAAGCGTGTTAAATAGTTGGTTAGTTAATTAGTTGCAAATAAAGCGTGTTAAATAGTTGGTTAGTTAATTAGTTGCAAATAAAGCGTGTTAAATAGTTGGTTAGTTAATTAGTTGCAAATAAAGCGTGTTAAATAGTTGGTTAGTTAATTAGTTGCAAATAAAGCGTGTTAAATAGTTGGTTAGTTAATTAGTTGCAAATAAAGCGTGTTAAATAGTTGGTTAGTTAATTAGTTGCAAATAAAGCGTGTTAAATAGTTGGTTAGTTAATTAGTTGCAAATAAAGCGTGTTAAAAATTGTTCAAAGCTTTTTTACTTGCTGCTCTTAAAAACCATTGTTCCTACCCTTTGCCAGTCAGGGTTAGGGATTGGGCCAAACGGAGGTTTATGCTGTACAATGAAACCGCCGTTTTGAAAAACCTGTTTCCCTACTTTTTTTTGGGATAGTGGGCAAACGAACAGACGGGTCACCTGATGGTAAGTGACTATCGCCGCTCATGGGCACCTGCAACTCAAAAGTTACAAGTGCATTGCCGGCCTTTAAGGTGGTCAGGGCCTTCAGGGCCCTTCAGTATTGCTTCACTACCGGTTTCCTGTGAGGCCGTGGTATAACTCCGTTCGAGCCGGCCCATACGTGTCGAAGCATAGCTCTCCCACGACAACATATGTATTATGTAGGAATATCTATAGCTAGATATTAAAATATTGTGGACTCACGAACATCTATATAGAAACCCCTTAAGCTTCTGTTTATTTAGGCATACGAACCGAAAGTAATCAAAAAGTTAACCTAATACGAGGTTTGAGCCTTTTATCGCGACTTTAACATTTATTTTCCAGTTCCCTTTGTCTTCACCCATAGTTTTGGGGGTCGATGGGCAAAAAGGATTAATAGGGTATCAAAAGGATTGAGCCGGCAAAATGTTGCTTGGATAAGTGTATTGTTAGAACATTTTTATTAAAACTTTTCTTTTAAAATCAATCATTCAGCTTTTCGCAATTTAAGTTTCGCTATCGGCTTTTTCTAATCTTCAGTAAAGAACTATGTTCCCTACTTTTGCCTGTCATCAATCGAGGTTACCTTTTTAAGGCTGTCATTCTTTTATAAATCACTACATAGTATAAAACAAAGTCGCTTTCTCTGTCCCTATATCCCTATCTTTAAAAGTACGCAACGGATTTTGATGCGGTTTTTTTTAATAGATAGAGCGATTGAAGAGGAAGGTTTATATGTATAATAACATCCATTAAATAGTGGAGAAATACTGTTATTTTTGAGGTTTCTAATGTGATGTCGTAAATAATTACATAACTACTGGATCGATTTTAATCATTTTTCAGGGAATGACATAGGCTATATATTTTATACCCGTGCGAAGCCGGAGCGGGCCGATAGTATCTTATAAATTACTAGCAACCCGCCCCGACTGCGCAGGGGTAGCAGAGACATCTTCAACAATCATCTTTTTTTTTTATGGTATAGGGGGCAAAAGAGCACACGGGTCACCTGATGGTAAATGACTACCGCCGCCCATTGGCACCTGTAACTCAAGAGTCACAAGTACTGTGCCGCCCTTTAATGTCGGGAAGAGGGGGAGAGGGGGGCAGAACGGGAAGACAGGAGAGGGGGATTATAGGGAAGGAGAGGGGGGAGAGGGGAAGGACGGGAATAGGGGAGAGAGAAGGGTTATGGCCTCCGGTAACCTCACTCACGTGGCGAAACGCAATGCAATCATTGTTTCACTCCGGTTTTCTGTGCGGCCGTGGTATCGAGCGGAGTCGAGCCGGCCCATAGGTGCCAAAGCATTGCTCTCCCACATATATCATCAACATATTTCAATAAATTTACACAAAATCTTAACAAATTACACACCTAAACCTGCCTCATGAATCACTGTCTATCAGTGAAAACCACGTTAGAATCCGTTCAGTAGTTTTTCAGTTTATCGCGAACAGTCAGACAGACAGACGCGGCAGGGGACTTTGTTTTATAATATGTAGGGATTTATACATTTCTAAAATTCTCGCTTCATCTTGAAGAGCCGGAAAGTGTATCTAGCCATCCGCGTCCATCATCCACCCCATATTTTTTCCCCCAGGATTCTTTTTTAGCAAGTTTAGTCTCCAAAACAAGAGCACAAATTTACCTAGCACTCGTTACAAAATCGGCTCCATGTTACGACAACACCAAATTAATTTGCAGATATTACAATGAGTCGTTATAAAACATAATTAAAATTAGGTTTACCACAAATACCTCAGTTCTAACTCTATCATCTAATACTACATAAACACAAAAAACTGTGACATTTCCCTTGTGTATTGAAACACTAGAAGCACAATCAAAACGAGTTGGAACAAGACTGGCGGCCATTTAACGCGACCGCAAAAGCTTTCTGGGACAAAGCAAATACGTCCCCAGGGTTGTCACATCGGCAAACGTATAATATCAATATTAGAATTGTAAGGAAATTATTGTACATCGGTTTCATAATTTATATAATAATAATAGTTTCGGACATATCACACAGCGCTATGGGATCTATTTAGGGCAGAGATAAACTTACTAAAATAGGTCTTTACCTATGAAATGCCGTTTTATATGAAAAAAATGAAACTATTTTTTGCCTGTTGAGCAGTGCAAGGCACTTCTCGACGCGTACTTCGTGCTGGCGATCATTGAGTTCGTGGAAAACACATTTGTCAAGCTTTTTAACCTTGCTAATTTGACGCAAATGGACCAATATTGTTTTGACGCTAACATCGAAAGCTGCTGCTAATTAAGCCGTATATTGAGTATCATCGGCTTCCACAATCGTATTTTAACGTCACGCCATCTAGGTTGTCTTGTTTGAAGGTCAGATAGAAACGTACCTCTTGGAAATAAAAAAAATATTATCACTTCAAATTCTTAGCAACAAGATCGAATTTATCCTCTACTGGTAGCGCAGCACTCCATGTCTGTATTCGATATTTTATTAGCTTGCTGTATTACAACAATGACACAAGCACAATGTATCATTATTATTTTGGAATTGAGTTGCTTTTGATCCGAGTACTTTAATCTGTCGGCGTTTTGTAAAACGAGAAAAGAGACCAATTGTTGTCATTGCGAGTATTGCATTTTGAGCACTGTGTGACTACATGTGTCATTGAAATTTTGCGCTTATCGCTTTATTATTTAAAATTAAAGTTTACAGAATTCTGCACATGCATTCATTTACTGTTCGTGTCAACATTTTCCTACTGTTAATTTGGCCAATTCAGGATGTGTAATAAACCGGTCAAATCAGAGTTACTTCACGATTTTACTTATCAATCAAATCAAATCAAAATCATTTCTTTCAACTTAACCAAATAGAAGTATTTTTAAATTGTCAGGAGTAAATGTCCGCCGTTAAGCTAGTTTCCTGTTCCAATACGTAGATCGTGTGGAGAAAAACAGGCAAGAAACTCCAAGGACACTCTTTTTCAACATGTTTTTTTTACAATTTTCTGATAACATCCCACTAATATTATAAATGCGAAAGTTTGGATAGATGGATAGATGGATGGATGGATGTTTGTTACCCTTTCACGCCAAAACTACTGAACCGATTGCGATGAAACTTGGTATGTAGATAGCTGGAGACCTGGATTTACATATAGGCTACTTTTTATCCCGATATTCCCACGGGATCGGGACTTAAGCGGGTGAAACCGCAGGGCGCTGCCAGTATTATAAATGTGAAAGTTTGGATGGATGGATAGATGGATGTTTGTTACTCTTTCACGCAAAAACCACCAAACCGATTGCGATGAAACTTGGTATGTAGATAGTTGGAGATCTGGATTAACACATAGGCTACTTTTTATCCCGATATTCCCACGGGATCGGCACTTACGCGGGTGAAACCGCGTGGCACTGCTAATTACATATAAGCGCAAATGAAATGTGTAACAACAGTATAATTAACAATGTAACATATTATTCTAAAATATAAACAGCTGCGCAATTTACTACTACATTTAAGTAATAGGAGTAATACATAGAATATACATTTGACTTTTAATGAGACGTGAAAGTCTAACTTATTTACTCTCAATAATTGTCTACGTCTTTAACAGTGAACACTTTAGCCTTTAATATATATCTTTCTTAATACGAGTTTTTGGTTTGGCTTAGAGCTTGCAGGAACAAAAGTACAGTATACTTTACTGTAGTTTCTCCAAAATGAGGCCTCCTTCTTTTATAGATTTGACAAACATCAGAACCTTTGAAATATTGCAGAGAACATTCAATTAATGCTGGCTTTCTCATGACCTTTTCATTCACATTTGAAGCAAGTATATTAGAAATTAAATATCACTTGATCTTGTCTTTCTTGATTTAGTTATATGAACTGTAATATTTTTTTTATTATGTAATTAAGAAGCAACTTACTTAAATTTGAAAACAATTTATTCCGACTTTGAACTTTCAAGCTGATAACTTGACAACCCTGCTGATAGCACGGATTTTGCATTAAAAAATAAAAATGGCCGGCACTCTTTACTTTCATTTCGGTATTGCCGCGGCAATTTTATATTTTTTTCATAAAACCCGCAACAGAAATTGAAATGTACTCGAAGGTAAATTGTTTCCTTACTCCTCTTACACGTAATTTTCCTCTTATTTAATTCCATTTACATTTTTTTTTCTTTTATTTAGAAAACATATTAAGTTCGTTTGTTAAGGTGAGTACGTGAGTATTGAATAATTATTAACACCTTGCCAGTCTCAAGTGGAAGAGTTTTTAAAACATTTCTGAGCACGTTCCATCTGAGCTAAGGAAGAAAAGGGAATGTAAAACAAATACGTTTTAATCACCACTTGTATCAACAAGAAAAAACTGTCAGTCGTAGGCCTGCACGTCAAAAGTGAAAACGTAACTGACACATCTGTCATCTGAGCGTGACGGTCACGCGAGTTCAGTGCTTTTACCCCATAGCAAAAGTGCACAACGTGCCTAAAGAAATTTTCACTTTAAAAATTGTTAATAAGTAATTGTGAGATCCATCAAACTGACGTTCGGACGAAATAAAGGTTTTCGCTGTTGAGCACTACAGGCGTTATACATTTTCACCTTAATTACAATTATATTTTGTTTACCACGTACAACTAATCTCTGGAACAAATTGTCGCCTGCGGTATTTCTGAACCGATACACCTTCAAAACTTCAAGAAAAGAGCGTACTTCCATCTCAAAGGCCGGCAACGCACTTGTGAGTTGCAGGTGTCCATGAGCGACGGTAGTCACTTTCCTGCTCGTTTCCCTAAGTACCCTTACCCTATAACATAAAAAAATATATACTAAAGCGTGTTCCCCGGTTACATAGCTTAAAATGATTTCTCTATTTGCTTAAAATGTATGAATGTACGTTATTTCATAGATACACAGAACCAAACAATAATAATAGAACAATCAAGGAAAAAATACTCATCTAATACTCACTCGACTAACACCACGCCAGGGTTCAAATAATAATAATAATAATAAATACTGGCAACACTTACCTGTTAGCGTCACATTTTCTTACAAAACATATTATATATTTTTAATTTCAAATAAACTATCAAAATCGGAATAAATACATAAAATATATGTTTTGGAAACAGATTTTTACTAAGAAATATAAGAAAAACCACAGCAACAATATGAAAAAATATAAACCAAAAATTTTAGAAGAGATTGACAGATGTCATAAAATCAAGCCAGAAACAGAAATGCACAACGGATAACCCCGGACTCGTCGCACAGCTCCGCCTCACAGCCGCCACTACACCCTTCGAAGACAGCGGCAAGCAATGAGGCGTCGAGCTCAAACTCTAGCGACGAGTATTTTTCCCCGCCGACGTCGCCAACACCTGTGCGTCGGCAGGGAAGAACCCGGCCACCGACCTGCTTGGGACCCCGAGGACCACTGACCTCGAATAGGGCCCCCGCTGCCGGTGGTGATGTGCGCCGCATGAAATGGACTAATTCAATTAATGAAAACGTCATGCGGGCATATTATCGGGCTACAGAGTTGGGAACTAATCTTACTGCGTACCGTGTTCGTTTGGTGTCTTTGTTTCAGGAGCTTGAACCAGCCGTCAACGTATCAGCACAACGACTGTCGGATCAGGTACGGGCTATACAGCGCTGCCACCTGCTGAATAATACCGTACTTGACAGGATACGCTCTGACGTACGGGATAGCTTTATTGTCCCTTCTTCATCGCAAACTGTGAGTTTGGTGACTAACGAGATGCCACAGTTACTACCTCTTGATGAAGTTGTGGAGAGTGAGGCTATATCCGTGAGTACCCAATACAATGAGAGACTAAGGAGTGCTTTGGAGGATGCGATTCTGGAATACAGGTCTGTAAATTATCAAATTAGACCACGTTTATCCCGTTTGCCTATGCATAAAAGAAATATAGCACTGGTGTGTGCCCTGGATTCGCTATTGTCTGACTATTTAGACAATAGCGAAGATCTTAGTGATACACACTCTATTCTCTACTGCGCGGCTGTCGCAGTATGTCGAGTAGCGGGAGTTAATTTTTTCGTAAATACCACTACTACTCGACCCAAGTCTACTGTGCCAGCCTGGCAGTGTAGAATTGAGCGTCGTATAGCTGAGGCTAGGACGCTCATCAGTAAGCTAATTAACTTTCGATTGGGCAATACGCGGCCAAAGGTGATGCGCTTTGTGAAACAGGCATTTTTGGGGACTGACATCAGTCATCAACAATACATGTCATGTGTCACAGAGCGCATAGACTTTCTAAAGCAAAAAGTTTATGCGTGGGCAAATAGGATACGACGTTACAAAAAACGAATTGATAGGTATCAGAATCGTATATTCCAAAGAAATGAAAGGTGGGTGTACCGAAAATGGGAACAAGCTGATCCATGTATGAGTGATGGGCACTTACCGGATGAAGATGTTACAAATACATTTTGGCGTAACATCTGGTCGGTGCCTGTCATTCATACAGAAGGTGATTGGATACGAGATGTTAAGCGGTCATGTGAGCGTATACAAAAAATGGAACCTATTGCCATAACCACAGAGGACGTAAGTAGTGCAGTCCGTTCATTACCAAATTGGACATCAGCTGGACCAGACGGACTGCACAACTTTTGGCTTAAGTGGTTCCGAAGCTCACACGCTCGTTTGGCATCTCAATTCCAATCAGCTTTAGATTCAGGGTTATTACCCCATTTTATGACCACTGGCATTACCCACTTACTCTACAAATCCGGTAATGCTACGGATCCCAAAAATTATAGACCTATCATATGTCTACCAACCGTGTATAAGCTTCTAACTTCCATTCTGAGACTCAAAATTACTTTACATTTAAATAAAAATTCGATCATTTCTATTTCTCAGAATGGATGTAGAAGCGGGATCCGTGGTACTAAAGAGCTCCTTATCATGGATATGGCCATTAGCCAACAGGTACGTCGTAACCGTAAGAATCGACAGATTCTTCAGTCATAGGCCTTCTTATAGTCTATCCAACATGTCGACAAGAATCTGTCGACATGTTGGATAGACTATAAGAAGGCCTATGACTCGGTTCCACATACGTGGCTTTTGAAGGTGCTAGAGTTGTATAAAATTGATACAACTCTTTGCACTTTCTTGAAGTCATGTATGAGGCAATGGAGGACGGTACTGCGCTATCCAGGATGTCGGCAGATTGAGGCAAGCAATGTACCAATAAAGATTGAGCGGGGCATATTTCAAGGTGATAGTCTGAGTCCCTTGTGGTTTTGCCTGGCTTTGAACCCTCTTAGTACTCTGTTAGAGGGTTCAGGGCTAGGCTATAGGTTGCAGATCACCTGATCTAGTTATATGTCACCTTCTATATATGGATGATTTGAAACTACTAGCCCCCACTAATTTGCAATTGATAGCGTTACTGAAGGTAACTGAAAACTTTAGTAACTCTATCAGGATGGAATTTGGTGTGGACAAGTGTGCAGTCATGCATGTAAAGAAAGGTGTGATAGTGGAATCTGAAGGAGTCGAACTTTCCGATTCAACAAAACTCAGATCTCTGTCTGCCACCGAAACCTACAAGTATCTAGGTATATCACAGTCATTGGGAATACCTGCACCTACTATGAAACAAGCGCTGCAGGAGCGCTTTTTTGGCCGCCTGAAAAAAGTGCTAAAAAGTCTTTTATCAGGGGGTAACAAAATACGTGCCTGCAACGGTTGGGTCATGCCGGTTCTGATGTATTCCTTTGGTATACTTAGATGGACTCAGACGGAACTAGATGCCCTTGACAGGAGAGTCCGTACACTGCTTACTGCATTTCGAATGCACCACCCACGTTCATCGGTAATGAGGTTGTATATCCCATGAAAGTTTGGGGGTCGTGGACTTTTAAACATTAAGACCTTACACAATCGTGAGATATACAACCTTAGAGAATATTTTCTTCATACTGATGTGGGTGTGCATTGTAATGTGGTTGCAGTGGACAACGGACTCACTCCGCTCGCTCTGGCTAAAGAGAACTGGCGCAAACCTGTAGTTCTTAGTATTAATGAGCGCAGGGAGGTATGGAAGGGCAAAGCACTTCATGGTCGTTTTTATCGGGCCCTAAATGGGCCTGATATAGACTTAAAAGCGTCCACATCTTGGCTACGGTTCGGTGATCTCTTCGGAGAAACCGAAGGTTTTGTCTTTGCAATTATGGACGAAGTTGTTATGACAAATAACTATCGGAAATATATCCTGAAAGATGGTACGGTTGACATCTGTCGGGCGTGCCACCGCCCCGGTGAATCTATCAGGCATATTATTTCTGGTTGTTCTTGTCTTGCCAATGGTGAATATTTGCACAGACACAACCAAGTGGCCAGGATTGTACATCAACAGCTAGCCCTTAAATACAACCTTGTGAATTCAGAGGTGCCATATTACAGGTATGTGCCCGACCCAGTTCTTGAAAATGGTCGAGCCATATTGTATTGGGATCGATCTATCATCACTGACAGAACTATTGTTGTGAATAAACCTGATATAGTGGTGATAGATCGATTAGAGCGTCGTGCAATGATCATCGATATTGCTGTTCCTCATGACGAGAATCTCGTGAAAGTTGAAAAAGATAAACAAATCAAATATTTGGATTTGTCTCACGAGATTGTTGATATGTGGAATGTCGAATCGGCGATCATTGTTCCGATTGTCATATCTGCTCATGGATTAATAGCCAAGAGCCTCGATCAACACCTTCAGAGGCTCGCGTTAGACGGTTGGATCAAGGGACTGATGCAGAAGGCAGTTCTTCTCGACACGGCCCGTATAGTGAGGAGGTTCCTGTCTTTGGAGCCCTAACCACCGGTATCTTGGTCCCTGTACCCGATGTCGGTGGTCTACTATTTTTTAAATTTTTAAATATATATTTTTTTATGTACATATTTAAAAATGTAATTTATATGGTAAAAAATTAATAAAGAGAATAATAATAACTGCACACATCTCACACACGGCCCTCTGATCCCAAACTAGGCAGAGCCTGTACTATGGTAACCAGACTGCTTATAAGGATACCTATATATTATTTCTAAATACATACATATTATAGATAAATTACACCCAGACACAGAACAAATTATCGTGCTCATCACACAATTATTTGTCCTGGGTGGGAATCGAACCCACGACCTCTGGCTTAGGTCAGGGTCAACCACTAGACCAACAGGCCAATCATAATATATCTAAGTATGTTTATTTGTGTTTGGGTCTAGATAGCGATGTCCCTGGATATTGTTTTTTTTGTTATGTAATGGAATAGGCGTTTGTCTTCCAACTCACCTGATAGAAAGTGACAAATAAAATAATATTAGACGACTATTTTTTCCTCGATTGTACTATATTATTTTATTTTATTAAAATTGTCTCCAAGTACTCAAATGACATATGAAATCAATCATTATACTGTCTTTGGGAATCTGTAGATGTTTATAATTATTAACAATTCAAAATTTTAATATTTTTTCATCGGCTGCTTTTCTTACTGGCCTATTCTAAAATCTTTCAGTGTAAGCCCCGTATATATAAGAATCTATATTTGGGAATTACGTAAGTAACTCTTTAAAGTCTCTAATAGCAAGCAGTAAGACATTTATATAGCAGTTAAAAAATGACAAAGCATTTAGTACAAACACCTGAAAATTATCTTTAATTGAATTTTTTTGTTTTTTAAAGTGAAAACTTTTTTAGGCACGATTGTGGCCTTTTGCTATGGGAAAAAAGCACTGACCGTTACGCTAATAATACATATATAGATCCACTAGAGGGCGCTAATCTAAAAATTGAGTTCTGTCAGTTGTTCTCCTTCCTAACCTGCTAAAGTGACGTTTTAAGTTCGTCGTTTCGTTTAAGTTTTCACTTCTGTCAGCTTATTATTTTTTATTCTGTGACTGTAAATGTAATATTTACTCAACATCCCTTGAGAGTATGTTTCTAATGGCCCACTGAACACAGGAAATCCACCAGAAGTCTTAGTAGCAAATAATTATTTTATTCATCATTGTACTAAGTATTACTTTATTCGATGCTTTAAAGGTGTCTTTATAATGTCTTCACAATCTTGGTAGCGAAGTATCAAAATCCTTCCTAAAAATATTAAGAGAAAATCTTTCAAAAATCTTTTCTCAAATATTCGCTAACAATGAGAAGCGTGACCTTTTCATGAGGCTGATTTCTTGGGTACCGTACACCAATAATACTTTCTAAGCATTATTGGTATTTTTGTCTATATTATTGTTGCAATTCTTGCTTTCCGATATAAGCTGCAAGTATAGACAGATAGATAACCCTTTAGTTAAGATATACGGTAAATATACACGTGAGTAATAACTCACGTGTATATTTCGGACTCGATGGGGACCCCTTATCAAGGGGTGAGTCGTCCTGGGTTGCAAGTGCTAGACTGGTCGGGCATCCCCAAAATATACACGTGATTAAAACCGTATATCTTAACTAATAAAAACACTACTCACGATAGTTTTTATTCCAGATAACACTGTTTATTCACCATTGCAACCATTTAAGTCAGTGTAGTAAAAGCAGATTATGACCAAGGGCTACTTTATGGCTAATTGGAATCTCTTCCAGAATGAAACGGAAAACAAAAAAAAGACGAAAAAAGAAAACTCCCGCATTAAGAATTACTCCTGTGTCGCAGGGGACTTTACAAACATACAAACAACGGACACAAAGAACACCTTACGTCCTTTTTAATATATTTTATCCGTATATCTTCTAGGCTGGTATTCTCTTAAAATGCTGACATCACAGTTAAAACTTCCTACGGAACCCCCTTACAAATTTGATATCGCTCCAAAGATTTTTTAATAAAAAATCTACTGATTCAGCGTCTCACAAGTCCGAAGAAATGTGACAAAGAATACTTGTGAGTTATTTGTGAACTTTATTCTTGTATTATATGGTTTGGTTGTACCTACATATGGGCATGCCATTATTCATATCGTATTGTATCTCGGAACTATTTACTTATTTATTTACTTTTAATTATAACGGTTATACCAATTACAATAATTAAAGACGTGTATGTATCCATAAATATAAAAAAAAACAGAAATGAAAACAAAGACAGGTAAATATAAAAACGTATATAGGCCCGAGATTTAACAAATATTTTACTTCAAGTTCAAAGAGTTTGCCTTTTAATGTGTCTATCGTGGCCATGCTAATAGTTTGCTGCTAAAGCATCTTATGTATCACCAGACATATATATTACAGGCCTGTCGGTCGAGTGGTAAGTCATCCTGACTGCTGAGCTAGAGGTCATGGGTTCGATTCCCACCCAGGACAGATATTTGTGTGAAGAGCACGATCATTTCTCCTGTGTTTGGGAGTAATCTATCTATAATATGTATGCATTTGGTAATATATATGTTAACAATAATTTGAGAATGAGATTATTTGGTGCTTTATAGCAGACTAGCAACCCGCCTACGCACGGGTGGCAGAGACATCTTCAACCACCATCATCATATTTCAACCAATTGAAACAAAATATTAACAAATTATACACCTAAACCTTCATCATGAATCACTCTGTTTATTGGTGAAAAAAAAATCCGTTCAGTAGTTTGTCAGTTTATCGCGAACAGACAGACGCGGGGGGGACATTGCTTTATAATATGTATAAATAAATATGTTAACAACAATCTGCTATAGGCTCTGCCTAGTTTGGGATCAGACGGCCTTGTGTGAGGTGTCTCAAGTTATTTTTATTATTAGGTACGTGCAAAGTGGGTGTCTCCCATATTAAAACGATCAAAGCGTGCGATGCGGCTATAAGGGAACTTTTGACGGCTAGTGAACTCACGCTGTATTAGTGAAATTTGTTTTTAGTTGAATTTTAATTTAGGTAATTCATTTTAATTAAATTCAAAGTATGTCCCTTTTGCGTACTTTTCTTTTGCAAATTATCATTGTTGTTCTTTGCTCGTTTTTGCAAATTGTCATTGTTGTTCTTTGCTCGTTTTTGCAAATTTTCATTGTTGTTCTTTGCTCGTTTTTGCAAATTTTCATTGTTGTTCTTTGCTCGTTTTTGCAAATTGTCATTGTTGTTCTTTGCTCGTTTTTGCAAATTGTCATTGTTGTTCTTTGCTTGTTTTTGCAAATTGTCATTGTTGTTCTTTGCTCGTTTTTGCAAATGGTCATTGTTGTTCTTTGCTCGTTTTTGCAAATGGTCATTGTTGTTCTTTGCTCGTTTTTGCAAATTGTCATTGTTGTTCTTTGCTCGTTTTTGCAAATTTTCATTGTTGTTCTTTGCTCGTTTTTGAAATGCTTTCTTCGTGGTTGACAATCACATTTGGCATTAGTCACGAAACCAGTATCCAGGAGGTATAAAGTAGGGTACATGAAAGGATAGTATCCTTTTTCCTTTCGTATAGGAATCACAGGAAAGCTTTCTGATCTTTCTCTATCATAAGGACGTAGGTGGTTTTATAGAGATGTTAGCAAGCGTTACAATCTAAGTTTACTGCCAACCTAGGAAATTTAAAGTGTTCTTATCACGTCTTTACTTAGAAAATCTTTCGCATTCTTGACAACAAAACCAAGACACATAAAGGATTCTTTTGCGGTTACCAAATGAACATATAACAATAGTCCGTGATCAAATATTAAGAATTTTTCAAATTTTAAGTAGCTCTGGCAATAGTATCGTCATTCAGTTGGTAATCAAAGCAGATTGGACGTCTTTTTCTTCCAAAACTTAAACATTGTGATTTTTTTATGTTCTTTCATATAATAACAACGACGTTACAATAAGAGGCTATAATGTATGTATCCAGCAAGCACAGCTCTATTGAGGAAAATCATCCTATGTATGGCTCCAAAAATTTATAGAAGGGTTCCGGCCTCATACACAGACTTAAATACAAATACGACTATGTTTAAAAATCATTTGTCTAATTTATTGTTAAGCAAATGCTACTACAGTAGAAATGCATATCTCAATGATAAACTTAACTTGTTAACTTTAATAAACATTAACCCTTATTAATTTTGAGACATGTACCTACATTATTACTATTATTTTTGAAGATAATGTATTATTATTATTAAACATAGAATTTAATAACGAGATTATAGGGATTCTGGATTAGAATTGAAAATGATCTAATTTCTAATAATATTTTTTTTTTATGTATAGTTGTTGTAATTGTTACTTGTTATTGTAATTCCCGGTTATTGATATCAATGTATAAATAATAAAATTTGTATGTTTAAAATTAATGGACCAAGCTTCTTGAAACTAATTTCATACTGTAATATCATGTACACATGTTTAGATAAACAAAGTTATCTTATCTTATCTTAACGTAGAAAAAATCTCACTTAAACAATAAGATATTTTTCACTCTTATATGATGAGAACGTATTTGTTTGTAAAATATTTTCCTTAATACTTTACAAATTCGAGAACAAATGATGTGAAAATTAAATGAGGGTTTAAAATACAACATGGGATCTCGTCCAGCAGTGGACGGCGATAGGCGGATGATGATGATGGGATCTCATAGTAACAGACCTCGGAAAACGAGCACTGCTTTAGAGATTACTACATATTAAAATCCTTCTCTTTGAACTATTTCTAAAAGTAGAAGCGCACTATAGTTTCTTTAGTAAATTGTAATAAATCATTCATTTATGTGGGAGAGCCATGCTTCGACACGTACGGGCCGGCTCGACTCCGCTCGATACCACGGCCTCACAGAAAACCGGCAGTGAAACAATGATCGTATTGCCTCCCCCTTTTCCACTCTTCCCCTATTCTCACCTTAAAGGCCGGCAACACTTGAGACTCTTGAGTTGCAGGTGCCCATGGGCGGTAGTCATTTACCATCAGGTGACCCATCTGCTCGTTTGCCCCCTATACCATAAAAAAATCGTTATGGAAGGCGAAACTACAGTTTGTTGGCAACTGTTAAATAAAAATGATGATGGATATAGTTCTCAGTAGATCTTCTAACATGATGGTTTTGCTTTGCAAATGGAAGTAAAATTATGATGTAAGTAAAGTGGTTAAAATAGCCCCAATGTTGTAAGTTATGACCGACACTAAAAGAAATGAATCCCGAAATATTTTGTTTCGTAGTCATGACTAGCGATCATTAATCATAAAATAAAACAAGTCTTTAAATTCGTTGGGTCGAAGCAAAAATATTGAAGTTAAAATCTTTCTCGGTTTTCCATTTAAGCTCGTAACCATCCTAGGCTTGACAAACATTTTTTTTTACTGATATACGTGCATGCATTTCTCAGATTATGGTAATATAATAGTTCAAAATTAAATAGTATGTTCAAAATTGTAGCAAAACAAGGAACGGCGCTTATTAGTCACGTTAGCCGTAAGCACCCTTCTTGTTGTTGCTGTGTAATATCGTCAAATATTTTTGAGCATACAGATGAAAATGTATTATATGAAGTTGGCAGTGAAAGTGTTAAAAAAGCTAACGTTTGCAGTCATTGCATCACTTCTATTGTTTCCGCTAACTATCCGAATATGTCCATTTTTTTCCCCTGAAAGAGGTAAAAAAGATACATATTTACTTCACCCACTGCCACTTTGAAGGCTGGCAAGCCATTGGTGACTCTTGAACTGCAGGTGTCCGTCTTCCCCTTTTCCCCCTATTTCATAAAAAAAAAATACAAATGAAATTAAAATGAGATCAGAAAAAAAACAGTGTATCTATTGATGAAGCTACAGCTTTCTCCGATTTTATTTCGTGTTCTTATTTGGGAAGTTACTAATCAAAGGTTGATGTGGCTGTATATCAAATAAAAAAAAAAACTTATGTTAACTATAGCTACCCCCAATTCAAAAGCGGAGTTCTCGAAATCTGCATAAAAGGACAAAAAAAGAGTGAGTCTGTTGCCAGACCAGGCCGTAGTCTGCCTCTTGCAGAGACAAACTGCTGGTCCTTTGAATTGAATCTGAGTGGAACAACGTTGTGGATATTGCCTGTGCTATGATCTATGATACTAGTGTTGGGGACAGGAGATTCAATCTCAGTCATGCTCCTAACTCAGCACACATTCAGTTTTAAAATGTATGAAATTTTATTATCCATGCCTATCCCCTGAAGCTTTCCAACTAATTCACCGCCAATCAACGAAGAGAAACTAATTACTTTGAACTAATTCAAACCACTTTGGAAGATAATGGATTAGTCAATAAAATTGTCACCACACTTGAAGCTCACTTTCAATTCACTATCAATTAAAAATCGGAGCAGTTCAAGTATATCATTTGAGATAATTAATATTTAACAAAAGAACGCAGGTTGATTAAAAACAATTCCTTAAAGTGAAACGCCTCAAAATCCCCCAACAACACATTACCCTATTATGTCCGTCAATAAAAAGTAACGGTCAAATATATTTTGATATCCAAATGCCACGCACAAACGCGCCCAACCTATCCGATGCTACACAACCTTTTCCATTTCCTGTAACAAAGTATAAAATACTGCTATTTATTGTCTTCTACCTGCCAAAGGCCTTCGAACATGACAAAGCCTCGAAAGCCTTTTTGCCTGTCGGCCATTTGTCGTTCCGGTTTCTGAATGTCGTTGACCGGATATGGTGTAGTATTTGGTTGAATAGTGCCATTCGGGAATATACATTAGTACGCTACTTTTTGATGGCTAGAGAGAAATATTGGTCTAAGGAAATGGCTTTTTTGTTAGTTTTGATCGAGTGTAGCATTGGTATAATCATCATCATCATCATTTCAGCCATAGGACGTCCACTGTTGGACTTAGGCCTCCCTTAATGACTTCCAAGAAGACCGGTTGGAAAAGGCATGCATCTACCGACGTCCTGCGATCTTTACTCGCTCGTCTGTCCACCGCGATGATAGGCGTCCTACGGTGCGCTTTCCGGTCCGTGGTCTTCATTCAAGAAGTTTTCGGGTGCATCAATAATAATATAATATTATTATCCTAGCATATATTAGGTACTCATAGCTGTCTAGATCCAACTAAGCAGAGCAGAGCTATACTATCGGTTCTAGAACACAGATATACATACATAGAGTTACATCGTATACATGGAAACACTCAGTGTGACGCATGACACCATCGCGGCAGGACACTTCACTCCTTACCAAAGTCAGGTCCGAAATTAGTAGGGCATACCCGAAAACACACACGTGAGTAAAACCGTATATCTTTGATGAATATGGAGACACTCATAGCAATCCAAATATACACATTTATGCATACAGATGTTTGCTTTGTGCGAGAATCAACATGCATCTATAAATTCATTTTGTAAGAACTCTAAGTTTTCCAAGTAAGGACTTGTTTAAGAATTAGTATAAGTCAATAGGTCCTGCGTTACGTGTAATGGTAGGTGGAGTCAATGATACAGACAAGCACGATTGTCAATGTTATCTCCAAAATCTTTGGTAGAACCTGGATTAAAAGCTTGGCATCGGGACAGCTAGCATAAAATAGAAACACAAATATCCAACCGTAAGATGAAAATTATTACAGACGATTATAAGACGATATTTTTTTTAACATAACCGACAATAGTATTGGCACATTACTGATTGCTAACTTTTTCAATTAGCTAAACGCTTGTATCAGGAGATGGATGGTTCACATCGGTACGGGGGGTCTTGGAAACGTTTTGCTTACACGCCGCTCATTAAAATAGGCTACTACAGTTAGCTTTTTCCGTAGTAGTAGAATTACGTGGTGCTGGATCTATCCTTGAGAAGATTTAATGTTTTTCAATGTTTACGCTTTTATATTTTGACTGGCCTGTTGGTCTAGTGGTTAGTGACCCTGACTGCTAAGCCAGAGGTCGTGGGTTCGATTCCCACCCAGGACAAATAATTGTGTGATGAGCACGATAATTTGTTCTGTGCTGGGTGTAATTTATCTATAATATGTATGTATTTAGAAATATATAAGTATGTTTATCAGCAGTCTGGTTACCATAGTACAGGCTTTGCCTAGTTTGGGATTAGACGGCCGTGTGTGAGATGTGTGGAGTTATTATTATTATTATATTGGTAATACTCAGAGGAATTCCCGTCAATGACAGTATCCTACTGAACCACTTACATAAAAAACAAATTAGGTAATACTTTCTTAAGATATTCCTATGGGAACGAAGTCAATGAGTGAGCTCTAAAAGAAACTCCTACAGCAATTTGTACGTTATCTATTACAGAGTGGGGGCGTCATGTTCTCGCCCTTGGGACGGCTTCGCGTCGCTCAGGCAGTCAGAAAACAGGTAAATATTCATTATCTTTAAAGAATGTCTTGGGTTTAGAAATTCTTATTTTAAAGCATTTGATTTTCTTTAAGATGTGTTTGTTTTTACAATATTTCCATACATCGGTCTTTAAGGGAGTATAACATATAAAACGAAGTGTGCTATTCGCTCTTTAAGGTCCGAGTTAAATCCTTATGTATCTGTATATTTCATTGTTGAGGATATCTGACCACTGCAAGAACAATATATTAATATTTTTTGGAGAGGTTATCTTTTGAAAAATGAACATTTTTTCCAGGATAGGATTATGGAAGTTAAACACGTTCCATTTGCTTTTTATATAACCACGGTAGCAGTAAGTCCACGAATCCTCTTTATCATCAAAAACAACATTATGCTTGAGAACTGTGGTCATCTATAGTTCCACATACGTACATACATAATGTTGTATAATTTCTGAATTACTATTTGGATAGTAATTTATTGCTCACCTCTCTAAAAGAAGTTTAAATATTCAAATCAAGATACTCTTCTTCAATTTACAGATGAGTCAGCTTCCAGTGTTAGGCACAGAAGCAGCTCCTCTTCAAGCGCCGTTGTGTTACCAGCTGCTTTGTGCCCCCCCACTAGCTCCCTTACCCACGTGTGCACCGTGTGAGCTGCCACCACCACCATACGCTGTATATCAACTACCATTTGATAGTAAGTAACTAATACACAATTTGTATAAGCTGAATATGTAAATATCTTGAAGAGTCGACTACTGAAACACAGGTCTTTGTTCCTTTGCAGGACTCAGACTCTCCCGGGTAAAAGTATAGAGGAATTATATTACTTTCACATACATTTCTATTTAAAATTTTATATTTTTTTAAACGGTCATCACATCACTGATTGTATTTCTTGGATGATTATATCAATGGCAAAGCCCATGTCATTTATCCTTAGTAGTTGAATTACTACATTCATACTTTTTGTTCTATTTCAGCCACTCCAACAATATACGGACCTCCAACCCAGTACACGTTGGTACCAGCTCCTTACACCACTCCGTGCTGTGAGCCCTCATGTTGCGCACCCCTGGACAAACTGCCACGAGTACCTCCTCCACCGCTACACCCCGCATTTATCTACTAATCACGTTCAGAATAAATATATTGAAGTCATTGAAATTTCGCTGTCATATCATCTCTTAACATGAACCCCTAAAATGATAAAAATACCCGAAATCAGATATTTAAAAAAAAAACTGCCGATGTATTAGTTTTCAGCACTGGTGATAGAAGTTATAGAATAGAAATAAATAATATTTAGAGAAAGGAAAATCAGGTAAAAGGATGTTAAAGATGATTCTGTGGCACGATCATTAGTAAAAAGACTTGAAGAAATGACGACTGATTTTGGGAAAAATTACGGGAAAGATTATAATTATGTAACAGAAGCAGAATAAATCTACAAAACTCCGAAAGGTTTAAAAAGCTTTGATTAAATATTTAAAAAGTGTTTAATTTGCTAAATTCTATATTTCAGCGACAATGCCTTTGATATATATTTAATCTAACATCAATCGCGAAGAAGATTCCTTTCTTCATATGTACTTCATACAGCTTCTTCGTATGTTTCATCTTAATTGCTCAAGTCTTCCAATCCAATTTATGCTCATCTGTCTTTAAATACATTACACTTTTCTAAAAGAACAGTTTCAAATAAAGCAACTGTGACCATTCATTGAATGTTAAAAAGAGAGATGGTGATGTGTGTTCAAGTTAGTTCTTGGTTTTGTTTAGATTTTTCTGAATGTCTGCGATCGCTTTTATTTATAGATACGACATAGTGTTAGCTTTGAACAGGTATATTTAAGGAACCGTGGATTCACGTGCTATCATTAATATTATAGTGTTAATTATTGGTGTATCAAATTGATTGATTTTCATATGTTGTATTGTTAAATTATAAGGTCATCTAAGTACGCCAAGTTGATGAATGATGTATTTGGTTTCGTAGATAAGGATGTGTTTCATTACAAGAAAGAGAAATGAATCTATTGTTGTCTGATAAAGATGTTTCCAGTGTCAATTTGATACATCTGTATGCATTATTATTGTTAGTATATGAACACTCAAAAGAACGAGGGTGCGGTTAGAAGAGTTTATGTTGAAGTTACTCTAAACGTTTTCAACAATTCTATTCTTTCCTGACAAGTTAAAAACTGACACCATCAAGAAGCTACTTTTTTGTAGAGAACTTATTCTGACATTTGATTCTTGTTTAATTTAAACCGCACCCAATCAAAGTGTCTCATAATTAGTTTTTAATAAATGTGCAACATACGCAAGCACTAAAAATTAAGCACAAAACTTGATTAGTTGCTAGATTTAAGTGACGTTACCTCTTATAAAAGACAGAGTATGGCTTGTTATCCTTTTAAAGGATTTTTGGTTATCCTTAATATAAGTATGTTTTTTGAAATCCCATGGTGATAACGTCTTAAAATTGCAAGTAGCATATAGGTAGTTTTGAAGAAGGATAAGAGCAGATTGACCTCATGTTTCGTAATGTATGTATCGGCATAGGCCATACTAGATGGTATAAAAGTTGTAATCTAAGTCGACGTGTTTTAATAATTTAAAGGGACCCGGCATGATAATAATAGTAAGTTTAGAAACAGATTTTCGATGCAATTTTAAGACGTTTGTACACCGATAATGATGTAGAACAAAGAATATAAAAATATTTTTTAATATTCAGTTTATTACATGTTGCTGTTGAAATAAAACTGGGGTCCAAGACGTGATAGAGATACGTCAGTTTCAAAATTGCATCAACATTTGAAACTTACATATTTCAACCAGTTATTGTTGTGTTGGAAATATAAATAACTATCTCAGTTTTATACTAATACCAATGATATGTTCAGGCAGAACTTAAAACATTTACAGATATTATTCAGTTAAAGAATGAGCAGGACCTAAAATACAACATCATAAATAGATTGGTTAAGATTACACGATAGTTTTAATTTGTCTGAACATGTTTCCTTACGAAATAATACGATATTTAAAGTTATCGAAATGATGAAACCTAAATACTCTGCTTTACCGCAGTGAATAATAATACACTTAAGAAATCCTTCGAGAGAAGCAATGAAATCGTCAAGAATTATGTGATATGGAATAATTTCATGAACACTAGCAATAGTTTCATTTAGTGTCATTAGAGGTAAATTCCTTTTAATCTTTGGATATTTCTGAACCGTTGCATAGTTGCGTAAAGTTATCTATTTGAGTATTGACTAATTTGAATAATTGTAAGGTCTCTTCCAGATGTGATATCTTTACAAAATGCACTAGCATTTTTTCTGATGTCTTAAGAGTTTAACGTGTGTAGTTAACACTAGGCCAATTCTTTATGACGCATCTAGGTTTTCATGTGGTACCAGATTAAAAATAGGACCAAACACTAATTACTTACACTCAAAGGAAATATATATGCAGTAACGAATCGCATCTTCGTAGTTTAGTATATCATAAATCTCTATACGTAAATTGTTGTAATAATATTAATCATTTTGATATTGTATTTCATCACTCTATGGCTGCTAGCTGTGTAATACTTAGAGTGAATGAAGCTGCTACCTAAAACTTTATAGTCTAGACGTAACAAGAGTAATTTCTTTAATATTCGAGACACATTTTGTTTTAAGTCATTTCATAATTAAATAGCTGCTTTAAAACGAGTTTCTGTACATAGGCAGTTTTAGGAGCAGTTTTTTTACACTAGTATGTTCGATGTGGTCTTCTGCCTTTAGATATAAGGCTTTCGTCTCAATTACTACTTGTACATCATAATATACGATTAGTATTACTGGAAATGCTGTCAATTTATCGTCTTGAATTTTACAATGTATGTATTTATCTTTAGATGTTAGGTAGTACTTAATGCGATGCTTCGCTCAACTATCATTTACATCGTCGTGTGAGCTTGTAACTTCAACTCTTTATGTTTGTATTACCACTGTTATAATATTAATTCACCTTATGAAATTTTGAATCATGTATCGAATCATCATTTCAATGTAACAGTTACAAAATAACATAATATCGACTGCTATAACTACGGTAATAGACCAGTATGAATAAATGGTATAAATAACGATACATAAATTCTGGTGAATAATCATAACAAAACTATTTCTGGTTGCTCTAAAATATATCCAAGTTAAAAAATAAACCATCCAAGTAAAAAATAACTAAATTAGACTTCATGATAAACTCGAAAGATTTATTTGCTTAATGTCTCATCAACGTTTACCAACATGATAATTAAGAAGCTAGGTGTTACACTCTTAGTGTTTATCTGCATGTACAGATTTTGTATAAATATGGAATCAAAGAAATTCAGTGAATTTGTGAATTATTTTGCACTAAAGAAGTAGGGTGTACTTCTCTCTTACCCATATTTATTATTTATAATGAACTATATATATTAAATAATATTGATTTATGTTTGATATATATATATCACATTCTGTTACTGAAAATAACAATAATAAATGCATCGTTCGTTTCATTCACATGAAGTGTAAGAAACCATTTTTGATGTTAAGAACTGTATTTTCAGAAAAAGTATTAGTGTATTTACTTAATAAAGTAGTTTCGGCTCTGGTTCCATATTTATGCTAAAACTGTCTTAAATGTTACGTGGCCTAGTGATACACTGCCTAACATATCGGATTATGTATCAGTACGCTGTAGTTGGTGATTCTTTTTATAAATTGTATATAATCTCTCGCTAGGTGTCGTTATTGTGTGGATGAATGTAATTTAGACAATATTAATGTAATTCTAGGCTATAACAATGTGTATTTATTGATATCGTCACTTGTATCAAGGTCAGCTTGGCATTGTGATTAGGTCTCCTACAGGACTGGCTTTGGTCAGTATAAGGGTTATCTTCTCTGTTTTGTTTGATTATTTTTAGGTATTTTGGTTTTCTTTTTATTGTTATACAAATGTTGTATGTTGTTCCCACGGATGCATAGTAATGTCTGTTTTTACCCTGCACACAATTACAGCAAATATGATAAGCACTATTATATAAGTGCTAAAGTCAGTCCTGCTTCAGATATCTTCTGTGGCTTTTCGTGAACCTTAGTTATAATTACATTTCACCACGTCATAAGCAATCAAATCTTTGAAAGAATTCACATAAACACTGTTGTCATCATTTAGCATGATCGACTGTGATTATTGATTCTTAATAGAACATTTTTTTTTTCGTAAAATTACACAGCTTTAGAAAAATACCAAAGCCGCGATGCTTTTCTCAATGATAAGATCCATTCTTTTTTTAAACAACCGGACTGTAATATATAATTTACTTAGTCCTGTCAGTAAGTCTTTATAATGCAGAAACACCCATAACGCAAGAAATAAAAAAAATTGTTTGACCCTTATTTCGGTTTTGAATTTGTTAACATATTCTTATTGTGTTAGTAAGGGATGAATCGCATCTGCGTCCATTATTAAATCATTACATACAGGGACGAAGACAATACAAATGTTTTGGTTGTAGTTATTCGATAGTGGTTTGCCGTCAGATGGTTCTTTACGTCCATTTATCATTTGCTTTAGCGAAGTAGACACAAATAAAAAGTACATAAACTATAATAAGAATACCTCGATTGCGTGGATTTTGGTTCTATATCTATCTATTTGTTTTAGTGTAAGTAGTTTTACAAAATTTTAATTGAATATTTAATGAGAAATTTGTATTCACTTGCTTTATTTTCTTGCTCATTTATAAATCCAGAATCTTCACAATTAAACTTTTAATTGGTTAAATAAAACTCTCGATGTTTACAAAAATCCTAAATATAAAAAAAAATTAAAATCGTGCATTCTTTCAAATTCCAGTGTCCGCAATATATACCTAATGCTTGTTAAACATAAGAATAAAGTTACCTCTACTTCTCATCTAAGAAATGTCCAGAAACAATGCATCTGTAAACTTTTTGTTGTTATGTCCAATTTTCGAATTGTATATGCTGTTTGTTTTCTACAGTGACGTTTTGATGGGAATATATTTTTGGAGTTAAATATAAAATTATAAAACGAGCTGCTGTAATCCATTCATCGATTTTTATAACGCTATGGACATGATTTCAAGAAACAAGTTCTGCCAAAAGATTATTGACAAAGCCATTGATATCAGGATTTAAAATAATTTTGTTAGTGCATTCATAGACGTTTCTGCGTTTCGAACTCTTGATGATATGATTTTAAGACATAAGGTCATGCGAGGCCATCTTCAAATGAGAAAAGACTGAACGCTTCAGGTTAAATTAGTTTCGATCTGTAAAATTTAAACGAATACACAAGATGTGGGATTCAAAATATTATTTTAATAACAGAGTACAGTATAGGTAGAATTAAAAAAATTATTCCAAAAAAAATGATACATTAAGGGATATCAGCTAATTATATGCAGGTACTACACTCCGAATTTGAAGGCAAAATATGTACTTCTTTGTAAAGTTGAAAAAATATAGAAATGAAAATTGGAACTGCAAATCTTAACGTCACTGTGTAGACTAACACATTTTTGATAAAACCTTTACAAATTTGTAGTCCAACTTTTTTGTTACGATAGTTTTACCCTTTTTAGGAATACGTATAACGCGAGAAATAAATGAATATTATTTGTTGATTGTAGAAAATATTTCATAGCAATATTTTTATTGTTAACTACTTATAAGATACTCTCTTAAAAGCTATGCATTATAGAAAAAAAAACGGCTTTTATATATCGACCAGTGTTTAGTACGTATGACACATAATAATTATTAATAAATAGTGATTATAGAGCACTATAATTAAAGCCACGTATCAAGCTGTCTTTATACTGTACGTAGCAGAAATAACAATTATTATCTATCCTACTCTATACTATATATGTTAGAATGTGACTCTGTATATTTCCTATAATTATTAAGTGTGGACAAATTTTAATGTCGTTATTAAATTGTATGTTTAATAATAATACATTATCTTCAATAATTATTAATAATAAGTATTCGCGCTATCGTGATCATTATTCAATCATTACGCACATAAGTAAAAATAATAATATACGAATTAATTATAGGTAATAATAATAATTACACCATTGTATCATCGAATGTAATTGTTGATTGTTATATTATAATTATTAAATACAATTATTGTCTAGTTATTATGTATGTGATATTGTTATTGGAATAATAGATATTTTAAATGCTAATAATATAATTAATTCTATTATCCTTCTTGTTGACTTCTGTGTGTAATAGTTAACTTAAACTTAAGATTAGACTGTAAGTGAAGAATTTGAACGGTAATTTTCGAAACTGGTCAACTATTTGTCGTTAAAGATATACATACGAGTACATACATATTATATATATCAGCCCTATTAACTGCTTGATGTGTTCTTAATAGAGATAAAATATACCTTTAGATATACAGCCTTCGATCATTAAAAAGTTTATTTAATATATCGGTTGTTTCATGTTTACCAAAACTTAGACAAGTTTGAGTAAGTACTTGGTAGTTAATTTGAATTCCAGACCAGGTATATTTTTTATTAAATAATGATTAGGATTATACTATAATCACTGATTATTTTCTATGGCTGTAAGTTATAGGACGCAATTTGTGTCAGTATTAATATCCCATAATTAATTTCAGGTAAAACCAAAAATATTTATTTTTAAATTATTAATTGTATTTATTAAATCAACATAATCTGTGAAGGTAGCCAAATATTAATTTATGTGAAAATCATCGAACATTAAATTTGTTTTACCTAAAGTTGTATGATCTCAAAATAATAATGTATAAATGACAGTCGCTCTATTTTACAAAACTGAATTTCTTGAAATCTAAATGTATCTATTAGATATTCTTTTCCTTTTTTTAAATGTAATTTAGAAGCTCTCATATCACTTGAAATTGCAAATCACTGTGAGGGGGTATCATGAACCATATTTGACACTACAATAACATATTAATTTCAATCTATCTGTAATTAGTATGTCACTCTGTACTCGTAGAGTTAAAAACTTATAGAAAGCTAAAAATAATAAGTGCAACGATTATTAATAATGTGATTTTACTTGTATAAACATATTATTATTACACTCACTTATATTTAAAATTATACACCAGAATTTAAAATTAAATTTTTAAATTATATTAAATTAATAAAACATCTTAATTTACATATACAAAAAATAACATGTGTATTTTTAATGTCATTTATTTGCTTTGTGATGTACCATCACATCTGTGTCATTAGTTAATAGTGTATACAAAATAGTATTCATGCGACCCCCTAATAGAGCTAAGTACAATAATTAATTATAATACTGAAGCAATAACGAATAAATGTAACTGTTAAGTCACATATAATAAATCTAATTAATGTACATCTGTGTTTTATTTTATACCTTGGACGTTATTCACGGTAAAATAATCCATACAATCCAATATATAAAAATCTCATGTCGCGGTGTTTGTGGTCGAACTCGATCGAACGATTATAATGTTTTTTTTTTGTATATTTGGTATGAGAATAGGTTGTAAAGTATATATTTAGTAATATATTAAATGCCCCCTGGCAGATCTGGTTTTAATCTCATTCAGCAAGCCAGATCTTTTGGCTACTGACTTCTTATTTTGTCATATTTCCTTCCATGAAAAGACGCAGTGTTCTACGTTATTAGATGTTTTGTGACCGGTCGAGTTAATTCTAAAATAGGGGTTAGTACAACACCTAAAATGAAAACAGACACTTTGCATTGTGCACTGCTAAGGTTTTCATCAGGCATTTTTGAAAAACTTTAAGTTCGGCCATCCCCGGCAGCATGCAGGATGCGTGGAGCCGAGGATGCCTGTTTCATATACCGATATTTAATTTAATGGCCTAAAGGTCACTCACAAAAGACCCCTTCAAATTGGAGTTCTTGTTCTTGTTTAAGAATGATGCTGTGATCAAAACAGATTGGCTCCCGGTGGCAGTGTAAGTATTATTTACCCATGGCATAATTGACAGGCCTACAATGGTGTCTATATACCTTCCAGTCATTCACCAAGTCATAGTGGCCGGAGGAAAATATTATTTCCTCAATATTGTCGTAAATCCCTCTGTTTAGTAGTGTCAAAGCAAATCAAAAGTTTTTAAAATAATTGTAACATCTTATGTCTAAATGTTTTAATAACACTGTCATACGATTTATACTATACACATTAATCACGTTAGTTTATACTATTCAACACATCTATTTAATAAAATAAAAATTACACGGAACTTTTTCATTTGAGTGTTTATTAGACAGCGCCATCTAGCGATCCCCGTTTTTTATGGTGAACCTTGTGAATTTTTTTTTTTAAAACAAGGTACTTGCAAATATTAGTGTAAAAAAAGATCTATATGTATACCTTAAAATTTACCTTAAATATGAAATCTATTACGAGTCCGACCGGCCGTTCTATCTAACAGCTTTGCTAAAAAAAAATATATGAAAGTTTTGTCATCAAGCATTGGAAACCGCCTAATTTTCACCTCTAAAATTTTACTCAAACCCAATTTCTTCCCGTACAGTTCTCGTGCTTGCACAACTTTATTTTTCTATATCTCGTGTTGTAATTGACGTACGGGGTTTTGGTTTGGTCTAAGATTAACGAGAGAGAAGGAAAGAGAAACGAGATCTTTCATTTGAGCTTTTGGGATGAAGAGATGACTGCCTGTTAGGGTTGGAAATGAAACGAAATGAAAGAGTGGAACAAGTAAATGAGTTTATCTTGAAAGTATGTTTACATCCATTATAATCATACTTTGTAGGCATGATAAAGACATTGAAAGAAAGTTTAAAGGGGAAACTCAGTGAACGGTGCTCTGCACTCTTTTCTGAAAAGTTAGAACGTGCCCATAAAAGCTCATGCTGCTCTGTTGTGTGAGTGAGTTGAGTGAGAGCACCAACGTTGTTGTATGTCAGCGAGAGTTGCATAGGGCGGAAAAACATAAAAGTATAATTAAATCCGTGGAAATGCGTTCACTGAGAAGTATGTGTGATGTAAGATCGACTGATAGAGTGAGGAATGATGATATGTATAAACGGTGTGGGTTAAAAGAAGATACAGTGACAAGAAAGGAATGCTGCGATTATTTAGGCATGTTGAAAGAGTAAGTGAAGAGTGAATGTGTCAAGGTATGGCGAGTCAATTCGGGTAGGCCCCGAAAGACATACAGTGTCCAGTATACTGAAGTATATCGGCAGTATAATGAAAAAGGGCAAAGATGAAAGTACCCGTAACCGGGGAGCATGTAGCAAAGGTCTGATTAATGGGGAAGAGGCGCATTATGTAAGGATCGTGGTAAATAGCGCTCTATCATCTCTGCCTACCCCGGACGGTAGTAAGAGGTGAGTATGTATGTATAAGAGTATATCTCTATATTTTGCACGGAACCCTAATTTTTTTTCCAAAATAAAAGTAGCCTAAGTTACTCCTTATAACACCAGCTTTCTGCCAGTGAAATCGGTCCACCCGTTCCGGATTTTAACCAAAAGAAACAGACAGACAGAAAAAAAATAAAAAAAACTGATTTTTAGGCATAGGTATCATGCAAATAACTGTATGATCTTAAAAATAAACTATTATTTTGACATTACCAACAGACACTTCAATTTTATTTATTCGTATTGATGTATTGATGATAATATAATTATTTAAACGGAAACTAACGATATCAATAGGTAATATTACATACCTTTAAATTGCCTGATTAAAGACCAATTTGCACTGGTCGTGGTCACAGGCTGACTCGGCCTTAAATAATTATATAAATCAAGTTTACTCTTTACGTAACCTTATCTCCAAATTACTGACCCACATCCGTTCATGCTCATTAACTGTTTGTTTGCAGATAGTCTGGCGTTTATATAAGCCTCAGAAATCAGTTCAAGAGCTAAATCGATGGTTTTGCGTTTAAGTAGGCGAGTTTACCAGACTAGTTTCCCTAGTGACACAATCTTACGCGCGTCTGCTGAGTTCATTGATCTGCTTACAGACAACTCAACTCTAATGTAATGATTACCATTCTCTCCAAAGACTTAGTTTCTTAAGTCCTCTGTTCACGGTTTACTGGCGTCTTTTTTTAAGAGTGATTTATGGATTCTATTTTTTAGAGTACATACGAGAAAAAGAAGCAGGACAGTAGATGTCATTATATACGCGGTGTACTAACCATTTCTTTTGTTTTTATAGGCATTTTCTTACTTATCACGTACAAATTCCAAAATAGTTTAAGCATTAATACTGTTACGAGCCAAGGTTCGGGAGTAGAAATATAAACCAATTTATTTTAATAAATCACTAAATACACAATCACAATTAATTCTCACTATTTCAACTATTAAATACACGTACTTCGCACTTGTCGCTTTGTTTACTCGCTGATCGTTCAACTTGAAAACTATCTAATTCCGCAATACAACTTTTATACAAGAAACATGATTCCATAGAGTGACCGTGACATCATCAGAAAACTCTAAATTATTCTGGCATTTTCTAATATAATGTGGGATGTTCTATAGATAGACTATATAGTTCCGTTAAATTTCTAAACTATAAGTAAACGTGAGAGTATTCTAATTAATATTACTAATATCATAAAGACGAAAGTTTATGAGGATGAATGGATGGATGTTTGTTACTCTTACACGCAAAAACGGCTGAACGGCCCTGGATGAAATTAAACAGAGATAGATTATAGCCGGGAATAGCGCGCAGGCTACTTTTAGTCTCGGAAAAATGTACGGTTGCCTTGGGATAGATTTCACCAAAATTGCCGAAGTGTTCGAAGTCGCGGGGAAAAGCTAGATTCTTTATGGGATATGGGCAAATGAGCAGACGAATCACCTGATGGTAAGTGACTAATCCCGCCCATGGGCACCTGCAACTCAAGAGTCACAAGTGCGTTGCCCGTCTTGGTGGTGGGACGGTGGTCAGCCAGATCAGGACGTGACCAGTGCAACCTGGTCGAAAGGTCAGGCAATTCAGAGGTATGTATATACCTTTTCGTGATCGCGTTAGTTCCCGTAAATACATCATTAAAAGTACTGTGCCCTAGAGATACCTGAATTGGTTGACAAAGTTTATATTACCGCGAGCGAAGTCGCGGAAAAAAGTTAATATATGAAAGTAATTTTATGTATTTAGAAATGTCGATAGTCAGATACTCTTGTCACTGTCGATGGTCTTTTTTTGTGGCTAGACTAGAATTGTGGCGTGTATAAAGGCTTTTAGATGTTCCGATTCGGTAGTGGAGTCTATGTTAGGGAATTACCAACACGCTACACCCATTTTGACTATTTATTGGCCGCAATCCAGTTGTGGTAGAGTTACGAAGTAAACGGATATGGTATTATGTACATAAGTCGTGTGGCCCGGAAACTACTCTGTGGTTCACTCAATTAATTATTGAATTTAATTTTTTTTTTTTATTATATAGGCAAACGAGCAGACGGGTCACCTGACAGTAAATGACTACCGCCGCCCATGGACACCTGCAACTTAAGAGTCGCAAGTGTGTTGCCGGCCTTTAAGGTAGTAGGGGAAGAGGGGGAAGGGTTAGGGCCTCCGGTAACCTCACTCACTCGGCGAAAAGCAATGTAATCAGTGCTGCCGGTTTTCTGTGAGACCCTGGTATCACTGCGGTCGAGCCGGCCCATACGTGCCAAAGTCATTTATGATCTTCAAACGACTGAACAGATTTTCTTGAATACTGCTAAGAACACTCGATCAATTCGATTTTTTTGTATGTTACGCAATATCTTCGCCATTTGTTGTTTTTAAGGTTAGTCCCATTTAAATGCGAAGAGAATATCCACCTCTAAGAGTAGAAATTCAAAGTATAAAGAAAACAACTTATTACAGTCATGTTTAGGCGCATTGAAGTCGGAGATACTTTTTTTAATAATTAAATAAGCCGCATCCAAAATGGTCAGCTCCCGTCAGAGGATGCGCCGGCTCTTGGAGCGTCAGTGCAACGCGCTATGGAAATTGTCAAAGAAATAATTTTAATTTATGATGGTCAACATGAATTACACGCTTTTATTAGCTTTCTGCTTTATGGTGCAGATACTTTGGCTTATTTTAGGGGCTAATGTTTACGTGAACGCTTTATTAAAGATTTACGGTTGTCAACAGACCAGACTTGCAACCGACGGCAGGTTTCACTCCTTGATATAGAGTCCCTGTCGAGCTTGAAACTAGTCGGATATTCTCGATATACATACGAGACGTATCTTTTGAGGAAGACTTTTAAGGAAGTTGTAAGTAATAATTTAGTATTCCGAAACTATAGTTTTTTTTTTTAAGATCCCCAACAAAAGTAGCAATTATATTCCTTTATTTTGAAGTAAATTATAAGTTTTTGTTGGCAGAGAAGGCGTTCAAGAGCCGCATATAAATTTAGAAAATTTGACCTTAAGGGAAAATAATTAAGTCAAAAGTATTCTTGATTTAAATGGATTTAAGTCACTTGTAGTTGTCACACTCACAGGTCTGCCAACGGTAGGTATCAGTCCTAGCGTCCCTGTCTAGGACTAATTTGATGCTGTGGTAATGTTTCTGTCAGGAGGCATATATAAACATACAGAATGGTGGAAATTTAAGATACTATGTAGTGACGCATTCATCCGAAGTAGTGCCTTAGAAACAGTTAGAACTGACAAGCTAGTATTAATGTCATTAAAAATGTGAAATAAAATCTTTTCTAAGAATTTTTCTATCGTTGATTTTATAAAATAAAATATCTAGGTATGCATTAGCATACGAACGGAACCCAAAAAAAACTAGCATAACTTAATAGTTATGCTAGTTTTTTTTGGGTTCCGTTCCTTAAAAGGAAAAATGGAACCCTTATAGGATCACTTTCTGTGGGTTTTCCGTCTGTCTGTTTTTCAAGACCATTTTTCTCAGGAACCCGTAAACGCATCTAGTTGAAATTAATACCAAATACTTAGGAAAGCGGTCCCTTGAAGCTGTAAATAGTAGTAGTTTGAAGTAAAAATCAAGCTTCTAAGCCAACGCGATCAAAAGATATGGCCACTTAAGCCTTATATTACACCAAATTTGAACATTTCACAGGTAAATAAAACCTATTGGGTACTTCCCATTTACCTAAAACCATGAATTTTAAACTAATATTTCGCGATTGGATTGTTGACTTTGTCGTACATCGCAACCGCACAGTTAAGTTACTCTTTTGAAAAATACGGGCAAAAGTCTTCGAGCATTGATTCCCGAGATCTACGTACTATATACATACAAGTTTCTTTGCTTACGGAACCCTCGGGGTGCGAATCAGACTCGCACTTGTCCGATTTTAAATAATCTGCTAGTAGGTGTTTGTATTAAGAAGAAAGAAGAATAATATATACGTGTATAGTTAGTAAAAATATCAAATTTAATGTAATATAATATAAAAATTATATTATCTTCCGGCTAATCAACGGACCGGAGTATCATAACGTTACGTTGCGTCGCCATTAGGCTAAAATTTCAAGCATCTCAGTTGACAGACTGGTCGGAGAGAGAGAGAGAAAGAGAACAAATTGAGAAATTCATAATTGATTTAAATAAAGATAACAATTATAAAAAGTTCTAATTTGAATGAAAGTTTGGCATCGTCTAGTCTACTTCTATGTAAATTCGTGTCAAACACCATTCCAAAACAAGAATGAACCCTGTGACAGTTCAAACTACTGGGCTTTAAAGACAATGTACCCAGTTGGACATCGTCCCAGAGGCCCGCCCATCGCCAGTTTAAAAACGCATACGCAATGCGTATTTCATTAGAAATCCTATTTCCAGTAAGTAACAAAATAAAGCTTAAAGTCTACCAAATGATAGTCAAGCGACATCTTTGGAGGATTGCACTCAACTAACCCCGTTGGGATTCCCCCCACTGACTCCCGTCTCAACCCCCTACCCTTCTATCAATCAGTACTGTAGCGCAAATGTGAAAAATCGAGAAAAAACGGTCGCGATAGCCGGCTGTAGAATGATTTAGAATGAAAAAGAAGATACGTTTTGTGTTGGAGAGAAGGAGACAGCGAGAGGATAGTCTAAATTATTGTATTATACATAATAATATTCGGATGTTTTACTGTATATAGGAAAATTTCAGATTGTGATGAAATTGTTAAAACATGCTTTGGTGTCAATTCGATTTCCGTCTGAATATGTGTACAAATAGTAAATTTTTCGTCATTGTCATATTTTCTTAATTTTTTCCGAAGTTTAGTACTAGTACTTAGTACTTAATCCGATTGGCTCAGTATTTATTTATTTTTATGTTACACATTGCATAAATACGCATATATTGCATAAAAAAAAATCATTGCGGAAAACGCATCAGGTAGACACTGAGTTTTCTCAATATTTTTTTTTGTAAATACATACACACCATACATAGAAACACCCAGACTAATGCACCAGACATTCATACATACAAATATTGAGCACTGAGTGACAATCGAACCCGAGACCCCCGGCGTCACAAGTGACTGCACTGCCAACAGATCTTTTGCTAGATCTATCTATGAATTTAAAGAAAAAGAGCCTCACACTTCTGTTGCAAGAGATAGGTACTCATTCATGATGTTTCTAGGGTCTGCGGGGTTTAGGTAAGCGCTCACCATCAGGTGTGTCAGGGATAGATAATTAAAATTCTTATTAATTAGATTATCGGCAGCATTTTTTACCTGATGGACGAATGTATTAATCAATATGTTTTTTTTTCAATGAAGGCGTTTAAAATCATCTCATATTAAACTAAAGTTATTACACAAGTATCGTGCCTAATATTAAAAAAAAAATTGATATATTCAACCAAAAATGTACATTCTGTTTTTCTTCCATATACTGCGGTACTATAATCGTATTGTCTCCATTTTCTAAGAGGACGCTTCGAACAAGCCCACCACACACCCCTGCAACCATAACTATTAACAATTATAAAATCAACCTTATACTTAATACTTAAAGATTAAATTTGAAAGGCAGAGTCTGGTGGTTAAGATTTTTATTGTAAGTGTGCTATACGTCGCGACCCGTCGGCGCGTACCGCCGAAGGAAATCTCACCACTTAATTTAGGGTTAAAATATACTTCACCCGGTTGAGGGCGTTGAGGGGAGATGGCTCAAGGTCACATGGGAATTTTCACCACATGTCAATGGTCAATGCACTATTGAATGGCCACTTTTATTCTAGTGTCAATGTGAGGCCAATAGGTAATATTTTCTTAAATTTAAAGTTGTTTGTTTTTTTTTTTTTCATCATCACTACATATTTATAAAATAAAGTCTCTCGCCGCGTCTGTCTGTCTATTCGCGATAAACTGAAAAAACTACTGAACGGGTTTTCACTAATAGACAGAGTCATTCATGAGGAAGGTTTAGGTGTATATGTTTTTAAGATTTTGTGTAAATTGTTTGAAATATGTTGATGATTGTTGCAGATGTCTCTGCTACCTGTGCGAAGCCGGGGCGAGTTGCTAGTCTATACTAATATAGTAAAGGTGAAGAGGTACTTGTTTGATTAAACACGCTTATAGGCTATGTAACATCACGCTACGAGCCTTAGGAGCTAAGCAGTGACCATAAACACGTGAGTCTAAGGAGAACGACTACTTTCTTATATTCACTGGACCTGTACATACATATGCATATTTGTGACAATATCTATATCTATACTTATCTATACTTATAATAAATCTGTAGCGGGATGAATTCTGTACACTGAATATATTAAAAAAAAAACGACTGAGGGGTATTAAGATATCGATACTGATGCCGAATATGCGATTCAAACAATTTTTGTCTGTCTGTCTGTCTGTCTGTCTTTCTGTCTGTCTGTTTGTATGTTCACGATAAACTCAGAAGTTACTCAAGGGATATGCTTTAAACTTAGTATGATAATAGTTTGAGTGCCTGCGCAGGTTATAGGGTACTTTTTATCCCGGGTCAAACTTTGGTTCCCACAGGAAAATCAATGAAAGCTGTAATAACATTGTACGTTAGTAGAATGTATTTACTTATTTCGAACTACATTACAGCGAGCGTTTAGCTTATCTGGTGAAGAGTACGATTTCTACGAGGTTGGGTGCCGGATCGGAATCCCTCTTTGACACTCTTTTCTTTTTTTTCCCCTTTTTTTTAATATATATAAACTAATTTACTTTTTAAAATTAGGTATCGTTTTTAACCGACGAAAAAAAGGAGGTTCTCAATTCGACCGTTTAAATACATATTTCTTTTTTTTATGTATATTCAGCCTCCTTCGTTATTTATGAACCGATTTTGATTATTCTTTTTTGTTAGATAGGGTATACCTCAAGGGTGGTCCCATGTCAAGGAAGTCTGGATCTGATGATGGAATTCTGATAAAATTGAGAGAAACCCTCGAAAATTGTAGAAACGAATAGTGTTTCTGTTTACTTTTCATTACTTTATGGGGTATTTGCGTTTTGAAATCATCACATCATGTAGCATTATAAACCGAAGTAAAAAACTAAACACATAAAAATTTAAACCGAAGAAAAAAGCAAAAAAAAAATAAACCTTTTAAATAAGCTTAATACTTAAGACTTAAAAGGTTTATTTTTTTTTTTATATTTTTTATAAAACCACTCAATTTAATTAACTAATAAATATTAAGAGAACAAAAAATCGATTTTTACCTGTGATTTAAAGAAATATTATTAGTTACATTAGATTTTACCTGCAAATAGTCATGTCTGTTTGAAGGATTTCGAGTGAATGTATATTTTCAATCGTAGGATATCATCGTGCTTTTCTGTGGTGATTGCTGAAGCAGCAGGAGTTTTTTTTTCTTTGTTTGGTGATCCCAGAGTAATCGATAGCAGGTTCTTGACTATGCCAACGAGCTATTTTGCCTCTCGCAGCCATTAAATTCATAAATATGTTTCAGGGCATTAATAATAATAACAACTTCACACACCTAATACACAGCCGTCTGATCCTAAACTAGGCAGAGCCTGTACTATGGTAACCAGACTGCTGATAAACATACTTATATATTTCTAAATACATACATATTATAAATAAATTACACCCAGACAGAGAGTAATTTGTCCTGGGTGGAAATCGAACCCACGACCTCTGGCTCAGCAGTCAGGGTCACTAACCACTAGACCATCAGGCCAGTCCAGTAAATATACATATATTTATAAATAGAGTTATAGAAAAAGAAGATCCAAACTTTTTAAACTTTTGCGATCCATGATAATAAAATTATGTTGACGGGAATTCACGTGATCACGTATTTAAAAAGTATTACAGTACCTACAGGCCTGTGATCATGGCCACGACCACGGCAAAGCAAAGGTTTTAGATACGTGATCGCGTTGATTCCCGTCAACATGATCCCGTCAAAAAAAAAGTTGTTAGTTTAACTTAACACTTTGTTAGTATTACAGTATTTTACTATATTAAATGCATGGCAGGCACTATCGCCAAAAACATTACATCTAAGCTGAAATATTGACATGTAAGCGGTGAAGTTTTTTTACACTTTCAGACTATTTATTTTCCGTTCGGTTATAGTAGTGTGAAATCTTATGTTACACCGTGACTAAACAAAGCTCAGAAGCAAACACTGACTACAGCAAGAGTCTCCTAATTGGTCGGACGAATCGAGATGTTAGGTGGTCACAGTTGTTTTATGACGATTTTCGACGAGGAGAACATCTCGCGCGAGGAGGAGGTGACGATGTGGACTCGGTAGAAAAACTTCCAGGTAGAACCTTTTCACTCGCGCTCTCATGCGTGCGCTAAGAGTGGCCGTGGGTGTATGAGACGAGTTTTATGTTCTTCACCCAAAGCAGAGTCTCCCGTGAAGAGGGTGGTTGGACATCGCCCAGTTGCCGTCCGTTAGCCAGCGCTGGGTGGATCATTGGAGGCAAAACGTCGCCGTACCGACGGTCAACTCATAAACGGTGCTGTGAGGCACACCGTCTGGTTTTAGTTGGTTTAAGCTTGATATACGGCCTCACTAATAGCCGGTGAGGTGAGCTTCCACACAAAAAACAAATGAGTAATATTACCACGGCCAAATTATGTCGTTATTTCACGTGTAAGCAACCAAAATAATCTTTTTTGTACGCTCCAGGTTGTTTCACCGCCAATACAGTATCAGAAATACTGCCTGGAGAAAGAGGTACTATGCAATAAGCGACAAATTGCTGTATTCCGAAAAGAAACGCGAACGAAGTCGCGGGCACAGCTAGTATTAAATATGTTTGTACATATCTAAAAAGTGTAACAAAATTTTACAATTTATATATCTCAGGAGAGATCAGATTTTTGGTCAAATTGGAGTAGCCCGCCCGAGTTATATAGATAAAAGTTTGACTGAAGTCTAAAGAACTTGGAGTGCATCTTTACAGCTAGATGGAATCAACTTATCGTGTATCTAGAACTAAGTGTAAGCTCACGACAATGTTTTAATATATTATGTCTTTGTTTCTATAAACAGAAAAAATAATAAAACTTGTAATTTAGGCACTTTCAATTTTCTGGCGCTAATGTCATATTCAAAGTTCTATAACAAACCTGGCACATATACGAGTATGTTCCGGACGGGTAGTGGCGGTCGCCCCCGTCCAAAGTTCTATAACAAACCTGGCACATATACGAGTATGTTCCGGACGGGTAGTGGCGGTCGCCCCCGTCCAAAGTTCTATAACAAACCTGGCACATATACGAGTATGTTCCGGACGGGTAGTGGCGGTCGCCCCCGTCCAAAGTTCTATAACAAACCTGGCACATATACGAGTATGTTCCGGACGGGTAGTGGCGGTCGCCCCCGTCCAAAGTTCTATAACAAACCTGGCACATATACGAGTATGTTCCGGACGGGTAGTGGCGGTCGCCCCCGTCCAAAGTTCTATAACAAACCTGGCACATATACGAGTATGTTCCGGACGGGTAGTGGCGGTCGCCCCCGTCCACAGTTCTATAACAAACCTGGCACATATACGAGTATGTTCCGGACGGGTAGTGGCGGTCGCCCCCGTCCAAAGTTCTATAACAAACCTGGCACATATACGAGTATGTTCCGGACGGGTAGTGGCGGTCGCCCCCGTCCAAAGTTCTATAACAAACCTGGCACATATACGAGTATGTTCCGGACGGGTAGTGGCGGTCGCCCCCGTCCAAAGTTCTATAACAAACCTGGCACATATACGAGTATGTTCCGGACGGGTAGTGGCGGTCGCCCCCGTCCAAAGTTCTATAACAAACCTGGCACATATACGAGTATGTTCCGGACGGGTAGTGGCGGTCGCCCCCGTCCAAAGAGATACATATACGAGTATGTTCCGGACGGGTAGTGGCGGTCGCCCCCGTCCAAAGTTCTATAACAAACCTGGCACATATACGAGTATGTTCCGGACGGGTAGTGGCGGTCGCCCCCGTCCAAAGTTCTATAACAAACCTGGCACATATACGAGTATGTTCCGGACGGGTAGTGGCGGTCGCCCCCGTCCAAAGTTCTATAACAAACCTGGCACATATACGAGTATGTTCCGGACGGGTAGTGGCGGTCGCCCCCGTCCAAAGTGGCTCAGCGAACGGCGTGAAGCCGCTCGCTGAGCCACTTTGGCTCGTTGCTCGTCCCGGCTGGTGGCTCCACGTGCTGGCTTTGCTCCACTTGACTCCAGGTCATCAGGTTCTTCCCCAGCACTGCTGCTAAGAAAGTACCTGCACTCGGTCACTAGGAGGGAATTGCGTTCCGCCACTGCGACTGCTGCGAGGACTCTCACTGCACATATCGGAGAGGATGTGTTGCTACCGGCCCCCATACGCTCCATCGACGTCATCTCGCAGAAGGAGGCGGTGGAACGGGCCCGGGAATGTGATCCCTATTTAGACTCAATTCACCACCGGCGTTCCAGATCGGTCGATTTTATCCAGATCCGCATTTTGCATGAAAGAGTAAACAACGAACATCCATCCATCCATCCTCACAATCTCTCGCTTCTATAATATTAGTAAGATAAGATTATCTTCAGGGCGTAGTGAGTTGAAATTTATTTAAAGAAAATATTTTTATGTGTACACTGGTGGGAGACATAAAATGATTCTGGAGAGGTAGATGAGTCAGCGTTTCCATACAAACGTGTTGGCCTTTTATAGTTTTTAAATATGTAATACAGTCGAACAGAAAAGTTTTATAAAAATTCAAACAATCTACTGAATCTAATTAACACTACTGACTAATCTACAGAAAACCAGTAGTGAAGCAATGGAAACATTGCTTCAATGCCGGTTTTCTGTGAGGCCGTGCCGGTCCGGTCGAGCCGGCCCATATGTGCCGAAGCATGGCATAACATTTTGATATATAGAGTGTTAATGCACTACCTATCTACATAATGCAAACATTGTAAAACATATCAATCATGTGTCAACTTGCAGTAAAGAGCACCCTAATTAGAATAACTTTAAAATTATTCCATTTACCAAAATAAGTAATCAATCAATAGAGGTTTGTCTATTGAGTTTTTAACCCCCAACGCAAAACTACGGGTTTATGTTTAACATGTGCATCGGTGTGTCTATCTATGGCATCGTAGCTCCTAAAAAGATGTACCGATTTTGATATAGTTATTTGTTTGAAATATGACTTGATCGAGAGTGGTTTTTAGCTATAATTTAAGAAAATCCCTTTTCTATTCGTTGAAGAGATTTTCGAGTTTTTTTTTTTTTCATTCTTTCATAATGTAGATAAATGCCTTTAAAAAACAATTAGATTGTAGAACTCACGATGTAGTTAATGTTCATATTTTACCTTTTTTACATAAACAATTATAATGTATATTATTTCTTGGAACTACTATAACTTACATCATCATCGAGAGCCTACCCTTATCCCAATTCTTCCATTCAACTCTATCATACTCATACGTCATTTCACTGCTCACTCTCTCTCTCTTGCCATATCCTCTTTCACACAGTCCATCCGCATCAAAAAAACTTTCGTGAGTAGTACCTATTCATCCCACTATCCCACTAATATTATATATGTGAAAGTTCGGATGGATGGATGGATGGATGGATAAATGGAGTTTGTTACTCTTCTACGCGTAAACCACTGAATCTGCTGGAGACCTGGATTAACGCATAGGCTACTATTTATCCCGATATTCCCACGGGATCGGGACTTACGCGGGTGAAACCGCGAGGCGCTGCTAGTTTCTTAGTAATTTTTCTAATGACTTAGTCATTTACCAGCTCTTTTCTTCATTCGAAGTAAATATTTTGCTTTATCAAAATCTAATTAGTCTTTCAGTGTTCTTAAATCATACAAATATACATCATACATTTTTACCATCTAGATCTTAAATGCGTCTGCTAAATTCGAATTTGAAAAACCTAAATTTAAAAAAAGTCATTACAAGAGATAATTAGGACTGTTGTAAAGAATTGTCCTCCTCTATAAAATGGAGTCTGACTGCACGAGTGACTCTAGACTCGCTCATTGTCTATTCATACGTTTATATTACCATGTTTTATTGCATTTGTCATAATTCACTGTAGAAAGTATGTAAAAGTATGTTTACTGACATTTGACATCTATTATGGTTTTGAGAGAGTTTAAGTTCTATTTGCAGGTAGCTCTAATCTATTCATATTTCTCATGTAGTAATCTTAGAGACGTGTGTTTAGAAAGTATAGATTTTCTAATGCAATTAGTAGGCGTTCAGCGGTCGTAGTGCACTAATAATAAAATAAAATGGAAGTGAAGTGCAGTGGAGTGGAGTGAGAAGGGAAGTAAAGTAGAAAAAAGTCAAGAGAAGTGAAATGAGGTGAAGTGAAGCTTGATGGTATTAATTATCTTACTAGTCTTACTAATATTATAAGGCCGAAAGTTTGTGAGGATGTACAGATGGATGTTTGTTTGTTACTCTTTCACGCAAAAACGGCTAAACGGATTTGGATGATTTTTTGGCACGGATATAGGTTATAGTCTAGCACTTTCTACCAAGGAAATTTACGGTACCTGTGGGATAGATTCATACAAAGTTTCCACGCCAACGAAGTCGAGGGCAACAGCTAGTATTATAAATGCAAAAGTGAGTGAATGCGAATGCCTGAAAGCGGAACATGATGATCAGTTGAGTAGGACCATGAAGTTTGGTTTAAACGTTGTCAATGGTACAGAAAAGGATTAATATATACATACATTTCATCCCGAAGAAAGTAGTGATATTTCCCGAGAGCCGCGGGCATAAACTAGTTAAGTTATAAATCGTTTTTTACACACTTCATTATTTTCATCTACCTGAAAACTAGGCAACTGAAGGCAAAGACACTAGAGTACACAACAGCATAGACGTACTTAGGGGGGAGGGGGGGGGGGAAGGCAGCTGCCCTGCTGCTGCTGTTGATTATGCGTAAATTTTTCATAGCGAATGACAATGGCCTTGTTAAGGGCCCTTTTAAAGAACCGAAAACCGCAGTAAGAAGGACCTTCAGAGTTCTATGAAGGGGTGGGGAAATGGGTCTGGGTGTTCTTTATGTCCGTCTGGGTGTTCTCTATGTCGGATGTTTCAATATTTGTAAAAACCTCACAACACAGGAATCATTACTAATGCGGGAGTTGTCTTTTTATTAAAAAACTAGCATTTCCATTTACATATTTTTACTATAAATTATTATTGACTCATCATATATTATTCGGGCTGTGCTAGTTTGTCCACTTAATCAATACAAAAAAACTAAATTGAAGTGTCAGTTTGTAATGTCAAAAGAATAGTTTTTTTTAAGCTCATACAGTTATCTGCACGATACCTATGCCTAAAAATCAGTTATTACAATTTTTGTCTGTCTGTTTGTTCCGGTTAATCTCCGGAACGGGAAGGCCGATTTCACGGACTTTCACTGACATATAGCTGGTGTTATAAGGAGTAACTAAGGCTACTTTTAAATTGGAAAAAGAATTAGGATTCCGCGCAAAATATATAAATATGTACACGAGAGTGAACACGAAAACTGCTAGTAATGAATATCTTTTACTAATCGTAACTGCGATTTTATAGTACCTCATAATTACATAAACAACACACTATTCAGTTTAGAGTTCTCAGAAGACACATAAGCACCCAAGAGCCTAATAAAACAGCAACTAAATAAAACCAATTCATTTCCTGTTTAAGATTCATGAAGTTTACATACATTATGACCGGACCATCAACTGGAGAATTCTACGATAATACGCTCACGCAGTTAGTTTTATTTATGTCTTTAAAAGACTTATATATCACCCCTTTAGAGATTATTAAGTCCACTTGCAACTCGTAGCTATTAGCTACGAATGTGCTACGAGGTCGTAGCTTGCTCGTAGACGGTCTACGCTTCAGCCTACCAGTACGACGGTTGATATTCTTTTTATGTTTCATAAGTACATGATTTATGATTTCGACTCAATTTTCCGGGTAGAGGGAAAACATTTGTACTTCATTAGAAACCATCTCATAATTTGGTATCTTATTCCAACAATCTCATGATGTAAATGAGTCTGTATAGCGGAACGTGACTATCAAGAGATTTATTTGTTCATATAATACAATGTAGTACACTATATAAATCACTGCCGATTGTGCATGTATTAAATCTTACACCACGAGATAACTTTTGAAATCAAATAAATTAATGATTTATTTGATTTCAAAAGTTAAACTTTACTCATCATCATTTACTATGAGTAAAGTTTAAGAAATACTATCACAAACGGCAGAAAGAGATTTGTGGATATTATTAGGCCATGGCAGTGCAATGGTAATGGTATCTTAGTGGTATAAAAACATTAAAGAAAATTATATTTTGCTCAAAAAACTCACCTAGGATTTAACAGTTAGATTTATGATATCAGAGATGTTGCTGCCATAGGACCATTAGACAATTTTTTTAAATTTTATCTTAACTATTCATTATTTACAACAAAAACGTGCTTTCTGGTGGAATCTTCTAAAATATGAGGCGTCTTAGGTCTATCAAATTAAATCCGAACAATCATAAGTGGTCTGATTAGGTCCCTTTGAGAGGCATTATCTTTTACAAAATTGCATTCAACGACTGCCAGAGCGATGGAGTCGAGGAGTCGGCCAATGAGGGCTGATGCGATTACTGCCTGAGTCATAGCCAAAAAAGACTACTATGCGGCATTCCAATTGCAGCTGTGTGTAGTATTTTCTCCCGATTATCAGGGAGCGTTTGAAGGATGCAACTGGGGTGGCGGGGAGGGGCACCGGCTGCGGGGCGCGGGGGAGCCGTGCGCCGCCCAGTAGTCGAGCCGAAACCGCCACGCGCGACACACGTTCAATGGTGATTTAGAAACAACCAAATGAGTACTCCGCGGAAGCTAACGCGAAGCCTGTTCATCACGATACGACTGGCCAGTTACTGTTGACTGTGTTAATTTTTTTTTAGTTTAAATTAATTAATCAACCAGAATAAGACTGTCTGGGACTGTACCGGTTTGTGGCTAATGTGAGTTCAGATCTTGAGGCGGCGTGTGTCTGCGGATCACGTGCCCTAGATTTGGGGTGACGTCGCCGGAACGCTCAAATGCTGCATTTTTTCGTTTATTTACATTCAATCAATGCTTCAGTAGTTATACTTGTTTAGTGTAGTGCTTCTTTAGTCGATAGGCGTTCACTTAGATATTGTCCAGAAATTGTATCATCTCGTCAAATTTTGATGTCATTGGTATTGGACGCATGCGATTTTGCAAAGCATTTGAGATTGTCACTCTGTGAGTATATAGTTTTTCAGTATATTAGTACATTGTAATTTCTGACCATAATTAATAAGTCATTTGAGTTCACTACTTTATTTTACATTTTTATATAACCCTAGCAAGCAGCCAGCTACCGAATACTAGTCTTTTTCACTGAGTGTTTTCGCGTATATTTATGTGGTGTAGCCTTTAGCACTGTAGAATGCACCTTATCAGTATAAGTTAAAGTCTAAATTCGAGCGAATCGCTCCGAACAGTAACATTAAATCCGAATGTCTGTAAATTCACCATCTTATTTCTTCATTTTTAGTTAGCTCCTCCGCATTGCTTCGCTAGTGGTTATGTATATATTAATGTATGTAGTTTTTGAAGTATCTAGTTTGTGCAATTCGTAGTTAGGTAACATTAGTTTTTAAGTTATGTGACCGATGGCACGTGGTTACCTGGAGGTAAATAATTGCTGCCACGTGGCTTCGTGCTCAATTAACCCGCCCCATGGGGTCGGCACGCACACTTTCACTCATGGAAAACCTGTACAACTAACTGTTGTTATAAATACAACCATTTGTAATTATATTTCATTTTGATTCTGTTGTACAATTTTGTATTTGATATTTTTTGCAACTTCTGACTTTAACAGGTACGTAATTATTGATTCATATCATTCTTGATTGTGTTGATGAGTATTACTAAATACATATAAGATTATTTTTTTTAAGAAATCGATAACTTTTTCCAAGATTGGACCCGCAGATGCATACGTGCGCAAATAGAAGTTAATTTCTTAAATTATAAAAAGAAAACAATAGAATTACTACAAATTTTATCTACATAGAAAACACATTAGATACGTGGTGTGTGTGCGTCTGTGCGTGAGGGTGTTTGTGTCTGGCAGGGTGAGACCGCGGGGTGGTGCGAGGACTAAAGGGGGTGCGGTAGGGTGTCTCGGCGGTGCGGGGGGAGGGCTGCGGCCCGGCACATGGGCGATCGATGCGGGCCGCGTTGCCCGCGTATCATTTGCGTGCGACAGCCTGTCGTTACCCCTCGCCCCGGATGCCTTCGATGACCTACAGAATCCTGCCTACACCCTCAGACGAGACTGGCCGTCTGTTGATAGTTATGTCACTATAATATGTATTATATTACATAGTAGGTGGCACGTGAAAGTCACATGGGTGATATTGTAGTTTATTAAGAGGTTATGTTCGGTAATACGTATTAGGTTAGCAATTATATGTTATTTATTTAACTGCTATGGAGGATTCTATGTACCAACTCTCGATAACAGAAACAGTTTTGGAACTTGACTGACTTGGAAACCGCATTTTATTAATTGAATTGCTCAATACGTCTAGTCATCTCCTGCTAGTCTAGAATAGGAAGATAGCATCAGCTTCGATATTTAAGTCTCAAGTACAGACAACATTGTACAATTTGATTTTAGCCGGGTTTTAATCTAAGTTAAATTTCGTCTTATAAATTAATTTTGAATTTCTGATTGTTAATTATATTTATGTTAAATATTTCTACATTTAACACAACATTGATGTTAGCCATGGACTCAAATTGACGCTTATTTAACTTTTTGAATTAATAAATTATAAACAATTTTGTTCTTATAAGGGTTCCAAGTTTTTAGCATCATCATGTATCTTTATTCTGTATTTATACTAATTTATAAAGCTGAAGAGTTTGTTTGTTTGAACGCGCTAATCTCAGGAACTACTAGTCCGTTTAGAAAAACCTCTCAGTGTTAAATAGCCCATTTGTTGAGGAAGACTATAGGCTATATATCATCACGCTAAGACCAATAGGAGCGGAGCAGTGACTATAAACGCAGGTGAAACTGCGGGGATGGCTACTTATATATATATTTTAAATAAAGTGAACATAATTAAACCATAAAAACATATTCTTCGACACAAGCAGGCAGTAGATTTTTGTGTTTTCACCTAATTTACCTCGACAAACCAGCACATGCTGTGGCGTCTGTTTGTGCCGATCTATGATTTTAACTCTAGCTTCAATTTAAGGTTCATAAATGTCACTTACTGTCTTAATTGAATAAATTATTTTGAATTGAATTGACAATATAAAACACATTTCTAAATGATTTGTCGATCGTTTATTTTAACTTCACTACGTTTTATTTAACAATTTGCATTTAATTTTTATATTGATATTCAGAAGTTGTTATTCTACGTTGGCCTTCTATCTATCATCTTACCCGAGGCTTGCCAAGTTCGATCAATGTCTTTTGGGATCAGATATTTTATCTGGAGAATAGATATTTTCTACATTTTAAAGTTACTTTGTCATTACAATAATAAGTTCCCTAAATAATAGTCGTAGTTATTAAATATTTATGGTTGTACTTACTGTAGTGTTATAGGGAAGTCCGTCTAGTTACGGGCCCAACAAAAATCCTTTATCAACGAAAGCAGCTACTTGTCGTGTCAGTGCTGGGCGCTGAAAATTGCATGTTTTAACAAATTTATATAATAAAATGGGAACATAATTTTTTGTATCCTTTTTTAGGAAAATTTGTAAAAGCATTAACATTAAATTTGGAGTAGGTACTTACAGTTAGAATAAATTATAACATAAGTACTCAAAGCTACAATTTTTAAAGAATATACCTAAAAAAAAAAATTTCGTGAAAACGAAACCTAACCAAGTAACAGGCCTCCAGTATATATGTTGACCTGTCGTGGAACGTTAGTCTATATATAATGACAGGTCAAGTTATACTGGCCAATGAAAAAAAACCAGTCGATCTCTCGTATTTTTAAATACAGTACCGTTCAATGTTATTACAGTTTACTTTACTGTTTATAAATAACTAGTTTTTGTAGTTACTTCTCTATCCCTTGTTAACACTGTTTTTTTATGATTTGAATCGTTACAAACAAATAAATAAACAAACTCACAGTCTAGTGTTTATAATATTACTTAGGAAGGTAGTAAGGATTTTTGTCAGTGATCTATCGCTCTAGCGAACCTTATCAATCTGCTACCCCAGCCGGGAGACACCAATTCGACCAGAAACTTGAAGTAGAAATATAACGAGAAAAACGAGGGTGTGAGTTTAATATACAAAAATTAAAAATTTAAATGAAATGAAAGAACGTTCTAGAAATTTATGAAAATGATAATATGGTAGTAATAAATGTTTCTGCTAATAAGGCCTTGGCTTTAAAACCGACGTTGTACAATTTATATCTTGGAGTTTCATAGTTTTACTAGATTTTATAGCAACGAGCCAGTATATCAGTAGAAAAGAAAAATTTTTAATTATTGTAAGCCTAATTGGCAGAACATAGTTGATCATTACCACTCTTGTAAACATCTTCTGTATACCTATGTTTCACATTAGAGAATATTGATTGATTGATTGATTAAAAGGTTTATATGTTTATTGTGTTATACAAGGTGTCGAAAATTATCCATATCATTGTATATAAAAAATACCCCATGTTACTTCTGGATAAACGTCATCTCCTATTCGACTTTTTTTTATTGTAGATCGAAATCAATTTTTTTTTCTTTTTAAAAACAACTCCCGCATTAGGTATAATCCTGTGTCACGGGGGGCTTCACGAACATTCAAACAACGGACACAAAGAACACCCAGACTCGGGACAACTATTTGTGGATCACACAAATTTTTGTCCCGTGTAGGATTCGAACCCACAACACTCGGCGCGGCGTAGTGGCGAGGTAACCACTTAAACCATTGCGCCATCCATGCAGAGCAGTGCAGTCAATTTGATCCTTCAAAATTGCAACACATTTTTATAAGGTCAGAAGTTGAATTTTTAATTTTCAAAATCACCTCTTAGCGAATACCTACTTCATATGAGGAATCAACCTGCGATATTTCAATTTTGTAGCACTTATACCTACTTTGTGAGTAGTATTTCGCTTTTATATATATACGTATACTATAAGTTCTAATTTTAACTTCAATAAGACAAACCTCCAGATTATTTAAGGTTATAAACATGCTATATTTAATTTCAGTAAATAATAAACTTGTACCTTCTCCGCCGGAACTGATGCAAATAAGAGCATTTCTAACTGTTTTTTATGCTATATATATATATATATATAATATACAGTATGTCGTAATTTCGCGTCTTCTCTGTGGTATATTCAAATACTATGAAAACCCATAGGAAAAAAAAACCTGCACCTATTCACCAGGGTTGATTTTATTGAAAGCATCTTCAAAAGATATCATTTATTTCAAGCAACCGTTATCCGCAAATAGATTTGCAGAGTTGTATGAAATTTTTATGGAATTCTTAGTCATGATTGCTTATCAACTTTATATATTTAAACTTTTTATTTCGTAAGAAACATTCAATATTGACCAAAAGTTTACTTTACTCACTCCATTTTTTTTTCAAATAGACTTTACGTGACCGATGGTCCCATGTTATTTATAATGAGAACTAATAACATGTAAACAAATAAATTACTTAATAAAAAAAAATGTTTTCAATTGGGGGACGCCTGTCAGGAAAGAGGTTCCCCGCACACACACTCGTATATATTAAGAGAGATAGAGAGAGAGAGAGAGAAAGTCCATTTTCCTTAAGTGAGGAGTTCTACCCGTCAACTCTATCCACCTCCTGGCTCCATCATCACGCCTTTGTCACTAAGTCTAATCTGTTTGACAAGTCAAAAAGGAACATATAAGCCCAAATTCGAGAGGTTTACTAGTATCAACTGAAGAGTTCCACTATCCACCTCAGATCAGCTCTAAGATGCCAAATTATACTATTGTCATTGAAACTACATATACATACAAAATTTCATTTCTATACGACAATCAGAAGTAGCTTAAAATTTACTTTCAAGATTTGTTTCCAAATTACAAGTGAAGCTAATAAAATATCCTAACTAAAAGTGCTAATTGATTTATATTCTACTAGCAGCACCCCGCGGTTTCACCCGCGTAATCCCAATCCTGGAGGAATATCGGGATAAAAATTAGCCTATGCGTTAATCCAGGTCTCCAGCTATCTATATACCAAGTTTCATAGCAACCGGTTCAGTGGTTTTTGCGTGAAAGAGTAACAAACATCCATGCATCCATCCATCCAAACTTTCACATTTATAATACTAGCAGCGCCCCGCGGTTTCACCCGCGTAAGTCCCGATCCCGTGAGAATATGGGGATTAAAAGTAGCCTATATGTTAATCCAGGTTTCTAGCTAACTACATACCAAGTTTCATCGCGATCGGTTTAGTAGTTTTGGCGGGAATGAGTAACAAACTTTAACATTTATTATATTAGTGAGATTAGTGGGATAAGCACATCTTCAATATGATCGCTATATTTCCTGTCTCATTCTCTCATTTACCCTATTCAAAAGGGTTTTCTGCTATCATTACTCTACTAATGGGCTGTTGCCTGCAAACCCTTGCTTCCTGCCTTTTTCCTCTTGACATCCCACAGTTAACTCGCAGTTGAATGAATCGCACATTTTATTTTCTGTTGTTAATGAGTTTTGATAAATATTGTATAAGGAAGTGATTTCGCTGAATTGTCTTTTAAATTATGGTGAATTATTTAATAATTTAAATTATGTTGTCGTTCATTGTCACCTTTCGCCTGTCTAGGGACAGAGCCATTATGCCTTGTTACGATAAACATATAATCACTACATAGTATAAAACAAAGTCGCTTTCTCTGTCCCTATATCCCTATGTATGCTTAAATCTTTAAAAGTACGCAACGGATTTTGATGCGGTTTTTTTAATAGATAGAGTGATTGAAGAGGAAGGTTTATATGTATAATAACATCCATTAAATAGTGGAGAAATGCTGTTATTTTTAAAGTTTCTAATGTGATGAAATAATTACATTTTTTCCGCTTACATTGCGAACAGGCTGAACCCTACGAGATTTATCAAAATAATGTACTAAGTATTGTACACATTGAAAAGGTCTACAGAAAACTCCGTTGTGGTATGTCTATCTCTTATGGATATCCCACAAGAACATTTTTTTGTCATTTACTTTTTCCGACAAATAATGGCTAATTTTCGAAGCGATTTTAACCAATACAGCATTAATCCTTATCTAATTAAATACCTTAAATACATTGTTGATTTAATATAGATCTATATAGCCCTTTATAGAATATAAGTTTTAAATGAATATTTTCGAAGATATTACAGATTTAAAATTTGCGGAACGTAGCGTTTGCGTTCCAGCCGACCGGGGCGGCGGGAGCGTGCCTTTAAATAGCGCGTCGGAGGCCGCGGTTCTCCAAGCACTTTGAATTTTAAAAAAAGTGGCCATTAGTTTCTTTGGTAGTATTCTTCTCATAAGGCTCTACGCATTTTGGAAACTGGAAGTTATAGATCGACACAAGCAGGCAGTAGCAGGATTTTGGTGTTTTCACCTAATTTACCTCGACAATCCAGTACATGCTGTGGCGTCTGTTTGGGCCGATCTATGATTTTAACTCTAGCTTCAATTTAACGTTCATAAATGTCACTTAGTGTCTTAATTGAAGAAATGATTTTATTACAAAAATTATTTTCAATTATTTTCAAAAATCGTAATTTAAGGTGAGGTATGTAAGTTCAGAAAAATAACTTAATAGAAAAGGTATCTTTTGTTGATTTAACATGTGCGGGCCACGGGCAGTAATTAATAAACCAAAACTACTGGATCGCTTTTAATATTTTTTTCAGTGAATGACATAGGCTATATATTTTATACCCGTGCGAAGCCGGAGCGGGCCGCTAGTATAAAATAATATAATATGATATATGACATGATATCAAATCAAATCAAAATCATTTATTTCAATTAAACCATTATGGGTATTTTTAAATTGTCAGGAGTAGTAGTCAGTCAGACTAAGTCAGTCGTGATATCGTCTATAATATATCGAGTCGTATATGATATGATATGATATGATATGATATATTATAAAGAAACAGAAATAAACAAATTATTTTCAATTCATACATATATGTAAAAGATTTACAACATACTTATAATTAAAGTAAGAAATAAAAAGGAGAAAATAAGCCTAATACCTTACAAAATAAAAACTAATATAATTAAAAATGAATAATGCGATAAACAGTATACGATATGCACATCATAAACATTAATAAATTTAAAATATAATTTAAAAAAATAAAACAAAATTAAAATTAAATAATGCGTGTTTTGCAGAAACTAAACGCATTGGTTCCACCAGTTTTATTCAATCTGTGCTTCCGTACGCGGGGTTTTCATCACTTTTTAATACCATAACAGTTAGTGTGATAATATTTTATGAATTAAGGATAACACAGAAGTCACTCGCTTGTAGTATACCATATCCCCCAGCCCCTAGGACGGGGGCCCTTATATTAAATAGCCGTAAATAACCACAATTAGTAGCTACAATTGAGGGTACTCAGGACCTTAAAGGGTCTTATTGTTATTCAAGAAAATAATACAAAAGGTTCAATAGTTAAATGGCTTTTTAAGTTTGTACTCGTATATTTTTAGCTCTCTTATGTCTTCTTTGATTTCAAAGGAAATACTTGATTAAATTGAAATACAAAAGGCCAAGAAAATTCTATTTTTAGGTAACAATATAAACTTATTGAATAAATTTATCTTCAAAAGCTTTCCAAATTTGTAATTTTTGAAAAGTATTCCTTTATATAGACGTATTCATTGAGTTCTGAGGCTCTTGAAATAACTTTGTTTTGTTAGCGCTATTATCGAATTAATTTTCAGTTTGTCTATTATCATAGCCCAAATTTGGTTTATTTGCTTTTTAAATTTAATAACATAATAAAGCACGTTAAAAAATATAGCTATATTTTAATAAAATTTACAAATTATTGTTAAAACTATCTGGCGATTTAAAAGAGTAGCCTTGAGTTTGTTTGACAGATTTCTTCTCACAAGGCTCAATTATTTGGGAACGGTCGGTTATAGATCGACACAAGCAGGTATTATTATAGTTTATTTATAACTAGCAGTGCCCCGCGGTTTCACCCTCGTAAGTCCCGATCCCCTGAGAATATCGAGATAAAAAGTAGCCTATGCGTTAATCCAGGTCTCCAGCTATCTACTTACTAAGTTTTATCGTAATCGGTTCAGTGGTTTTTGCGTGAAAGAGTAATAAACATCCATCCATCTATCCAAACTTTCACATTTATAATATTAAGTGGGATTAGTGGGATTTTACATTGTGACAAAGCAACCTATTGTTGTGGTCACTGTTGTTATTTTTTATTTATAAATTTTTTTTCTTCTGTCAATTAAAGCGTTAATTTAACTTTTAATTTAGATTATTTTTTTAATTGACGATATTGAATAATTGATGACCAATTTTTAAGTAAGACCAAGTAAAGATTTTCAATTTAATTTTGAATTGGCAACACGTTTAATTAGGTATGTGACATGTAATAAGATTTATTTTTAACTAACTTTTGCTGCCTTCTTTACTCACTGAAGTACTAATGTAGATTGTGTCAATCAATTGAGATAGAATTGGTTTCATCCTAAGTTCTTTTCTCTGCCTCTGACAACTGTGTGCAAAATTTTGCACAGAAGCATTTATAATATTAGTTACGATTGCAATATTGCCCTTCAATGATCTACACCCCTTCCACAATTGGAGTGTACTGCCCCTAATGCATCCATGTCAAAATAACTTTTCCGTTAACACGTACAATCCGGAGTACATTATACATATTATCTTCATCCATAATTCTCTTGTTTGTAGAGGGCGGTTATGTATATACTTTGCTTTCTGCGTTGCTATTGTTTTAACCCTCGACGCAAAAAGAAGGGGTGTTATAAGTATAATTCGTGTGTCTTGATATCTCTGTGTCTGTCTGTGGATCGGATTTACCAATTTTGATTTAGTTTTTTTCATGAGTGTTCTTAGTCATAATTGAAGAAATACTGTTCAGCTGTTTGAAGCTTATCAGCTCTTTCTTATAGTTGAAAGCATTTATGAGTCGAGGGTATTTTATTTTTAATTTATGCTGGCTAATTTCTAACTCCTCTCTTGTCCTCCTAATTTACTGCATATTAAATTCATTGTGAGTTAATACTCAATTTCTCGAATACCACCTATACATTTAATTAGTAATTTCTGTACTTTTAATTCAGGGTTATAAAGGACATACGGTTGGACTATTTATGTATTCTGGAGAAGCTTGACTTGTCGAACTTGACGACCGACTTTCGGCAGTTACCCGTACCTGTTGACATTAGTAGCATTCATCAACCCCACACCCAAACCCTAATCAATAGCAGAAAAAAAACACTACGCTAATAATCGCATTTAACCGCAATTATCAGTATCGTGAAGGTACTTTCCGAGTAGGGCTGCCCAATAGTTCCTATAACTAATTAAAAAAAGAATATACGGGTTGATTTGAAAGCCTCCTCCGGTTTTTCTTAAATTTTTTTTAAATTATTTTTAGTTCCAAAATAAACTTTATTATTTATAAAATATATATTCAAAAAATTTTTTTCATTGATTTGTTACCATAATTTAATTATTTGAATTATTTTGAATATAAGACCATAATTTTAACATTATCACATTGTTATTGTCATGTTTCTTCGAATGGCCATTGTTTACTTGAACTATTGTAAAACAATTGATAAACTCTATCTATGAACACTATGTATTTTAATTTTTTTTTGCTATTGACAGGACATGTTTAACTTAAAAATGTAACACCATTGTATACCAGCAAATAAGTAATTATTACTATTATTAATAATACATTTTCTTTGCCAAAGTTGAATTTGCCCCAAATATGTAGTAGTAGAGTTTTCATAATTTTATAATTTATCATAATTTTAGAGGATTAAATCAACTCACATTCATTTTATAGTCGCGAAAACTCCCTTAGCGATATAAAACAAGTAAGATACGACCAAACACATATTAACAAGTTTATAACATGTCTCGTCAGCAGAGAACATCGTAACTTACAAACGATTAAGTTCGTTGCACAACGCATTAAATAATAATAAATAGAACATAATATAATGTGTTTGTTTCTCTGTAAGGGAGGTGATTTGTTTGAAAACCATTCTGGTTTTACTGTATGAGGATGAACCTTTTGGTGGTGAAGAGAGGTGTTATGATAGCGTGTGGATATTGTAGCATTAAATACTATATTGTTTATTTCTGTCATTAATTAATTTACAATCATCACCATTGTTCATCACCAGGATTCTGCATCTGAAGTGCGGAATCGTACTACTAAATTATCTGTTCGTTTACCAGTTCTAAATATGACGTAACAGAAAATGATACTTTGCGGATGACGTAACATAAAATGATGAAAAGAAAATTATATAAAATGTGTGCTGTAGCACTTATTTTGTTCATTGTTATTACTAATATGTTGTCTGGACACAACACATAGCTTGAAAAGCTTTGTATATGGATTGTTTATTTTATTACCTTGAAACTAGTTTTCACTTATAAGCATAGTTCCGACACTCATTATATATTTAAGTGCCTTCAATGCGTACGCGTTGTGAACGCAAGGAATAGCATATAGGTAATTACAATGCTGAGATATTGTAAAGTGTATGACATTGTGGATGATGTTCGGCATAGCCTCGTGGATTGTGTTGAACATCAGGTTTAGATTAGGAGACTAGAGAGATTAACATTAGGTTTAGATAATCATTGGGGTAGAAATTGTATTAAATAAATTCAAGGGACTTTTTTAAAGCATACTTTCAGAACCCACTTTTTTAAAAATATGATTCTTCTCGCATGCAATATTTATATAAGTTTGTATTTTCTGACTCATAAGCCCCTAAGTAAATAAATTGAAAAAAAAATATAGAATATTATACTTAGTGACATGATGTACAATGTGCTTTATCAGAGTAAAAAGTTCAATTCGTGTGCCTTACTGAAGGCCGCGCTGCGACACATAGTTTTCCCAGGCTCTAGGAAGCTGATCTAGCCTCGATCATTGGTCCAGAAATTACGAGTCTAGACGAAATAATCAGGTCAGGCTAGAATATAACGACGTCTAGAAAATTGTCTGTATTCGGACGAATAACTTCGCTTCGGAGCTTATTTTTATGAATTTTGTTGCGAGTTATATAAATCAATCATGAAATAAAGATAGGTTTTTTATACAGACAGTCATTAATACACAGCATTAATAGCTCTGGTTTGTTTATGATAAATTATTTTGTACTAGAATTGTGATTTAAGTAGAAAAAATATTAAATTCTAAAATAACTCCTCTTAGTCTAAACATTTATCTGTATCGACAATCTGTATTTTGACAACGAAGCAACCTGGATCCTGAAAAAGAACATGAATTACGATATCTAGAAGCTTCATCAAGAATCTTTCAATTAAGCTACTTCCGTTTAAAAAACATTGTAATCTTCTCGATAATCGTGGAGTTTCTTATCTTATTTTTTTTTGTTGAAGGAATAATTGTTAATATTTTAATTGGAAAATTAATTCATTTAAAGTTGCGATTGCTTTATACATAATTGAAAACTAGGTATGTATATGCCTCTCTTGAAAATGACTCACTGCAAAAATAATTGTGTTCTAATTGTAGCCAAACCTTTGGTGTGGACGGTACGGTAATAGGGTGGATAGGGTTGTCAATTGAACGTGATCAGCACAAATAAAATTGTTTTTCACTGCATTTGCGTTCGTTTATACGCATAAAAAAGTTTTAAAGTGGAACTTCTTAGGCGGCGCTGGCGATTCGATAATCGATAATGCACGGAAATAGAGAGTGAAATTTCGTGACGTGAGAGAGAAGATGTAAGTTATAGAGAATTACAAGAATTAGTTCACTTCTATCACGTGTGCGCTGAGCAAATTATTTTTTTAGATAACACTTGACATGACAATAATGCTATATTTAATTTAATTAGTGATTAGTTTACGGCCTGTGCATATTCTTAGGGTGCTACGTCACTGCAGCCATAGCGGCGCGCCGAAAGTTTGGTAATAACATTGTGATGCGGTTCTCGCTCGCCAGTCGTAACTTGCACAGAACGCAAAGCTACCGCCGCTATTGCTTATGATTCAGACTGTCGTACTTACGTGTATTTATTTTAAATATTCAGTATTCTCTTTACTTCTGTGTTTGGAGTATTGCTCTTGTGTGACTATTCTTAAAACTATTTTCTGTGCTTTCTGTGGACTCTTCGTTTCTCTGTAAGTACGTAGTAGCTTTAGTGTAAACACTCCATCCGATCAACATTTTATTTATCTGTCTTTAAAAAAGTAATGGAAATGTAAATCATTCCTTTTGCAATCCTCATACACATGCAGAATGATAAAAGTATCCACTAAAACTGTTAGTACAACGAAATGTTGACTCAATTTCCTTCCAAAGTTTGTGTAACTTAGAAAATCGTTGCAAAGTTTTTTCAATGTCAACGAACTCTAATATGATTATAAGTGAAAAAGGTGATAGTGGAAGTTGGGAGCAGTCGAAGCTTCTGTCTGTCATATTTTAATCCAAGAAGGGTTGAAGGGGTTAAATGGTGCTGTAAATTATATAATAATGTTCTAAGTTTGTTATGCCAACTGGGATAAATATGGCTTATTGTTTTTTTAGGTACCTATTATGTAAAAAAAAACGTTTGGATGTTTGTTTGGATATTAATACGTTCAGAAAATAAAACTTAAAGTTGAGAAACCTACCTACTAGCAGTTCCCGCGCGGTTTCGCTAGCGTATAGACATTGATATACTAGTTACTCCTTACAACACCAGCTATCTGCCAGTGAAACCCCGTGTAAAACTTTCTACCCGTTCCGGAGATTAGGCGGATCAGACAGACAGACGGACAAAAATTTAATAACTAATTTTTAGGCATAGATAAAGTGCAGAATTAAAAAACGTGAAACGTGAAAACGGCAACATCAAGGTAAGCTACACGCGTCCAGTATATTATATACGTTGACCTGTCATGGTACGTAAGTCTAAACAATGACAGTTAACTTATACTGGGTATGAATATAAAAACATATGAATTATGGTCGACAGTCGACCAATAGGCGATCTCTAGTTGTTATAAAAAGCTAATCTTCTAAATTTTGCACAGGCGGTGCATGTTGTTAGTAGAATGTTAGCCCTCATCTACTGGGTGCTAGTTCTAGCTCTTTTCTTTTAACTCATAATCTCAGTCACTAAACGCCAGCTGCTGAATATCGGCTTTTCCGAGCGATTGCCACAAAATTGGAATTCCTCTAAAAACAAATATCCAACCATGAGTCTCCTGTGCCTCATGATTGGACGAACTTTTTTTTTATTAGAGAATAACCAAGTTGACTAAATATTCAGACAGCCAGACTCATAAATACAGCAGCAGGTCACATAGTTTGTAGAATTTTATTTTATTTTATTTTTCTTTTACATTGTTTGGAAAACTTACAGCTAAAATTCGTACAATAAATAATATATTAATACTAAGGTGAAGGTAAATTAAAAATTTTCACGGTAAATATTACGACTTATGTATCATTTTAAAAAAGAGATATACCTATAACGAACATTTTATGTATGAGCTTAATATGAGCATTTAGAGATTCTCGGAAGTAATGATCGCACAAGTCTTTCTTTACTTTGAGAACACTTGTGAAGAAGAAATCTATATCAACTTCCCGGCTTGCTACATTGTATGTACGGCTAGCACGTAGTTGATAAGAATTTTGCCTATACGTAGTCCTTAATATAGGAGTGTGCAGTAAATTTGCATTACAAGAAATTATATTCGTCTTGATTAAGTACAGTAGGGGAATGGAGAGGTGTCTTAGTTTTATTTAATTTAAAACATCTTGGGCATGAATTAAAACATTTACAACTTCTAACAGCAAAAAAAGGACTTGAGGATGTCAGAGACTAAGTGACAATTATTTTCATTCTTATGGGAATAACATAACATTTAGGAATGCAACAATAAAATGAATACCCATCGCCCCGCTTTTTTTTTTAAATGCGAGAACCGGTCTCTAATACTTAGAATGCAAACAGCTCAGAGTTGATATTAATAATTAAAAATAAAACCTTGAGATAACTCACACACGGCCTTCGGCTCCCAAAATAGGTAGATCCTGTACTATGGTAACGATACTGCCAATAAAAAAACAAATCATTATATTAATACGTGAAGATAATTGTTTGTACCCCTTTTAAAAAAAAAATCGTAAAAGTAGTAACGTGAATTTTTACAGTTTATATATCGAAGTGCAGAAAGCTAAAAATTTTAAACAATATGTCTTACAACTTTGAAAATTACGTTAAAACGGCTTAATGAAATTACACGCGTCCAGTATATGTGATTACCTGCCATAGTAAGGAAGTCTATACAACGACGGCTTAAGTTATACTGGCTAATGAAAAAACCAAGGTCATAATACGACCACCACGTGATCTAGTGTATACCTATGTTAATAATTTCGCGAACGTAGTAACGTGAATTTTTGAATAGTTACAGTTTATATATAGAAGAAATGCAGAAACCTAAAATTTTTAATAAATATGCACAAATTTTACAAAATTACAATTACAAATACAAATTTAAAAAATACATACGTCCAGTATATGCGTTGTTCTGTCATGGTAAATAAGTCAAAGTCAATAATGAAATAAACCATGATTGAAAGTCGACCACTAGGCGATCTCTAGTATTGCTAAATACATAAATTACAGACGCAGAACAAATGATCGTGTTTAATTAACACAATTATTTGTCCTGGGTGGGAAACTAACCTACGACCTCTGGCTCAGCAGTCAGGATCACCAAGAGACCCGTATATTTACATATGTATCTCCAGCATTGTGTACTGAAGCCTTATAAACAGTGACATGTGATATTTTTCTCTCTTTTGTTTCTGTGGTCATAAATAACAGACATTAGACCATGTTTACGGACACGTACCCGCACAGGATCGAACTGGGGACGTCGCGATTCAAGGTTATTCGAATTATGAGTTTCTAATATTATATTCTCAGACTTTTAGTGTCTCTTGTTTTTTATGTGATTCCGGTAATAAAATGGAAAAATAACTACTACAAACCACAGAATGGAGTCAAGTATTCATTGGAATTAATGAAATATAAATACATTTTTGGAACTGAATCTGTTTTATTTCAGTTAGTAGTAGTATAGTTTGAAATATCATTGAGTAGACACTCCGTACCACGGCAGGTCAACATATACTGACTGGATCCTTGTAGCTTCTTGTTGTCGTTTTTCGCATATTTTTTTAACTTATAACACATATTGATTATTTTTTTGAGTTTTCTACACTTCTTCTACATAAGCTTTAAGTATTCCACATATCAGACTCTTCTGTGTCCGAATTTTCTTTCAAAATAGGTACAAATAATTTTCTATACGAGAACAAAAACTCAAAAGCTTTCAACCTTTTTTAGCAAAATACTTACTTACAATATAAATTATTAAGTAATCCTATCTTTGTGTGTAAGTAAGACACGGCGGTAACAATAATTTCATACTCATTGTTGTACCTTTGAATCTATAATCCTCAGGTAACTTGACATATTTTTAGTGATCATTCCCAAGGTTCACACTTGTTTTAAATTTCAGCAGTATCTTGACCAAACTGAATGAAATTTATAATAAATATTTTTTTTTTTGTATTACGATAACTATGTATTTCGTTCAAGAAATAAAGAAAGAGTTAAGGGAGATTTGAATATACAAATAAAAATATGTTTCGCATGGTGTTACTCTCTCTCATAAGTCGGTAACAGTGTACTAATATTAATACTGTCCATGAAATAGTAAAAAAACGTAGTAGTAGAATATGAACTTATAACCTTTATCGTCAAATACAAAATGATCACCTAAAACGTGGACACTAAATTACAAAGGGTATAAAGGGCATTGACAGTATTGTCCTTTACAACCTCTGCAATTTAAAGTGTTGATATATTTTATAACAGAACGTGGAATAAAGTAACATAGACGTATAATAGACACAATTAAGCTTGTCTCGGCCTCTATCTAGCTTGAAATTAAAAAACTAACCATTTCAAAGAACTGTATTGGCGGGACCAAATTACTGCAAGCCTCGACCTCATACAATAGGCTCATAAAAATAGTTAGACTTGATGAAACTAGCTTGAAAAACCAAAATACTAACAAATCCAAGAAAATTAAATAAATTGAAGAATTTGCACTTCTATATCATTTACTTTTTGAGTCATAAATAAAAAAAACTGTTTACAACAAGCATCACAGCCAAATACATAGTTCAATTTTCTTTGGACGAATATTTTGACAATCTCATCGCTTTTAATCCCGTTTATCATCCCATAACATACAAACACTTCAGTTCTATCTAGTATTTCTAAGAAAAAGTAAACAAAAAAACACTTTCGCTAAATCTCTAAGATCACACTTTTGACATTGATATGAGATAGATATTCGGTTAACTGAAATAATATACTTTGCTTTAACGTAAGTACTTAGTCGGGACTTTAGGTCGTAACGACCAGCTTTTCGGATTTTTAGGATTAGAATATTATTATATTATCTTTGACACTAGTATCTACTGGTGTGAAAGATAATATAATAATATTCTAATCCATACATTTAACATAAAATAAATGGTATGGTAAATAAATAAGTAAGTTTACTTATTTTTTGTAGCTATAAAGTGGACTCTGAACAGATGAGTCAGATGAGAAAAACGAACAAACATACACATAACTTAATTAATACAATAAAAAAATATTTGAATAAGTTTATTTTTGTAATTAGTCATATTAAGCAGACAATAGGTTTTAATTGGAATCAGAAATTGAAAAATTGGAAAGTATAAATAAATGTATATCTCACAGAGTTATTCACATGTTATACAAATATAAAACATTAATATATAACTTATTGAATACAAGTAATCACAATTTAATTTACAATAAATGTGACGTTTGTCAGAGAAGAACATACATTTAGAAGTAAAACAACGCACCCTGAAACATAAATGGTCGCGCACGGAACGGTTTCAGAGGTATTGCTCCCGTAAACGTTTCGACTAAGGAATGAAGTCCCTACCGAGGTCTTCTATATTGGGTTCTTTAAAAAAGGAGTGTATAGGATTTTAAATTAAAGGATCGGCAACGCAAGCATCCGTAGGCTACGGATACGGTTATCGCTTACCGTCAGGTGGGGCATATTCTTGTTTACCGTGGTATAAACAATAATCATAATACAGAACAAACTAAAATATGGTGTCAATATTTTTCATTAATGCACTTCTAAATTTGATAGCAAATATAATATCTATCTGTAAAGTGGTTATTGTTGTAAGTTTTTGCCATGCGATGCAATGAATGTAAATTCCAGTATTAGAGCGACAAGAGGAAATTCCGATAAGCGTACGTACGCGTCTTCTACAAGTGTATGATATTATTAGTGTTCTGAGAACTCCACTATGTAATTTATGTGTGCAATAAAGACAAAATAAAATTAAATGGATGACTTTTTATAGGTAAGATTAGTTAATTAACCTAAGAACAATAGCTTTCAAGAAAAATAGTAGAGAAAATTAAAAAAAAGAAGGCCTTGTTTCGAAGCTTATTGTACATTGTCATGAACATTGAATAACTACTACAGTGATACAGTTTAGTTCTCATACTTAAAAACCAATCTACCAGAATACCTAGTATGAAAGCTATGCTTAGTTTTAAAACGATATATTATTATTAATCAAGTCTCAATCAGCGTGTATTTAATCTGTAGCTACAAATCCAGAGCCACACAACACGTTAAAATATTCATAACTGGTGTGTTTACTCGTTGAACGTCTATAACATGCCAGTAGAAGATAACTTTAACTGCCGTTGCCGAGGCAGGACACTGCAGTGACAACTTATATATATACAGTGGTCCGAAGCACATTAAATTTGCAATAATGCAGCGCAATTGCTGTGCTGAGTCGGTTTGATCTTGCAGACTGTAAGGGTTGTCACTAACGGGTTGCCGAATAATAAAATTTCAAAATTGAGTTTTTTGAAAGTGGATTCGAGTGCCTAATTTGAATATACATTTAAATATATACTTTTACTAATATTTAAACTGAAAAAGGAAGAGGTTCTCAATTTGGCAATTTTTTTTTTAAGTATACTTAAAAAAAATGTAACTGCCAAATTGAGAACCTAGCAAATCTTTATACTGAGTAGCGCAATTTTGATTTTGAAATCGGTCGTATTTTAATATAAAAAAATTAAATTATCCCGAAAGAAAAAATATACATTAACTTTAAATGTATGTTTTTTCTTTCGGAATAATTTGATTTTTTTAGGAGAGTGGATATTCTTAGAGTAAAGAACATTTAAGTATTAGATTTTAGTCATAAAACTGAACTAAACAGCAGAGAATAAAAAGCTAAAAAAAGTTAATTGCTAACTTCTCAAACTTCTTCTTCTTTTTGTCCTCGCCTTATTCCGTTACGTGGGGTCGGCCTTCCTAATTTTGAGACCCAACACCTTCATGTCTCTCCGGACATTCGTCATCCATGTGGTTTGTGGTCTACCTCTCTTCAAAGGCACTCCTTCACTACAAGTTCGTTATAAATCACAAGTGTGATACGAGTGCGATGCTCGCCAAGACGGTATTTGTACCTTGTCTTGCTCTTGCATGTATAGACATGTTGTGTATTAAATGTGACATACAATGTAGATCAAAAACAAACAACTTGGTAATCCTCTAACGGTCAATATACGAAAGTTAAATACGAAATTTTAATTTAAAGATATCATATGTATTATAGATGTCTTTCAATTTATATTCTGTATATTTTGAGTTTATATAAATGGTTTTTAGAGTGTTGAATGTAGACCACTAAAATATTAAATAAGCGTACGGGTTGCCTAGCAAATAGCATCATGGAATACACCACTCTCTAAAATTTCAACAAGTATAATCAAATTTTTTTAAATACGTTCTACTGACAAACAAAACCCAAGAAAGCTATCTAATCATTGAGATATTCCAATGAGTTCAAACACGATACCTCTATTATAACTTGATGAGGAGTTGGGTATCCAACTGATTATATATTATTGTAATATAATTGAAGTACACAGGATACAAAATTTCAAATTGATAAAACCAGTGGACGTTACTTGCATCTCTTCAAGGATAAGAAAAGAACTGATGATGTTCAAATAATTTTTGAATTATAGGTAAGAACACTCTCGATCAAGTCACTATTCAAACAACAAATAAAACTAATTGAAAAGTCGAAAAGTCTATCCGTTGAGGAACTATAATGTCACGGACCAACACACATGTACACACGTTAAACTTATAACACCCTATCCTTTTGCATTGGGGATTAAAAAGAAATATGGATTCTTTAAATTGCTAAATACTCGTAAGAAGTAATAACGGGAGGTTCTTGGAAGAAATAAAGAAATACATACACTTTTTTTTGTTCAGCGAATTTTGTCCAAATTTGATCAACGATTAGGATGCGATTTATAAACGGTTTCCTCCCTCTTATGACCAGTTCTTTTAGTACTAATTAATTAACCACTCAGCTTTGATGAATTTATTTTCAGAGGCATTCAAAATATCACATATACGAGTACAATACTATATTTAAAATGCCATCAATAATTTAAAACGTGATTTGTCAACCCTGTCGCCTATAAATTTGTAAGTACGCTATACATGCATTAGTGGGTATGTGTGCGTGCAGTACCTCCCCTTCACACCCCCTTCCCCCTGCGGCGCCTTGGCACGCTCTTATATGGAATGTATACAATATCTTAGCACTATTTCGTGTACGTTCAAGTGTTTGACCGATTTGGCGGCATTGCGGGGAAGTAATGCTTTTGAGTGCCAGTGAATATTTATGTGCGGTTTTTTGTAAATCGGTTTATGATCAATATGGTTACCTAGAAACTAAATGTGTTATTTATAATGGGACATAATAAAAATAGTATGTCTAGGTTAATGTCTTTAGCGTTGACTACGGATCAGTGATTCCAGATTTCAGTGGTACTATATATGACATATGACTTAAAGACTCAAAGGAAGACACAAAAAATAAGTGATCTGAGATATTAAGTATGTAAATTTGGCTCGCCCTCTTTCAGTGATAATATTACACAGCCTCATTGAATGTTTGCTAACCTCTACCTTTTTTTAGATATAAAGTTTTGAAAGCGCATACCTAGTGGTGTACATACCTAGTGGTGTACATACCTAGTGGTGTACATACTGGTGTAGGAAAAGCTCCTTCTCTTCGGGTACATTGTAATATTCTGAATTTGATTTTTTTTAACAAGCCAATACCTATAACATTTCCTATAACACCTCCTTGTTTTGTCAGTGTGTTACAGAACTATAAATGGATTGTAATCAAAGCATGTTTGACTTCTAATTAAAAATTAGTACAAGTGGCATCCCCTCATGGCGAAGCTATTTATTAGTTCTGTCAAATGCATACGAACCCTTATTTATCAGTGATCGAAATTAGAGGCGTTAGTATAAATATTAATGTAATGATCATAACTTAATAAAAAAAAATACATCAAATTGACTGCAGTTACAAACAATGGGACAAAACACACTTTTCTACCAATGACAAACTGACATAAGCTCCTCAAAAAAAATTGTAGTTCTATTGTAATGTATCAACGTCCTCTTGGCCAATTGTGGCCTTAGCTCCTCTAAAATATGGGCGGAGGCTGGAACTCAGTAGTCCGATAGTACTGTTTTAATATATTTTTTGTAACACCGTGCTCTTGCAGTTGGCGCCATGCCACTGAAATACTGTTCGCCATTGGAAGGTTACGCTTATAGTTTAAAACCAAATTGCTACTAAAGTACTATTTGGCGGTTCAAGAGGATAGTGAAATGACCTGCCTGGATTGGTTTCAGATAACAAACTCTTAAATTTATGTCAATACTTATTTATTATAAATTTCTATTTAGCGACGGAATGACACGGTGGATGTCAGAATAAAAGTAAATATCAATTTTTAATAAATAGGTGTAAGAGGGCGCTGCACGAACAACACGGAGATGTCGAGTGACCTTCCACAGTTTTAAATTCGTAATATAAGAACGCAAATATAAGAAGTGATAAGTGTTTTAACACAAAATTAGAAGTGCAATCGAGGACTAGAGATGATAGTCTTGGTGATCAATTATTGGTTGTCAGTTGTCAGCAATGAATTCAAATATTTATTTTTATATAATATATTGGCCAGTAATTATAGGGATAAGGTGAATGAATAACAAGTAATACTAAAGTATACAATTATGTTGTACCACCAATTATCCCCCATTCTTATGTTATAACAACATCATTATCTTTCCTTTTTACTTACGGAAATTGGTATATATTACTTGGGGTAGTCGATGGTGTTGTGCGGCCTACATTTGATTAGTTAGTTGTGGCTCCTAAGTGTGACAATTATTTTTTAAGATCCAAATTAGATGTTTTACTAACATTATATTAATCGGCTTATCCGAAATAAAAAAATATTATTATTAATAATTAAAAAATATTATTATTAATAATTAAAAACGCGACCCTGATATATGTACAGTAGTAAGAGACAGTTCACGAGTATGAATTGTTATTGTCTGCGATTATAAAAGAAGAAGATGACAAGGGTTTCCAGAAACCTGATGAAAATAGCACCCAGCAGTAATGATTGCAAGAAAGGTTGCGAAATTACTGTCATCATCAAATATTCTTTTACAATAAAAGTAAAATATTATTCAAGAACCTTCTGTGTTAGTAGATTACTTCAATTTAAAGAATACCTTGATTTCAAATTGCGAATAGTAATTGTATTAAATAAAAATGTACATATTTTATGCCACTTTGATGGAGAAGATTTTGAGGCCATCTTAAAAGTTAACTAGTTTGTCTATATATTGGTATTCAGTGTCAATCATGAAGCTATAGTCTAATCTGGAAAGAGTAGTTTGTCGGATTACTTGAGTTTATGACTTTTTCCTACGTTTGTCCTTCGCAACGTTTATTAATTGTCTTAATTAATTACGTCACGTGATCTCCTCTCTATCATGATTCCCTTATCATATACTTAATTAAATACGTAATGTACTGGAACAGTGTCTTTCTATATTTTGGGATTTATCAGATATGTAAAACGAGACTTTTGGTAATGATTGACGTTTGCATGAGCGTCTAATGGACGGCTAAGCCGAAAACACGTATACATATAGTTAGTATAGAAAAGAATAGAATAATCTTTATTGTACACCAACGACATATTGCCTAAAATAAATACACAAAGTGGATAAAATGTACAATAGGCGGCCTCATGGCTAAGAGCGTTCTATCACAGACAACCTTTAGATCCTTTTTTTTTTAAATAAGTATATGTATATACATCCTACTAATATTATAAACGTGAAAGTTTGTGAGGATGTATGGATGTATGGATGTGTGGATGTATGGATGTATGGATGTTTGTTACTCTTTCACGCCAAAACTACTGAACCGATTGCGATGAAACTTGGTATGTAGATAGCTGGAGACCTGGATTAACATATAGGATACTTTTTATCCCGATATTCCCACGGGATCGGGACTTACGCGGGTGAAACCGCGGGGCGCTGCTAGTATTATATGTTGAAACACCCTGACCAATGCGCATAGACAAAATGATAGCACTGAAAGGGCATTGAATCCACGACGTTATTTTATAGCCGAGAGGATTTTATGGTCCTCACGAAGTAACTTAGATGTTTTAATGAGAGCCCTCAGTCTCATTAAAATATCGCGCGTTTTATAATTTATTAATGTGTGTTAAAGTTCTGTTTTATTTACGAATTGTATGAAATTAAAAGAGCACCATCTAGTCTCAATCTATTGTCGCGGATGTCGAATTACTTTATATTTTCGGCCCGACCGAGGCCCTTTAGCAAGAAGTAAAGCAACCTGTCGAGTTGTGCGCTTATCGAAGTAAAAGCTATCATTGGCAGTGACTATATTAAAAAAAAATACTGTCAGTCGTAGGACTGTACGTCAGAAGTGAAAACGTAACTGACACATCTGTCATCTGAGCGTGACGGTCATTCAAAAACTATTATACGAGCCTCTAATTTATTGAGGTTATATATTCAATGAGTTAAATAACTTTGGGTATTACAAAGTTTTCATATCTAAGTCATTTCTACAACTATTTTAGTTTTAATGTCGTCTGTGCCAGTAAACTTTACTTTTATATCAGTATTAATTTTCCAAACTTCGTATACTTTGTGTACCCGGAAGCATTAGTTATACACTGACCAACACTTAAAATCTGGGTCAAACTCAATCTCAACTCATTAAGGTTACTTGTTTTATTATTTTTCAATGTACACAATGTCTGTTCTTCTTTTGAACATCAATCTTTATTATAAAAGTACACGAACGGGTTTATAAATTAGTAAATCGTCATAATGACCGTCAATGTGTAAAGATTCACTATTTTGTCATTTGGTGTATTTCGCATCTACTATGTTTTTATGTTTGTAAAGTCGCCTCAAAAGACATTGGTATTGGTACTGGTATAGGGCTCTGTTTCCGTTGTTAGACTCATAGACAGTCTATTATGCGTTCAGACAGGCTGACTAGTTGAGCCAGCCTCGCTCCTTCCAGAAGCATAGAAGCCTCCTGGGGCGTTCGCAGGCTTCTAGGAGCGATCTCACACCCGTGAGGATATTTGCCCGTTGTGTGGCCACTTCCTCGCACTCCAGAATAACGTGTTACTCCGCGTTGAGATATCCTCAAAATACATTGTAAAATATATCGTCCCTCAACAATCAGTTGTGGGTGACACTATTACACTGCATGCTGAACTTATATTTACACCCTAAACCAGTCGTTTAAAAAAAAATTGGTTCCATTACGCTAGTAGCAAAAGTATTTCAAAAAAACTAGTGTGCTTTATACCACACGACTGAAGTAAATATTCATACGAAACGTAACTGGCTATGAGAGAAAGAGAGAAAGAAAATGTGTCTCTCTTTTGCCCCTACAGTAATATACGAAACGTAACTCTCTCTCTTTCTATCTTCACTAACTTATATCTTCCTCTCGACTTCCGTTCACCTCGCCCGCTCACTCTTTTCGTAACGCATTCACTTAGCTTACTCCTCAAATCAACGTGCGTAAAGAAGTTTTACTTAAAAAATAAATCTTAATTTTATATTCCATAAAAAGCTCACAAAAATTTTCCTAGCATAAATACTCTATTACTGTCCATCAGAAATGAAACCTTAATCATAGCACCATAGATTTCATTTTCGTACTGCCATAACACAATTGAGCGTCATGCTCGGTGTTCTAATTTCAAACAATCCAGGTGGCGCTAACATCTACATATACTACTATTTTATAACCCATAATGCATTTTCATTGAGACCCCCTCAACTCGTGTCGGCCTTAAATTATACTGAAAAAAATATCAACAGTTATAAAAAAGGAATTTGACCAAATCCGACATATTATAAATACAGTTTTCCGGTTTTACGATCACATTTTACGACAGGCGGTTTACGATTTTTTTATACATCCCGGAGTTATTGCAAGAATAATGATAGCGGTTATCAGTAAGGTTGTTACCCGTATTATTATCGATTTAGGGTGTACCCGGGGGGAAGTGTATAACCTAATACTTTTATTATTAACAGCATAAGGCACGTAACGTGTTTGTCACGACAGACAGACATATTTATATCATGTTGGGGTTATTTGGCTTGCCTTGATGGAAGGTTTATGAGAGGTGGGTGGGTAAACAACTTTTGATACTTATCTACTGTCACTTTTGATTCATTTACTATTTTGTTTACGATTCTTAGACGAATATCTACCATTATATATAGTGAAGGGTTTGACGTGTTCATAATTATTTTGTTTATAAGACATCTAATTGTGGGAGAGGCCGGCTCGTCTGGAGTGATACCACGGCCTCACAGAAAACCGGCAGTGAAGCGATGATTGCATTTTTTTCGCCAAGTGAGTGAGGTTACCGGAGGCCCTAACCCTTATCTCCCCGCTCTCCTCCTCTTTCACCTTTCCCCTCCTCCTACCATAAAGGCCGACAACGCACTTGTGTCTCTTTAGATGCAGGTATCCATGAGCGTCGGCAGTAATTTACCATCAGGTGACCCGTCTGCTCATTTGCCCCCTATAACATAAATAAAAATTAAAATTGTTCTGATGGAGTGTTCGGTCTTCTCGGTAACAACCTGTACACCCCTGACCTGCTGTTGCTATTGCTGACACTCTCCAACCCATCCGTACAAGCAACATGCCTTCCCTTTATTTCTTAAATACCTTTCTTTTTCAATGTACTGCCAATTTTACCTTCTTTAATTCTCAAAGTGCCCGATTAACGGTAGTAGGCTAGCGCCCTTTAACGTCAGTGGGACCAATTATAGTTGCAAATTGTGGGTATTCAATACGCCTCTGTCTACCCCTTTCGGAATATCGGCGTGAGTGTATGTATGTATGTATTTTTAGCGGTGGGTGTAGCGTTAAGTGTCAATGACACTAAATTTCTTATCGGAATATAGCGTACTCTCACTCTGAAAGCTTCTGGATTGTTAACACGAGTTTCATGATAAAAATCACGTTTCACACCAGTTTCTCGACTGATCAACTTAATCATCATCTGCCTACTCTTGTCCCAATTTTATTAGAGATCATATCATTCATTATTTCACTGCTTCCTCCTTTTCTAACCATATCTTCTTTCATACAGTTCCTTTATCTTTTCTTTGGTCATCCTCTTCTCTTATCAATTTTCATACATAAAAATCTCTTCACCTGGATATTTTTTTATTAAAATTGTTGTTATTGTTATTGTTTTTTCATTTTAACTATAAAAAACCTTGCCAAGAGTCACAGCTCAGCTTTCTGCTCAGATTAGTATCTCCCCCCTTATAAAGACCGAGGTATAATATTCAGTGGCTTTTTTGTTTGTGGGTGGGTAGTCACTAGAGTACTACAGCTCCATTAGTGACGCTGAGGAGAAAAATGGTAACGCATAAGTATGACCAGACTCTTTGCGTGTGTTTATAAGCATTGAATTACATTTAAAATGATTGCTTGATAGGGATAGAGAGTTATTTCATTAAAATCCATTCAGGTTTCACACATTTCACACACGGCCATCTGATCCCAAACGAGGCAGAGCCTGTACAGTGGTAACCAGACTACTGATAAACACACTTATGTATTTCTGAATACATACAAATTATAGATAAATTACACCCAACCACAGAACAAATGATCGTGCTCATTACACAATTAATTGTCTTGGGTGGGAATCGAACCCACGACCAGACCAGTCAGGGTCACTGACCACTACCTACAAAGAAACCTACAAAAAACCTAATCTATATATGCAATCGGGGAATGGTTAAGGCTTAGTTTTTCATTACTGTAAGAGATTTTACTGTAAAGCATACGCAATAAATTTACAAGATTTATTTAGCTTTAGTCCTTGAAGGGCGCATACTACTGCCTGTTACCACTATTTATGATATTTTTTGTCATAAATGCATTCTTTGAGGCATATGAATTAAGTTTCCATATATTATTGAATTTAATTTCTTAAGTAGCTCTTTAGATTTTGCCCTTGGATACAACATAAACCTATTTAAAATCGTAGACAATAATTGTTCATATTTTGTTATAATCAATTTTCTAAAAATGATATCTCCGGCGTTTGTAAACTTTTTTTACTGAATACATTAAACTAGCAAAATGGTGACATGTAAATAAACACCGGACAAGTGCGAGTCTGACTCGCACACCGAGGGTTCCGCAACTTCTCTCCGGATTCAATTCTCGAAAATTTGTGCAGGCCTATCTCTTCTGAAAGACAAACTTAACTTTGCAGTACTAAACATGGTATGAAAAAAACGGATAAAGGTTTATGGGTTTGTAAATCGGTTTCTCTTTTTAAAAGCTCCATACATATATATGTATATCTTTCTACTGTGTTGATTTCATATATAAACTAATTAGATGTGTATTTTATATGGCCTGCAACACCGAAATATTTAATATAACCCCGACGCAAAAAAGGAGTATAAGTTAAACGTGTATAAAACTGTGTCTATCTGCGGCATCATGGCTCCTAAAGGATTTTTGAGTCGGGGGTTATTTAATTATTTTTAATCTTGTAATTACCAAGATGGTTTCTTAAAAAAGTAATGCTGCTCCAGCTTTTGAGAGTGTTAAACGCGTGCTCCGACTATATTATTAAATCAGTGATTCTGTTTTACCCACCTTTATTTACTACTTTTTATTTAATAAACTGGTTCAATGCATAACTTTTAAACTTTCGCAGTAATTAATATAATTACACCAACTGCATGACGTATCAATTAGGTTACACCGGCTGTTCGTTTGACTGCACCTATTGGGTCAGCCATTTTAAAGGTTGGTACAGATTAGATGTGTTAATAACGGGACTTACTCGCGATAATAATTACAAGGCACAATACCTTTCTGACTGACGTTTCGGTCGAATTGCACCGATCATGTGTGGACGGTGATGGTGTACATATGTTTTTATTTTTTTCTTACAATATCCTTACAGACTAAAGCCTATGCGATATTGTAGTTACACCATTTTTAAATTACAAACTAATTCAACCTATGAGTAACAAATTTTACAAAGTGCTATCCCTGTGAATTCACTCAGACCACAATAAAATATATCCACATCGTCAGCTATGGCATCTATTAGACGCTCATGCAAACGACAATCATTACGAAAAGTCATGATTGACGGATGTTCGTTGGTGATTGATGAATTAATATCGACATTAAAATCTCATGATGCAATCATCAATCACTGCATTAGACGATAGGTTATTCGTCAATCATCGTTTTTATTGTGGCAAAACTGACAGCAATACCTACCGTGTGTGTAATGGGCGCCTATGAGGTTGAGTCTGTGCAGCGCGCGCGTTAAAGGTGCCTCGCAAGTTAAGTTCGCGTAGTATATTGTATATGTATACCGAAATCATCGCGTTTATTCATGCATGTTTAGGATGCCCGGATCAATATTACCAGAAAAGCACAAGAGTGCCGCCTTGTCAAATTAAATAAAATCTTTTTAACAAAAAATGAAACCGACGAAAAGAACTAATAAAATCTTTTTAACAAAAAATAAAACCGACGAAAAGAACTAAAAAGCAAAAAATAAATAAACCTTAATTATCAAAATTTTATTTGGCGCCGACTCAAAATAAGTTTATATAAAATTAGATAGTTTATGTCAATAAGCTCAATAGTTAAGACTTAAGGTTTATTTATTTTTTGCTTTTTAGTTCTTTTAGTCGGTTTATTTTTTTGTTAAAAAGATTTTATTTTATGGTTTTTTCATCATCATGATGATGATGATGATGAAAAATGATGATGATTTCTAAACGCAATACCTGATAAAGTAATGAAAAGTAGACAGAAACACTATTCGTTCCTACAATTTTCGAGGGTTTCTCTCATTTTTTTCAGGATCCCATCATCAGATCCTGACTTCCTTGACATGGGACCACCCTTGAGCTATACCCTATCTAACAAAAAAAGAATAATCAAAATCGGTTCATAAATAACGGAGTGAGGGCTGAACAGACATAAAAAAAAAGAAAAATATTATACGGTCGAATTGAGAACCTCCTTTTCTTTCGTCGGTTAAAAACCGCAGTCTGGGCGAACAGAATACATCGATGCCTCGCTGTTCAAAGGGCGTAAAGAACATAAAGTTAAATGCGCTATACGGTTTTTAAACCCTGACCTCGATGTGTACATTCCGATAACTCTGGTGCACTTGCTGTCTGTACCTTTTTATTTTATGGGGCTTCCTGAACACGGAGCTACGAAACTGCATCGGCTTTGCACCGCCCTTGAGTGGATATTACATAATGCTTAGAGTTATATCACACCTGCGTGATAAACTACAGTACGTATGTATGTATTTAGAAAAAATAATCTATCTAAGTATATTTATCCGTGTTCTAGAAGATGCAGTACGAGCTATGCTTGATTGCGTTCTAGAAAGCGCTCTGAAATATATCCCAAAATATTGGTATTTATATGAAACTCTGATTGTGGCGAACTTTATGTTTATCAGATCGAACTTGCGGTAGGGTACCATCACAGTCTTAAGAGCCCATCATGCGTGGCATCATGTTAGTTTTCCTACAGCTGTAGAAAGAAATCTAGTGTTTACAGATTTCTATATCTAATCTAGGCTCGTGGCTAAGTGGTAACCGAGCAGGTTAGCATATCACTAGGTTAAATAATACTAGCCAGGTCAGTCTTAAAAAGTCCGACAACCTGGTCTAACTACAGGACTTCGATATCGCCTACTTGGGTTGTGGAGATCTGCTGACAGTCGCTTCACGTAAAATATCGAAGTTCTGCCGTATCGAAGTTAGACTGAAAGCCGACCCCAACTTAGTTGGTAAAACGTGTGGAGGATGATGACAGAGATCTAGATTATAACAAGATATTTTTTAAAAGAAATACAGACTGACCATTAAAACTACAACCTACATTTATTAAAAAATAAATAAAAAAAACATGTTTCCAAATGTCTCCCATAAATATTACTTAAATGGCAAGTGCAATTTCATAGATCTTGTGTCTTTTGTGATTAATCTTCTACTTTTGTTCTTTTGTCTCCCGCTTTGCTGACGAGAGGCCTCCCTCTCTACTTCGATGTTTAGTTTTATTTGCCGCGTCGTGCAAGACATTAGATAAATTGAACTTTTGGCATATGATTCTGGGATGGGTTTCATCTCACTTTGCCTTGCCTTTTGAACTTTTAGTCTAAGTTAGGGGTTTAGTTCATGGAAAGAGGAAAATAAAATATGTTTCGATTTTCATACTGATATTTATACATATATGGAATGTATCTGACAATGCAACAGTTACTTAAATTACTCAAAGAGCATGACTCCGTTATTGAAGAAAATCCATAAAAACTAACATGCCTTTTGTTTAAGTAATTACAAAATAAAAAAATAAGTTCGATTTAAAATCTTTAACTTTACACATTCCACCTGCTTTTATGAGAAATGAAGTTGAAAACACCTGTAAATTCAAACGGTCATAACTTTTAAACGGATAGTTTTATTTCAAAAACTATTTTTGTAACTGCATGCTAGAGTCATCATCTTTTAGTGATTTAAGTAAGTGTTCCATTATCAGATACATCCTGTATAATAGCACCTGATATAAAGATTAATTTCGGAGACAAGCTCAAGCATGAGTTTCGCAAAACTTTACAATTTACGGTGCCCTTCATCGCTTTATAATGTTTCATTTGGTTTTATTAAATGCACTAGAGTTTAATCACACCTTACCGCTTCACATACATGTATTTAATGGTTGCTCTTATTTCACCACAAAATGGAATCACTAAATTCTAATGCCTATTACGTATTGTTACTTTAGTGTTTGATGATATACAGCATACGGTATCAATTAACAAAGTAAGTGAATTGTTTAACTTTTTAGTAGGTATTGTATTCGTTTTAGCGCGATTATGTATTATGCACTTTGTTTACTTAATTTATGTGTTGTTAAATTAATAGTTTAAAGGATAAAATGTACGTAATATACGTAAAATTCTGAGGTCCAGACGTTAAATTTGGAGGAGGGAAACTATAATACATTCTCGGTTTGTAAACCCTAACGATGGGAACATCTGATGATAAATAGAATAGAATTTATTGTGATAAAGAATTATCGGTTTTTATAGGACTACTCTCACAACACTCTTGATGTCACTTGTACTAACACACTATACAATCTTTTTTCATAACCTCAGTATTTTATTATCATAGTAGGTAGCCGGGTTTGATCCAAAAACCTTTGAAGTATTGAGTAAAATTCTTTCTCAGTATTGATCAATTGTTTCCGGCTTCGATGATAATCTTTAGTTGAGTTCATAATTTAGGTAATAATAGTATCTATTGTTTTTAAGTTATGGGGCGGTATTTTTATTTTTTTTTATGGTATAGGGACAAGCGAGCAGACGGGTCACCTGATGGTAAACGACTACCGCCGTCCATTGGCACCTGTAACTCAAGAGTTACACACCCTTCAAGGTGGGAATAGAGGAAAGGGGGAGAGGGGGAAGAGCGGGAAGACGGGAGAGGGTTATTAGAGGGGAGGAAAGGGGGAGAGGGGAAGGACGGGAATAGGGGAGAGGAAATAGTTAGGACCTCACTCACGCCTAGAAAAGCAATGCAAGCATTGTTTCACTGCCGGTTTTCTGTGAGGCCATGGTATCGAACCGAGTCAAGCCGGCCCATACGTACGTAAAAAATATTGCGTTAATAAGTTAAAGGGCTCCCACTTCCCTGCAACAGCTGGTTCGAGTTACGGGTATGCAGCCCAATCTATCCGCATAAGGATAAGCAATATCCTTTCCATCCATTCCCAAGCAGAAAAAAGATCATTATAAAATCTAACATGTCTATAAAATATCTTAACTTTGATAAGGGCCAGATAAGATACGTTAAAGATGGCGTTTAAAAATTCAAGTTGTCTTAGAATTCAAAAGAGATCTCCTAATACGGTCTTCAGGGTTGCTTAAGTTTATTAAAACTTTCAAATTCTCTCAAAACTACAATAAATTAAGTGTCAACTTAGTTTTTGTATGTCCATAATAAATGCAAACTTAAGCTAATACTTTCTGAACACATTTTTAAGTAATAATTAATACGTCATCTAACTATTAATAAAGTGGGTTTAAAATGATTTGAGCTACATGTAAGAAACAGTCTCGAAACCACTGATACAAACTATGAAAATCACTAACTAACAGTAACTGCCAAGTTGTTCGTACCTCTGTTCGCACTCAAGTCAAGTTGTCATCTTATTTCTAAACTTTTATAAACCCACTATTCGTTAATATTTATCAATCGACCAATAGTATTGCGTTACTGGCATAACCAGTCAAAATAATGTCTATTAACTTGTTTTTATTAAATAGTGAACTGTGTTATCATCTATTATAGTTTGTCCCTATTTTTAATAAATAAGAGTTTTTAATATGGTGACCTATACCGACCGACGACCGAATAGTTAACCTGTCTGAAATAAGCTTTATGGCTTTCTTAAGTCATTCATAGATTGCAGCATCTACAAAATCTCTAGCGGAATGTGAACTTAAGTGTTAATTTCTTAAAATAGATCTTCTGCGGGTATCACTTGCCGTAAAGAAATATGTTTATTCGACACTGAACAAGATAGTTGAGTACGAAATTAAATATGTTTAAAATAAACGATGCACAAAAGTCTAGTCCAAAAAATAAAGAGATCCGGACGTCGCGCGTTCTAGATAAACAGAAGATTGTGCCACCCAAGCAACCAACAGTGCATGTGCAAATGATGCAATTACTGTAGAGGACAACCTTCAGCATTCGTCAGTAGGTTTTTGTAGCTGTCGACGGTTGCAGCCATTCTGGACCTATGACATATGTAGGTGTTCGCTGTTTTTGTAGCTGTCGACGGTTGCAGCCATTCTAGACCTATGACATATGTAGGTGTTCGCTGTTTTCGTGAAGTATTATAATTTCTACCTTTGAAATATCTATACTAATATTATACTTCGTTTGTTGCGTTCATTAGTGTATCATGCCGGAAGTTCAAGTTCAAATTCAGGTGGCGCACAATAAAGGAGTAGGCGTTTGTCTTCAAACTCACCTGATGGAAAGTGACGTTGAAGACGAAGATGGTACACGCCTATATTAATTTCTTGCGATTGCTTATCCATTGTTTTCAACAATCTTAATAATTCTCCTTAACATTCTTGAAAGTTTAAGTCTGCCAACTCGCATTAAGCTAGTGTAAAGTAATATGGTTGAATCCATATCAGAGAGAGAGAGAGAATACCATTAAAAAGCGGATGAATACTTTATAAACAGGATTGATATTGATTCTAGATATTGCATACATAGTTGGCAGTTCCTAAGTGAATCACACATCACGTCAGACCTTGAAATGTTTAAAATGAGTAATGGGACTTTTATCGGATGGCAGAAAATATACTATAAATTATGATATTTGTTAATTTGCTGCTAAGTTCACGATGAACTATGTCAAGGTGACAAGACAACTGTGTTCATTTACTTCCTTTTATTCTAGATTTTTAAAGAAATAAAGCTATACGATCATTCTCTTGTGTGTGTTATCGGGAAACAACATGTTAGTTTCAATATTCATTGGTCTTCTCCGAAACACACACTTTATGAGCTTTGAGACCACTCGCAGATGTTATTATTACAATATATAAACCTAATTTAATATTGAGATCTTTTAAAAATCATAAAAAAGCGACTTCGAAATACTCAATAACACTATCAAAACTTGACTAATAATGACTACATCGATGAAGTATTATGAAGGCGGAAAAAGTTGATGAACTGTACTTTATTTTTACTTTTTTTAGGTCTGTAATCTGTATCTATGCTTATGTAGCATAAAGACATATTACATTGACTAAAATATTAAAAAGTATACATTATTCAGATCTGTATTGAAATTATAAATGTACCTACGCATCACATAATTTACCTTATAAAGAGCACATGTGTGTAATAAACAAAAACACATGAACAAGGAAAACCAATAATAATAAAAAATAATAAATCACTACATATTATAAAACAAAGTCCCCCGCCGCGTCTGTCTGTTCGCGATAAACTGAAAAACTACTGAAGGGATTTTCATGCGGTTTTTCTCCAATAGACAGAGTGATTCATGAGGAAGGGTTAGGTGTATAATTTGTTAACGTTTTGTGTAAATTGGTTGAAATATGATGAAGATTGTTGAAGATGTCTCTGCTACCCATGATAAGCCGGGGCGGGTTGCTAGTATTACCTTCATAATTTTGTTAATTTTATTATTCGATATATGATGAATAGTAAACAATAATGCTTCTTACTAAATAAGAGTTTAATGTTATTAGAGTCTGCTTGTTTGAACGGGCTAGCGTTTCGAAGCACAAACGATAACATATGGTTAGCCTTGGTACAGAAATGTTCATAATGTCTTAGTCGAAACAGAAATCACACCGAAATTGCGAACCACCTTAACCCTTTCTATAGTCAATCCCTTGATATGGTAGGGACAGTCAAATGTTTTTTATTCTTGGTGAAGGTTGTAACTTGACATTTTCTTATATTCAGTGATATTGAGTTTTCCACGCATTAATTTACAATTGTATTCAAATCTGATAGAAGAGCTTCACTATTACGGTAATCAGAAACGGATCTAAAAGTTTTTATATCATCTGCGTAAGTTAGGCGGTCACTATCTATTGCCCCAGCAAATAATTAATGAGAATCAACGGTTTAATTTATGTTTTTAATCATGTTTAACTACTAGGTTATGTAATTTGACTTAACGCTCCCTTAAATTACGTGTATGTGCATTGCTTTTATAGTTAACTTGTGCCCACAAAACCCGAAAAAGGAAATCAAAAATATTGTTTTACTAATGTATACCAATTATTAAAAAGGTTTAAATTCCAACACATCTTGTATCTTATTGAAGTTATCTATTAAATTATATTACAGATAACATATAATTTTTTTCTATCAGTTTTACTAATTGGTTAAATTGATTTGCGATGGGTTTTCCGTTATGGGTAAATGTCTCCTCCATCTTTTTCTAATTCTTTTTAGTAGTAACATTCATCGAGTTTTTCCTGCAACCGCATCTTTGTTGCTAGAAAGGTCCGCCTTTTGTCTCTGTACCTTGCTATATGTCCAGCCTATTTACACTTCTGTATTAAACCACTTTGAAGAGTATCTGTTATATTTATTTAATTTCTAATTTCTACCTAAACCACATCTCAGACCGACTTAAACTCGGTTACGGTCTATTCAAATCAGCTGCAATTTGTTTTTTAATGGATTAACGAAATTTATTAAAATTTCATAATTTAATTAATTGTTATCTTTATTGTACACATGTACAATGCAAACATGTTACAAATGTTTAGATATAACAATCGGCGGTCTTATCACACACTGCAATTTCGTCCAGACAACCTTTGTAGGGATACTGTCAAATATAATTAAGGGTACTCTGTGGTGTACTAATGTAAGGTTAAGATATTATATACTTAATACTATATTTATAAGAACTATACCCAAACATATCTCTCAATATATATACACACTAAAATATATATAATAATATAATTAAAACTGTATTTATAATACAAGTAATAATCCTAAACTTTTTAAACGAGTGCAAGGTTTTGGCTTGTCGAATCGTTACAGGCAAGTTATTCCATAATCTAATTGCTTGCATCGTAAGTGACTTGTCTGTGAACTCTGTGGAACATCTCGGCGTAATTATATTTAGATTCTGATAAACTTCACTTGAAAAAATAATAATATTTTTCTGTATATTTACTCCTTATGAAAAACATCGGTTTAACGTCGGTTTCGGCGGGCAATCGTTACCAAAGCAAGCATGGCAGACATGTTTTTCATATTCAATACATCAAACTTGAGTCAGCCTTGAGATCTAGACTACTCAACATTTCGTACCAGAAACATGTAGGTATGGAACCAAAACTTAGAAACACATCATTAGAGCGGACACCCAAACAGAAGTTTCATTGCCTATTTCTTGGATGAGTCGCGCCGAACCCCCGACCTACCTCCCCCTCTCAGCCTTCGCTTGCCCCCCTCCCGCCGAGACCTAGCGGCGCCGTCCAAGGCTGTCTCGTGCCTAAGGTTAAGGACTGGTCGTTGCAGATTGACTAGGATTTTAGTTCTTGTTTTTAGGAAGTTTCCATCAGATTTTTGTATAAACATAATTGTGAGGTTAAAAATTATTTTATTATTATTATACCACAATGATAGTTTTACTACGAGTAGAGCATGTGGAGAAAACAAAAATACTGATAATTTTGATTTAACATCAGTTTAACAGCAAATTACCTTAACACCAGTCAGATTACATTCCTGTCGATTTAACTAATGGGGCTGGGGCTCATGGGGCCCTATTAGACCCTGGTGCTTGAAATACTAATGCAAATGTGTTAGTAGAACTTTTATCTATATGCATTAATTAACGCTTTGGTTAAGACACCCTTGCTCGTTGACCAAATTTGTAAAAAAAATATTGATTGATGTTAGAACATTTGTAAAAAGTAATTTTTCTAGCCATAATGCAAATTTGAACTGCTTTGAAAGTAAAAACCACGTTTGAGGTAGTTTAAAAAAACTTAAAACATTATTATAATGTGATTAATTTGAGGATAGTCCCTTGTAGGACAGAGTTAACACTTGACACTCCACAATTGCCTAAAGTTATATAGGATAAATCTAAAATAACTCACTTCTCATAGTTGTCTTTTTTCTAAACGACCTTTTTGCTATAATATTGATGAACTGATTGATAATTATGATTATAGAATTACGCGCGTTTAAAGTCAATTTTCAAATGTGCATTGCTCCTTTCTGAACTGATTACAAACTGTACCTACCTAATGTACCTAAAATCTTTTATTTTGGAAAATTAAACGTAGAACGTAGATAAGCGTTATTTCTATCTACAAATTTATATACTTTAACAATATGGTTAGATTTGTTTAAAACAATAATTAACTTCTACACACAACTTGACTCACACATGACCGTCTGATCCCAAACTAGGCAGAGCAGAGTAAACAATGTAAACATACTTATTACATAAGCACGTGTCCAGTATATTCGTTTTATAACAGTTATGTCATTTAACATGTTTAAATACTAATTTACTAAGTTTTCTATTTATTTAAGAACAACTAAAACAGACAACTAAGCAGACGGCCAGCTCACATCGTTATGTCTAATAGGCCAGACTAACAAGGTTTTTTTTTATATAGGAGGCAAACGAGTAGTAATATCACAATTTAATTCATTACTTAACTAATTTCATTAAAACGTCGTACATCGTGTCCCGCAAGAGTTATAGACTTAATACGGGCAATGGAATGTCTACTACATAATGTATAGTTGTTATCTTGCCTTGTTTTAGAAACGAAATATTCGTAAAAATACACTGCGATCCGACTGTTTAACTACTGCGTTCGTTCATATGTTCTTTTTCTACTTACGAAGGCTAAAGTGTCTATTTGTATGTGCACATATTATACGATTTTGAATAATAAAAAAGCAAAAGCAACAGCAAATGAAATGCAACTCAGTTTCCGAGCAAATGACAATGGACAGGTAAGACATGAAATCTAAAAAAAGAATTACTTTTTTAAGTTAAATATTTTCAAATAACTCTTTATCACAATTTTTTAAAGGTTTCATGCATTTAAACAAGTTTGAATTTACTTTTTCTAGTGCGCCTCAGACACTTCTTCCACAGTCTGCTCGAACGCAGATAGCGCATCTTCCGCCGATGAAAACTGTATCCCTCCGGAGTTAATTTTTATATTTAATGTTGCCTTCGGAGTCCCGTGTTCGGTCGCTTGCTCCTGACAGCAGTGAACACTTCTAACAAGCTTTTGATAGTATACTAATCGGTATGAATACTACTTGGTTCCGTAAAGGACTCCAGACATTCTGTCATAGTGAAAAACTAGCGATCAAAATCTTCTCTGCGCTTTTCGCTTCACTTTAATAGGCTTTGGTTCATTTTGAAATAGTCAAACAGCTGACTGGCGCTTCGTCTCAGGATCGTATTGATAAATCCTGAGTCGTCACCTGTCATAATGTCGTAAACACCCACTCTTGCACTAAACTTGGCTAAAGTGTCGTGGCACCATTCCACGTGAGCCTGTTTCTAAGCTTCGGTGTAACTATGCTCTTCATGTGAAGGTGCTTATGTACCTCTTATGAATGCTCCTTGAACCAATCTTGAATAGTTATAACTATTGAAGATTGGTTCAGGGATCGTACATATATGTAGGTACTGAATCTCTTTATACGTGATTCATCAATTCTCATAAATGAAATTTATCATTTCTGATACGTTTTCATCCGCTTCAGCCGTGAATGGATTTGGATTCAGATTACTTTATTTGTTTAAACATAATAATGGTATAACGATGTTATTGTTATTTTTTTGTAGTATCAACATGTTTTGCCGGGCATTGGGTATTTATTCACTGACTTGTAAGAAACAGTCTCAAAACCACTGATATACACTATGAAAATCACTAACTAACAATAACTGCCACGTTGTTCGTACCTCTGTTTGCACTCAAGTGAAGTTCTAAACGTATTCCTACCCTTTTATAATGCCACTATTTGTTAATATTTATCAATCGACCAATAGTATTGCGTTACCGGTATAACCAGTCAAAATAATATCTATTAACTTATTTTTATTAAATAGTGAACTGTGTTATCATCTATTATAATTTGTCCCTATTTTAATAAATAAGAATGTTTGATGTGGCGACAACAGACTGGAAATAATTTTTATTCATAAACAAAAATATTGCACCTTAATATAAATAGAAAATATGTTCGAATACGTGATAGCAATAGGGTCTATTACATAGCACCGCACCGTTATTACATAGCACCGCACCGTTATTACATAGCACCGCACCGTTATTACATAGCACCGCACCGTTATTACATAGCACCGCACCGTTATTACATAGCACCGCACCGTTATTACATAGCACCGCACCGTTATTACATAGCACCGCACCGTTATTACATAGCACCGCACCGTTATTTCTGTACCTTACCTAATTCAAATATATAATAATTTAGCTCTCATTCTTAAATCTAAGGAATGTACAAGAAACGACGCTTAGAAACATGTGAGCGTTTCACTAACAAGGCTATATCTAACATTTCATTAAAGCAGCTGTTCCACGGTTCCTCCCGTGTTGTGTTTTATTACTAAAGTTGTTTACAAGAACGCTTGAACTCGGAAACCGTCTAGTAATCCTAATAAATAACTATAATATACTGCCTTCAAATATTATATAACAACAGAACACGACCATTCAAATATTTTGACCACGTGGTTTTCGTGCACACCGATGCAAAGTCAACTCTATTTTTATGACCGTGAAGGTTGTGTTTGAGCCTGAAGACGATTGTTGGAGTCAAGGATTGTGAATATCCTTGTGTCATAATAGTGAGGGAAGGGTTGAGTAATAGCGCGTGTCTATTAGCATAATCTGTTAGTTCGCTTATTTTAGGAAGTGAAAGATGTTGATATTTGAAAGCAAAAGATTCAAAAGGGAAAACAATAAGGAATTTAAATCATTAGCACCCAGTTTGTGAAAGGTTGATGAAAATATTGTTCCAACAACAGTGCAGTCAAGTAACTAGTGATGTTAAATCAATTCTAGTTTCTGAAACGTTGATAAAAGAACAATTTAATAATCTATAATCAGTTTCATTGAAGATTCGAATAGCATTTGACATAAAATTCGACATTTGACATAAGCTGTGTTAACTGATTAAATCAAAGTGCCTAATCGTGCTTTCAGCAACTCGATATATACTTGACAAGAGAGTTGATATACGATTAGTTAATTTTTGTGTTGATGAACCTTCCAGAAACTGGGCATTAGGTTTAAATTAATAGATGGTTTGAGATTGAGATTTACATTAGAAGAAGTGCGCTTCAAAACAATTACATATTACATATAAAATTTTGTTTAATAGATATCAAAATTAAATGGAACAGCAAACTGTTTGTTTCAAGAACTGTACATCATGCTAACGCACGTTTGAGGCTGTCTTAAAACTTATATTATTAATAAAATACGTGATACTAGGATTTTTTATCAAAATATTAAATACGAGTAAGTATATTATTATAATAACGTAAAACTAGACTCCAAATAAATTAGACTTGCAGCCTTGCAGACTTGCCGCAGCTTGAACTTTAAATTTACTACTAACAACTTAAAAGAATACTGACATCTTTAACAAATCCTTTAGCTGTTATTTAACAGAACACTGCATTCTAAACCACAAATAGTAGATGTAACCCAAAAAGCCTGGTAGTTCCGATGGATGAGACCCACATTTCAGAGGGCATAAAAACTGAAGAAAAATACAGTGTGTTTAATCATAAATTACATTATTCATACATATACTAGAAAAACCAATTAACAAAGTTTATATTAACAACGGTTTCCACACCAAGCTCGTGGCTTGTGTCGCGGCAACCAAATGATTGTACATTGTTCATTGGTACTTTGTAACGGTCATCGATTCTAGATAATAAAGTAGTTGCCTACATATGTAGTTTAGTTAGTTAAATAGAATAAAAAAAAAATAGGCTTTTAACAGTACAAACACTTAAACAAAATTAAAATAAGACTAAAATAAAAAGATACACTCGGGCTATCCGAGTTTATGTGGTGACGTAACAAAATTTATTATAAAAATACTACTACAGTATAAATGATTATTTAAATTCTAAACTTATATATAATTATTATAAACTAGCTTATTCACTAACTAACCATTTATCGATAAACTTCAACTATTACAGGATAAATGAATAAAACATTTTTCATTTTTGTATTGTCTCTTACTTCTGCTGTGTTCGACAGGGTCCACAATTGTCACCATACCTAGTTTCTAAGACCTTTTGTCGGAGTGCAATCAAAATTGAAATTGATCTTCGAGCGATTCAATGACTAACATACAGTCAGGTATTTGTTGTTTAGTAACTTCGTTTATTTTCTTTCAGTACAGCACAGTTACAGTGTGTTTAGTCCTACAATTATTTTCTCATGTTTTGGATGCAGCGGCTTTTGCAGAACGGTAACATTAGTCTGGTTCACCTATAAGATAACAATTTTAATTGAAGACCCGGGTGCTATACTCGATCAAAAGCCTTTTATAATTTGTGGAATGCCACAAGGGAATAGTGTTTTTTTTTACTATTATAGGGGGCAAACGAGCCGCGAGCAGCGTCACCTATCAGTTTGAGTGCAGGTATTCTTAACTTAACATATTTCTTACTTTTTTATGAAACTAGATATTATTTCTCTAGGATGGAGAAACGTCTCCAGTTCAGCAGTTTCAAGTTGGAACTGTACAATCACAAATCAATGTAAGACCAAAAATAACAGCCGATAACATATGTACGATCTTCAAGCCGATATTAACAAACATTTAATTTCTCGAAGTCTAGACATTAACATGACAAAGCTTCTTTGGTACAATAGCCAGCTTACAATAGGCCGGTTATTGTATGGGAACAGAGTTTATGTTAATAATACGTTTCGTATGGTATCGAACATTGACCTAATATATAGCCGCTTCCTGAGTTATTTGCTAAATATTTTTGCTAAATATGACGATTCTTTCTTCTTCGAAATATTCTTGAAGATTTCTTTTATAATTTATACAAAATAAAATTCAACTTTTAAATATTGTATCTATTTCCATATATAGGCTATTTACATGCATGCGTCATAAAATTCCTCCGCATCGTCGCCTACTGGCAGTGTTCCCAGAAGGCTGGCAGCATTGCCACGTTGAATGGCCATGCTAATTCTCTGTGCAAGAAAAAGGCCCGCCTTCTCGTCACGAGAAGTGTCGATCAGTAGCTTAGCTAATTTCTTATAAATTGAACGAGCACTCGGACCCCATGACCCTAGCGTTTCGACCCCAAACGGCTCAAAAACATAGTTACCAATTAAATTATTGTATTTACGCCGTTTAAGGCTTTGTGCTGATGCAGCAGCAGCGCCAGCACAACCAGCTGTACTTGGAATATGTGATGGCGTGAGGGTGTCAACGCAGGTTGCGTCCCACACCAAAGGCCTACCCATCTTCCATGGCAGTAACGACATACCATCTGGTCTCTTCCCATCGTCTGGTACCAGACCATTGGGTTCACGTACTGCTGGCACGCCGGCGGTAACAAGAGCATTGTCAAGATTATGTCGTAAAGCTTGGCATGTCGAGATATACGGCCTGCGCTTCTGCTACAAGAAAGGCCATGATGTCCGAGACTGTCGACAGCTTCTCCACAGTGACAAAGATGCGGAGAAACACAAGGAGCTCCTAAACGAAGGCAAGTGGCAAGGCGGAATGTGTTATCGTCCAACAAGGTGCCTATGTTGGGCGATGGAAGTGCCTGAATCCATAGGCATGATTCCCATTCTCCCACAACCAACAAACGAGCGCGCTCTGCAACATTGGATGATATGTTAATTAAAAAATCCCTTCTTAAAGTGCATAACGGCGCGTCCCATTGCCTCTGAGAGAATGGATTAACAGGTAAAAGAGTATTGGGACAAGCTATTTGCCAAGCATTTATGGCATCGGTCTCGCGCTGGACACTTCAGAATTAACCAGTGTGTTTGTAAGAATTTTCCTGGTTAACTGTTCTGTGCCGTGGACCGAAGACAAAAATGCTGGAAGGCTGACATTTGATATTTTACGAACGCCAAGACCACCCAAACGAACCGGTAGGTTGTAGGTGTTTTGATTAATTTTGTCAATTTTTTCTAAAAGTGTTAAATGTTTCCAAAGGTGCGATGATCGAAGCGTGTGAGTAAATTTGGGTACGAAAAGACAATAACGGAGTATAGCAAAAGCCGAATGGACATTAATTTTAAGTAAAGTCTTCTATGAAAGATTGAAAACCTGTCTACCAAGACCGGGGACTCAAGAAGGCGAAGAGACGTTTTTTCTAAAACTTTAATGTTAGGTGCCAATGAATTAAATTTCTGTACAGTCGAGTGTCTGTCTGTCTTGTAACAAATAAAAATTTCGCATTTGTCAGAGTTGAGTTCTAAGCCTATGGATTTAAGATTTATTTTTTAGGAAAGCTAAATCTTGTCAAACTGTATCTACTTCCCCTCCCAGAGTTCCGTCATCAAGGTACCAAATGTTGAATTTTGATTTTATCTCCTTAATAATGGGGTGTATCGCTAAACTAAAGATAACTGGTCCCAGAGGGTCACCCTGCTGACAACCAACGGCCGATTTCAAAAGATTGTCCTTGTATACTAATTTTGTAGGATATCTATAACATTAAAAAAGATATTTATAATTTTTAGGGAGTTTCCAATTTTGCTTGGGTCAACAGAGTATCCCTATTGACAGAATTGAAAGCATTTCTCAGGTCAACCTTCAAGATTACCTCCCCTTCATTACTGCCAAGTTACGTGGAAAGGGCGTGTATGGCAGCCTTACAACCACCTTTTGACCCAAAACCAAGTTGCACTGGAATTTTGCTGCAAGTTCGGCGCTGTAATATTTTGGCCACCATACGCCGCAAGGTACACCCTACGGCAATCTTTTGAATACTTGTTTTTCTAAATAGTCAAATCACTTTAGACCGCATGCAATTAAAACAAACCATTGTACTTCTTTGTTTTGTTGGTTTGTCCGTGGACGTTCGCTTTCGGTGTTAGCATAATACTAGCGCTGTTTGTCACGAAATAGCACAATGCTAAATCGTGTGCGAAATAAATGAGTTTTCTTCCTTGCTATCTTATTTTATTCTATATTTGTTAATTTTATTCTAAGTAGGTTCAAGTGTGTAATGTAATAATATCCCTGCGTTAATTTTGACTTAAAAACCTTTTGGATTACCTCCTCCTTTACACAGCGATTAAAGCAATAAATTATACATAACCTTGAAACATTCTATTCAAAAGCGTTTTGTGTAAACAGTATATCACGCAATTCAAGAAAAATACATGGTTTAAAATATCAGCTGTATATCATCTAAATTGAACATGTACGTACACCAAAGAATAGTGACTTCGTAGAAAAAAATATTAATGTGAAGCATTTGGCATCAGCTTTATAAATTTTAATGGGAATTCTCAACAATGCTACTGTTTAGACGTTCTTGAATAGGGTTTTTATTGCTTCGTTGGCCTCAAAGGAATAAGTTCAGTTACAGAATGTGTACAATTTAAGTTCTTTATTGTCAAAATCAATCATTTTTACAAATAATTATAAATCTTCACTCAAAATAAAAGAAGACACAGAGAAAGAAAAATAATGTTATAGGATAAGTACATGCATGGCATTTTAGATGTGTAACTCGGGACTTAATCGCGATAATGTTTAAAAGACATGGTTACGATCATCGGTGCAATTCGATCGAAACGTCGGGTAACCAAGAGGTATTGTACCTTTTAAATATTATCGCGATCAAGTCCCGAGTTACACATCTAATATGTATCAAAGTCGCGAAAGTTTAAAAACAAAGCATGGCATTTAGTTCATGGCTTATTTTGAGTCACGGACTTTAGAGTGGAGCGGGCTTACAAGCAAAAAGAATCATGTATTAGTATGATAAGTCAACTCAATAAAACTTGTCTTAATTACCACGCATTACCATCCCAGATTCTTAAAGAATCCAGCCGGTTTACGTAACTAACAAATCCGAGCTGTCTATGTAGACACAAAGTTAATAGTCGATGACATCACACTCTACTCACAGAGTCACTTGGATTAGTCTTTTAAAGTAATTGCAGTAGCAATAAACGACACTTCCTTTAAGGTGACGTAATATGATTGTATTTATAATAAAGTGTGTTAACGTTTAGTATTCAACCAGAACTCTCCTATTCAAACATGACAGAGATATAGTAATGGAATGTTGGGACCCCACTATACGAAACGACGACTAATTGAAGTGGCAGAAAACAGCTGGATGGTGGCACAAAATTATTCTTTGGAGATGAGGTATCTATTTTTAGGACGAGACGATGACCATAAAATCTATTATGACGATGACCGCAAAAGCACTCTACTCTCTCACTCAACGAATCCCCAAATAAAAATTGACCATATTGCAATTCTGACCATCACTATAAAATCGCTAGATAATACAAAGGTTTAATAACTTAGTACTTTACTCAGTGATATAATCAATACACCCTCATATATTAAAGATCGATGCAAGAGCAAACTATATCGCAACTTGAACATAGACATCATCGATACATTTGTACAAAAATATGAAGAGGATCACCAAGACAGCCTTCTTCATATTGTGAAGGCCGAAGCAAAGCAAGTCTTAATATATGGCAATTTATGTAAAGCATAGCCTTTAAAATTCTATTTATAACATTACTAGCTTTGATTGGTTATATTTAAATGATTGATTAGATTGGTTGGTCATATTTAAAGGTCGGAATCTTCTTCATTGTCCGTGAAATAATAATTCATATTTAATTTTGTCGCGGTAGGACGCCTCACACCTTAACAAAGGGCCCCGTTGGGTCCGACATAAGTTGGGCATCCCCGAAATATACACGCGAGTAAAACCGTGTATCTTTACTAATATGAATAACACTCACCAAAGTTTTTATTCGAATTTAAACATATTTATTAACTTACAAAATGTCATTTATATATTATGTATATTTGTAATTTGTCAAGACCTTTTGATATAAAACATGTCTTGATTATCTCATTTTAATTTTTATCGAAGGTATAAATTTACGTGTAAAGTCCACCATATTAAATTAACCAAGAATATATATAACCTATGTTACCCGGACCATAATTACGAATCTATGGATACCTCATTTATCGCTGGTGCACACGCTAAAATCATAACCTTCCTTTTATCTTTGCCGTAGTCGTATAAAACAGGATCTAGTATGGTACTAAGCTATCCTAGTTCGGGTCTAGATAGCACAGTGTAAACTGTCGTGTATGGTGAAAACATTTGTTTATCATTTTCAGCTGAAACAACAGCACAAAACAGCACCAAAGCCTTTTATAGAGTGTCAATTACATGTTTTGCTTATAACCCGCCATTAAAAGTACTTACGATACATACATTATTCATTTCAAAACGTGGGACGGAAATAAACTATAATGATTGGTTAGTTTAACGAATGGTAGTGAACTTTTTAATATCCTCGTCAGGGGTTTAAGTAATACTAATAATAATGAATGAAACTTAGCATACTTTGTTTTAAAAAAATCAGATAAACATATTTCGAAATGTTATTTTTTGTAAATACACACATACCTATTAAACATAGAAACTCCCAGACCAATGCGAACAGACGTCATATGCCTACAATATTATTGCACTGAACTTTTTTGCGGGAATCGAACTTGTGACCTCTGACATGACAGTCGATAGCTCTGTCGCGCGGTACATACGTCGAAATGTTGTGATATTTTGTACAATGCGTGTATAGCAATTACCTGAGAGAAGTACAAATAATAGTTCTGCCTATTTCCATCAATGCTGATAACAAATGGATTAAAACATATTCCTATTGACCTATATTATACCGTCGTTATGTTAGCAACTGAACTTTTAGAGGTTAATTGTCCCAATTAACCTAAAAAAGCAATAAACATTAATATTTTTAATGTAAGGAAAAATTACTGTGTGTGATATCGATATGTATGTCTCTAATTATAAACTGTTCCACTTCTGGGTTTGGTCCTATATCAGTATAAAAAAGTAAACAATTGCGAGTCTGACATTCGCCGATGGTTCCGTACAAACTTGTATGTATTCGATCCTCAAAGATTTTTACAGGTTTATATTTCAAGACAAACTTACTTGGATTTTTTCCATTATTTGTGGTGACAGCAGACCAGCAAAAGCACCTTTCTTCTTTCTTCTTTCATGGAAGTTAGTAGGTTTTGATTTATCTGTACAATGTTTAAATTTAGTCAAAGCTAAGGCTTAAACAGCCGCGTCTCTTGATTGCGTTGATTAAGATGCTGGATTTTTTTACAACTTCAAGGGACCGCAGATATTTAGTATTCTTTTCAATTTGATGCATCTACGGGTTGCCGAGAAAAAGGGTCTTGACAGACAGACGGACTACAAAGTGATCCTGTAAGGGATTAATTTTTCTGTTTGAGGAACGGAATCCTAAAAAGGGGTTCGGCGATAATTCACCCTGTTTCCACACGCTGTATTCCTTTATTGTGGGAATGATTGTTCTACGGAACTCATTCAAATTTAATATCTTTCATAAAGTTTGCCGTCAATTAAAAAAAAATTATAATAAAAAAATATAGATCAACACACAGAGTCACCGCAACTATAGGTTGCTTTGTCAAATGTAAATGTATTAAAAAAATAACATAATATCATATCCGCCTGTGTCGATAACTATGTTTACTGTTGCTTCGGTTTAACTTCAACTTAGCTCAAAAGTGTTTTGTAATCAATAAAAATCTCTTTTTTTATTGAGTTGCATAGCATTTGATATTGAAGGACGACTCTACTCCACAGATACTACTCAACTAACTATCAAAACGTTACATTTCTGATATTAGGGTAAAATATAAATAGTGAACCAAAAATAAAATAATTTGAGGTTCCATTGAGGCATAAAGATGATATCAATGGCGAGGGTGGTGATTGTACCATCAATCCATCAAATCCCACACTACCGCTTGCGACATCAAAATGATTCTCGTCCAATTTTACGCACGTACATAGATACCGCTAATAAAACACACATATTCATAAATAATATACTAATTGATTTAATCACAAGAGGGACTCGAAGAGGGGCTCGTGGCTAAGTGGTAACCGAGTAGGTTAGCACATTACAAGGTTAAGTAATACTAGCCAGGTCAGTGTAGGATGGGTGTCCATTATTAACACATTGAGACCCCTCAGTGCCTCGGAGAGCACGTAGCACGTTAAACCGTCCGTCCCGGATGTCTAACTAACATCTGTGGCATTCGTTACGGGTAGTTGGCGCCCTAAAAAGTCCGACAACCTGGTCTAACTACAGAACTTCGATATCGCGTAGTACTTGGGTTGTGGAGGTCTGATGGCAGTCGCGCACGCAGGCGCAATATCAAAGTTCGGCCGTATCGTAGTTAGACTGAAAGGCTACCCCAACTTAATTGGGAAAAGGCGCGGAGGATTTAGTCACAAGACACGTGTGTCTATATTCAGTAAAGATTTCTTTCAAATATTAGTAAAATCTTCAATAGAAGTATCACCTACTTCTATGAGCACAAATCATGATACATTGTAATAAGCTGTATTCTTCATCCCTCAGCTCAATTTTCCACCCTTAAAGGTAGAATATTTCCTTCAAATTTAAATGGGACTGACCTTGAGCACAACCGATTCTATTAAAAGAAGTTTTACTGAAATCGGTTTACAAATGTACAATTTTCATGTACCATAAGACAGCGGTGTTTGCATTTTTTCTGCTGGCAAAGTCCGCGTGGGAGTTGTCGATAATATATCATACCACTGTCAATGAAGAATAATACCACCCACGTCCATTTTTACGTAATTAAGATCAATATTACGGTCATTCAACCTACATCGTAACACAAGCTATGAACGTAGCGACGTAAGCTGCGCTGATTACGTCAAAATGTGATCTGCTACGCCCATGTAGCACTCGTAGCCACATGACTGATTAGCAATTCATTGAGAATTTCAAATATTTATAGTTTTGTAAAACTAAGAAAAAATAGCAAACTGAATTAAAAAGTAAAAAAAAAACCACTATCCACCTCCTGCGTCAATCATCAGACCACCGTTACCAAGCTCAATGTGTTGGACTCGTCAAAACAAATCATATGAGCCGAAACGCGAGGGGTTCACTAGTATACACAGAAGAGTTCTACTATCCACGTCCTGACTCCATCAGATGAGCTCCAAGATGCCAAAGTATGGTTTTGTCATCCGAACTAAATATGCACACAAATTTGGTTTTGGGAACGACAATTGAAAGCAGGTTAAAATTGACTTCTTAATTTTGAATTGAGAAACATAAATATCATTTCACCATACTAACTTTTAAATTCATTACCTACTAACCTATTTAAAAAATTAATAATTTGTGATTTAATCCCAGATGGACAAAGGAATCCTACTAATATTATAAACGTGAAAGTTTGTGCGGATGTATGGATGTATGTATGTATGTTTGTTACTCTTTCACGCCAAAACTACTGGACCGATTGCGATGAAACTTGGTATGTAGATAGCTGGAGACCTGGATTAACATATAGGTTACTTTTCATCCCGATACTTCCACGGGATCGCATATACATGTACACGAATTATTGACAAATTAGGATTAACCGTCTCGAGGCGCTGGTTTAGTTCAAACTTTAACGTTGACGGCAATAAGCTGGGCCCTTGAGTGTTACCAAATTATAGTTGGCAAAATGTGGGTGTTCACTACACCTCTGCCTACCCCTTAGGGCATACGGACGTGGGTGTATGTATGTAAATTTTAAGTATTCTAATAGTTCGTATGTTGATTAAATACATAGGAATGCGTTGTGGTTTGTCCCCTAGCCCGTGATCGAAGAGTATGTTAATTTGATACACCATTAAAAAAACTTAAACATTGGTGGTGCAAAATAAACATAGAATCATCGCAGCATTAAATAGCCCTTCCATCGCCAATCTATTAAGGAACATATCTGTTCGTAATATAAGGTCCTATATCTTGTGGCAAAATAATATGTACAAGCAATTTCGAACTCGCAATTCTAATCCCTGAAAATATCTCGGGAATTGGCTCAGTAGAAAGATATCTTTGCATTCTATACGTTTCCATATTATGTTTGAAATCGGTCGTACAAAAGTATAGTTCAACATACCCTACTGGGGAAGGCTCTGGATGTTTCACCCCACACTTAGTAGTTAGTGAGCGAAAAGTTGAACGGCTATAACAACTTTATGAATAGGCTTTTTGTGCGACAAGTTTTAGTGCAGTTACCCTGACTTACTTAGATGGGCTCACATTATTTTTAAACAGTGCTTTTATCTTGAGAACTGTTTTGATTTGTGCCGTTAAGGCTCATAGCTATAACCATTTAGTAAATACAATGGAAATTTTAGTTCGGTAGCTAAATATTTTTGAGTTAATGAAGTTAGATTTTTGTTTTTATAAATGGTTATTATGTAACTAACTAGTCGCAAAAACCCTTAGCATCGAAGAAAATCACTAACCACATGCCTATTTACAGAGCACTTTGGTACTTAAACATTTAATCAAAAGCTAAAAATATATACATCCAAAATGTCCAATATATAAAAAATAATTTCTATACAAATTTATTAATTTAAAGTGTCTGTATGTAATATCATAATAATAACTTTCACTAAATGTATTTGAATGTTTACACAGCATTTATACTAAAAAAGAACCAGTATATAAAATTACACCCTGACACAGAACAAATGATCGCGCTCATCAAACAATTATTTGTCTTGTGAAGGAATTAGGAATCGAACTTACAACCTCTGGCTCAGCAGTCAGGATCGTTAACCACTAGACCATCAGGCCTGTCAAACAGTCAAGGGGGAATAAAAGGTGAAAGTATCACCAGTCAACTGCTAAATATTTATTAAAAACTATACGGTTTTACTCACGTTTGTATTTCGGGGATGCCCGACTAGTTTCGGACCCGGTGTCAGGCGTCACACTGACGCCTGACACCGTCGCGGCAGGACGCTTCACGCCTTGAGAAAGGGCCCCCGTCGGGTCCGAAACTAGTCGGGCATCCCCGAAATACAAACGTGAGTAAAACCGTATAGTTTTTAATAAATATGAATACCACTCACGAAAGTTTTTATTGTAATATAACTGCTAAATACCACATCAAACGTAGTTTTATATTTCTCATTTTGAATAAGTTCATCAGAACTCTAAAACAGGAGCAGGGTAGGGCTAATTAAACCATTAATTATTTAAATCTACTATTGTACTTACTGCTGCTCAAAACTGATATTGTTCTTTTATATAAAGACCACCCTAAACGCCTACATGGTCTTTGAATTGCTGAATTTGAGTCTTGGATTTGAATATTTTTTTTGACTTGTCTCCTCAAGGCAAGTCATAGGACATGTAGGTTCCATGTATTTTAACCATAACAAAGTATGTTGAAAGAGTGTCTACAAAGATCTATTTAGAACATAAAATTCATTCTTACTATCGTTCTAAGTTGTATACTGACTAAACTTACTAATATAAAGGCCGAAGTTTATGAGGATGTATGGATAGACCTTTCGTTCACGCAAAAATGGCTGAACGGATCTAGATGAAATTTGACAGAGAGATAGATTACGGTCTCGAATAGCACATAGGCTACTTTTTATCCCGGAAAATGTACGGTTTCCGTGGGATGGATTTCACAAAAATTTCGAAGGAACCTATTGTCATAAAACTTGGTATGTAGATAGCTGGACACCTCGATTAACACATAGGCTTATTATATTGTATCCTGATATTCCTAAGGCGTCTTGATTTACACGGGTAAAACCGCGGGGTGCAGCTAGTACTACATATGTATATGCCAATATGTTCATCTCACGTTAACCGCTCTACCAATCATTATAAAATGTGTCATACGCGTTTTCGGGCGTGCAGAAAATAACGTTGGTAGTTTAAAGTGTAAAATACAAGTTTGTAATTGCAATTTTTGTATGTAATTAACCTATAAATTAACGACATTCGATTTTTTTCTTTTAATTGTACTGTTAGACTTTACTTCTCGCCAAATTTCATGATTCTAGGTCCCTGGAAAGTATCCTATAAATGGCCATATATTTTAATGGCGTTGACTAAGCTTGATTTTTTTACAGATTCAAGATATTTGATGTTAATTTCAACTGGACACCTCCACGCTTTTCTGAAAAAAAAGTTATTGATAGACAGACAGACAAACGGATAACAAAGTGATTCTATTCTTAATTTTTTCCTTTTGAAGAGCAGACTCTTAATAAGTACTGTTGTACCAGGGAATGCCTAGTATACTCACGCACAACACGCAAGAAGTGCTAGTCGATAAGTTTCCACTTTCTATTTTGCCCAATTATAATTTAAAAGCCTCATCTACTTCTCAAAGCCCACTCCCCTCTAAGCTGTTTGAGGTCGCCAGTAGCGTTGTAAACGACAAAGTACGTTGTTTTCTTTGTAAATGTATTTACTTTCAGTTTTAATGGAATACCTCCATGTTTTTCTTATAATGGACAAGTTTGTTTGTATTGAGTTGAATTTCAAAGGCTGTTTTAGTTGTACATTGTATTTGTTTAGTTACATTAGTGTTTTAGCGTGAAATACGGTGTTATTTTGTGTTTTAATGCCAGCTTCTTCTTCTATTTATCCTTATTATCCTACTAATATTATAAACGTGAAAGTTTGTGATTATGTTTGGATGTGTGGACGTATGGATGTATGGCTGTTTGTTACTCTTTCACGCAAAAACTACTGAACCGATTGTTATAAAAATTGGTATGTAGATAGCTGGAGATCTGGATTAACTCATAAGCTACTTTTTATCCCGATTTTCCCACGGTATCGGGACTTACGCGGGTGAAACTGCGGTACGCAGCTAGTTCTCTATATACTCTTCGATCTTCTGTCTATTCTTTTGTATTTTTGGCGGTGAATTGATCCATTGACTCCCATATCGTCACGTCATCGGCCTTTTAGGTGTCGAATGTCAAGACATATGCTACTTGTCAATTCCTCTGGCCTCGTGTGTGGTTAATCTCAATTGTGCTCTGTTTATTGAAGATTAATTTAAGATTCTGAATACTTTTTGGACTTTAAGTGATAACTTCGCTTCTTATGGACACATAATAATAATTCTGTTTTATTAAAGCAAAGACTTTCGTCAGTGGTATTCATATTTATATTGGATGTACGGTTTTACGCACATGTGTATTTCGGTTATACCGACTAGTTTCGGACCCGACGGGTCCCTTTATCAAGGAGTGAAGCGACCCGCGTCGGACTCAATGGGGCTACGGATTTAAGGGGGGACACTAGTCGGGCATCCCCGCAATAAACAGTTGAGTAAGACCGTAATAGTATATCCTTAATTAATATAACTGTTTTACTTGCGTCACAAACTTGCAACTTAAAGTTCTTTATAATGATAACAATAAGACCGCTGTTTGAAAGAAAGAAAGAAAGAACAAATTTATTGCCTCATAGTACAGCCGCGCAATGCGCAATCAAAATAAAATGTTACTTAAACCTAGGAACACGTTTTACACACACAGTTACACACACATTATACGTTACCCGCGTAAGTCCCGATCCCGTGGGAACATCGGGATAAAAAGTATGTGTTAATCCAGGTCTCCAGCAATCTACAAACAAGTTTCATCGCAATTGGTTCAGTAGTTTTGGCGTGAAAGAGTAACAAATATCCATCCATCCAAACTTTCATTTGTAATGTTAGTGGGATTAAATATTATTCAAATATATATTTTAAAAGATACAATAAAGTAAACTTACTATTTTATGTGTTATATTGTGGTATAGATTTTTTTTGTTCAAGAAATACTCTATGTCTATATGTATGCTCTGTACATTGCAATGAGCATGCTAAATATTAAACTATAAAAAAAAACAAAATAAAACACTTTCTGAAATTCCTTTTTTTAATTAATGTGACAAATTAAAGACATTTTCTTCGTTATGTTCTTGTAATAACATTTATAGTTTTGTCAATTGGTAACTGTTACTCTCGAAGTGACATTATAATATTCGACTAAAATTTTAAATGAAATAAAAACAAAATCCAAAAAAATGCTCCACGTTGAGTACGTGGAGCATTTTTTTAAAATAAAATTTCAAAGTTAGTGAATTGCTTGACCTAGTTAGGAAACTTTATCTTATAAATAATGTGGGTTCGAGTTCCGTGTTGTACAAAGTGCTCGTTCCTTGTAATGTAAATAATGTTACTCATCTTTTTGATCATAGTTATCGTCGAAATGTAGGCGAGTAATTTTAATTTTGCTGTATGTTGACGAAACCAGGTTTCTAACGGACTTTGGAGGTATTCTATACAATATTGTTTTTGTTTAATTAGTTAAAAAGTAATGACTTTTTACCTAATTGTAATGACTTTTCTAAATGTATTTTAAAATATAGAAATCATTCATCATCATATCTAATCGAAATCTAATAAATGAATTTATTTTGTGTTGTCGCCACATCAAAAACTCTTATTTATTTTATTAAAAATAGGGCCAAACTATAATAGATGATAACACAATTCACTATTTAATAAACATAAGTTAATAGACATTATTTTGACTGGTTATACCGGTAACGCAATACTATTGGTCGATTGATAAATATTAACGAATAGTGGGATTATAAAAGGGTAGAAATAAGTGGGGATCTATTGACTTGAGTGTTTCATAGTTTATATCAGTGGTTCTGAGACTGTTTCTTACATTTGCAAATAGGTCGTTTTAAACACTTTTACACGTCGATTTGTTTTGTAAGCTAAGTGGTGCCAGAGCCATGTAGGCGTCCGGGGTGGTCTTCATACAAAAGAACTATTTCAGTTTTGAGCTGACCAGTCACGACATCTAGTAGACTAGATAAGTGGGTAATCACGGAACTCAACTACATTTTAGGGAGCTCCACGACTCCAACCATAAAAAATATGTATAATATATGTTACCATTATGTAGGCCCTACACCTACTAATTTCTTCCATAAGAGTATATGTGTTCTCCTGTCTGTCAAAAAGTATATTTAGTTCTTCTAGACACGACATAGTTTTCCCCAAAAATCTCTCAAAATTTCTTCGGATTTAAACAAATACTCGCGCTCTGTTACAATTTCCATCCGTCGTAAAACTTCACAAGCATACATTTCACAGAAGTGCTGTCAATTACACTACCTACAACACTGACCGTGTAAGACACTTCTGTGTCCAAGTAGGAGACTCATAGTTTCAGTCTAGAATAATCTTGAATATAATTATTTATAGATAAAGTGAATATTCTTATATGACATCTAACAACAAGTCCAATTACATGCTTTAACACACAGCTTTAACATTTAAACATGTGGGGAAAGGGAGCGTCAAATATATTTTATTGCACGCCACTTTGCTAATGACCTTCCTTTGGAAGTTTCCTCATATCATCATAATGCACGCTCTTGTACTCTAGTGGATGTTTCTGGATGTGTCTAACAATTCTTTTTTTCATTAAGAAACCAATAAGTGCTTACTGACCGTTGACAGTAAAAAAAAAGCAATGTACGCGATACATCATTCAAACATTATGTATATTAGAATAAGGTAGATTATATGTCAGTCGTCCAGTTAAAGTCGCTGCGATCGGCACGTTTTCTATCGCTCTGTAACATATATTTTGTAAACCCTATATCCCTTCAAGTAATAGTATATATCGTGATCTTAAAACCGTGTCGTTAGTTTTTGTTCTCCTGACCCATACAAGCAAGAAAGCGATTAATTTATTAGAAAGGAACAGGTAGGTACGTGAAGAGAGGTATTCTATTTTGAGAGAAATTTCAAATACTTAAAGATTGTATGGAGAAAAGTGTAGCAAGATAATATTTTTAATCAATATGTATGACTAACCGTTGTCCGCACTTCGTTCGCTTGAAAATTTTGGTGAAATTTATCTATCTATCTAAAGTTCTATATAGCCTATAATCTATATCATACTGTAATCTATCCCTGTGTAAAATTTCATCCAGATCTGTTAAGACGTTTTGGTTTGAAAGAGTAACAAACATCCAACCATTCATCCATCCATAAGGTAAATTTAAAAATTATATGTGAAAACGTGTACACTAGGCTTCACGTGCCCAGTATATATTATGTTAACCTGTCATTTTAAGGAAATTCTATATGATGATAGTCCAATTTATATGGAAATAAATTATGATTTATGTTACAAATAAGTCAATAAAATAAAACAACCTATTCAACATTTTATGAATTTTGACCACCAGGCTCTACTTATAAAATAATTTCCCCAGAGTCAGGAAGACGATGATAATCGGAAACATGATTTTATCTTACCATCAGGTGATCCATCTGCTCGTTTGCCCCCTATCCGAATATTATTTAGCCACCTAGCTGCTATGAAGCCGCCCTTTTCAATCGTGTCGTGGCTACCAAAAAAAATGTATATATTATTTCATTTAGTTGTTCAACAAGTCAATGGTAATCTGCTGTTAGTTAGGAAGCGTGTCTTATTTATTACCAAAATTGCTACTTACATCTGCTGGTCTGTGTTGCACTTGGCGACAATGGTCAAAGTGCAACAAAACCGCCCACAGGGTGCAACTGCTACTCCCCGCCATGCAAGTTACGTACTTTACAACTTGCTTACAACTTGCTCCCTTAAAAGTGGGGCTGAGTCTAAAGCAAACCCTCATAAATCTTATAAATAACTTCACTGACATTCAGCTTCAATATGTCCGACCTACTTCTAAAATTACTGTTTGCAAACTCGAGATAAAAGTTATATTATTTGGTTTGAATTATTGCTATAGCTGCTTCATGCGGATCTGCTTTCAGTACCCTGAATTTTTCACCAAAATATGTGATTTTTCATGAGAAAGTATATCCAATGTGACTGCTTCGTGCTTGCTGATCTATAGGCACCTCAAATACATCCAAAACATCAGTTTTGTCGTTATCTTTAATGTTGATGAGATCCCGACGTGGGACAAACTACTCGTGTGATTCATTAATGGTATGTTTGTAAGTGACAAAATAATATAATTGCTTGATTAACACGTGACTTGTTTTGGACCCACCAGCCTTTATTAAGGATTAAAGCGACCTGTACCGTCCATTTGAGGCACCAGGAATATCCCTCCCAAAAGTTTTCCGAAGAGTTTCGCTGGTTCTTCTATTCTGTCTTCATAGTTTTCGCGACTACGTAACTGTACTTGTCACAAAAACATTGCAAATTTGTGTGCCACGCACAGACAACATTTATGTGTGGGCTGTAGTATAATATATAGTTAAAATATCGTCGATATTGTAAATGTGTGTGTGTGTGTGTGAAATTTAATAAGCATCGCCCACGGTTTCTCTTTACACGTTTACACGAATATAGAGAACATTACTAGATGTGTCACTTACATTGCTTAGAAAGTATAGATTGATCTCTGTTATTTTAAAGGTATGGCGGTATTAAATATATTTGTTAATATCCGTACAAAGGTTGTCTGTAAGAGATCGCCGTGAGGGATAAGACCGCCAATTGATATACCTGAATGTTTGTATTATTTTTGATTGTATCTTATATTGAAGGTGTACAATAAAGAGATAAATAAATAAATCAATAATATAAACATTGTTTTTTATCAAGGCGCTTTTTGTAATACATTTTACCTATAGTCGGGTAGAATTAGCCGAAAAAAGGCCCTTGAAAAAGTTAATTGATACCTCCATTTTAAATATAGATTGTTGTGTCAGTAACAACTTATTAAGTGTGAACAATACAATGTCCCGGCTGTCAAATGGTCAAAAACGGTCACTTAATATGTTATTACTGACGCAGCAATCGTACGATGTTTGCAATAAACCCATCGGGAAATTTTAATAGTTTTTCTTAAACTGAATAACGGTTGTTAACTGATAGTCTGTTGAAATTAAACTTTGCAGTCATTTTGAGTAGAAGTAGATTTAAGAGCATCTCAGCATCCGGTACTTTAAACAATTGCAAAACCTATATTCTCTTTTTATACATCACATTGTCATTTATACTTTGATTTTGTATTAAATTTTGCTTGGCTTCATTTATACTTTGTGGTCTTCGCGTTTTTGATCCCTTAAATGTCGATGCTATATCAGTATATTACAATGTTGTTCAAATTCTTCGGTACATCTAGTCTTTCAACATCAACGTCAACCGCAGCATTATGGCTTCAATCTACTTAAAAACACGGTTTATAGAACAAATTACAACAAGGTATATAGGTTCTATTTATAGCTGAGGTCCCAAAATGTTTGCCCTCAGTCGCTCGTTCACCTCTGTCTAAGAGGGACCCTTGGAAGTTTCATTGTTTGAAATAACTTATTTATTTATTGCTTGGTTGCTTCCAGAAGTATAGTTCTTATTTACGGTAAGTTCTTTTTTATTTAAAATTAGATAGAATCATAGAAGAAGAATTAATGTATCCAGAAGGTTAACACTCCTAGGACCTAGCATATAATAATATGTATTTTAATCCTCTCAGTAAATAAACCATCAACAAAAAATGTAAACGTCATATCTTCAATTAAGTCACATTAGGTATATGTTAACCCATAACTCTGTTGTATGTAGATCGGCTTTAGAAATTAACCTTTATTGAATCGATGCTGAATAAATATATAATAGTTTACTTTTGTATCATGGAAACCTAATCTTTTTTTTATAAGTAGACATTTGTAGATAAATTAATGATGTGTAGAACACGTTTCCAAACGATCTTAATTTTATTCAATACTTTGTCATAAATTTCCATGCTGTTCCTTTGCAAGATATCTTTTAATAGCATAGAATATTAATATATGTACAGAATTTTTTTTGAAAAGTAGTAATACTTACTGATTAATACATTATTTTAGCTTACTTAAGTGTGGGTGTTTGTTGACTGTTAAAAAGTATCTAAGTATGTTTATCCGTGTTCTAGGATCCATAGTACAAGTGATGCTTAGATTGAGTCTAGATAGTGATGTGTAATCTGTCCCAGAATATACTTAGTTAATAATAATTAATAATTACGTTTATCCCACTAATACTCCAAATGTGAAAGTTTGGATGGATGGACGTTTGTTACTCTTTCACGCAAAACTACTGAACCGATTGCGATAAAAAACTTGGTATGTAGATAGCTGGAGACCTGGGTCACCATAAAGGCTACTTTCTATCCCAATATTCCAACGGGATCGGGACTTACACGGGTGAAACCGCGGGGCGCTGCTAGTATGTACTAAAACGTATTTTGTAAACTAATAAACTAAATATCCTGAAGAAAAAAGTGCACATTCCCTACTTATAAACCCTGTGTGGGGGCTAACCAAACACAAAATACATAATACAGAATAATTATCTGAACAAATTTTGCTTGGAGGGTACCGAACCCACAATATTCGAAGGTATTGTTAGCGTTAGCGAGGTGATATCGAATACTCGCATGTTTTCAGGACAACAGCTTACTTATCTGAAAGCCAACAAGTATTCTTTATAGAAGATACTCTCAAGTCTGTTACCAGTTTTACTAAGAACTTATTTACTAGGTTTTCTAGTATAAAATCTGGATACCAATTTGAATTCTGAAAGTATGCTTGGCATTTATGAAATATGTTTTTCCTACATTTGCTGCATCTGTTTGAGTACGACAGACAAAAAAATTACAGACTCCTGTATTTCATTATCATTTTCATCACTATTTAAACAAACTAAATTAAAAACAAATGAAACACGCTTCGGCTAGCTATCAAATCAATTGAGACTTGTGTATAGCTTCTAGAGCTGCTATTTGAATTATCGATTCGTGAAATTTTTTAACCCTCTACAATCTACTCTCTTTTAGTTGTATTTTTTTAACTGCCGACGCATAAAGGAGGGGTGTTATAAGTTTAACCTGTATTGTGTATTCACTCGTACGTATCTGTGTGACTGCCTGTGGCACCGTAGCTCCTAAACGGACCCATATTGACTGAGTTTATTTTTGTTGTTAAAGTGCGCGTGTTGTAAGCTATAATTCAAAAAAACCTGTTCAGCCTTTGGTTGTTGAAAGGATTTTCAAGTCAGTGACCTCGGATAGAAATTCTTAATTTTTTGATAAAAATATTTTTAACATTTTTATTTATCCTTGTATATATTTTTGTTGAAAACAGACGTAGACATATTATGCCTTTTTACCAACTTTACATTGACTTTAAATTGAGAGTAATTGAAAGGAGATTAAGACTACTACTTATTCATATATAATGATGACAGTATACGTGCAAAAAATTATTGATAAAAATCAGTTAAGTATCTGCTAGTTTAAAAAAAAAGTGTTTAATCAAATGTTCCCACACAAATGTCTTTACTATTCATGATTTCAATGGAATTTGAATTATTTCTATGAATATTCTAGGAAAATTTGCATACTTAAGTCGGGTTAGGTCTTTGAACTTGGTGTGTGTGGAATCTTAATACGTGTAGAAGGTGTGGCAGAATTATGTACCAAATTGTTAGTTTTTTCAAACATCAATGGTATCCCCTTCAAAGTAGTTAACTTGGGCACACAAACATGTCCGTTACACTCTTTTGAATGTCTTCTAAAGTCCCGTAATGACGTCCTTTGAGGACATTTTTCAGTTTAGGAAAGAGGAAAAGTCATAGGGACTGAGGTCAAGTGAATAGGGGGGCTGGGGAACCACAGGAATGCCTTTTAATGTCAAAAATGGGGGGTTGTCATGATGGAGCATTTGTCTGCAATATCTGGTCTCACGCTAATGACCCTAGTATTGAACCTTTCAAGTATGTCTTTATAAAAAAAATTGGTTGACAGTTTGTTCTATAGGAAACAATTCTTTATGGACGATTCCCCTTCTGTCAAAAAACAAATCAGCATTGATTTGATCGAGGTGTAATCTATCCCACGGTGACCGTACATTTTACCGAGATAATAAGTAACCTATATGCTATTCCAGAATATAATCTATCTCTGTGGAAAATTTCATCCGGATCAGTTCGTTCAGCCGTTTTTGCGTGAAGGAGTAACGAACATCCATCCAGAATTTTTCCCTTTCCATGTCTGTTTTGACAGGCTTGTTGGTTAGGGATCCTCAGCCAGAGATCGTAGGTTCGATTTCTACCCAGGGTAAATGGTTGAGTGAAAAGCAACATCATTTAACTGAATGTTTATAATGCTACCATCTATGAAGCTGGTTCTCTAAATGACGGCCTTTATTACCTGTGGTCGGAAACGTGATGAAGCCGTCTATCATCTACAGTTACATTTATATTTTGTTATGCCTGTGGAGGTCAAAATCGCAACCAGTTTTTGTTGTGTGGTTCAAACAACGCACCTTGAAGTTATTGAACACGTAAAGCTCGAGTCTGGATAGATTCATATTGAGGTCGATAGCGTACATAGCGCGAACTTTTAAAATGACCGATCTGTGTAATATTATATGATTAGCAAGGTCTACGAACCTATTGTGATGACACAGAGATGTTAGACTAGAAGGAATAAAGAAATAACTTCATAGTGAAAATATCATAGGTCTGAGAGGAACAAAGTGCACTGGTTCAAAGTAAAATGTTTTACGTTCGAGAAAAAGCAACCTAACATAGTTCAATATGACTACTTAGTTGCGCTGACTGCTGAGCCAGAGGTCGTGGGATCGATTCCCACCCAGGACAAATAATTGTGTGATGAGCATGATCATTTGTTCTGTGTCTGGGTGTAATTAATCTATAATATGTATGTATTTAGAAATATATAAGTGTTTTTATCAGCAGTCTGTATGGCTCTGTCTAATTTGGGATCAGACGGCCGTGTGTTAGATTTGTGAAATTATTATTATTGTTTTGAATTGTTCAAGATGCTAATTATGGTTGCGTTGTATCATTGCAGCGCTAGTCACGGGCAGAATGTTCGCTCTTACATATCTAGCCACATTGGTCGCGTATTAAGCTTTTTTTAAGGCATCCTCTCCCACGGATGTTGATCCTGTGGAATTACACGAAGGTATTTAGGCTTTGATGACTGTTCAGTATCTTATTTAAAACATACTATAAATATAAACCGCAAGATAATTGATATAACTGTATTATGTATAAAGAGGCTATTTCTATTATACATTCTTGAGTAAAATATAAAACCGTTTCCATTTTCCCACATAGCGAGCATAAAGGAAATTGAAGCTCGGAAGAGAAAGTTTAGCTATCAAACAAAAATATACATACACATGGCACAAAGTACCGCAAGGGCACTAAAATGTGTCGCGTTAGAGCCTTTAACTGACGTTAAACTGTACCAAGGTAAAAGTTGACGTGAGAGACGCTCGTAAAAATATTTGGATTGGTGAAAGTTATAAGCGTTGAGCGATTTCAGTAATAACCTATTTATTTTCAAGCTGTTATACTTGGCCTGTCTCAGTTTAAGTCAAACAGATTATAATCTCAGTGATAAAATGTGAGTGGGTATCAAGTCAGCGCAAAAATGCTTTAGGAGTTAGTTATTAAGAATAACTAGTATTGCATTTTCAGTGTCTTTTTTCTTCGGTTGTATGTTTTCAAACACATTGGTAAATATTGTAGGTCGTAATGGTCGAAATTAATTTTGAATAGATAGAAGATAGAAGGCAGTAACTTAATTAATGAAAACTAAGACACTTAAAGAATAGTAAAAATACTACAAGAGTTGTGAATAGTACATACTTATATTGTAATAAATTAAATTACTTTACTTTTAACTGCAAACACACTAAAATATTTTATGATATACTTTACAGTTTTATGCGATTTAGGAACATTGACTTTTAGTGTCCTTTATCCCGTAGTTTTTGTGTGAAAACATTACAAACATACACACAAATGTTTTTCTCTTTATAATATTAGTTTAGACTAGCTGTTGCCCACGACTTCGCTAGCTTGTTTAACTTTTGTTAAATCTTTATACCATACCTTAGTACCATAGAACTTCTTTGTAAACGACGTTGGCGGTGTTCCCTTTTGGAGCTTAAATGACTAAGCTACTCCCAGAGCTCACATTGGGACACACATAACGCCATCTATCGAGTGTAGATGTAAACTTATTTATAATATTTTTCTTAAACTTTATATAAGAAGCTTTAATATTGAATATCATGATTGTTCTTACAAAAGTGACGAACATCGTATATAAACTTACAAAACCTGATTCATCCACTTAAGCATTTAAAAAACGCTGATATGTTTATACACTTATTTCTAACCAGGAGCTGGTACATGAAGTTTCAAGTAGGGACGTGACGGATTTGAAATTTCGGATCTGGATACGAATACGTATATTATATGAATAATATTTTAGCAGTTTCGGATACGGTTACGGATTTGAAATATTTCGGATTATCCGATAGTTTCGGTTACGACTATTAATTTTTTAAAGAATTGTAATAGGAAAATACAATAAAATAAATATAGATAGGTAGATAATGTTTTGGCTTTACTTTTAGGTGATCATTTGTAATAAATCAATAAAAAACAATTACCCCTATAAGTCAATATTTTAGCTTCACATTTTTAAATGTTATGTACTTGAAAATGCGAAAGAAAATTATAATATAAAAATTTCACAAACTTCAGGCATATGGTAATAATAAAAACCTGTCATAAAGTGTCTTATTTAAATTGCGCCGTATCCGAAATTATCCGAAACTTTTATATCAGATTCGGTTACATTTACGGTTTTTATTTCGGGCATTCGATAGTTTCGGTTACGATTACGGAGCTCCATATCATCCCTGGTTTAAGTTTGTAGCCCCAGTGGTTTAGGCTTTGCGTTGACGAATCAGTCAGGACAAGTTATATAATGTATAGAAAATCTAATAATTGCCATATCACACCTCATTTTTATATTAACTTGAAAAGTTGGCATCTCATGGAAACTGACCACAATTTGCAAAGAAATCGGGTAACACACTAACAAATACGAATGTGTAATGGCAAAACGTCTTAATTTTTTAGGTAAGATATGATATCGAATTCTGGTGACACGTCGACCCAAAATAATCGCTTTTTACCTTTAACTTACACCACACGACAAAGGGTGTCACCCTATTCCTATTTCCTGCCCTTGATATAATACTGCCGATGAATCAACTGGAAGTAATTGATGGCCTAATGCTCTGCTTACCCACTTTCACTTCATAAGTTAATTGAAACCATTATAAGGTGTTGTTTGTTATGAAGACCTTGAAATATTATCACCAAGTTCGTTGCATCATTATTTATACTAGTACGCTGACATAAACGCTTTTGGTCTATCTCTCGCTCTAAGTGGTAACCTACCTTTATATGTTTGCGATAGATATTACGTATGTAAAAGTTTCTGCACGTATAACTCTAAAGTAAATAAATTAATTGAAAAAAATAAAATTAAAAACTAACTTTTATAGACCCTGGTGAACTTTAGAACAGACTATCACATTTCGTGTCTGTGCTATAGACCGTTGAGGAGTTTCCTCATCTGGAGGCAATTCAGGGTCCAACAGCCAGGCCATGGTAAATTTTAGAACAGACTTATAACTAAATGCTAATATTTAAAAAGTTTCACGTTTTAACTATAGACCGTTGAGAGGTTCCCTTGTCTGGAGCCAATCTTGGGTGCAGAATAGAGTCATGCTTATCATCAAAATTAACTGTCACCGGACTTCCATAAGTATGCCAAATTTCAGATCAATCGGTTAACAAGAAGTGGTTGAAAAATGGTTAAATAAAATCTTGTAATAAAGAGACTCCTCACTACAAGGGCCCTCTACAAAATAAATTACCCGTAGCTGAAGGCAAACGGGTACCTGTACCTTTATACATATAAGCTCTGGAAACTCCTGCTTGCACATGACCAAACCTGTAACCAAAACGATAAGTAGGAGAGCCATGCTTCGGCATGTATGGGCTGGCTCGACCGAAGTGATACCACGGCCTCATAGCAACGCTTGCATTGTATTTCGCCGAGTGAGTGAGGTTACCGGAGGACCTAACCCTTCCCTCCCCCCCCTCTTCCCTCCCTTCTCGTACTCCCATCTTGAAGGTCGGCAACGCACTTTTGACTCTTAAGTTGCAGATGCCCATAGACGGCGGTAGTCACTTATTAGGTGTCCCGTCTGCTCGTTTGCCACCTACACCATAAAAAAATATATCTGTCTCATCGGCAAAAACACGCTGTGCTGGTACTACTATTTACCTGCGGCCTTTCCGTGTAGCGGCTTAGGTCCCCGATACGTCACGAAACAATTGACTAATTACACCGCTAAAAATAGAGTATCTTACCGGGGTAGAATTGAATAGAATATTCTTTATGGTCCGCCATAAAGAACTACAATAGATTTTAAATTTAATTTTAGGTACAATGGGCCGTCTTATCGCTAAAGGCAATCTACCAGATAACCTTTGGATGGATTTTGTATCCTAAATACTTAATAATTTACATGTAGTAAGTATCATTTATGGCCCTGGGTGTAGCGATATTTGGGAGACCGACCGATTTCATAACTTCATAACTATTTAATTGTCAATTGTAATTTCTAGAACTATTACATTTATACATATTTATTCCATTTACTATATTTTTTTAAATTAAACATATTTACCTACTGGCCTGTGGGCCTAGTGGTTAGTGACCCTGACTGCTATGCTACAGGTCGTGGGTTCGATTCCCACCTAAGTCTGGGTGTTCTTTGTGTGAGTTGTTTGTAAGTTTGTAAAGTCCCCCGCGACACAGTAGTCATTCCTAATGCGGGAGTTGTCTATTAAAAAAAAAACATCAGCAATCATTGCAAAATATTTTTAATTGTAATAACATTTTTTTTATTAAGAAGTGTTTTAACCGCTTCATAAATATACTAGATGTCCAGCGCAATTTCGGCTGCGTTTGTAAATTTTCCCCATTTTTGCAACATTTTTCATTGATGCTCCGCTCCTATTAGACGTAGCGTAATGTTATATATCCTATAAGCCTTCCTCGATATATGGGCTAGCCAACAAGAATTTTCAAAATCGGATCAGCAGTACCAGAGATTTCCCCGAACACCCAAACTCACAAACTTCACCTTTTTTATAATATTGGTATAGATGTCGTTTTCTGTGACCTTTATTTCTTTAGGTACCTTATTATACATTTTTAAAAACATCGCATTCGGGCCAGAATTATAAAATGAGGCCTACAGCTGTCCGGTTGTTTTATATTAGTTAAAATTCGTACACATTTTTTTGCAACATAAAAAGATCTTGTTCGTCTACACAGTTCTCCAGATAAGGACACCGTAACGCAGTCATGTTGATAAGGCTGTTTTGAGATAAGTGACCTTTCTCAATTCTAGTATCAGGAGTAAGTGGTAGCTGACGGTGTACTAGATATCACACAAAGGCATATATTATTATAGATACATATCCATACATTTGTACATCCAAAAGTAATAATATATTAGTATATTACTTGTTGCCCCAAATCTCGAACCTACACTTTTGGTTAACTTCTAGGGAACGGTGCTCGAACCTAAACCGCTCCGTCACAGATACATACATATACGTACTATCCTATTTAAATAATGGAAGATTTTATTAAAGTAAATTGCAGCATGTGTTGCATTCTAAAATGTTTACTTAGGTAAAAGGTTTTAAAAGTAACTTAACTTTTAATTTGACGTCAACGATTACCACCTGTTTAATAAAAAAACTCCAGCCCATCCCAAGGTTGCCTGGAAGAGATTGCTTTAAGCGATAAGATAGACCGTTTGTACCATTTTTTTTTTTGTCTATGTAAATATTTTGAAATGTTCTTCATGGTGTACAATAAATAGTATTGTATTGTATTCTTTGTAAAACCCTGGTGTACAAATAAAGTGTAATCTATCTATCTATCTTTCTTAACATAATAAAGATACAGTCTCACTTTTGGGCACTTTCAGGCACAGCATAGTTATAAAAAAATAATAATATTATCATTTATTTCAATAAATAGTAGCACTAATAGATCTTTTGAGAGTAGAGTGAATAGCTTTCTTTTAAACAGGCGTGTCACCTATCGTCGCTTTCCATCAGGTGAGTTTACAGACAAACACCTAATCATTTACTGAATTTAGAAAAACTAAAAATAAAATCATGTTGTTAAGTATACTATAACTTTGTCATATCATTTCTTATTACTTTCTACGTAACCAAACTCAAACCTTTTATCAGTAGAAAATAACAAAACAATATTATAGTTATTAACATTTGAACATTTGGATTAGGACAATCAAAATGCGTCAAGTCATACTTTTAATCTACAGATTGGTTTAAAAATATATTATTGACATTGTCGGTGCGATAGCATCGTCGTCATCGAAGTTTTAAAAACAGAAAGTAAGGAAATGAAATCAACTTCTCTTAATCATAGCAAAAAGTTTACGAGCCTCGAGTCGTATCTCCGACCAGATAACATTAAAAGAGACATTAAAGATGCTTACAGTCAATAAAATTTAAAAGTTTTCAATTACTTGAAATTAACGGTATGGATCGGTTCGACCCAGATAAGAAACAGATAATCTAAGATCTGGCTAACCAAGACACTGTTTATTACATTGTGTCATTTGTAGATCCTGTTTTAATAGTTCTGTTTTGAAAATATATATAATTACTAAGTAAGAAGTGGTTTGTGTAGTGGTTTACACTATTGTTAATCACTACATATTATAAAACAAAGTCCTCCGCCGCGTCTATCTGTCTGTCTGTTCACGATAAACTAAAAAGTTAACGGATTTTCATGCGGTTTTCACTAATAGACAGAGTGATTCATGATGGTTTAGGTGTATAATTTGTTAAGATTTTGTGTATATTATTTGAAATATGTTGATGATTTTTGAATGTCTCTGCTATCCGTGCAAAGCCGGGGCGGGTTGCTAGTTATAATTATAATTTCCCCTTGAAATAGTATTAATCGTGTAAGTCGCGCAAACGAATTAACATAACACCCATCCATGGACACTGTGTTATAAACATTGTACCTACACAAGTATAAATTAAAAACCTCTAAACCCCCGATTAAAAAATCTGACGATTAGATATAAGCCGATGATCTTCGGACGGACCTTTCTCGATCAAATCACCGTTCAAAGAAAAAAAATCTAGATGAAAATAGGTCTACCGGTTTAAGTTTGGATAGGGATATGATGCAACAGACAAATACACACTTTTACGTCAGGAGTTAAACGTCATCAAATATGTATTTATGTCGTTTATAATACCCTTATTCCTTCTACAGTCAGGCAGCTTGTTTGGTTTTTATTTCCATACAGTTTATAAGTAAGTGTATATATATATTTATTAACAATATATATACACTAACGCCCGCATCCCCGAAGGGGTAGGCAGATGCGTATTAACAGACATTTTTTGCCAACCATAATTTGTAAAACCACGTGGGTTAAACTTTAATTTTTTTTTATCGAAGTACCCGGTTGGCGGCAATAGGTTGCAGAGGGCAGCCCTGCAACCTATTGCCGCCAACCGGGTACTTCGATATAAAAAATTTTGATTATTGTGAATATATTTTTATTCAACCTTTGTTTTTTACTCTAAAGATCTGATACCATCGAAAAGCATGCTTCAATCAATAACAATTACAGGAAAGGCTGCGTAGAATTCCCTCTAGTATAATTTAACATGGATTTCCGTAAACTTTTAGTATTAAAAACTTATTAAAAACAAATCGGTACCATTTATTAACTTTATGTTAATATTAGAATTAAGTATCTGTTAAATGAAGAAGGTTGTAATTTCTCTTACAAAATTTGATGTATTAATTTTGACCATTTGCAGGTTTAATTTATTTTTTCTTTTTGGTTCTTGAATTAAGGTTAGATGTGTGAATCGGGACTTACTCGATATAATATTTATAACGGGATATAAGATACCTTTTTAATCTCGACTGAATTGCGCCGATCATGGTCACGGGTGAACCCGATTTACACATCTAATATGTCATCATTTCAGGAATATTATATACGTGAAAGTTTGTTAGCATGAATGAAAAACTATTGAAGGGATTTTCATGAAACTTTGCAGTAACATAGCTTCCACATCAGAATAAGACATAGGCTATAATTAATTATGAATAAATAACTATATTAAATTATGACAATCAATTTCGTTATCCTTCGGTCGGTTCGGTTTTTTGGACAAACATCAATGGAAGTTGGGCCATCACGTGATCGTGCGGATGTCTACATGATCGACCATCACTCACGCTACTTTCATTTGTTCTCACCGCTGTTTCTACGTCCATCTCGGACAGATGACTAAATAAATGTGGGATACACAATTGCGACAATTATGCTCCACCCTGTGGTTATTAATGTCGTGGCCGATGGTTTATTATTTGGATGGTGCATTTATAATATTAGTTTGGATTATGTAATTTTTAATAATAATTATATTATTGATTAAAATAATAATTGACTACACGGACAGCGCAATGGTTTAAGTAGTCACCTCGCCACTACGGCGCGCCGAGTGTTGTGGGTTCAAATCCCACACGGGCCAAAAATTTGTGTGATCCACAAATAGTTGTCCCGAGTCTGAGTGTTATTTGTGTACATTGTTTGAATGTTTGTGAAGCTCCCCGCTACACAGGAATAGTCCTAATACGGGAATTGTTTTTTTATAAAAGAAAAGAAGAAGAAATACACGCGGGCGGTAGTAGTAGCTAGTGTAATATGTATACAAGATGTTAAAGTTTAAAACCAATGTTTGAACGTTTTGTTATATGTGACGTAGGCGCGGAGATGTCGCGTTGGCGCGGCTTCGATGGCGCGGGGTGAGGCTCCGCGGCTAGGCGCCCATGCGCGCCTGGCTTGTCGTGTGTGCGGCGCTCGCGCTGGCGCCGTGCCGAGCGACCGCTGCCGCCGCCGCGCACGCGCACCGCACCCATCCCCCACATCCCCCGCACACACAGCATCCGACGGACCTACAGCGCTTGGAGCGCATCAAGTCACAGATATTAGCCAAGGTAAGAAAGAAAGAAAGAAAGAAAGAAAAATTCATATTCATATCTAGGTGGAAATCGGGGAAAAATTAGTTAATTATTATTAATAAAGCGTATTCTTAATTCCACATAATAGGGATGTTGACACTAATCGCAAATTTATATTGCATTTTAACTAAATGATTAATTGTGATATATAAAAACCTAAAACAACGTTTTTTTCATTAAAAAGACTGTTAAAAATATGTTATAGATGATTAAAAGAGGCTGAAGTAGTAACCATGACCACGTGACTGAAAACACCAATCAGATTGTATTACGTAATTATCCGAGAGACTGACAGTTGATACTTGATAGTAGACATGCGCAAACCATGTCCGACATGGGATTGAACCTGAAACAGCTCCTTTCCTTATCGGAACTAGTTCCAGGAAACATGTCCGAGGAACTATATAGTTCCTCAGTTTTATCCGGACATTGTAGTTAACAGTTTTATTTCGGTTCAGACAGTTCCTCGGACATACATGGTTGTAAACAATGATATTGTTTATTTAGACTTAAAATATTTTAAATTAATGTATTGGCTTGATCTTTAAAAATTTATTGATAGTATTACATAATTAAGTAATATTTAAATTTGTACATCATAAATAATCATAATACATAATATATGATATATAGGTATTTTATTTATAATTGCTAACATAAAAAGTAGCTCAGGCACCTTTGATGCCTTCAATCGTTGCCTTCTGTCCATAAAAGTAAGTCCTGCTTTTCAAAATACACCCTTGCACGGAACAGAATTAAGGGATGACGGCCCAGAGTGCAACGCTCGCGGTATACGTCTCACGGACAGTTCGTTATTCGTTCCACCATTCAATACCGCTCCGGCCGCTCCTTCAATCCGCGTGATCGTTCCGAAGAACTGTGGAACTGGAACTATTAGGTTGAGCAAGTCGGAAAGAACTGACATAGTTCCGACTGCGGACATAGTTCCAGGAACTATTACGCTCCGGAACTACACATGTCTACTTGATAGACAGCCAGCTGTCAGTTGGTATCCTAATAATATTAACTGTTTTTTATTAACATAGAAAACGTCAGTCATTGCGTGAATTATCCCAAGTTAGTTGCAACTCGGTAATAATCTTATCACTATGGAAACTGGATTTATGAAAGGAAACTCTTCGAACTTACCGAAGATAGGTTCGTTGATGGTGGCAATTTTTTTTACAGGAAACCAAGATTTTTGTGCTGCTGATCTTAGGAACGTGAAACGTGACAACGTGGACGTGTTAGCCACTTTCTCCTTATTTGTTTATTTTTTTGGGACATTTAAGAAAAGTTTTTCCGGTGTGCTGATTGTTGTGCTTTTGCACTTGGGCACTGCACAGCATTTGTAATACTTTATGTCCATTTCTCTTAGGTAAAGCACTTAAATTTGATATAGTCGTGAAGGTAACCGCGAGCACAAACACCAAGAACACTTATTACTGTGACGGGCTAACAGTTGAATAATGTTTTTCGGATAATGACGTTATCAAACTGAAGTGGGTGTTTCGGCGGGAAAATTTAAAAGTAACTTTATTTTGGTTTTTAACAGAATATTATTTATTGCGTTCATTATGGGTCTAGGTATAAAATAAAACACGTTTTGAAAATATGTCAACATCCCTATTGTATTACTAGCGTGTTACTTTTTTATGTCACTGTGGCAGTGATTAAGAACAGCCCACTGAGTCATCACTTTAGACTTTGCACGGTTGAAGCACTAGGATACGGGACAGGTACAAGGTATACCGTTTTCATGGATCCTCTACTATAGTCACTTAATAAATTCTAGAGAAAAGAACAAAAATAGTTGATCATTAAGATCAAATAACAATTGACTTTAGACATCGAGCAACTTCTGTATCACGAACCGATTAAAAAGTAATAAAAAAATTGGTTTCACAACGATTAATGTTGTAGAGAAAAATGAAAATATATTAATAATAAATTATGTTCATCAGCTGGGGCTCTCAGCGCGTCCAACGCCACTAGGGGCGCCGCCGCGCGACGTGGTGCGCCAGATACTTGCGAGAGCCGCCGACCCTCGGCCGCCGCCGCGACACCACGACACAGACAACGAACACGCAATGCGAGAAATCATTGCAATAGCACATAGAGGTACACAGACAAACAACTGGTAACAACACATATATCAGCATAGATAACAAAAACACATATATGTAATACTAAAAACGGTATTTACAAGACACAATAAACACGTTATATAAGATATAAAAGTCGAAGCTGGCCTAAACATTAAATTTGACATCGAAATTTATATACGCAAATAAATAAACAGATACTTCATATAACCGATCATGTTAGTAAACACGGAAGCACTCAAATTATATATATAGGCGCAAGTATAATTAAAGAAGTGTAATAATATTTATATTTATATTTATTATTTTATAGGTGAGAGCTTACGTTCAGGACTTAGGGGGCGTCCATAAATTACGTGAGGTGTTTTTTTTTATTTTCTGTCCCTCCCTTCCCCACTGGTGAGATGTCGTAAGATTTTATTCAACCCACTCCCCCTTCCCCCAATCTCACGTGAGATTTTTCAAAATGTGGGTTTCTTACGTAAACGCGTTGGATTGTTATTGTAAAAAGAAAAAAAAATCTTAAGCATGTACAATCTGGATTAAATGGACCAAAATAGTATAATTTTTTTTGTTTCAATCAGAAAAAATATTGCGTGATATTTGCCGAGACCCCCTCTCTCTCCAACGTAAGATTAGATGAGATTTGACTTGACCCCCTCCCCCCCTTAAACACCTCACGTAATTTATGGACGCCCCCTTAGCAGTGTGAATATACAACTAATTTATGTCAAAAAAAAAAAAAATGCTGTAATGTCTTTTCTTGCTTCATAATGACAGACTTTAGTTTGCAATATAAAAAATTGCTGAGCAAAGTCCTTGCAAACATTTTCTTTTAAATGAACGACAGAATTTTTTTTACTGTGTGCTATATCTTCAGAAAGTCGGTCAATACTTAAGACAATATAATCATTACTCAAACCTACAGCTTTATAATACAAATGGGCCCAACAACTTGAATGTGCAAAGAACCCATCAATAACCAGCATTAAAATTCGGTAATTTCCAGCACCAGTGTTTTATTATCTCATAAATTGGGCCACGGCATCAATCTAACCTAATACAGCTTACAACACTAACGAGTAATATTATTCCGTCTAGACTTAGCCATTTGATGCCAATTAGACATAAAAATAGGCTAATTTTTACGGTAAAACTGTGTAATGGATCTTGAACTGAAGAGTGACATCATTAGTCTGAGAATTTCGTCTGATTTTTATCTCTTGTATTTCTGTCTGTGTCTCCGTGTGCTATTAACATATTCGATTTGGATTGTTCTTGTCAAGGGTTTATTGTCAGCCTGCTCCGAGTGTAAGAGTCTTGGCATTAGATGTGCATAAATAATAATGCTTCATGATGGATAATGGGCTATCGTTAGGGCTTACTTCCTTACTTTTTTTTTATTGATTTGTGTGTTTCTTAATTTAGGACTTTATTTTCTTTACTTTATGTTTAGTTTATTAGGTTTGTATCTCTATATAATACATGGTTTGTAAGGTACCCTTTGAATTATTGGCTGATAATTCTCTGGGTATCTATTTCTATTTCATTACTTTCAGATAGTTTTTTAAATAATTATTATTATCTAAAATTCTTTGACTTCTAAATTTATTTTAATGTATAAAACCTCTCAAATAATCTTCAAGTTATATTCAGTATACTTTAGTATAATAGCAAATGGAAATGGCTCATCTTATAATTGACTTCTGTAGCAATACTTATTTTATTCCCTTTTAAAACAGATGCATTGTTTAATGTTTTTCTTACAAGTATGTTTGCAGATGAAATAAACTCAATCGACACAGGTTTTGGCTTACAAGAAATCATGTAAGTATAAATAAAAGTATTTTACTATTCTAGAAATTTCCATTAGATTAATCCGACATACCCACAATAATTGTGGGCACATTAAATTTTTTTTCACTAAATATGAAATGTATTCATTTCATGCTTGAAATATATGTTTATTTGTCAGGCGGTAGACAGATTTCTGCTCTCAAATTAGATTACGGAAGCAACTTTTACCCTTTAAAAAACAGAAACGACCCTTTAGAAGACAGCAACAAACCTATGGAAGACAGCAACTACCCTATAGAAGACAGCAACTACCCAGCAGTACTCAATAAAGCACAAATGACAAGCACGTTTGTTGGCACCGATGAACGTTGTACACACATGCCACCAGATGCATAAATCTCAAAGGACTTAATTTAAAAAAAATCATGATGCTAAAATTGCAATAAATAAACAAACAAACCCACATTCGCATGTAATAAAATAACTAATCCTGACATACATACCTTCAAACTCTTCTAATACTATGTTGTAGACAACCTTAAGAACGATGCGCAAATCGTACTTATTGATTTATAGCTTTAGATTTCATTAAAAGACCAATTGAAAACACATCTACGACCCTAAAAATGTATGAACATAAATATAAAAGAATATTATCTCGACCCACACATCTAGGACATACTACAATAGTACCCCTTTTCCTCAATTATATTTAATGAGATGAGCTGTGTGATATACGATTGATGTATTCCACGCTTTTTGATTTACCAAGGCCTATGTTTTCAAGCTCATATATTCTCTAAATCGTGTGTTTATGTATAAAAACTACGAGTTTAAAGTGTTTATTTGTTTGGAACGACGACAACTACCTATTTTTTAAATGGTTTACATTATTTATAATATAAGGTTCATTTCACCTAAAAGAAATTTATGTTGATTAATGAAAAATAGTCTGTTCATCAGCACATCTGCATGTTTTTATGCTAATTACTGAGTTGGTTGCTATTTTAGTGTTATTTAGTTCATGGATCATGATTCATGAGTCTAAAGAATTTCACGTTTACTATTCACGTTGGACAAAAAGTTTGACTGAGTAGACTGAAGAGATATTATATTGTATTTCTTTTTCTAGTTTATTCACTTTTAATTTTAAAAACATAATAGCACACAACAAAATGATGTGATATTTACTGAATATTGTTGAAACTGTCTGGTTTTTCTTTTTTAAAAGAGTCGCCGTGAGTTTGTTTGCCCGATTTCTTCTCACAAGGCTCAACCATTTGGAAACAGGCGGTTATAGATCGAAACAGGCAGATGTGATATTATGTTATCCATTTTGTTTTCTTTAATCATTTTACATTTGTCGAAGCAAACTATTGTTGCGGTGACTCTGTGTGTGTTGATCTATAATTTTTTATTATAATAATTATTAATTAAATCGACGATTTCGAATAATTGATGGTAAATTTTATGAAATAAAGATTTTTTTTGAATTTTTGAATATTGTATTAGTATTTAAATATTAAAATTTCTCTTTTCAGGTTTGAAGTCACATGAAGCTGTAACGTAGTTATCATCACGTTGTCTGGCGCTATGTGTTTAAGACGAAATAAAATGGTAAGTTGATTTCATTCTAATTAGACAACCTTCGATCAAAAATAGGATTTCATTGGTCGTTTACTGTTTTATATAAGTTATTAGGCCGGGTGTTATTGCCATGAAATGGTGGCCTCTTCTATGCATAATGAAATTACAACCGCACACGGCGTCACGAAGTACTATCGCTAGGGCACCGCAATTTACAATCTAGTGGAGTAGTTAGGGTATGCTCAGCAGCTTGTAGATGATATAACTGACATCAATTATGGTCACCTCTCGTTGTAGACGATGATGTGTTAAAGAAGCCGCGAAAAGGAAACGAGAGCAAACTCGTACTCTCCGATTCATCAGAAGAGACCTTAGGCCACTCCAAATTGCATTGCATTTATAACGTGATCTATTTTTATAGTAAATTGTATACAATGATCGAAGGGAATCGCTTTCATTTCAAATACGAACGAAATTACGAGTGTAATAAATTGGTATTGTTTTTAATGATCTGGGTGGTCTGTTGGGATGTCTCTTATGTTATCGAGGAGTACACTATATATTAAACTTTAGGTGTTAAGTTTGAAGTCTTTTTTACCTAATTTGTCTACATTTGTATAGTTTTGCTAATTTCAATACTCAATACATTTATTGCGTTCCATAATGTGATATAGATGTCAAACTTATAATTAGGTTACAATTATGGACCCTGTCGGGCACAGCACAATGTTAGGAGAGAGGAAGAGTTTGTTACAATTATTATTATTAGTGCATAGACAAAGTTTATACACAACTGTATATAATAATAATATTATTCTATATTGTGTCAGTATGGTATTAAATATCATTCACACAGGTATATATACATTCAAAAATCATATTTATTTGTTTTTAGTAGTATTTATAATTTAGTCAATATTAATTAAAATTCAATATTAATTAGTATTTATTTTAAATGTCATTTACATATTTATGCACAAAAATAAGTTGAGTTGAGTTTTTTTTTTTTTTATTTTAAATATCATTTAATAACAATAGAAAAATACTGAAGTTTATAGTATCTTCTTATAGATTAGATGACAGCCGTTTAAAATTTGTTATATTAGTAGTAAAAGTAATTGAATTATTGTTTATTAAATGTTTAGTAATTGTTCTTAATTATTGCACTATGATTATATCGAATTTGGTTATATTGTTATATATTTATATGTTTATTATATAGGGTAATTGTTATAGTATTATGTGTTCTTTATTGTGTAGGTATTTACTTATTTAATTTATTATTATTAGGTAGGTCCAATTTTATTTATTTATTTACTTATTGCACTTGATTTAGGTTAGGCTTGATTATGTTATCTTATATTATATTATAATGTGAAGATTTAATACTATTTAAGCAGCTACCTTAGGTTATTAATATCCGTTTTTTTTTTTATTGTGTGGAAACCCCCACGGGTCATCACCTCACCGAAGCTAACGGTAAGATGGTATGTCGGAATCGAACCGACTAAAACCACACGGTGTTCCGTCACAAGGAGGTCTATTGCAGGAGGACCCGGGTATACCCTAGGAAGGAGTCCTCCGGGAACCCCTGCAGACCTTGGTTGCCTTCAGCTGGCGACCACACCATGGAGTACGGGGGGCCTTACCCCCCTCCAAATTAGAGAGGTGCGCGTGGAACACGTCGCGCCACCGTCCTGGGCCTGCTTCTGCAAGGGAACGGTCAGCCCGACCCGTTACCCCCAGGCCCGCGCTCATGGAGGCCGGAGATCATTTTGGGCTCTCCGGCGCCTGGTGCGTCTTCTGCGGGAAGGGAGAGTGCTTGTCCTCTCCCGTTAACGTTCCGCCGCCTCTTTAGCCAACATCACCTCCTCGCAAAACGAGATGGCGGAATCCCACGCACTCTCACTTTGGACCATGGACAGAACCATGGTCTCTAGCGAGAGGCTTCCTACCCCAATAGCTGTCGCGAGGTCGTTTCACTGATGCGTCCATGCTGAGCACTCCACCAAAGTGTGGAGTGCAGTGTCCTCGCGACAGCCTCCGCAGTGGTGGCACGCAGGCGATGGCTCCCGGCCTACGCGACACAGGTACTTACCGAAGCAGCCGTGTCCGGTGAGTACCTGCGTCAACCGGTAGGAGAGGCTGCCATGTCGCCTCTCCAGCCAATCCTCCATGATAGGTCTTACCGCCACAATTGTGGCGTGCCCTAAGCTAAAATATCCGTGGAAGTGGTGCCAAAGGCGAAATATAAGTATTTAACCTAGTTTGGCAACGGATGTGGTTTATTTATTTTGTGGGTAATTAAACACTCTGTAACATACTTATTGTGAAAACCTTTCATTGCTTTTCATATACTTCTAGTATATTTTAATGCTTAGCTGTAAGTTTTCCAAATACAATAAAATAAATCATATTTTTTCTATTAAAACCTGTAAGTGTAGTTTAACTCTGTAAGGTATCTTTAACATAAAGACAGTAAATTCAGAATGAGGATTTATATTACAAGTGGATGTAATGACCCATATGACATGTGTTTTGGTGAATTTCACAATGATGGGGAGAATTATCTGCTGTTTACACATTATTGTTTTCTTTGGAAAGCTTCAACAACGGGATTCGTTTTAAATATTTTAACATTGTAGCAAAATATAAGTCAGGTTTGACGGTACAGTTATAAAACCCATTGGCTCCATGTTCTTATTTACCAAATCGAAACTTTCCTGTTAATGCTATCTGTGTGTACACCCTAGTTGAGAATGTTATGGGGTACGTTATACAAGAGAGCATTTGGGTGAACGCCAGGCTGACGCAATTTACTACCAGTAACCACAGACAGAATTTATTCCACCTTTTTTAAAACCAGAAATGCAAAATACTCCAAAATGGAAAGAATTAAATTTTACCGCTAATATTAGTCAGAGTATGCTTCTCTGTCTTCAATATTATGTTACATACTAACCACGTCATAACATGAAGGACTAACTTTACTCAGATGAGATGATGCACATGTTGTACACGGATAAATAAAATAATATTAAGGAACCTGATTCCGAGGGATTATAAAATTGGCACCATATTCCGAGGTACTTAGAAAAACAGAGTTTTCAAGCAAATTACAAGCTCTTTTAACTGCCCTCGCATTTGCACATTATTATTCTATTTATATTTTATCTGTTCATGTTTATATGAGCGAAATAGTGTCTTAATTTGTGTATTATTTTTAATAAGCGATTAGTTTGCACTGGCAATCTGCTTGAATGCGAATTTTATACATTTAGGTCTTTATGCACGTAAAAACTATGATTTGCCAAATAGTGTTTAAATTGTTATTCTTGTACTGCGTTTGTTTTGTTTAGGTTTAAATATTGTCGGCCCATTTTATAAATCTTGTAAGATACAGAATAAGATTGATTTAAAAACCAAGCTCAATAAACAGAGCTGATTTTTTAACACCACGTATTATTCTCCACTCCCCCTTTTCTTTGTATTTCGTACACTCGGAACTAGGAAGCAAATACATCGAAATTAGGATTGTGCCTAGTGCCTCGGACTTTTTTTAAATATTTTACATAAATCAGTTTTCTGTAGTCAAACTTTTACTACGTATATTTCAAGAGTAAAATAAAAAACATGTCTGACAAAAATAACTAATTGAACAGAAAGGCACCTATAGTATATGCTTAATTTTAATGTCCTGTTAAGTTATTGTGAAGATACCGCAGAGTTAGGTGTTACCTTAATCTACTCGTTAGAAAAAAACAAATGGCTTAAATTATTTAATTTTCATTTGGTTGTATAAAACGAATCGGGTTCAACAACATTAGTAGTAGGCTGTGTTTACATGATGTGAAAACAAGAAATGGTGAGGACGCAACAAAAAATCCTTACTCATATTTTAAATGCGAATGTTAGTTTGTTTGTTTGTATTTTAAGCTTTCACGCCTTAACTAGTCAACCGATCATCATTAAATTTTTCAAACACGTTCAGGAGTAAAGAAAAAGACACAGAGTACCTTTTATCCGGAAAAAAACTGTTCCGCAACGATACAAAAATAACTTTCACATTAGCGAAGCTGCGGGAAAATCTTAGTTCATAATAAAAGTCCGTAAAAATATATCATGGAAGTACACAGAATATTATGTATTAAATAAAAAAAAAAAAATATTTGTAACACCTATTATAGTGTTAATAGATTTTTAAATAACATGATTTAATTTGTCGTGATCAGATTGATGGTTGGTTTTCTGTACTTTTAGTTAAAGTTAATGTAAAGCGTAAATTTACCTAAATAAAGTAACGAATTCCGCAAGCCCTCAAATGAAAATACCTGTTTATGAGATTGTATTATACCTACAGTTGAAAGTCGCAGTTTTAATGATTAAACACAGAATATCAATCTACCGTCACACACAGCTTAAAACACTGCACGGGCGGTGCAATGGTTAAAGTGGTCACCTCGGTACTACGCGCGTCGAGCGTTGTGGATTCGATTCACACACGGGACAAACAATTGTGTTATCCACAAATAGTTGTCCTGGGTCTGGCTGTTCGTTGTTATTTGTGTCTGTTGTTTCGATGTTTGTAAAGTCTTATCTCTTATTAAAGGACCGGACAAGATTTTCAGAATAGTTTTATAAGTTGCACAGTTATGTACACACCAGACAAAAACTGAGAATTCCACAAAATAACTTAAATTATTGGAAAACTCTCACCATTTTGTAAGTGATTATACAACTTATCTTTCGATCTATCGTTTTTGCTGAAATTACTTCTCACTCTCTCTCTTTTACTCCATCAATTGTAATATTAAAAATCCCAATATAAAAATATTTATAAAAACCTATGTAATGGGTGACAGTGATCCTGATAAAATAACATCCAAGTTTTTATCGATATATATTTCTCACCCAAGTTCATTAACACAAAGCTTAAAGACAACTGCACCCCATTAAAATAAACATGAGACAAATTCAAATGGCCTCGTATTTAATAGCTTCTCTACGATGAATTTTACAGATGGTGGAATGACTCAAGTACTTTAAGCCAAGCCTATATACTAACTAATAAATAACACTGCGTTATAAGTCAACGCTATTTCACAATAAGAAGCCAAAGTCTAACAGTCAGCGGGTATGTCATGACAGACGAGAGAGCGGATAACAGCCATTAAATACTCATAAATAGAGTGTTCTCAATGTAAATTCCGCTCGTTCTTTTGGGCTCTTCACGTTGTAATTAAGTTTTATCGCTCCGCTTCTGTTCTCCGCTGCCAAAGAGACTCTGTCCTTATAATTACGCGTCACATACTTCAGAACAGCAACTATACATCAAAAATTATGCCTTTTGCAAAGCTATAAAATTTTAAAGTGAAATTTTCTACGATTTTATAAGCAACGACGCCTCGAAGCCTTGGCGTCGAATGCCGGATGGAATGTTTGTGAATACAGAAAGCCTTATGTTAATACATTCGGATTTCTTTGTTTATTTTTAATAAAAACCATAAATAGACTCTTTGAATAATGGGATTATATTTGGAATGGGTTTACATAGGTTTATATTTTTTTCTATACTGCAGTAGCATATTTCCAAAAGGATAGACGGGGGTGTATTACAAGCACAGTTTGAGCATATTTAGCTTTTAGTGGTTAGTGACTTATTTATATAAGGTTTAAAGAGGCTAGGAAGAATGAAGGAGTAATAATTATAGTTATAGTATTTCCTATGGCTAATGTTGATGATAGAATTACGTACGAATTTTTATTTCCATTACACCCTCGTACGTAGTTCCCGTACGTATTTCACATAAAAAACGAGTACTACTTATTTTGCAGTTGGGCAATTATAATTAACCGAGAGAGATCTAGAAAGCATTTTAGATCATTTAGAATTTAACTTTGGTCTGTCTTTATAACTAAATAACTAACAATAATTACCTACTTAATTATAAAACATGTTTTGACAAAATAATTTTGCAAACAGGAGGAGAAACAAAGGCAGAAAGGCGGAAAGGTTGTTTTGGTGTTATTTTACCGACCAATTTGAACCACATTAAACTAAAATAATAAGTAATTGATATTAAACAAGTTTCTAGTAAAAAAAAAGTGTGTGCGTGCAATTCACTAAAAGAAGATATTCATTAAAAGTTATTAGTCAAATTAACATAGATGTGTTAAATAATTAACATAAATTATTAATTAATTTAATGAATTTTAATATCTACGCAAATGCACAAAAATGATACACGTGAACGATACACCACGTTGACTATAACGCATTGTCTGAAGGCTTCGTAGTACGCAGGCGTAAAGACAAAGATTATAGATAGCACTGTATACTTGTATTCTATCTCGTTCACTCGCAGGCTAAATCCTTTTTATGAATTTGTTTGTCTCTTTTTAGTGCGTCTTTTTCGTTTCATCGAATTTTCAAATCACAACAAGTTTCACTTCAAAATAATAATAATAACTCCACACATCTCACACACGGCCGTCTGATCCCAAACTATGGTAACCAGACTGCTGATAAACTGCAGACACAGAACAAATGATCATGCTCATCACACAATTATTTGTCCTTGGTGGGAATCGAACCCACGAATGAAATGCATTTTGCTGTGTTTCACTGACTGTCGGGAACATCATCATCATCCTCCGCGCCTTTTAACAACTAAGTTGGGGTCGGCTTTCAGTCTAACTACAATACGGCCGAACTTCGATATTTTACATGAAGCGACTGCCATCTGACCTCCACAACCCAAATACTAGGCGATATCGAAGTTCTGTAGTTTGACTGACTTTTTAGAGCTCCAACTACCCGTAATGAATGCCACTGATGTTCGTATTCCAACCGTGACCGACGGCTTACGTGCTATCCGAGGCACAGAGGGGTCTCAATGTGTTAAGACCCATCCTAAGACTGACCTGGCTAGTATAATTTCATCTTGTATTGTGCTAACTTACTTGGTTAACACTTAGCCACGAGTCCTTCACTGACGGGAAGAATAAGTAGGTACTTAATTATTAAAAGGAAGCCTTTTTTGGCAATTGATATTTTAAGAGGGAAAAAATTTGAAAACAATTCTTACTAAAAATCACTCTGTGGTCGAATTGCGACCGTCACCAGTATAACTAGAACCGTCATTGTATAGAGTTTTATACCACGTTAGACCCCTAGAGTGTTGTGTAGCTATTTTACATATTGTTTAAAAAATATATCTTTCGGCACTTCTTCTATAATCTTTAGGTATTTCACATTCCTGTCTGTGGGCGTTACGTAATTCTCAATATACAGGATGTATTTTAAAAATTAATACTGAAAAATTCTTATTGTAACTGCTAAGTGTTCCCTTTTCAAATACAATATGTATAATATATAGATTAGACATGCTAGCTAAATACAGGTTACAGACCCTTTGCCCACGTTAATTAATTTTGCGTTATTAGTATCTATGCAAAAATGATTTTCAAACAGAACATGAATTTACTCAATTCCCTGTATTTATTGTTATTACAGTCGCAGCAGGTCGCTTCACTCCATAAAAACTGACCTCCATCGGGTCCAAAACTAGTCGGGCATCCCCGAAATACAAATGTGAGTAAAACCATATATCACTAAATATTATAAAACAAAGTCCCGCCGCGTCGGTCTGTCTGTCTGTTCGCGATGAACTCAAAAACTACTGAACGGATTTTCATGCGGTTTCATAAAATCTTCAGGATTATCTACAGAACTTGGCAATCATTTGGGTCTCAATTCTTTTGTCGGCGTAGTCGATAACCACGTATATTGTTAATATTGAAGTTGGCTCCCATTTTTACATTCATGTTTTTGATGGGATACAAAGTTACACGAATATTATAAGGAGAGAAGCCCGCTATTTTCATTTAGAAAATTAAAAAACGATTCTTTGCCCTCGAATTTGTTACTATTTTTAATGTTGCTTAGAGTCTATGGATATGATTTCAAAGCACAATATTACGATATCTAGTTTGCATACAATCAAACTTATGTAGCACTGTACGTAATTAACAATATGATTATTAATTTCTAAAGATATAACGTTGTTATAAGTCTGTACATAAGTCTCTCCAAGAGTATATAAATTTATATATTATAGTTATATTTATAGAGTACGATGAATCTAATCGGACTCACTTTGTTCATTTGCCCCCCCCTATCCCATAAAAAAATATCTCTAAAAGCTTGTGAGAATTATACTCATACAAAAGTATTTAATATGTTCCTTAAGAATACATAATAAATTGGCAAATCTATTTATTTTTCAGTGAATCATCTAAAGGTTCGACTCGAATCGACTCATTAGAGCTAAGACAGCTTCAGTAGATTTGCAACTGAAATTCGTTTATGAACATTGCAGTTTAAATACACTAATGAGGTGAGTAATAAATAGCAAAAGCTTACAAACGGACCACATTCTTGAAATTCCTTCCAGGTTTTAAAAGATTTCGGTTAATACTAACTTTTAAACTTTCGCGTTCCATGATATAATATTATCTACATATTTACAGGAATTATGGCGATCACGAAAAGGTATTACATACCTCTGAATTGCCTGACGTTTAATATCAAAAATCAAAATATCAAAAAAGTGGAGGTGGATGAAGAACCTTCTACCTCACGATGTCGACGACGGAGGGCGTGCACCGCTGAGCCAGTCAGCCTGTCACCACGGCCAGTGCAACGTGGTCAAAACGTCAGACAATTCAGAGGTATGTAATACCTTTTCGTGATCGCGTTAATTCCCGTAAATACGTAGATAATATGATTTAGTTCAATTTTCTTTAAAAGTATTTTGTAATTATAAATTTGTTACTATTTATTTCATCGAATAGCTTTAATTTTATAATTCCTCAAAAGGTTTCACCTGTCACTCTCGTCACTGTCAGTTAGGCACAACAAAGTAGCTGCCGGTTTTTATTCCCGTGTTCTTTTCTAGGAGGATATTGCATTCATTTCAGATTTAGCTATTGACTGTTATAAGTCCTACTTTGCAGACAATGTGTTATATTCCTTTAGACCATAAATATTACTAAAAAATCTAATGTACTAACGCCATCTACTTTTTTGTTGTTAAACTGTACTGCAATAATAAGTTATTATACAGATGGCGCTTTTGACTATTATGTATTTATTGTTTAAATTTTCGTTATCCGTTTTTCTTGTTAATAAATACTTTTTCAACAGCGAAGCTGCGGGTAATATGTGTACTAGAAAGTATTTTTTCCATCCCTTGGGAATAGTTGGTTCTGAATAGTGGAAATGTTGGTAAAATCTATCCTGATTCCATTCACAAATATATACTATTCCAGACTATAATCTATCTCTGTGCAAATATCAGCCAGATCCGTTAAGAAGTTTTGCGTGAAAGTGTAATAAATATTCATCCATATGCATCCATACAGGCTGGCCTGTTGGTCTAGTGGTTAGTGACCCTGACTGCTGAGCCAGAGGTCGTGGGTTCGATTCCCACAGAGGACAAATAATTCTGTGATGAGCACGATAATTTGTTCTGTGTCTGGGTGTAATTCATCTATAATATGTATGTATTTAGAAATATATAAGCATGTTTATCAGCAGTCTGGTTACCATAGTACAGGGTCTGCCTAGTTTAGGATCAGACGGCCGTGAGTGAGATGCGTGGAATTATTATTATTATATTATTATTATATCTTAACTAATATGAATACCACTCCCGAAAGTTTTTATTCGAATCCGTCCATCCTCACAAACGTTCGCCTCATAATAGTAGTCAAATTATAAAGAAAAAATATAGTTATGTTTCACTGGCATATGTACGCAGTAAACACTGCTATGATAAACGACAAATACGACTGTTTTTTTTTTAAAGTGTCGATTTAGGTTTGAATTGAAATAATCGTTACCAAAAATATGCTTTGGTGGTTTAGCTTTTCAAGTCCTGTTCCACTGAACAGGACTTCAAGAGCTAAACCACCAAAGCTGGTCGGTCTTCGGTCGGTAAAGTAAACGTGTGGTGGAAAAATAATATGTAAATCGAGTAATAAACATACAACACAGTCAATACACACCTTACAAATCCTTTAGTACTTAATTAACTATAATATAAACAGTATCTAGAAATTCCGAAGAACCGTTCCTCGTTCAAAAGCCGAGCCATGAGAGGGTATAGCATAAACTAAAATATACTATGAGTAGTTTAGGAAAAACTCTGCACTTCCATCTTGGGTATAGACTCGAGAGGTTTCTTTTTTATGCCATGGGCAAGTAGCAATTCCCCACAGTACTATTATAATATTAGTGGGATGCAAGCTTCCCACTAATATTATAAAGGATTGGAAGATTGGATGGATGGATGGATGTTTGTTACTCTTTCACGCAAAAACCACTTAACCGATTGCGATGAAACTTAGTATGTAGATAGCTGGAGACCTGGATTAACGCATAGGCTACTTTTTATCTCGAACCCACGGGATCGGGACTTACGCGGGTTAAACCGCGTGGCGCTGTTAGTACAAAATAAGTTTGTGTTCTGTTACTGTGGTGACATTTGTCTCATGATATCTACCTCCTGTGCTAATTATCTCTATAAAATCAATCAATATATTTTGCTCGAGAAAGAATAAGTTGTTAAATTTTTTTCTCCTCCTTCAGTGAAATTTTGGTTCTTATGATAATGCAAACCCCACTTATTTTATTTTATTTTTTTACAGATGCAGACACTGTACAGATGCTGACATCAGATTACTTACTTCATAAACTAAAAGTTACCTTATACAATTTGTAAACCTGGAGTCCAATTACAGCTGTACAGAACATTTACTGGTCAAAAGCAGTAAATATATTGCTTTACATGTAAATTGTTTTATTAATGAGTAAGGTAGCTAACCTTGAGAAAAATAAATAGAAATGATTACAAGTAATAAGCAAAAAAAAGGTAATAATAAATAAATAATAAGCAAATAAAAAATTAACGAAGTATTAAAATAGTAATTTGACTTGTACCATATCCCATTATTTCGGCTGTGAAATGTCTTTTTGTAAAGCTTTTTTAAAATTAGGATTATTTTCATGGAAAACATCTACTAATGGATTATTCTTAGATCCATTGTTGTTAGAAGTTGGAATGATAAACAATTGTGGAGTACGCACATATCGTGTTGGTATTTTAAAATGTATCTGACTTATAAGATCAATATCCAAAGTGCCATTTGCAATTTTATGCAGAGTACACTGGTCGCCCACCCATCTCCTTTGCTCGAGACTGGTCATGTCGAGCTTCATATTGAGGTAGTTTACGCCTTAGACCGTATCTTGTACATAACGCCCTAACGAAGCGTCTCTGTATGTAGTCTTAGGCTACCTACATCAGCTGATGCACATCGGGTTACTGTTGCAGTCTTCTTCCAAACAGGAATTATATATCTAAGTCATACTCATCTATTTTTGGTCTTTTGTAACGCACTTTTGCTTTAAAGCTCACTGCTCAGACTTATGGATTTGAGAAACCTCCAGATCATATCACGGTTGCGTGATGTGCAACCCTACATTAATACTTCGGTACCGCATTTGTGGACCACAAAAGCATAGAATATGCATTGCAGTTTCTTCTGCCTTTCGACAGAATCTGCATATTGTGTTCTCGCCAACTTTAGGTTGTAACATATGTTTTTTCAGTTTGCAGGGTCCTGTGATGATTGAGAAGGAGCTCAAGTTTTGTATCTCTTGAGCTCTAGAAGTTCTTTTGATACTTTGTTATCATAGCCATTTATTAAGGCTTTCGAGGGTTTTAGACCAGTCGTGATCTACCATCTCTTAATTGCCATTGATATGTATTGATCGTTTATGATTGAATAAGCTCGCCGCAGAATGGCCTGCTCCAGCTCTGGCGAGTTCAACGGCTTTTTCATTGCTACCTAACTTACCGACTCTCTAGCTCTTTCAGGAGTTGCATCTGGCCTACATTTAGAGCTCAGTAGTAATTCCGTCATCCCCAGGAGATCCGTTTTTTTAGCTGCTCGAGAGTCACCTCTATCTTACTGTAGACAATTTCAGGTATGTCCTTCCTGTAATGGCGCGTTAATGGGGCTCTGTGATCATCATCACTGAGTCTCATTGGTTCTATCATCCGTGATGCGTACAGCTATCCATAAAACTTCTCGACCTCATCGAGAATCTGGCACTTTGAACTGACTGCCATTCTCAGTTTTAAGTTTCGTCAGAGGAGGGAGGCCAAGTGCTGCACGAACACTTAACCCCATGTTCCACTCAATTGCATTCTCTATTGTGTGAATGTAGAAGCTTGGGAGATCGCGTCATAACAGTTGTTAGACTCTCGCGCATTTTACTCATAAGTTCGAGAGTCTTGGGAGAGAGTTTGGCCTGTTGCTGTTTGCGTTTCCCGGGGAACAGCTTTCGAGACTTAACATAATAAAATATTTTTTATTGTGTATAAAAATTTATATTTCATTATCTGGTAACAATCCGCCTGATGATGACGATGAAATTAAATTATATTAAATTATGAAAGTTCTTGGCTTAAGGTAGATTTTAGATAACTTTTCAATTGTGTTTTAAGTTAAAAAAATCTTCTCTCACCCGAACTGTGTTGGCCAGACACACTAGTGAACTCGTCGTGTCACTCGCAACCATACGCGACTACGAAAATTGTAGGAACATTTATATAGGTGGTGATACATTTTACATGTTGAATTGTTTGTGTACCTATTGACGTTTAGGTAGTTAGGAATATATGTAAATATGAATCTTTTTAATTTTTGTAAGACAAAAAAAAATATTTTCTAAATATGCCGCCCTAGGCTTCAGCCTACTCAGCTTATTGGTAAATCCGCCACTGCTTGCAATAAATTTATCAACGATCGAAATGAAATGAGCCAGTACTGATTCATTCAAACGAATTTGACACACTTAAATTATACTCTTTTCTGTAAAGTATATAAAAAAAAAACCTTGTTCGTCTTTAACACTTCTATTTTTTTTATATTGTTGTGTTTGTTATTAAATATTATATTTTTCCTCATATTATATCTAAGTGATCAATGCTACAATCAGTTTCCGCTAATAGTACCAAAGTACAGTTCGTTACAATACAGTAATTAGATTATAATGTGCAAACATTGTGATATCAACACGTCAATTATCTGTTTACAAGTCAATAATATTATAATATATACAATACATACAATGTTTATTATATTATGACTTTTTAGGAAACTAATAATGAACAGATTTTTTTTTTCTTAGCAGATTTGTGCTCGAATTAAAGCTAAAATCGAAAAAAAATGATGTATTGCCTGAGCTTTATATGGCGCTTGTATTATAAACAAAATAGTCACCATTCTTGGCCGTTGGCGGTTGAGGATACAAACTTGACCGAACGGAGGTCTGAGACAGACCCCGAAAGTATCATCTCTCCTCAGTTTTTCTAATCAGAGCGACAGGTGGCGAAACAGAAATGTCGGTCACTAAATGAAGCAGTAAAATCCTGCAAGCAAAAAAGAATACCACCTTTCATTTCTCAGAGGGCACCATGAGGAGTTTTTCTTGCCATGCATTTTTTTGCTAAGACCTATAGTGGTGGAGGCAATACGTTACGGTTGGATTGCACCAAATTAATTAAAACAATTATCAAACGGAATTTCCATACATACATACACCTACGTATGTATCCCCGAAGGGATAGGAAGAGGCGTATTAAACACCACGTCAACCGGGCATTTTGGGAATAAAAGCTGGTTAAAAATGGAGTATATTGAAATGGAAATGTAGGCAAGAAGGGAAGGTAGTGGAAGGAAACTGATATTGTTTATACGGTTGATTGGTGAGTGTAAGCCCTATAAGATCAGAATCACTTATTTGTTACTCGAACTGGCTAGAATTTACAAGTCAAAAGCGATTATTCAAAGTGTAGCGACATCACGTCGTACATAATTGCACGTATTTAGATAGTCACATATATAGATTAACTTTAGAGATTAAATAAAACAATTATACACACGCACCACATTAGTATTGAAGCCCTGTCTGTATCTAAAATAAAACAGACTGAATATCATCCCGAGTCTCATAACACTCCTTACCAAACACTGACAAACAAAGAAGCACACAAAAAGCCTGATGGATAATGGTAACCCAGTCCTTTAAACAATCGCAATACCATTCATAACTATCCACCTCCCTGATAATTCTCGCAGCCTTACTCTACAGCAGAAATAGAACTCTACTTCCAAAGTGCTACAAACATTGGAGTGGACGGGTAAGGCTTAGATGAATATATATTAAAATAATCTGTATTATTATGCAGGCTGTATATATGATAGGTACGCATACCCGGATCTAGCTCAATATTGACATAATTGCACAATAGCAATCGGGGGCAATATAATAATAAAGATGTCAACCTTTATGACACAGCTGTTGAGATTACAGATATTCACATTAGTCACCATAACTCACTTGACACAACAATAATTATTTATATTTGTCATTACTCTGATTTCACCTGGAGCTAAAAGAAAACTTCAATCAATCAATCAGCCTATAATAATCAAGTGCTGGACATAGGCTGAAACTTGAATTTAAAATATACAACAAAAAATATATCATCCTTTTGCCTAAAAATAATGACCCTTCTCGTCCTGAACACTTTCGACCTATTTCTATTCTTCCATTTCTATCTAAGGTGCTCGAGGCCTGTGTGCACAAGCAACTATCACAGTTTGTATACCGACATAAACTTCTAAGTCCGCTGCAATCTGGCTTCAGGCCCAGTCACAGCACAGCTACCGCTCTTCTTAAAGTGACTGGCGATATTAGCAAGGGCATGGAAGACACCAAGGTTACAGTACTAACCTTGGTTGACTTTTCGAATGCCATCAATACTGAAACCTCTTGAAATCAGGATGGCCACAAACCGTCTTATATTTAAAAAGAAAGTTCGTGGTCTCCTTCACAATGAGATGACTGAATGAGTTGGACGCTAGTTACTCGACTCTGTATTTCGGTATTCATAGTGTATGAATATAATGTATGCATTCATATGGATATGTGTATATATGATCTGAATATATATTATTATTTTATTGTATTTATTATCTAAGTAATACTGTGTACTTCTGTTCATGTACTGTGTGTAACTTGTATTGGTTTAATAGATAGAATGGATGTGATTTCTGTGCACCTACCTTATAAGATTTCTCCACCACCCAAAGGTTGGCTGGTAGAGAATGCCATCGGCATTAAGTCCGGCTTTTTTACATATTGAGCATGAAGATTTAAATAAATAAAAAGTATGTCATGCATCAGAACAGTTAAGATATTTTATCGCGATATATTATATATATATACGCAAGCCTAAAACTGTTTTGTTTCCCTTTAAATCGAGTACATTATTATATCCGTCTTCAGATAGATTTATTAGGATAAGGAAGGTAAGGGAACGGGTGTTATATCTATACTACACTAAGGGAGGGTGCACCGATAATGCCAAGCAGGCCGTGGCCCAAAATAGTTGGCTGATGATGGGAATATACTTATGAATAGGCCAAGTCCTTAAAATCCAAAACCAAAATCAAACAAATCATATTTATTTTTCAAATATTAAGAGTAGGGTCAATCAATAATTTGTGAAGTTGCCTGTGTATTTTATGGATAAAAATATGCAAGATAATTCAAGGACACTGTTTTTCAGTTTTTTTTTTTACAATTATCTGGTTACTTTGCCTTTAAGTTAAATGCGAGGACAATGTACTTACTACTGTATATATACTAATCAAAGTGAGAAGTTTCATTGCGCGATGCAGGCTAAATAGTTCCTACGTAGTACGCCTGTCTTTCACTAGATGGCGCTGAAGTATGTTTAAGCTATATTGATATTAACACATCCATGCATTAAAAAAAACAATGTTTTGTTAAACAACGACTTTAAACAGTGATTAACTGATTATATCTCAAGTTACATATCTCTTCTTATAAAATTACTCGGTTGAAATAAGAAGTAGAAATTAGTGTTGACTAATTGTTTTTTTTTCACTATCAATGTAGCAAACTAGGCTCACCTGATGCTCGGCGGTTACCGATGCCTCTAAACACTGTCAACAACCATAGTGTCATATGTAGCATAATGTCAGATCCCACAAAACTTAGTTTCGAGCGTGATCTTCTGTTAGTTAATATACATTAAATAACTAAGTAATATTGAGATGATAGCGTTCGTATTGTAGGTAAGAAAAAATGTTACTGCTCAAAATGATCGACTTCTCTACAAAGCCTCGCAGTAGGTCTGAGATAACTGTCCACTGATTACGCATGGTTGTCCATCGGAAACCAGGGATGAAGTGATTAACATAGAAATAATTAATAGAAGTCATCCAGTTCACAACTTATTTTTTTGTTATCCAAATCATGAGTCTTAAGCGTAGTTCAAACGTACGTTCAGCACAATAAAAGTTTTCCGACCTATTTGACACTCAGCTTTATATTTTCCCCAATCACACAATATCTTTATAAATGACTGGCAGTTCGCTCGCGGCTTCTCTCGCGTGTACATATTTTGCGCGGAACCCTAATTATGTTTCCAAAATAAAAGTAGCCGAAGCTAATCCTTATAACACCAGCTATCTGCCAAAGAAAGTCTCGTGGAAGGCAGACAGACAGGCAGACAGACAACATTTTTAAAAACTGATTTTTAGGCATAGGTATCGTGCTAATAACTGTATAAACTTAAAACAAACCATTCATTTGACATTACAAACAGAAACTTTAATTATACTTATTTGTATGTATTGATATCCTATGTGTTATTCATCAGAATAGCACATATATCAGTATAAACTATATTACTTGTATAGTTTCATCAAAATCCTTTTAGTAGTTATTGCATGAAAGAATAATAAACTTTATAATGGTTTGACAAATATTGAAAAATACCTATGAGTCAAAAATGGACAGCTTTTAAAGTCATCATGCTCAGCATTTTGGTTAAAGCAACGCGGATATTATGCCAACACATAAAGTAATATACACGTATAGCAAACAATCGGCACGTTATCACGTTGAGAAAGAAAAGTATAAAACTCATAGATGAGTATCTAATTAAAATTGTCATTTAAACTTCACCCGGTCCTCGACCCTCACTCAGGATAATCAAATCAACGTTGTAGGCCACTGACAGTAGCATGAGAGCAATGGCCGACACATACTAGCGATAAGTGTGGATCGTTACGGAAATATTCATTATTTACACTTAGAAACTCGGTACTATTGGCACATTGTCCCTAATGGGTCAAATAGGTTTATTAAAACTTACTTGGAAGCGCAATGAACAACTGTATCTGATGGCTTAAAAAATCGTTAAGTGCCTAAAAATAAATGTTTTCGAAAAGTCTTGACATATGGATCCGAAATGTGGTATCTCACTATGGCCTTAATAGCACAACTCAGAATCGCTCAAAGAGCTATAGCTGTGTTAGGGGTTTAGAAATGAGAAAAAATAGACGAATGAAGATTACCGATGCAACCTAACGGATCAGCAATTCGAGTGACCGATGGAGCTTAAAAGTTCTCGAATAAAGACCACGGACCGGAACCATCCAACAAGATGCGTCAGTGGATGCAGGCCACTTCCTGTCGGTCTTCTTGGAAGTCATTGAGGGAGGCCTATGTCCAGCAGTGGACGTTCTATGAGAAGGAAGAAAAAGGTCAGACTAAAAGTAGATCGCTTTGAAACTGTAATTAAATATTCTTCAAATATATATGCAAATATATACTATCTAGTACCGACAAAACATTTTGACAACCATGGTATATAAGATAGCTTCTAGTAAAAAATCCACAACGTTTTGTAAAGTTTTGCTACTACGCCATCTATCGACCAAAATAATAAATAGGGGTCTACTTTTTGGGCCTGCGACATTGCAAGCTGTAACTAAGTAAGTTTGTTTTAGAACTGATGGATTATTCATTACGTCTGAACATAAAGAGTTGCTAAAACTTGTGTTAAATTTGGTTTTGCTATCTTCTTGGTCAAAGGTTTCGATAATAATTTATATGATATTTTTGCGAGATACCTACAATTTACTATTTTAATAATACAATGATGTAAGTCACCTTATCCGCCTTATGGCAATTTATCGATGAACGTAATACTATGCAAATTGTATTGAGTTGTGAGTTTATGAAAGACGGTGGTATTTCCTTCCTTTCCTAAGTTGAAAGGAAATTACCGTGTTCTTTGTATAATGACTGAAAACGTGAATGATGAACATGAAACATGAAATAAATTTTGAAATAGGATAGGTATTGCTATCAAAATAATTTATATCAATTAAGCCAATTAGTGAGACAGAATAAGTCAGTCGTGATGCTTTTGCCTGTTCCAATACCTAGCTCCTATTGAGTAGAACAGACAAGAAAGAGTTATTTCCGGTGAACTCTGAGACCCTGTATCTAAAAGTGTTGTCAATCCACCCGGTAGTGTGGACGTGTGGAGTCGACTCCATGTCTCGACTACTTGGACCATGACATGGGCCGACGACTCAAATCTCCATCTTCGGTCCTCGTACATGACGGTACGCTCCTCTAGATAGTCTGCCACTAGCCGCCTCAGGTACCCTGGCACTGCGTGATAATGAAGTTCTTCCCTGATGCAGCTCAATAGCAGACTATTGATTGCGTTGGCGATGTCCAACGACACCGCCAACAGCACGCCGCCACAGCTCACTGCCTCTTCGGTTACAGTACTCAGGCGCGAAACATCACCGATAGTCAAACGCCCCGCTCGAAAACCGAATTGGGCATCCGACAAATCGGGACCGACCTCGTAAAGGTGTCGGACGATGCGGGCAGAGAGGACCCTCTCAAATTATTTACCTGCCTCGTCCAGCAACACGATGAGCCTGTAGGCCGCCACCGAATCAGCAGGCCGTCCCGGTTTCGTTAACAGGTCCAGCTTCCCACTCTTCCAGCAGTCAGAGAAATGCCTGGACGCCAGGTTCACGCCAAACAACTCCCTGAGGCGGTCCGTCATGTGGTCAAGGGCCAGGGCCACCACACGGGCAGGGATCCCGTCCGGCCCTGAGGCAGTATTTTTGGAACGGATCCTTAGAACAGCCGCCCCGCTTGTGCTTAACATCTTATTTACCTATTAATTATACTTAATTGCTATGGAACTACATGCATGTTTTATTTACGTCATAACATATGTAGGCACCTATAAAATTTGACTCAACATGTTAAACAGTTTATAAACATAATGATAATTAATAATATAATTATTAATAATCATTTTAATCTAAGTATTTATTTTCAATTGATTACCTACTTAATTAATAATATTTGTGTGTTAATGAACGAATAATACAGTGAAAACAGTAACACGGAACAATTCAACAACTGAAAACGTGATTGGGTTTTTCCATTACAAGCTACGAAATTTAGACACTCTGGATCAATTTGGGACCAGTGGGTATGGTCTAGCACAGAGCTTCGAATAGTCAATTCGCAATCCAAACTCGCAAGGACAGGATCTTTCCTTTTCAAAGCTGGGAGTAAGAATTCACAGATTCTACAAGTATGATGGCCAAATCTAGTACCCAGGACATAAACCGATTCTCCTAGGAAGAACTGATGTTAGTTCCAACATGTCGTTATTGTCATAGTTTGACACGTGTTTCACTACTGGTGCATGGCTTGTGGTAGCATATGAGGTCAAATTATTTTCAATACTATTTATGTGCATACAATGCTCTTCTTCTGACAAAAGCTCGTAATTCTCTGACCTTTCTGATCATAAAATCTATACCTATTTACGTAAATGTTATGATTTAAACGCTAAAGCATATTATTATATGATATACTAATTTTATCTAAATTTAAAATGCAATATTATAAATATTGTGCTTCACTTGTTCGTGAACACGAACGTGATCTGTCAAATGTGGTAGGTACCTAAATGCTTCCAACGCGCTGTCGGTGCCGTTCTGCCTAACCTCGAAGCTTGGGTAGGTAGGGAGGGAGGTCGTGTCACCTACCGACTGACGCAGGTACTCACTGGGCATGGTTGCTTCGGTGAGTACCTGAATCGGATTGGACGCGAGGAGACGGCACAATGCCACCACTGCGCAGCCGACTGGGACTCCGCCCAGCATACGCTGGAAGACTGCCCCGCGTGGGCGTCTGAACGCGAGATCCTGGTTGACCAAATCGGACGAGACCTGTCCCCGCCAGCAATCATTGCTGCCATGCTGGCGGATGAGGAGGGCTGGGGCGCAGTGGTCTCTTTCTGTGAAGCTGTAATGCTCCAGAAAGAGACCGCTGAACGGGATCGGGAGAGGGCCGATCCCGAGCGTAGAGGACGTCGGCGGCGGTATCAACCGTCGACGGGGCCGCAGGCTGCCAGAGAGTGGGGACCTCTGGTAGCAAATTAACTGCTGCGGTAGGCGATAGGATGGCGGCCCAATCGCATCTTTGCGATCGGGCTGCTACACACATTGATTAGGCCGATAGGCGTGGGGAAGCCTGCTTTCCCCGGGATAGGGCTTGGCTAGGCGCGGCGTCGATCCGGGGGGGACCTGAAATAATATGGTCCGGGTCCTTCCCAGAGCAGGGCGCCTGAGACCGGCTGTCGGGGTGGTTTTTAGTGGAAACACCACATACTCCTGGCTCCTGCGTCCCTAAGGAGCCGGAGATCCGAAGGGATTTTCCACCCCGTCACCAAAAAAAAAAAAAAAAAAAAAAAAAAAAAAAAAAAAAAAAAAGGTACCTAAATGCTTGGGCTTCAATGTCAGTCATTCTCTATTTTGTTGTTCGTTATCACAATGCTTGGATAAGAAAAAGATACCAGACGTGTGCATTCAGCTTTTTCGTTTTAAATAAAAAGCTTTTTATAAAAAAATATATCAAATTAATGATCTCATACATAGGGCACACTGAGTTTTGCGCTCCTGGCCGGCTGGCTCAGGCTAATTGAAGAAAACTGGCGTATCACCTATGAGGAGATTCGAGGACATTTGGGGATTGGAATGAGCCAAATTCTAAAAATCTTACATCATCATGACGTCGTGTTAGAGCCATGTTTCGGCACGTATGGACTATGGACCGGCTCGACCTGAGTGATACCAGGACCTTACAGAAAACTGGCAGTGAAGCAATGCTTGCATTGCTTTTCGCCGAGTGAGTGAGGTTACCGGAGGCCCTAACCCTTCTCTCCCCCCCCATCTCCCCTCTTCTTCTCTTCCACCGTTCCCCTACTCCCACCTTAAAGGCAGCACTTGTGACTCTTGAGTTGCAGGTGCCCATGGGCGGCGGTAGTCATTTACCATCAGGTGACCCGTCTGCTCGTTTGCCCGCTATACCATAAAAAAAACATTTAAAAGTTATAAAACTTTGTTGCCGCTGGATTCCTCATGAACTCACCCCAGAACTAAAACGGACTCGTGTTGATTGATGTAAAAAAATGTTGTTAAAGTACGATCACGGACGTTCAAGTGCTGTGTATCACATTGTGACGGGAGATGAAATATGGAAATATTGTTACGTAGCGGAAAGAGAGCAACAGTCTTCTGTATGTGTGTTCGAAGGTGATAGCAAACCAACAAAATTCAGCCAGGCGAGAAACGTAGGCAAAAAAATGATTGCGTTTTTTTTCTCCCGGACGGGTCCTGTCTGCACGATCCCACTTGAAGAACAAAACACAGACACACACATAATGCTGAGTGGTACAAGACCATTTATTGCCCAGTGTCTTTGAAAAAGTTAGGTCAAAACGACCAAAGAGTCGCATCCTATTGCACCATGACAATGCTTCGGTGCACACTGCGAACAAGACAACGTCATTTTTATCTTCTGAAAAGGTAGAGCTAGTGACCCATTCCGCACATAGTCCAGACCTGAGACCATGCGATTTCTGTATTTTCCCAAAGATTAAAGATTTGATGAGAGGTATGACATATACGGGGCCGCAAGAGGCGGCCGGCGATAGCTTTCAATCAGCAATTGAAAAATAGGTCACAAATAGCAACTTAGTTCAATAAGTTACATCGTATGTTGTGTACGTTGACAAACGGTATTCAGTGGCGGCAGTGTCCAGAACGTTAAGGGATTTAACACGTAAGGTCTATCTTACAAACAAGCGGTTAATTAATGGTATGACGGTACTTCCCTATGAATATTTTAAGCAAACACTATATATTATATTCAGAGCAACGAGGGTAGATGAAACTAAAACCTGGCTAAAGAACTCAATTCTGTGGTGCAATACAGTGAAAATTAAAACGGTCAACATAAGTGTGTTTTTAGGCTGCCTTTAAGTGAACCAAAGTTTTGCAGTTTTATAGTAACGGGAATATAATTATTGAAGTTTTTTTACGACGACATAATGTAACACAGGATATCTTCATTTTAGTTGAAATAAGAAATAGAGATGGCAACCCCCGACGGATATTCTTTGGTTGTTTATTAAGTTTATAGATAGTTGAATATGTTATTTATTATTGCCACATCTAAGTATATCTTCGAGAAACAAATAGGCACGTGAGGTAGTGCTATGACAACTGATGCTCCATTGTTTATATATTATGACCGACTTCGCGTGATATCAACTTAATTATAAAAGCTTTTTACGTTTATTATATTTTGTTACATAATCTGGTTAAGTCAGGGGTTTTTTAATTATTATAATTGTATGATAAAACAATTATTTTTCGATTACGTTTTAACTTAAAAAAAAAATAATATTGCTTTTTATTTCAGACTTTTTAGAGAGCATGTACGTATTATGTACATCTAAAAACCAGCACCAATCAACCACGAACCCATTACTGAGAACAGCATTTAAAATCAGACTATGAGTTTTGGAGATAAATGGTATCATTGGTTTGCACAAACAAACAAACATTTCTCACCCTAAACGCATATACCTTCTCTGTGCGGTTGTGGGTAAAAAAGAGACACTGCTACGAAATTTAAGTCTACTTATTGTTTGTAATGCAACTCGACTATGTGATGTTAAGTAGAGACGAAAGAACTTCCACTGGGTTATGCTAGTGATTTTTTTGACTATAAATTTATGGACAACACAAGTGACATCACTGGTGTTGCAAGGAAAACAATGCCTATGGATAACCTTTTACCATTTAGAAGAATCGCATGCTTGTGTGTCAACTGAGTTATAAACAAAAAGCTTGGCGCGTGCGTCATTGTCGTGAACGAATGCTATAGGTCGCAGCAGTCCGGAGACGATTCTATTCGATAATTTATTCGATTATAAAACCATTTTTCCTGTCGAATTGACTGAAAGAAATATACTATATAAACCAAGTTTAATTGAGTCACGCGTTTAACCCACCTTAGGTTTTAGTAATTATTTAGTTTTATTAAAAAAGACAACTCCCACATTAGGAATTAATCAAGAGTCGTGAGGGCTTTACAAACAGACACAACAAACACCCAGACTCGGGACAACTATTTGTGGATCACACAAATAGTTGAGATTGATCGTCTATCTATAGTGTATTAATTTAAAATCATCAATCAAGACTGGCCTGTTGGTCTAGTGGTTAGTGACCCTGACTGATAAGCCAGAGGTCGTGGGTTCGGTTCCCACCTGAGTCTGGGTGTTCTTTGTGTCCGTTGTTTGTATGTTTGTAAAGTCCCCCGCGATACAGGAGTAATTCCTAATGCGGGGAGTTTATAAAATGAAAAAAAATGAAAATTTGTTTCGAAATAACAATTTACTGAAAACAGTCAGTTAGTCAATAGATTAGGTACATTTGATTCTTGACTTGTTAAATGTAAACAATTGGCGAAGCTGACTAAGTTCACTGCCACGTTTGTAATATTAAAAGTATTAAATAATAGTGGCCTTAACCTCTACACTTTTCACGTTACTAAGCATTTGATAAGACTTGGACAACGATGACAATGATGAATAGAAATTCCACTGTCAGGCTCGTTAAAATGTTACGTGTTTGACTGAAGATTTGATCTCTGCAAAAGATAAAATGTTATTATGGACCATATACCTATATACAGTTCTCGAAGTATTTTTTTTTGTTTTTATTCAAACGTTGCTTATCTTCGTAGAGGCCGATGACCCCTTTCGTTATCAATTCCGAAAGAAGCAATTTCAATGACAATCCATTTTTTTTTTTCATTGGATTGTTCAACCATGCATACTCAGAGCCATTAATGTCTGTTAATTTATTGCTAGACTTCAGAATTTTACAGGAAGTAATGTGTTTCCTTAAACTGATTCTGAAAAACTATTGAAGTCAATGATACGAGTATGTAGTAAAACCTTCCTGAAATAGATTTTAGACGGCGTAAATTTACTAAGTAACATTGATGTTCCGAAGTAATTTTTAAGGGCTTTCCTAATGCCTTGTGCACTCTTTCCACAATGTGGCGCGTGGTAGTTTAGATAGCGATCGTGGGTTGGTTAGAACTTCGACATCGCCTAGTACTTGGGTTGTAGAGGTCTGATGGCAGTCGCTTATTAGCGTTATAGTCGTTATATTTTTACTGATCGGTATCCGTAGGGCATAGAGGTTCTAATTAATAGAAATAAAGATTTTTCTTTTAAAACAAGCGCAATAGCCTTGCCCCCTATTACATGAGTGTTACCAAATTCTAGTTGGCAAACAGCATGGATACGCAATGGTTTAAGTGGTCACCTCGCCACTACGCCGCGCCGAGTGTTGTGGTTTCAAATCCCACACGGGACGAAAATTTGTGTGATCCACAAATAGTTGTCCCGAGTCTGCGTGTTCTTTGTGTCCGTTGTTTGAATATTTGTGAAGGAATATTCCCCCCGCGAAACAGGAATATTCCTAATGCGGGAGTTGTATTAAAAAAACAACTGGGGGTTTAAAACACCTCTGCCAACAATTTCGGAGACATAGGCGTGAGTATATTTATGTATGTATATATATTTTTTCATTTAGGTATGTAAAACAAGTTTTCTAAGTAGGTATCGGTCCTACTCCACCGCTATCACTACATGTTTATTCAATAAGTAAATATTAATTACTAACGTGCCTAATGAATGGCTGTTTGCAACCTTTGCCCCTTTATTTTTTGACGTACATAAGCTTGTTTTTTACATATTTTTATGTAGTTAAGATAAGAAAAAGCTCAATTAGGCAGAATCCACATTATCATCTAAATCTGAAATCTAAATTGACAAAGCCAAGTAGATTCTGAAATAAGAATCAATACTTGTTTTAGTCAAAGCAACAAAGTTCACTTGTGTCAGATGCTTAATAACTCGAGTTGAGTTGACGTTCATTCTTTCACGTGGCCTGATTGATGTAAAACACCCTTGACCGGTGTGTATATGTGTTAGATTGTCTTTAATTTATTAGCAACATTGTTATTGTTACGGCTATTTGTTTAGCTGCCACTCCTAATCGCGTATCAGCTCTGATACTGCAAAACAGGCATTAGGTTATCAATGAAGTTATATTCGTAATTGCAGTTTCGGATTTTCACCTAAATAGTAACCAACGAAATTATAATATATGATTTATCTACCGGCTTTTGGCTATGGTAAAATTTGATTTGAATAGTTTTATGGCTAAGAATTGATTTTCGAATTAACACGAACAGTAAATCGTTTTAAAAACAATTAGTTTTTTTTGGTGCTTTCTTAGTATTCGTGTTTTCCTTCAGGGGGCGTGGATTCGATTCCCGCTCAGGGAAAATGGTTGTGTACATGAATATATCGATTTGCATAGGCTTGGGTATTTCTATGCATAGAATTTATCAATTATATGTATGTATTTACAAAATTAATCTTTATTTGCAAACTTTATTTAATTTTGGTCTAGATGATAAATGTAATAATATTTTCCAGAATGTTCCGCTCACTGTGTAAAATTCAGACGGTTAATTTATAAAAAGTAAGTTCAAAAACTAACACGCAACTACTAAAAAGCTCTAAAAAGTTTTGAACAAGAAATATTCTTATCCAACATTGTTATGTATAAATTGCCTATTCATACATAGTCATTGAGATGTCCAGGGGATAACCGGGGTCATACATCCACGATACCTCATTTTTTAATCATTATAAGTAGTTTGAAAGTTATACACACACATACATACCCACTTACATACCGGTCAAAATCATAACCTTAATTTTTCACCGTAGAAAAATAAAGTCAACATGGCACAATATTTTTTAAAGAAAGGCGGTTATACTCACCGGTTCTTTACCCGACTGGGGCCTTTTATCAAGGGGTCAGAGGGGAGAGGGGATGAGTATTCTATTAGGGCACAGTATGTTTTTTACAATTTATTAATCTGCAATCCAACTCGAATAGACTGCACGCATGGCGCAATGGTTTAAGTTGTCGCCTTGCCATTAAACCGCGTTGAGTGTTGTGTGACCAACGCATAGTTGTCCCGAGTCTGGGTACTCTTTGCGTCATCTGCTTAAATGTTTGTAAAATCCCAGATCCTAATCCTGCTACTCCATTCATCCTACTAATATTATAAACGTGAAAGTTTGTGAGGATGTATGGAGGTATCGTAGTTCTTTTACGCAAAAACTACTGAACCGATTGCGATAAAACTTGGTATGTAGATAGCTGGAGATCTGGATTAACACGTAGGCTACTTTTTATTCCGATATTCCCACGGCATGGGGACTTACGCGGGTGAAAACGCGGGGCGCAGCTAGTGTGATATATTTTTCGTTTCAGATTTGCTGCAAGCGTACTAACCAGTGAAAGATCTGCGAAACTCAGAAGCACCGCGGTGGAAAATCAAGAAGCGGGCAGTATCCATGTCCTCTTTATTAACAAGGGTTTCTATGGCAAGAATTCAGGAAGAGTCAGAATATTCAAGCAAACAAATTGAAACTGTAAATGTAATAAGCCTCTCTCTGATAAATGATCTAAATTCCTCACATATTTTCACATTTTAATAAATTAAAATAATTAGTGAATAAATGGTTGTTATTTTTCTTCTATATATGAGACTAGGTGCGCCCCGCGGTTTCACCCGCGTAGGTCCCGGATCAGTAGTTTTTGCGTGAAAGAGTAACAAACATCCATACATCCATACATCCACACATCCATACATAATCACAAACTTTCACGTTTATAATATTAGTAGGATTACAAGCAGAAGCTTTTCTCTAACGTTAAGTACATGAAGATAGTTCTCAAGTATTTATGCAATGAATGCTGTTCTAGGCTAATGTTTCGTAGGAGGATTTTAAGTGACTTGGTATTCTGTTTCTGTGGGAACACCGACATCAAACATTTAGTAGCATAACTGCCTAACGAGAGTATAAAAAATATATATGGCACGCATACCGATTTACAGTGCAGCAACATTATGTTTGACTAACAGTTCCCCCTCGGCTTCGCTCGCGTGTACATACATTACAAACAGACACTTAATTTTTTTTTTTGTATTGATGATTGATGAGAACAGCGTAGGTATTTGTGGAAGTTTGCTCCTACAGTGTTTTTTTCCCGCTGGTGGAAAGACAATGAAAAGATGTTCAACTATGCACCTTTCAATATGTTTTCCTACATTGTCAAAAGAAATGAACGCTCCGGCTTTGGAATGAGCTTTCTCATTCCACATGGGCTACAGTGTACGCTTACCACCAGATCAGCCATATGTTTGTTTGCTACCACCGCGGTATAAAAAATGCTGTATTGTTGTAAATAATGTAAAATACTGTATTGCTGTTGTACACAGTGCGGTATTACCGATACTGCATAGAGTTAAATACAACAAATAAAGGCAAAGAATAGATTAAGAAATGTAACAAAGGTCTTTGACCACGTTTTTAAAGAAAGCCTCTGGAAATTAAAAAATCTATATTTTTAACGCACTCTTATTAGCCTCGTGCGTTCATATAATTATATGTATAATTTATCTCTTGCCTTGAACGGCAAATGATTGTTTCTAATGTAATTATGTTTCAAACACAATGTAAATTGCTTATTAAATAAATGAATCAAATCAAACTTACTAGCTAGCTAATTATGTAAACAAATCAAACTTATTAACTAGCTAATTATGTAAACAAATCAAACTTACTAGCTAGCTAATTATGTAAACAAATCAAACTTACTAGCTAGCTGATTATGTTGTGGAGGAAACTGTGGAGGAACGGGTGTTATGTCCCTCCAACACAAAGGGAGGATCCTCCGTCCAGGAGAGGTGATCATGCCTGGCGGGCCGCGGCCCAACGGTTGATGTTAGGAAGTTGTATATATACTAATCGGCGCGAGAACTCTCATAGCGCGATGCAGGATAAGTAGGTTGTAGATGTTTCTTGTTGCTGTATGTGAAGTCGCCACATCACTCCCCTCCAAGACCGGAGGTCGATATCTTGATGAGTCAGCTGTCTATGCTCTAGTAAGGAGCGTGCCAGGGCCAGTAGTGAGTTGTTCCGGTGAGTCGGAACTGTATACCGCTAGTTTCAGTGAGTCGGAACTGAAGTACGCTGGTCCCAGTGAGTCGGGGCTGCGTGCGGTGCTGCGTGCGGTGCTGCGGTGAAGTCCCCAGTGGCTGGCTGCTGCGTAGACGGGAGAGAGGTGCTCTTTTTACGTGGACCGTAGGTGCAGTGTGCTGTGCCTAGACGCTGATGAGGCCGTAGGGGTAACCAGGCTAGATCGGACGCAGCAGGCGTGTGGTAATCCGTGTAGTTGAGGCCGAGGATGCTGGCTGGCTGAGACTTGATTACCGCTCATTGCTCTGGAGTGTATACGATGGTGGCGATAATGATGCTGCTAATCTGCTCCATGAAGGCCGCTTCCAATCACGTCGGGGTCACCACTGTGGAGGAACGGGTGTTATGTCCCTCCAACACAAAGGAAGGATCCTCCGTCCAGGCGAGGTGATCATGCCTGACGGGCCGCGGCCCAACGGTTGATTTTGGGAAGTTGTACATATACTAATCGGCGCGAGAACTCTCATAGCGCGATGCAGGATTAGTAGGTTGTAGATCTTTCTTGTTGCTGTATGTGGAAGTCGCCACAATGTAATCAAATCAAACTTACTAGCTAGCTAATTATGTAAACAAATCAAACTTACTAGCTAGCTCATTATGTAAACAAATCAAACTTACTAGCTAGCTAATTATGTAAACAAATCTTGAAAGTAAATTTTAACCTATTGTCGTATGGAAATGAAACTTTGTATGTAGGTGTGGAGGAACAGGTGTTATGTCCCTCCAACACAAGGGGAGGATCTTTCGACCAGGCGAGGTGATCATACCGGCGGGCCAACCGTTGATGTTGGGAAGTTGTATATACTAATCGGTGCGAGAACTCTCATAGTGCGATTCAGGATTCAGCTCGTATTCGCTAGATGGGGTTGGAGTATGTTTATGCGTCACCTTATGGTAAATGACTACCGCCGCCCATTGGCACCTGTAACTCAAGAGTCACAAGTGCTTTGCCGCCCTTTAAGGTGGGGATGAGGAGGAGAGGGGGGAAGAACGGGAAGACGGGAAAGGTGTATTAGAGGGGAGGAGAGGGGGGAGAGGGGAAGGACGGGAATAGGGGAGAGGGAAGGGTTAGGGCCTCTGGTAACCTCAATCACGCGGCGAAAAGCAATGCTATCATTATTTCACTACCGGTTTTCTGTAAGGCCGTGGTATCGAGCGGAGTCGAGCCGGCCCATACGTGCTGAAGCATGGCTCTCCCACGAAGTTGCCACAGTAGGTATATGTAGTCGTGATGATAAAACTATAATCACCGACGATCGAGGTGGATAATGGAACTCTTCAGTGGCTACCAGAAAACCCCCCGAGTTTTTGCTTATATATTTATTTATATAATGAGCCCAAATATTTATAAGTTCATTGATCAAATGAGGGAACTATGTATGTTATCCACAGGTCCCAGTACTCGGTAGCAGTTTTCCGCAAGCAAGTGTTGTAAAAGAGAATGCAATTACATACGCAAGGAGCAATCATATTTAATGAAAAGAATACACATCAAGTTACTGAGAATTGTTTTCCATTTCAACAGTATAAAACAAACTTGACTATCTTTAAGTGCTAATAATTTAGTTTGTTTTAAATAATTTATCTTCAACCGATTTGTTAACCTAAAACAACATTCACTCCTTGCAGTAATTACTTTGTTTATTAGTTAAACTAATTATTATTAAGAAATAAAATGACTCACACTAGTCAACTTTGTAATGTTTGGCTCTAAAACCAAGGAATTATCATTCAAGTGAATATGGATAAAGTTGAGGTTTTAAGTAATCGTAATATCATGCCAATGTTGTAAATCCGATGTCTACAATGTCTACTCCCTTGTCAGCATTAGCGCTCCACAGTCGCGGTCACCCAAACAATAGGAACACATTCATACTGTTATAGTGTTAAGTTTACAGTCCAAAAAGAGGACTGTAAACTTTGAACTATTTGATCTTTAATCTTCTAAATCATCCGTCAATATAAGCCATTATGAATTCAAAAAGTGAAATGAATATTATAAATTCACACAGAAACAAGAACATTTTTTCAACAAAATTATGTGGCACGCCTATTGCGGGTTAACCAGGCACTTTAAGGATTAAAGCTGAGTAATTGGAAATATATTAAAAGGGAGAGGAAGGTAAGGCAATAGCATGAACGGGGTATTGCTTAGATCATTAGTTTAAGGGTGGCTAGAGCAGGTCAGGGTTCACATGTGTGACTCATGATACTAGTAATAAAAGAAAACCCGAATCCTTATAAAAATAAAAAGTTATTTAAAACACAAACAAGGAGGTAGACAAATCGATACGACTGACGTGAGACCGCTCAAATCAAAATCAAAGTTACTAGTGAATAATCCTGTCTAAAGTTTTTATGTTATTGAAGTATGTTCGTATAGCATACAGGTGTATATAAAATAGTACCTATATAATAAATATATCGATAAGCGTATCCTTAACAGTGAATAATGCAACTAACTGCACAGTGTACAGGTTTCGGTAATATGTTGCTTCGATTATGGGATAATCTGTTTAGCTCTATTTCACGTGTAGATAATAACATTGCATTTTGTAAATCATTTTTTATTTAATTATGGCCGCTTCTACATATAGCAGAATCATACTTCAACATCATCTAGTGAGACGAGCTGAACTACGTAGTAACTACTGATCCTGCATTGCGCTATGAAAGTTTTCGTACCGATTATTATTTAAACAACTTCCCAACATGAACCGTTGGGCACAATAAATAGGTACATTATATACCTGTGAATTTGGTTACAGAATAGGGAGACTCTTAATATAGTATGTGATGGTGTATGGCCAAACGAAAATATCAAAAATATATAAATTATGTCTACCACACTGATTTGAGGACGGAAGGCGTGCACCACTGAATCAGTCAGCCTGTGACCACGGCCAGTAGAGCAATCTGGTCGAAACGTCACGCAATTCAAGGGTATGTAATACATATTGTTCGCATGAAATCCCGTATAAATAATTATATATCATGGAACGTGAAAGTTTAAAAATTTGTTATTCTAAATTACGTTAAATAAACACTTTACAAAAAAGTTAAACCGACTTCTAAAACCACCCACAAAGGGCACTGAAAAGTAAAAAAACAATTGATTACAATCTTCATTAATTGAAATGACTAAATGAATACATGTGACATTTTAATAAAATAGGTGATATTATAAAGGCACTAGCTACCTACTGGACTGTTTGAAGTCGGTGCCAAGCAAAAATAGGTACTTGATATATAGGCTATGACCGCGGCGGCTGTAAGGGGCTTGCTTGCTTCATGCTCAGTTAAACAAACCAAATGTGCAGATGATGTTGATACCCTCGGCACGTCTCAAATACTATTGTTGTGTTTATTTTTCCATTTTTAGTGTAAGGTACGTACGTATTGACTAGATACGGTATTTAAAACATTACATAATGTAAATTAAGAAACAGCAGTTTGTTAGGTTATATTAAATTTAGTTTACTAAGCCCGATACTTTATTAAGATAAATTGGTAAGGTTTTTAGTTGGTTTAGCAACTTGCTGAACTTAATTAAATCTATCTTTCCCTTGGTCACGCCATCACTAGTGAACGGCTGGACCGATTTCGCAAATTCTTTTTTTTGTGTTTGTTATTGTCAGGAGAAGGTTTTTATGAAAGAAAAAAGAAAGTCAAGCGGCAAATTAGAAAATTTAAGAAAACATAACAACCATATTAACTTTTCTAATGTAACCTTAGCGCTTTTGACATAAGTTGACATTACTGTCAGTCGTTTGACAGTTTCCACGATTGACAGAATGCGCGCTGCAAATACCTATCGTTTAAAACAGATGCATCGGTCGAAACTATGTTATTGGAATAATTTTTTTTTTATTAATTATACCAATTCTAATTAAATTTTTTATAGTTAGGACACACAACGCCTGTCGTGTAAATACAAAAAAATATACACACAATCGAACGTAGAACCTTCTCCCTTTTTTTGGTTAAAAAGGGATAAATTCATTTTAAGTAACTAACACTAATTTTTCACCATCCTACTGAACGTATAACACACGTACGCACACTCCTATTGTATGACATGTTACATAAAGGCGTGGCCATTTTTAGGGTCGTTGTGTACATCTATGGCCGATGGCAAAAATAAGAGAATCCTCCTCCTCGTTCCTCAGAAAATGCTTTTAAAAGTGTAGATGCAAATTTATGAGCAGTATATTATCAATTTTCATGTTACTTTTGTTTGTTTAGTTTTCATGCGGACTTTTTGGACAAACTCCCGACATTCCATCAACATTGAAACGTATGCCATCAATATTACATTACGTATCTAACTATTATAATTCATTTCATACATTTTCAAGTACATTTTGCCAGTTTTAAAATAAGGTTAATGTATTTAAAAGTACGAATTTGCCAAAAAAAATAACTTTAAGTCATTTACTTGTCTACTAAACGAATCTGAAATAAGACCACAGCTTTCTGTGACACGTGACACGTTATATATTTGATTTTGAGCAAGAAGCCATTTCTCTATCAAACGGTCAAGATCCGTCACGTGCACAGCATCCGGCAATTGCTAGATAAGATAACACACCACACGCAAAATTTACATTGTAATCATATTTCAACAATTACATTACATATTTCTCATGAGCGTGTAGGTACAGATAAATTTAATTATACGAAGTAATTACTTTGGAAAATGGTTTCATTCATAGCAGTTCACCAAGGTGGGGCCGTGGTCACGTGACAGATATTATGCGAATTTCACTAAGTTACAATTTTAGAAATTTTTATAACTTTAACAGAGTAACAACACGTTTATCTATGTCGTTTAATATTAGTCAAAACTCTTAATCAGTCAGAAGTAATTTAAACTGAAAATAACTTGACTTTGACTGAATAGATTAGTCAAAACTAGTTTTGACTAAAAACCATATCTTAATAGTTATTTTGATTGCCAATGCTCTTTTTCAAAAGTACTTTTGGCCATTATAGTCACAGTCAAAATAACTAGTATTGAAATTGGATGTTATAAAGCTCCATTTATATCATAGACATGCATAATCTACCCCCTCTCCCCCTCTTCTATCCGTCCTCTACTCCCACCAAAGGCCGGCAACGCACTTGTGACTCTTGAGTTGTGGTAAGTTACTACCGCCGGCCTTGGGGGCCGGCGGTAGTAACTTACCATCAGGTGACCCGTCTGCTTGTTTGTCCCATAAACCATAAAAAAATAAACTCACTCACTAAAGAAGATGTTTCAACTGTTACATAGCAGCGATAAACTACTCAAAAACCAAATCATCGAAGGACGAATACAATCGCGTATTCATGTTTTTAACATTCTGCTCATAAAGATTATAATTATAATACATTAAAATATATTATTATTATTATTATAAAGAAAAGTTTTTAGACGACATTGAGGTAGCAGAAGGCGGATTCGTGCTTGGAAAACTATGCATAGAATGTTTGTAAGGCTCTACGCATTTTGGAAACTGGAAGTTATAGATCGACACAAGCAGGCAGTAGATTTTGGTGTTTTCACCTAATTTACCTCGACAATCCAGCACATGCTGTGGCGGCTGTTTGCGCCGATCTATGATTTTAACTCTAGCTTCAATTTAACGTTCATAAATGTCACTTAGTGTCTTATATGAATAAATGATTTTGAATTTGTGAGCCTCTGGAGCAAGAGTCTGGTCCCATGTAACAGACAGGGTGGTTTTTCAAGACAAAGGAGGACAAAGGGCTTACATGAAATGTAAACTTTTTCTAAAAATAAATAAAATAAGAACAATGGTTATCAATATTCAACTGTAACTTGCAATAATGTAATTTTACTAAATAAAGAACAAGACACACGTCGTAGATTGATATCAAGATTGTTGTATTTTTTTTTTCTTTTTTTTAAGACAACTCCCGCATTAGGAATTACTCCTGCGTCGCGGGGGACTTTACAAACATACAAATAACGGACACAAAGAACACCTAGTCTAGGGTGGGAATCGAGCCCACGACCTATGGCATAACAATCAGGGTCACTAACCACTAGGCCAACAGGCCAGTCTAAAAGTGTTTGTTAACAAGATATCTAATTATACTTTTTTTATTTTTTTTTTAGTTTCATTTTATACCCGGTGTTAGATAAACGTTCCCGAAAAGAAAAGAAGAAGAACCAACGATAGTACTATTGATACCTTTGATGATAGGTCAGAAAAAAATCGATGAAAGAAATATACTTTTTTCACAATATTATATTAGCATTATTCACGCTCCATCATGCTCCAACAGCGAAATGAAGCAGAAATGAATGAAGAAAATTTCATTAAAAAATAAATCAAAAGCAGCTGACGCTATGGTCAAAGGACGCGACTTCAGCGCCCGCGCATCCTTTGACCTTGACTACCTCCCTGTGATGGGAGTGGATAATTTGCGCGCCCGCTGTCATGTTCGGATTTAGTCACCGTTTCTCAGGCTCCCTCTCCGGAATATTTATTATAAAATCGCTAACCCTGAAAATCCTGATCAGGATAATGGAACAAACTATTTAAATTACTGCATTGTCATTGGTCCTTGATAAGTGTGCAAACTTTCGAATTAATCCGACGTTTTGAAGGGGGTGAACATCACGTTCAAAGATTCCATTAGGTACATACATACATACCAAGCTAATAAAAGCGTGTTAACATGGTTATAATCCTCATCATCATCCTCATTAAAGGTAAAAGTGAAGAATTTGAAAAATGTCTGTCACGTATAGGACGTTATGTAGCAGAATCTATTCTTAGCCAATGATAAAGTAACATTAAATTACAATATCTATACACAAAGAATCATAAAGAATTTGTTATTACTATTATATGTATCACGGAGGAGCAATGCTCGATTGTATAAACATACATTAATGGTGATAATGGTGTAATTGGATCTTGTTATTCAAAAGACAGCCAGTTGCCTAAACATAAAAATGAGTTACAAAAATCTTTGTTTGACCAGTTTTAATCTAGAGGTTAAAATTAGAAAGGAGTAATTAGTTTATATTAAGCGTCGAAGTCATCAGTTGGAGTAGTTGATATGTTTGCAATGAAATGTACCATAATTTGTGCACATTGTATCATACATGATATCAAACACTTCTTTGTATGTTAGATTTACTGTAAAACTAACAGAACACACTTTAATTGCGAAGTGAATTAAAAGATAAAAAAAGTTCAACTATCCGCCTCTTGGCTTCATCATCAGACTATCGTTACTAAGCCCAATTTGTCCGATTCGTCAAAACCAAGCCCAAACTCGAGGGGTTTACTAGTCGCTTCTAAAGAGTTCTACTAACCACCTCTTAGCTTCATCATCAGACTATCGTTACCAAGCCCAATCTGTTCGACTTGTCAAAACCAAGCCCAAACTCGAGGGGTTCACTAGTAGCCTTTAAACAGTTCCACTATCCACCTCTTGGCTTCATCATCAGGCTATCGTTACTAAGCCCAATCTGTTCGACTCGTCAAAACCAAGCCCAAACTCGAGGGGTTCACTAGTAGCCTCTAAACAGTTCCACTATCCACCTCTTGGATTCATCATCAGACTATCGTTACCAAGCCCAATCTGTTCGACTCATCAAAACCAAACCCAAACTCGAGGGGTTCACTAGTAGCCTCTAAATAGTTCCACTATCCACCTCTTGGCTTCATCATCAGACTATCATTTCCAAGCCCAATCTGTTCGACTCGTCAAAACCAAGCCCAAACTCGAGGGGTTCACTAGTAGCCTCTAAACAGTTCCACTATCCACCTCTCGGCTTCATCATCAGACTATCGTTACCAAGCCCAATCTGTTCGACTCGTCAAAACCAAGCCCAAACTCGAGGGCTTCACTAGTAGCTTCTAAACAGTTCCACTATCCACCTACTGATTCTATCATCAGATCAGCTCAAAGAAGCCCGATTATAGTATTCTCATCCAAACTAAATTTAGATACAAAGTTTTATTTCGCTAAGAGGAAGTAGGTTAAAATTGATTTCCAAGATTTGTTTACTACTTAGTCTGTTAGTTAGTTAGTTACAAGTGAATCTAATACATGTATGTTAAAACGAAATGTATTTGTTTTCCCCTAACCATAAAATATCTGCTGAAAATAATAATAACTTGAGACCCCACACACGGCTGTCTGGCTAAACTAGACAGAACCTGTACTATGGTAATAAGTCTGCTGATAAACATACTAATACATTACAAAATACATACATTTTATAGGTAAATTACATCCAGATACGGAACAACAACAAGTAACTTTAAAAAAAAAACATGTTGAAAAAGATCCTATGATTATTGTATGGTTTTGATTTTTATTGTATGTGTCCTAGAAAGAGGCCCTGTGGGGCACACACACACAGGGGCCTAGAAAAGCCTAGAAAAGGAAAGAATCTGCTGATAAAATATGTTTTAGGTTTTAAAGTATGGACATAATGCATAACCTCTCCGCTGTGATGCTAGTGTTTGGGTATAGTTGAGTAATTAATGCTGTTTTAATGTTATACCTTAATAAGTACAGAGGCGTCATCTGATATTATATTCCATGTACTAATCCTGGTTTGCTGTAGATATCTATAGGTGTATCCATGTACACATAATATGTTATGTTATATGTAGTAGGTAAGTATTTAAGTCTGAATTAAAAATATTTTGAGTTTGTTGAAGTAATTAAACTTAAAATAATATTCTAAAATAAACAAAAAATACATATTTTGTTCAAGCTTTATTTAAAGATTGGTTTTTATAACACAACAAACACAGGACAAAATTATTATTTTATGTTTAATGAATGAGCGTCACTATAATCAAAAATATGAAAATATGTCATATTTTTGATCACAGTGACGCTCATATGTAAGCATTCTTTTTTTTTATTGACTAATACAATAAAACAGACTTGTTACTACAATCTAGTTTATCGACCTGCACCACCCGCAATAACACCATTACAAATGGACCACCACCAGAGCTGGTTTGATAAGTAATAGCATATTATATAATATCAAAACAACCAATAACTTATGAACAATGTAGAGTTTCTGAGCACGTTATCTTTCAATATTCCATAAATCTGATTGAAGTAAACAAATATTTTCTTTTTTTTAAAAGGAAAACAGTTAGAACGAGGGTGGCAGGGTAAGGGATACCCCAAGTCTCGAATGGGGAACCGGGACTGAGATTGCATTTTTTTAAATGTACCATTAATTATTTTATAGCACAATTCAACTATTTATCATTTTTCAAGAATTCATCCCGCTATAGATTCATTATAAGTATAGATAAAAGTACTATTATACGTAGATAAAAGTAATATATATTATAGTACTATTATAAGTATAGATGAACATACATAAAAAAAAAGAAATATGTATATAAACGGTCGAATTGTGAACCTCCTTTTGTTCGTCGGTTAAAAACGATACCCAATAAACTTTAAAAAAGTAAATCAGTTTTTATATAAAAAAAATGCAAAAAAAAAGACAAAAAAAGCAAAGAGAGACTCGATCCGGCACCCAATCTAGTAGAAATCGTACTCTACACCAGATAAGCTAAACGCTCGCTATAATGTAATTCGAAATAAGTAAATACGTTCTACTGACGTTACAATGTTATTACAACTTTCATTGATTTTCCTGTGGGAACCAAAGTTTAACCCAGGATAAAAAGTACCCTATAACCTGCGCAGGCATTCAAACTATTATCATACTAAGTTTCAAGCATATCCCTAAAATAACTTCTGAGTTTATCGTGAACATACAAACAGACAGACAGACAAAAATTGTTTGAATCGCAAATTCGGCATCAGTATCGATATCTTAATACCCCTCAGTCGTTTTTTTTTAAATATATTCAATGTACAGAATTTATCCCGCTACAGATTTATTATAAGTATAGAAGATATAGATTAAAATAAAACGGGCTCTTGTAGATCAGAGTATGCTAAGGATGTTTGGGCGCGTAGAGAGAATGAGTGGCGAACAATTGACAAAACAATTACATATAGAACTTAACATTATTACATATACAATTTAACAGTCTTGGGCTTAAGGTGTCATTAGGTATATACACACAAACTTCTTGTCTTATAATTAAGCTAAATTATTAACAAACCATTGTCAGTTGAAAGTAATGCGTGACGTTTATTATGGTAATTTGACTAGTAGTGATTTTTGTCAGTATCTCGACTATGGTTCGTCATGCTCACTAAAATGTCATTGCTTGCAGCGTTGTCATGGGGCGGGTCATTTCTTTCCCTCTGATATGGCGAAGGAGATGATGGCTAGTCCATGCGTCATACTCGTGAAGCGGTGCTGCTTGGGGTGACTGGTCGGCCTAGTCAGCGATGCTTTAGCCTATACTAATATTTTGGTTCGATCAACTGCAACTCTAGCCTCTTAATCCAGTCACGAATTATTTTTAACAGTTGATTTTGTAATTGAATGAAGGTAGATGTGCACCTTGAATGATTTCTATGTTTAATAAGTTCAAACCTTCAACGGTATCACTGAGTGATTTTTATTTTTTAGTACGTTAGCTTTTGGAGCATTTCAATAAAATGAAATTCAGGTGGCATCAGCTTGCATCCTGTTTACCTTTCGTGTAACACAAACACTATTGTACCTGAAGATCTGACTTTTAAAAAGAGTGGCCATGAGTTTCTTTGCCAGTATTCTTATGATAAGGCTCTACGCATTTTGGAAACTGGAAGTTATAGATCGACACAAGCAGGCAGTAGATTTTGGTGTTTTCACCTAATTTACCTCGACAATCCAGCACATGCTGTGGCGTCTGTTTGCGCCGATCTATGATTTTAACTCTAGCTTCAATTTAACGTTCATAAATGTCACTTAGTGTCTTAATTGAATAAATGATTTTGATTTGAATTGAATTGAATTGAATTGAATTGAATTGAATTGAATTGAATTGAATTTGAATTGAATTTGAATTGAATTGAACTGGCCTGTTGGTCTAGTGCTTAGTGATTCTGACTGCTGAGGTTGGTGAGGTGGACAAATAATTGTGTGATGAGCATGATCATTCCTAATCGGTCGGGGTCGGGGTGTAATTTATATATAATATATATGTATTTTGAAATACAAGTATACCATGTACCATAGTACAGGCTCTGCTTAGTTAGGGATCAAAGGGCCGTGTGTAAGATATGTGTTAGAAACAATCTCACCACTATTGCTATAAACTATCAAATTCACAAAATAACAGTAACTGATATGTTGTTCGTACCTCTATCCGCTCTCAAGTGATTGTTATCAACTCATAATGCATGCCTAGCTTTATATCACCCTACCATTGTCAACCAACCAACAGCGTAGCGCTACCGTTACAAGTAGTCATAATAATGTCTATTAACTCATATTTATGAAATAGTAAACTGTTTTATCATCTATCATCTGTTTGCCCCTATTTTTAATAAAATAAATACGAGTTTTTGATGTGGCGATAACATATGTGAAGTTATTATTTTATAAGGCATACGTTAATGGCATTGAAGCGGTGGTAGTGTAATGGCTTAGACATCAGACTTGCGATCAAGTGGTTACGGAATCGAACCCCACCCAGTGCATTATCCCGACGTGAACCCACTCCTAACACAAGCGTTAAGCTTAGCTGAAGGGGTTAACAAGAATACTAGTAATGTGTGACCCACGTTTCTAGTAACCTTTAAAGAAAATGGGAATATAATACGCTACTGGATTAAACAAATGTATAAATGATTATGATTATTATGATTATACAGTACTTGTACATCAGAATAACACATATGTTATAGAATTTTTTCCGACTTACCTCCTGCCATCTGAGAGCTATCTTGGAGTCCACTGAACAAACCTTTAGAGTTACACGAAATTAATACATTTTAATGTGGGATAAAACTTTGTTCACCTTCATTTAAGGCGCGGGTGGAGCCGCGGAAAATTATTCTTCAAATACTTTAGCGGAACAAATGCATTAACCGATATTGGTGCAACAGGTGTAGATTAGATGGTTATAAAGGACAATAGCAACCTCCATAGTATCAGCCGCAACACATTGATCAGATCTAGAGTATGAAAGTAGTAGTAGTACGAAGTCGAAAGTAACGGTCTTCGCGGAAGAAAGTTAATGAAAAATAATCTGGATAAACTAAGTATTTATTCGGAATTTACAAAATACTGGTCATAAGACCAATTTGCCTATACTAAAGATAATAGGACCACTGTGGTCTTTGGAATATACAGATGTACACTGTTGTATAGGTTGTGTGGTTATCGATAAGAATGTAATGTCAGCAAAGATAAGAAGACTGTTATGTATCCCTCTTTAAAATACAGTATATGTGGTATAATGCACTTACATAAAAGCCTATTATGAAACATGTCGAGGATAATAAGTAAGTGTAATAGTTATTAGTAAGGAGCAGGAGCCGGTGTAGGAGCGATGAATTAGCGAGCGAGCAAAACTACTTGTTTACTTTTTTACTTTTTATACGTCGCGTAAAATACTCTTTATTAACTTTGACATTCATTTGCTGTTAAACAAAAGCACTTAACGACTTTGAACAGATCTCATTTTGTAGGTAATTTAATGGAAAACCAAAAAGCTTTGGCCACATATGACGATAAACGTACTGAAAACGAGATATCACACGAAATGTAAAAGAAGGGTTTTTTTTTGGGTTAAAAAGGTTAAAAAAAAACGATGCCCACTTGTCCAGACTGCGGGTTTCGAAAAGCAAAATGAGAGAACAATCTTGATAAAAATGTTGCAAGAAATCGCTCAGTGTATTTTTAGTCAGATCAACTCCAACATTCGACCTCAACGTAAACCCTGGTAAAGCATTAATGGCCTTGGTGTCTGAGGCTGTTGTTAGCTCAAGTCACATATAACTAGGTTATTTCACAACTTTTTAAAAATACCTCTTATATAAACTACTCGTACATATGTTTATCTCTTTGTTAGCACTTAAAATACAAAGTATCACTTATTGGGTTTAGTTCAATACAAATTGCTGATAGTTGTATCTTTGTGTACCCTGAACGTCCCCCGGGTCATGTTATGTTGTTAGGTGCACCAGTGATAAACGTGGCTATGAAGGTTCAATGTCTATTGGAATCAAGATTGCATCTATTATAATTTGACGTTATTATTCCACCCGCTAATGAAGTAATGAAAAGATAGTAAAGACTGTGTCACTTCACGTGTCACTCTAAAATATGACATACAGGTTGTAAGGGGGGACAGAAGACAAGATAGGGACATGGGCTTTCCTCCAGAAAAAAAAAGTACTGTACTGCGTACTGTACGCGAGTGAAGCTAAGGACAAAAGCTAGGCGTACTATAAATACTTTGTTAATAGGGTCTTTAAATAAAAAAATCCATGAAATAGAAAATCGTAGTACTTCACGTAGAGAAGTTTTATGTAGTGCAAATGCCGTCCCTTGACCTCGCAATTGTTATTGGTACGGTAAGCTCCACGCTGCCACACTGGAGACCATAGTTCTGATTAAAAAAATAACCATTCAGAAAAAAAAATGATAATTGATGCGTGTAGCGTATAGCGCGTACGTGTAGCGGGTGCCTGTATTCCCGAGAGGTAAGCAAAGACGCATGGGCGTACCCAGTTTTTAGGAACGCCCCAGGAGGCTTCCGTGCTTCTGGAAGGAGCTAGTCTGGCTCAACTAGTCAGCTTATCTGAACGCATAATGGATGGCGGAAACAGAGCCCTACACAATACAATACCTTAGTACTACGTAAGGTTGCTAAAACCAGGGGGGGCAGCAGCGCCCCCCCCCCCACTTCTCCTCGGTACGCCCATGCAGAGAAGTATTAAACACACATTTTTCTTTATATAATCTGCTCACACTCGCGTCGTAACAGGGAGCAAGCCGATTGCCGCCAACCAGGCATTTTGGGAATTCAAGATGGGAAATTTTTTAAGTAGGTAGGTATATTGAAAGCCTTAGAGAGGAACACAATTCTTTATCATATAAAGTACTACTACTAGTACTAGCACTACTAAAGTTAAAAAATCTCTGCTTTAAACAACAAGTTTGTAAAAACCTTTTTTGACAGTTCTTATTCGAAAATTTCAATTTTTGAGTTATGCACACCATCGAAGTCCTTATCTCAATACCTACCGAGCAATAAATCAAATTTAAAAATATCACCACTACTCGAAGCTAGACGTTAAATTAACCAACACAGGCTCAACTCAAAAACTAAACAAATATACAATACATTGTTAAGAAATAGGGAAATAACTACCAAAAATCCATTTTTAGCCCCAAAACATGATTAAAACACAAGATTCGTACAATGTCTTTCTTCTAGCTGCATTTAAAACTCCAAAACTCCTGTAGTGCACAGTTAATTTTTCGACTTTTCTGACAAAAGTGCTTTTTTGAGTTAGCTCCCTTTAGATCTAGGTTTGCGATATGTTCTTTGTCATTGTAATTTTAATAACATTCAGTAGAAAATTATTTAAAAAATATTTTTAAACCACTAGAGTTTACGAATACACAATACAATATTCTTTATTGTAGGTACACCATAGAAAAAGTTACAACATAAATGAGAATCATTGAATAATGGTACAATCGGCGGTCTTATCGCTAGTTGCGATTTCTTCCAGACAACCCAAAGATGGACAAATGTGATAGATTAGTACATAGAGATAAGAATTTAAAAAATAATTGCAAAGTTCTCTGATCCTGTTGACCCTAAACCTTTTTGCAGGCCAGTGCAACCTGCTCGAAACGTCAAGCAAATCGAAGGTACGTAATGCCTATTAAATATAAGATCGCGTTAACACGTTTATTAAATAAGACCATAAAAACATAAATACACATTGCGTATTTAGGATTTTATGGCACAAAAGCGGTAGGCATATAGGTAGGTATATTTTATAACAAATAAAAATCATTAATGACTACATACTTTTTTATCTTTCGTTAAATAATTGTTTAGACAACATTAATCTCATTAAGTTCATTACAATGTACTGCTTCTAACGTATTTTTGCTACTAATTGGCTCAATTAGATATTGTTTTATATTTTCCCTCTTCTTAAATTAGAAATTAAGGTATATTATCCAATCCAACGAAATTTGACACTCTTAAAGGGTCTCATTAAAACATAGTCAAGACCTCCCTAAGTGGTCCCATTGTCACCAAGTCCGGATCTGATGAAGGTATCTAACGGAAAACGAGTTAAACCCTCAGAAATTAAGGGCACATGTAGTGTGTTTTTTCTTGAAATTAAGCAACATTGACGTTTAAAGTGTTGCTATTATTTTCATTAACTGACTTCAAAAAAGGAGAGTTTCTACGTTCAGCTGTATGTATCTTTTTAGGACTTGTTTAATGCACGTTGCTAGACAAACTAAAAATCTTACCACCTGATATAAATGAAGTATCGGGCTTAATAAACTAAAGTTAATATAATCTAACATACTGCAGGTCAATACAATGTAACCTATTATATTAAAAGTGTCACATCTCCACCCCGGTGTTCCACTACTTGCCTATGATCAGGGGAGCGAGAATCACTATTGCGTTCTTCCGCGACCCCAAACAGGCATTGACCCGTCTCATCCTAGACCCGTCACCTGGTGCGACCATCACCCGTCGATTTAACTATCTTAATTATTTATTCTCCAATAGACACCGAATAAATAAACCAATTTATTATCTGAATTAATCTTAAATAGGTCTATTCACCCTGCTCATAAAACGCTGAACTAAGAATGACGTTTATTCATCCTGCCTTTTGAGACGTACACACTAATATACACTTTAGAATGAAAATCTTTTATTAAAAAAAAACTATCAGACATCATCAACACTTATACTCTTGGTTAATTTTGGGCTGAAATATGCGAGAAGTGAACTTTAATGTCATGGTTTACATCTGCGTTATAACGCTATTGTTAGTTAATGAAAAGTATTCTTCTTAATTTGAGAACCTACATGAATAGAATTATCATCTTTTGCTTACAAATATTAAAATAAACTAGGATGTGCAAATTATTTTTTGTCCACGATCGATGCAATGTCCCCCGATCGCCGGGTAAAGAGAAAACTATCAAACAATATCGATTACCGATTACCCGATTTAAAAATATTATGAAAATTGCAAATAGGGAAATTTCCTATGTATTGTTTCTATTGCTTATTTTGAAAGTTTTATTGTAATTTCGACAACTTTTCATTTTTAATAGGCTTCTTAATAAAATGCTAAAACAGATAAATATTTATGTCATGATTCGAAATGAAGACTATAAAAAATCAGACAGCTACGTTCAATATATGTATTTCTTATGCGTGTTTCTGATAACTATTGACAGATGTGTTATTGACCCGCATGTAATGTAGATAAAGACCTAAAAGGTGTATATTGTTTTGAACTAGTATTTATTTAAATACTGACCTGGCAGGTGCCTACTATCTACATTTATTCATTTTTGAAATTCCGTTCCTCAAAAGGAAAAGAGGAACCCTTATATGATCACTTTGTTGTCCGTTTGTCAGTCTGTCAAGACTCTTCCCTCAGGAACCCGTGGAGGCATTAAGTTGAAATAAACATCAAATACTTTCTGCGGTCCCTTGAAACTGTAAAAAAATCAAGCTTCTATGTAAACGCAATTTGAACATGTCGCAGGTAAATTAAAATCTTTAGAGTACTTCCTTGAACTAGAATCATGAAATTTGGTACGAAGCAAGGTCACACAGCACAAGTAAAGGAAAAAATCCAAGAGTCGTAACTTTTACACAAATGTTTTTTATAATTACAAACTTATATTTTGCGATCGAAAATCGATGTACCTATAGGAGAATAAGTTTAGAAGTGCAAAGTTACATTTGTCTTTCGGAAAAAAAGGGCAAAAGTCTAAGAGAATTATTCCCGGAGACAGATGTACTTTCTACATACAAGTTTATTTGCTTACGGAACCCTCGGTGCTCGAGCCAGACTCAAACTTGTACTTTTTTTTAGTATTTTAATATTATGAGTACTTCTGTAGTTAGATTGATTAGAAAGTGTACCGTGGTACGTGTCTTCAACGTTGTACCTAATTATAAACTAACGATTTGGCTATAGGGGATAGCCAAATCGTTAGTTGAATTGTTTGAATGGATTAGTCTTTGGATTTGCATCTTGCATTACAAGAGCACGGTTTATGAAAGTCTTTAGGAGGAATTCTACAATTATTTAGTCATTATTCTTTCCGTGGCACTAAGTTCCAAATCAGTTAACTAGTAACTTATAGAAACCAGTTACCAAACATTCAAGTAGAAAATAAAAGGAGCTTACTGAAGGCCATGATTTCATACAAGTTTCTGAGTACCTACTTGCTCTTGTTATTTTGTTATAATTCTATAATTTTTTTTTACTGTTGACCCTTTAACTAAGGCGATATGAAGACAAAACAATTTGTTTTCTTTAAGGAAGATAGGAAGTGCCCTTTAGGAATGACCCCTGTCTCGCGGGGGACTTTACAAACATACAAACAACGGACACAAAGAACACCCAGACTCGAGTGGGTATCGAACCCACGACCTACGGCGTAATAGTCAGAGTCACCATCCACTAGGCCAACAGGCCAGTCAATGAAGACAATGAGACCATTATATTAAAATACACAGAATGCTAATCCGTAACACTAAGGAAATTATTTAAAAGAAAACATCCCTTAACGAATACAAAGGGCTATTAACTAATTAATCGATTTCTTTAAATCATTACAATATAGGTATTTAGCTAAATACCTTTCTTTATTAGTTACATTATTTTTGTATGAACAGAAATTGTGGAAGATTATTTTGAAAAGCGGCCTTTTAGCTATATGGTAGGTAGCTACACTGACAATAGAATATGTTTTGTTAAATAAAATGGTGTTTTACGGTAGAAAAGGACACTCTGTTAGCCATACAGTTAGTTAAAAGTGTTAAGTTTTTCATGTCACCATTTCACCATTATCGAAAAAGAGGTATTATGTTAGTACCAAAGTTTCAAATGATGAAATTCACTAACAGAACATACAAATTTTAATATCCCCAGAATCTATGTAACTAAAATGTTTTCTAGCTAGGAAAAAAAAAATATTCTTGATGAAAAAAAATGCCGATGGAGAAAGAAAAGCCATTACTGATACGAACCGTATAAACTATCCTGTGACTATTAATATACATGAAGTTATTTTGTACTAGTTTGGGGAACATATCATAAGACCTACTTAAATTAAAGAAGGAACAAAGAGAATCTAAAAACTGCAGCAACTGCTTCAAAAATCTGGCGAAAATAAGTAGTACGAATTCTGTATTGTCGCTATAAAGTATATTGAATTTGGGAGTAGTGCCTAAAAACGAACACACCAAAAATACTTCAGCAATGGAATATTAGACCTTGTAAAAATAGCGTTTTATAAACACTATGAATGAAATGTTACGAAGAAAATCATACCCATTTTTTTATAACGAAAGCAAAACTTGCCAACCTTCAAATGAGAAAACTATCTGCACATTCTATAAATGTGACCTATGACCATGGTTTAGTGTCATCAACAACAAATATATTAGATTTTGTATCACAATTCGGAGGCATCTGATTGGTCGAACATCAAGTCTATATAAGCGGGAGGCGACTCGAAATCCCGCGCATTTGCCTTTGGAAGCAGGCAGCCGACGGACCAAAGCATAGTAGCAATAGAAAGACTGATTTTGTATGTGATTATTTCACCCATTTCAACATGGGGAAAACTAGTATAAGCGTTTTAAGTGTTATATTATTAGTTTCCGTTTTATGGAAACCTTCTTACGGCTATGGTGAGTTTTTTTTTTATATTTTTTAGAATAAGTATAAATATTTTTTTGTGTGTTTATATGTGACAACAAAATAATACATTATTTATTTAAATTTTGTATTTTTTTAAGTCAAATAACCACTATTAATATCAAAGATCTCATACCTGGTCTATATTTTAAGTTAAAAAATAAATAAAGTAATGATTACTTTATTTTTTTTATTGCATTTTCTTGTAAAAATTAAATTACACAGTAATAGTGATTTAACATTAGCACATCACTTTAACAAAGCTACATTTTGTGTGTACTTATAAATTATAATATTTCATTTATAAATATTCAAGGTTTTATAGAATTTATGAAAACAATACAAGTATTCTACTTGAATACCCGGACGGTGTTTCTAATGATCAAATTTTATTTTTTAATTTACGCCACAATAGATAAAACATAAGTATAAAACATTTCTCTAGTACACGCAGGGGATAGCTATTGTCATAAATAAATATTTATTTATGTAAACATACTTATACTTAGGTAAATAATTACATACATGCATCACAGAATTACCTACTTGTAGATAATTTTAAAAGCATTAAGTCATCCAATCTAATAAATAAATAGTCTATTGTCCTGTACAAATGAGAGTTAAAGTAGATTTTCTTTTGTGTAAAGACATGAGTCAACATCTTTTGTATATATATTTATATTTGTCTCGCTGTCAATATGGCTATTCTTTAAATTCAATCTACATATATACCCACCCTCTTGATAGGATTTTATAATCACAAACGACAGTTTCCAACGCAGGTATTGAGCTAGGCGTCTGTATCTAGGTGGAAGTCATCCACCTAAAGAGATCTACAAAACGCCATGAAACTACGGCTATCCCATTTCCTTTGATTCTGATAGATCAGTAATAGACAGAACTAGACATCTTTCATTATAAAACAAATACTTAATGAAACAATTTGCATTCGTAATATCGTCAGTTAAAGTCTAGAACTGAGTTGAACAAGAAAAAACTATCATTGAAATTTAAAATGTTACAGAAAGTAAACCTGAACATGTTTTGTTAAACATGACTTTACGAGTGAAAATTTCGGGAATCAAGGAAGTGACACAACATTACTATTTAAAAATGTATTTATTGCTTTTCGAAGTATTCTCCGCGAAATTTGACACATTTTTCCATACGATGGAACCAATCATTGAAACAACCATTCCATTCGGCAGTTGGGGTCTCCAAAATGGCCGTTTTGTAGGCGTCCACAGCTTCTTCAGGTGATGAAAATCTCTGACCACGCAATTTATTATTTATTTTAGGGAAAGTATAGAAATCATTAGGGCTTAGGTCGGGGCTGTACGGCTAATGGTCTAATAATTCTATGTTTTCTTGCTTTAAAAAATCTTTTGTTCTGTGCGCGATGTGAGAACTCGCATTGTCGTGATGGAGGATGATGCGGCGGTTGCAGTTCTCTTTACGGAGTTCAAAAATGACCTGTGGCAAACAAATGCTAGCATACCATTCTGCATTAACTGTTCTTTGTCCCTCAAGAGAAATAGTCGCAACATGGCCGGTTTTGGAGACAACCGTGGCCACCATTTTTTTTGCAACACTCCGTGAACGAACAATTTTTGTTGGCTTTAACTCATTTTCGAACACCCAAACTCGTGACTGGTTTTTTGTTTCGGGTTCGTACGCGTATATCCAGGATTCGTCACCTAATACGATGTTGTATACAGCATTTGAGGATCCTGCGTGGAATCTTTCGAGAGTTCTGACGCACCAAGTAACGCGAGCCGCTTTTTGCTCTTCACAGAGCGAATGCGGTATCCATCGGGAAAACAACTTTTTTACACCTAATTGTTCATGCAAGATTATTTGTATTTAACTCATGCCAATGTCTAAAGTTGCCTGAATTTCGCGGTATGTCACATGTCGATCTTCCTCAATCAGCTTACGCACAGCATCAACGTTTTCTTGGGTGACTGTAGTTTTTGGACGACCTTGACGGGGATCATGACTGAGCTTGACACGTCCACATTGAAATTCAGCAAACCAGCGATAAATTGTGGTTTTGGATGGGGCTTCATCACCAAACGCAGAAATCATCCGGTCAACACACTGTTTTTGCGTTAAACCACTTCGAAAGTCATAATAAATCATCGCTCTTGAATTTTCTCGAGTCAATTCCATTTTCTCAACGACTAAACAAGTTTGACAAAACCTTGTGATAAGACCGAGAATCTTTTTTTAAATAAATAAATGGTATTCGATTTTTAAAACCAAGGAGTTTTCAATTAAAAAGATTTTAATATGACAGAAACAGTGGAAATATTCCATTTCCGATACTTTTAGTGCAGCCTATGTATAAAGACGGCAATTAACCGAAACAAATAATGCGAAAACATAATTACCTTATATAACTATCTTATGTGAGCTAGGTTTTGTAACACTCATAGCAATTTTAGTTGGTTTCACTATCCGTCCAGACAAGATTACTGATTAAAGTCAACTCCATGGCCAGCTTAATATAATATAAGTGAAATGGAAAAATAAAAGCAAAGTAGTAGACAATAATAGCGGCTATATTAAGAACAAAATTCGCACCAGATGATCAAAAAGAAAACTGTAGCAAAGTACAGAACAATAGATTAATAGGCTATACAGCAGCCAAAGTTTCCAGCAACCAATAAGTCTAAGAGAATAGAAACGGACAGATAACGGTATCACATAAAATTTTCCGTATTAAATACAACAACGAACAAAGTGTAGTTAACGACAACAGATAAGGTGCTAACAATTATTATTTGCAACAAACATAGATAGAGCTCAACTTTGACCCAAGATTGTGCTATCTTGTGGCCCAATGTCAATAGCGCTTAATAAACCTCTCATAGGTTTTGTTAACTTAATTAGCATTTATGTAATAATTATAGGTAATTAGGCTTTCAAAGTCCTGAAAGGTATATGCCATTTCATGACAAATGATTCTAAATACAAAACAGAATGAAAAAAATACCGAGATAATATGTGAAGAGCAGTTCCTGAACTTTTGGTTAAATTGAAAAATTTACTTTGAGGTCTATCCAGGACCTAAATTTTTGTGTAAATAACTTAGGCTAGGTTTCTGATAATGGTCGTAAAATACCAACAATAATAAAAGATAAAAAATATATTTATTTAAATGGCGGCGTTTAAGTCATCGTGAATTGTCATGAGAAATAAACGTGTGTGCCAAATTTCAGCACGATAGCTTCAGTGGAAGTAGGTGAAATATTGATTTCAAAATTCCAGGACCTACATACACGTAAAGTTAAATAAAACTTTTTAATAAAATCGAATAGAAGAATAACATCTAGGAATATCAATTTCTTAAATTATTGTCCGTGAACAGTTAAAAATTAGTTTCTACATATGTTGAACAGCGAACAATAAGGTTTTAAAAATTGCTAGCCTATTTGTAGGTTTGAAGTTATCAGGTTAATTTGTAACTATAACGAAACAGTTAATTTATTATTTTTTCGATCATCGTTCATTTTTATATGTTAGTAGATACCGTATTGCGTGTATTTATATTTCTTTATTGTTTGAGTATCTTCATCTAAATTTTAACATAAATCATCGTAAGTATATTATGATTTTGGGGTAGTTAGTTTTATTATCACTTTGTTTTTAACTTTAAAAATACACTCTGTATCTACCTATATCTTAATCTTTTCTTAAAAATTAACAATTCTGTTGTTTTTACAATGGCATTGAACTTGGCAGTGAACATCATTGTATTCTTATTATGTAGCTTCAACAACACAATACGTGAGTTAAACAACAGTTGATAAACCTAAAAGCCTATCAAAATAATTAAGTATAACCAAAACGCCCTGACAATGGCCAGTGTTCACCGATGATGAAACAGTTAATAATAACTATTTGATAACATTTACACTTTTGAGCTCAAAATTATCACCTCTAGATTATATTAATAACTATCTCATTTATCTCTTACTGTTCGTTGTTAATTGTGAGTAGGTATTCAAGTTTAAAACTCGCTTCATTTTATAAGAGACTTAATTTTTAAGTTGTAAGATCATGACTAGTTGGTTCTGTTGATACTCTTAGTTGTACCTTGGCAGGACTATATTCTAAACAGGGTTCATATGAAAAAATGGGACTTTTGGCCTATTCACAAATAAACATCGGAAGAGATTTCTTTGTATGCATTTATAAGCAAATTGTATGCACTTAAAAATGTAAAATTTGGAATACCTTCCTAAAGTTTATATGTAGAATAAGTTAAACGATTTCTAAATGTTATAAGTTTAAAAATTATGCGAATACATCTACAAGAAGCTACATTATCTAGTAAATGTGTTGACCTGTCATGGTACTTAAAGTTTATTCAATGACAGTTCAAGTTATACTGGTCAATGATTTAAACAAAACCAGTTAAAAATTAATGAATTATGGTAAAACTACCAGACGATCTCTAATTTTATAGTAATTTTACTACCTTACCAACCATGAGTGGGTATCATGAGCAAGGCTTTGCTCTTCATATTTAGTGCTTCTCTTATATCTCTTATTACATTATCTGTCTTTAGGTTACTCCAAACAACTCTTCTATTTCTGTTATAACAACCCACCTCATATTGGGTTCCTCTAAACAGTCGGTCAATAAACATCATGAATTACTCATGTCCCCGCTTTGTGCTGTGTACGGATGTGTCTGTTTAACGTCGCTCTTAAATTAACTGCCACTAAGAGCTCAGTTCCGTTCCTGCTCATACAATTGTCAACCGATACCCAGAAAACATCAAATATTCATTTTTATGACATTTGAATAAACATATAATTCGAATAACTTTTAGTTGTTGATATTATTTGTCGCTACCAGACCAATAGCAAAATCTTTGAGCCAAAGAAAAAACGTAGCATGTGAATTAGACACTCAAAAGCATTTACTTGTTAAAAATTCAATGTATTTGTGTCTTGAAACTTTTTCAGATTAAGTACACATGCACCTTTGGGTCACGTCTTTAAACATCTAGTTACATTTTTCTACAGATGTCCGTAGTATGGTTTCTTTACATTTAAAAGAATTTTCTGGAAACAAAGTCAAATATACTTTTAATATAGAGGTCAGTTCAGGTTGTGGGTAGCTCGGGGACAAAACATTCCCCTCCACATCAAATTGGATAATGGTCCCCTCGTGAGGGGGTCACTAAGAGGGAGAGTGATTCTTGATCTGGTATAAACATTATAATGTTTTATTTTAATGTTATATTATTGATAGAATATTGCATTATTTACAGTGTATGAAATTGGTATTGTAATGATTACATAAGAAAAAAGTAAATGGGTTTAAGGTTGCGAAGATTATAATAACAGCAACAAAATTGCTACCCACATAATATGAAAATGTTTGTAGCACATGTGCGATAATATATATTTATGAGAATATGATACCTATTAATTATTGTTTTAAATATTCCGAAAGAAAAGTACGACAGGAGCTTTTTAGGCATGTTATTTTAAACTTAAAATTATATATATTTTTTAAGTTTCTTGTCGTTTACCGATCATTATTTTAAATAGACATAGAATTAAAGGGTTCTTCGATTCCTAGGTCATCCTTAATACTAAATTAATATTCCTTGTCAAAATCGATGATTCAAATCTAAGGGCTGAATATCTCTACTTCATGTTTAAAATAACTTAAACGAGCTGATTCAGAATTAGATAACTATTTGATCTCTGATCCGGGATTCACTTTGTTGTAAATAGCCAACAGCGAAGTTTTGCCTTGAACTTTATATGTTTACATATTTCTAATTATTTACATTATTGTTGAGTTATTGATAGCCTGGGGTCAAACGGTGCTTCTAAGTGATTAAGTGTTGGCTTTCTCCCTCGACAAGAGCTAATTTATTGAGATTGATAGGTCAAGATTGTATTTGATTTGATCTTTAACCATGACAATTTCGTATATTCTTTTTGTTTGTAAAAACGTCTATTACTTACATTTGCAGGATTCATTTTAACCCCTCGAGCTAGGCTAAATGCTTGTTTTAAAAAGGTGTTTACGTCGGTAATGTACTAGGTGAAGTTGGACTTGCTATCAGGTGATTGTTCACCTGATAGCAAGTCCAATACCCTAGCTATTATGCTACCGCTGCTTATTACAATAGTCTGTTAATATTTTTGAGGACATCAATATTGAAGAGATGGTCGTTAAAAGAAAACTGGTTCCTATTATTTCTATCACCCAGCTTAATTGATTTTGCCAATAGTTTCACACAGTTTTAATATAAAACCACTGTTAGTTATGGGAAAAACCAAAGAAAAATTACAAAATTTATGTTCAAATCATATTAATAGATCAACAATACGACTATTTAAATACTCTTAAATTAAAATTAGTATAACTTAAAAACTTCATGTATCTTGTGACACCGATTTCTAATATGTTCTTTTATTTACTGCTTCATATTGATGGTCAGATAATATTGTTCAGAATTCCCGTAATTGTCAAGACAACCGCTATGAACAATCAATGTTATTATTTAGTTTGTACCTATAATAACGTCTATCGCTTTATTTGTTTCAGATAAATGCTCCTTAGCTTGCTCAGGATGTAAGTATCCTACTTCCTATTAATCCCGCTAATATTATAAATGTGAAAGTTTGGATGGATGGATGTTTGTTGCTCTTTCACGCAAAAACTATTGAACAGATTGCGATGAAACTTGGTATGTAGATAGCTGAAGACCTGGATTAATACATAAGTTATATCGCGATATTCCCACGACATCGGGACTAACGCGGGTAAAACCGCGAGGCGCAGCTATTTTATATAAAGTAGCTTAAATTGTTTCAAGCTATTTGTATAAATATTGGGTATAAACCAAGACCCTCGAGTAATATTGCTAAGGCCTGGTATCAGTTCGTCACACATGTTTTACTCCGGTTTTTTTTACCACTATCGACACCTCGTGGCTAACATTCGTAGTATGAAACAAAAGGTATATTATGTGATTGAGGAGTATTATTTACTTAAGATCATTATTTTGATACTTGGTTTTTATTTAATTAATTACAAGTCGTTCCCAAAGTTGAATTTAAGCCCCTTTAGTAAACAAAGTATTCAAATACATATTTCATATGTACCGATGTATATTTACCAAAATCTATGTAGACAGATATTTCAACATATTTTTCCAAATATCAGCTGATGATATCGAACATTCGATTGCAACATCAGGAATTGCGGATTTGAGTACCAATCAATGCTAATCTTTGGATGCATTATTATAATTATATGTTTGCATTAGCTGAGTTTTACTCAAATGTATGAAGTGCTTAGCCATGGTATAGAAAACATAATGCAAGTTATGTTTAGTTTAGGTCTAAAAACCACTGTTTAATATATCCCAATCATCCTAAAATTTTGTATTTGTTATTTTCTTTATAATCTTGATGTTTCAAAAGTAATTAATAATCTGAAATGTTTTCATCAGCTCCGACGTCACAGACATTTTTGAACGGCCACAAATACAGTTATGGTGTTGAGGGTACCGTGTCTATTTACTTGACGGGAGCCTCCAATCAGGAAACCAGCGTGAAGCTGCTCGGTCAGGTCTCCGTGGCCTCAGTGGGGAACTGCGTGCATGAACTCACTGTGCAGAATCTAGTCATCGGTGGGCCTGATGGCAAGGTTAGTATCCAATCTTAAAAGTAAAAGTTATCTGAAAATATATGTTCAAATAAAGAAAGAACTAAAGGTACAATACCTTGAGCCCACAGAAAAAAGCGTTCAAACAGCTTTTCACAAAGCTTGGTATTCTGTTTCTGCAGATGAGCAGTGTCGCATGAATGAAATTGAATGCTAAATGGTATCAAGTACAAATATCAATAATTGTTCACCATAAAACTGACCGTGTATTCGAACACTAATTCTGAATAAATATTTTTAAAAGGCAACATTTTGTTTAATATTACAATGTCCTTTTTTATGTAACATTCTCCTCTTGTCTACAGAAACACCAATGTCCGGAAGGAATCAACAAGCCAGTAAGGTTCACCTTACAAGATGGCCGCCTTGGTCCTGAAATCTGCGCTGAGGAGGATGATACTCGTCGGTCTCTCAACATCAAGAGGGCTATCATCTCATTGTTGCAAACGGAACAGAAACCTTCTACCCAGGTAAGAAATTTGTATAAAGGTTACATGTAAATCGGATAAATTAGTCTGGTAAAAACTTAGCGAGTTTGAAATAAACATGAGGGTGGCTAGCGCAACAGAAATTATTTTCCGACGTAATGACGATTTTCTTCAAATTGCCATTATTGTTTTATAATATTAACAATAATCCATAGTGACTTAGAATTTATTGTTTTTTGTAAATAAATGAGAATAGCTTTTTTTTTCAATTTTACACATTTTTAGGTATTATTTTTAAGAGTTATGGTTATGATTCATCTAAAGACCAACAAATTACAAATGGAATATATTACAATATTATTTTTTATCTTTAATAACAATAGATGTAAGAGCAATAAATGGTAAGCAACGAGCAGTGAGTTGGTGTACTGACTGTTGTAATACCGGTAATATTAAAAGGGCGATAGTATGCCAATGTATATCTACAGACATAATTATGTTGTATTTCTGAGTGCAGTCACCGATCTCCCCCAGGAAGGAATGAGATCGGGTTATTGAGCCTTGCTATTGAGTTGGTCTAAACATCTTAACTACAATAAACTAGTCAAACCTTATAGCTATACCTTGACTAATAACATATTGTTCCTCAGGTGGATGTCTTCGGTACCTGTCCCACTGAAGTATCTTCATCACAAGAAGGTGGTGCCGTTCTAGTCCATCGCAGCCGTGACCTCTCCCGCTGTGGACATCGCGAACAGGGCAGAAATGAGCTGATCACTGGCGTCTTTAATCCTAACGCTGTAAGTTAACTTAAGTTGGTCATCATTGCTACTTCCTTCTCAAGAATACATAATATTACTTGATCTTAAATACAATTTTCATCATTACGGACTATATAATTTTGTTAGGTAATGTATTTAACCTTGCAAAGCATTAATGTTCTAGATCGTTATTACTCTGCTAAAGAATTCTCAAAGACAGAATGGAATAAAGACAATAAAAACTGAACTTCCTTGATGTATCACATCAGTTAGATATGGTAAAATCATTTAAATAAAAGTATTAATTGTTAACCAAAATTTTTTATCACCAGGAAATCAAAGACACCCAAGTTCTCGCCTCAAGCTTGAATGTAGAAACCAAGGTCAACAATGGCGTGCCTGAGAAAGTATCCGCGAACGAGGAGTACCTGTACAGACCCTTCTCCGTGGGAGAACATGGCGCTAGGGCTAAGGTCCACACCAAGTTGACACTTACTGGCAAAACGAAGGCTGCTAGTGCTCCAAGTAAGTTTTTAGAACAAAACCTTAAATAATAAAAAACCTTTAATCAATTTACTAACACTTCTTGATGATCTACCCGAATGTGACGCGGCTTTAGGGCATTCCACTGAAAACTCAGAAGGTGAGGGTTCGATTCTCGTTCAGTGCGCTGCATATTTGTATGCATAGATGTCTTTGTTGAATTGAGTGTTTCTGTAAAAATAGTATATCTAAGTATTTACCGTTATCCGTGTTTTAGAACCCACCTAAAAAAACTCTGTGGTTCAGTTTTGTTCCAGAAAGCTTTATTATTCTACTCTTAGAATTTTTATTTTATTTAATTTTACTTTTGCTTATTTTTTAAACAATGTGAGAGCTTAAGTTTAAAACTTGTTTTTTCTTTATCAAAGGTCACTGCACGGAATCCCGCACAATAATCTTCGAGGTCCCTCACGGTTCTAGTACGATACAAGACGGCATGCAGGCGGCACTAGCTGCCGTCAAGGAAACCGCCAAGACCATCGTTACTGAATGCAGTTCTAAGTCTGCTGGCAGCTTTGCGCAACTTATCAGGGTAATGATCATATGTTGCCAAGATTGTTCAGGAGTATTCCATAATCTAACGCAAAATAAAAAAAAAAACAGTAAATATTATCAAAAGTCTTAAATCCGTTGTCATATACCCGTTCTACAATCTAAGTACATTTATTATTGCAATCAAACATAGCTCCCTTAGTCTTAGGGTCCCTTTTCTCTCTTTTTTATTCTATTGTCTCCTACTTTGCTAAAGAAGCAAGTAGATTTATAATATTTCCTACTCCTCCACAATACGTCTTATTAAATTCGTTGTTTGTTCCAAGACTGTTTATCTTTCCCTGGGCCTCGTCGTGGGTCATGCTTGATGTACTCGTGGCTCACTGTTGGAGATCCTAGTTTAATAGAAGTTGTAAAATTATTCCAATTTAATATTGTAACTGATAACTAGCATAAATTAAAAAAAAATTAACAAAATACAACCGACTAAAAATCCCTTCAACGATCAGATGAGACCTGATGATCTTTGAATAACTGCACAGATTTTCTTGAATTATAGCTGAGAATACACTCGATCAAGTCACCTTTCAAACAAAAAACATTAAAATCGCTCTATACGTTTAGGATCTATGATGCCACAAACAGACAAACAGAAACACACGTTAAACTTAAAAAAACCCCTCCTTTCTTCGTCGGGAGTCAAACAATCTGTAGATTCAGTATAATTGGTATGTTCATAAAGAAAATGAAAAGCACAATTGTAGTGACTAAAGTGTTAGGACCACCGGTTTTATAACTAATGTAATTTTCAGGTTTTCCGCTTATGCACCAAGGATGATCTAATGAAGGTCTACAGTCACGTCAAGGGCAGCAATGTTGAGAAGTAAGTTTTATTTTTAATTTAAAGTACATTACATCTTAGAGAAAAATGATTAAATAGAGATTATTCTCTTTCTGGTACTTATAGATTTTAGATGATGATTATGATGATTTCCAAAGTAATTTTTACATGAAATGTCAAATGATGTTCAGTCAGCAATGGCGATTTATACTTAATATTTCAATTTACAGAGCATGTTAGCACAAATACCTTACGTACTAAACATATACATAATACCAAGAAGTTAATTTAAAAAAATGTAATACATATGTACATACTAAATGAAATACTCAATGCTCTATCAGGAGGGTCTTCCTTGATGGTCTGCTCCGGACTGGAACCGGATACAGCATTGAGGCTTCTATCCAGCTTTTGAAGAATAGTGAACTCGGATTTCTTGAACAGAGATTAGTGTTCCTGTCCCTGGGTAACGCCAGGCACGTTAACAATGAAGCTATTATAGCCGCTGCTGTAAGTATTGCGTATGTCTTAAATTTTCAATAAGAAATGGCTTTTTACCACATATTTTATTAAATGATTAATATTATTTCCAGTCTTTATTGGATTCGCCACACTTACCTAAAGAAGTATACATCGGAGTTGGTGCTTTGGCCGGTATTTTCTGCCGCAATCATCAGTGCCATAAGGTTAAAAACGAGGGTGTGATAGCCCTCAGCCAGAAGTTTGCAGCTAAGCTGCAAAACTGTCGCCCGAAAAACAAGGTTGATGAAGACAATGTAAGTATCTTCGGCAGTTTAATCATGATTCCGCAAGTTTTTCTTAGTGAAAACATATTTTATTCACCTCCAACATTACAGGTTGTAGCTGTATTAAAGGGTATCCGAAACATCCGCCACTTGGAAGATAACTTAATCGAGAAACTGACCCACTGCGCAATCGACAACAACGTCAAACCTAGGGTGAAAGTTGCAGCACTTGAAGCTTTCCAGGCTGATGCTTGTGCACCTAAGGTAAAAATATCAACAATTTCCTGTGTTTTTATCGCATCTTTGTGTCTTGTTATTCTGTAGTGGTATTACACTTTAATTCTTAAACAGCTGAAGAAGACTGCCATCGACATCATGAAAAACCGCCAGTTGGACTCTGAGATTCGCATTAAGGCATACCTCGCCATCATCGCATGTCCTTGCGCCCATTCGGCTTCTGAAATCAAAAAGTTATTGGAGTCCGAGCCTGTCCACCAAGGTATTGTTACCTCATCTATTATTATTTATCATTCATCAAACGTTACCGGCAAATTACATATAAATTTAGTAACATCAGTATGAAAGAAAGAACCAACTGTAGGGTTTCTCATTTATAGTTCATTTGAAGAAGGCTTTTATGAAGTATTCGGCATAAATATGTCTATTTCCAAAATAGTTGACGTGTATATATATAAAATTGCAGTGGGCAACTTCATTTCTACATCTTTACGAAACATTCGCTCTTCATCAAACCCTGATAAGAAGCTCGCGCGCCAACACTATGGACTTATCAGGACCCCTAGCAAGTTTAACAATGATGTCAGGTAAAAAAAAATATGTATTTTAAATTGAGTTTCTATTTTTTTCAAAAATGCCTGTATACATATAACATTTTCTAATCCAGGAAATACTCTTTCTCCGAGGAAGAATCATTTAATATCGATGCCCTTGGTTTGGGAGGTAGCGTCGAGCAAAACGTCATCTACTCTCAGGATTCCTTCTTGCCGAGGTCTGTCGCTGTAAACCTGACAACTGAAGTCTTTGGACACAATTTGAACATTCTTGAGGTAAAACTTATAGCACTTGTGATTTATACCCCTCTCCTCTTAGAATCATCTCCTCAATCTCAGAAATTGTATGTATACCTATTAACTAAAGCGTGTAGAAGTCCAGTCAACTGATTAAAAGAAATAGGAAAAATACAATTGACAAGTCGGAAAATAAACTATCATTTTTTGTTTATGGTATAGGGGGCAAATGAGCAGACGGGTCACTTGATAGTAAATGACTACCGCCGCCCATGAGCACCTGCAACTCAAAAGTCATAAGTGCGTTGCCGGCCTTTAAGGTGGGAGTAGGGGAAGGGGGGAATAAGAGCCGAGGAATCAAGAGAGGAAGAGGGAAGGGTTAGAGCCTCCAGTAACCTCACTCACTCGGCAAAAAGCAATGCAAGCATTATTTCACTTCCGGTTTTCCGTGAGGCCCTGGTATCACTCCGGTCGAATCGGCCCATACGTGCCAAAGCATGGCTCTCCCACAATTGTCATGAATCATGCTCTCTTTAAAAAAATACTAGAAAAGTTTTATATTTGAGGTAAACTTTTAGGTTGGAGCTCGCCAAGGCAACTTGGACCGTGTGGTGGAACATCTTTTGGGACCTAAAGGTTTCTTACGTACCGAGGATTTGCAGGACATCTACAAAAAGTATATTGCTGGTCCTTTTGTTGAGTTCAAAGAGAAAGGTGGCTCTCGAGGTCGTCGTTCAGTTAAGTCTGATGTAGATAGTTTTGATAAAAATGTAAGCTTTTTTGCAAATTCTACTAAAATCTTTTAATTCATTATTTGTGTTTAGATTTATTAAAAGAAAACGTGTTACAGCTGAAAGCTGAATCGACTCCATACAACAACGAATTGGATTTAGACATATACGTCAAGTTGTTCGGTACTGACGCTGTATTCCTATCCCTTGGAGATGGTAAGGGCTTCGATTTTGACAAAACCATGAAAGATATCATGGTGTTTGTTAACAAGGGCATTGATGGAGTCAAGCACTTCCAGGTATAATGATTGTTTACTATATAAAAAAATAATATAATTTAAAGCGCATTTGTTTTCTTGAGTGGTTTTACATACGAATGATGATTTGCCTTACCTTTACAGCAAGAGCTTCGCGCCAACCTTCTGTTCTTGGACGCCGAACTTATCTATCCTACGTCTACTGGTTTTCCTCTCAAACTCGACCTAATTGGTGCCGCTACTGGTCGCTTTGATGTCGCTACTAACATTGATATACGCCAGATTATGAAAAGTCCTCAGGATTCCAAGATTGACGTCAAACTAGTACCCAGTACTGACATAGAGATCACTGGAGCCTTGTTAGTGGACGCTGATGCTGTCTCTACTGGTCTGAAAGTCATCCTCAACTTGCATAGTTCAACTGGTGCACATGTGGTTGCAAAAGTTGTCGAGGGTGGACGTGGATTCGATCTACAATTTGGCTTGCCAATCGACAAACAAGAAATCATAACTGCTTCTAATGATTTGGTTTATTTCCAAACCGAAAAAGGCCAAGTGGAGAAACATACCGCTGTGAAGACTGACAATGTAGCAAAAGAAAATCGTGCCTGCTTTGACCAAGCTGCTGACTTTTTAGGTCTTACCGTTTGCGGGGATATATCATTGCCTTTCAGCTTTTCTGGACCTGAAGCTCAGGCTTCCATCTCTAAGTTCATTGCAAGCTACCCGCTATCTGGGTCTGCCAAGATACGTCTTTATCTAGAGAAACAGACCCTCAGAGGCTACCATATTACGGGATTGCTGCGATCAGACCAATCTGGTAAACAAGGTTTTGAATTATTGTTTGATGCTGAAGGAGCCAAGAACGGCCGTGCTCAGTTGTCTGGTGAATATGTCTACAACGATCATGATATCGGTGCCCAGATCTCGCTAGACTCCGCCATTAAGACCGTCTTTGGTCAGGTTGCCTTCACCCGAAGTCCTTCAGAACTGACCCTCGTCGTCAAAGGCAAATATGATACCAATGATATCTACGGCAAAGTTGGGTTCAAGGTCCAAGGTGGTGGAGCACGTACAGTTTACACACCTATTGCTGAATACAAAATGCCTGGAGAAAACGAAAATCACAATATTCCTATCTCTGGTAAAGTAATTGAAGAAGTCAACGGTCCTAGGAGAAAGTACACTATTGAAGATGTCAAAATAAATTTCCCAAATATAAAGGAGCCAGTCTGCATTGACGGAAACGTCGCCGCTGCTGGCGCTAAGGATGTGGAATTTGAGGTTATCATAAAAGAGCTCGCGACTTTGAAGGGTTCTTTAAAAAACAACGATGTCACTGCTGAGTTTCTAAACAAACTGAACCCGTACATCAACTTCCGGTTGAAAGGACATTTTGAATGTGACCAAGTTGTAAGTAGAAAAAGTTTTATCACATTGTACATACTTAGTAGGCAATGGATATATGTATATATAATATCTTTTTATTTACTTCTAGACTCGCAATGAAATTGACTTGGTATACGGTGGTGATCTGAAGAATAACCAGAACCGCGTTATTTTTGGACAAATGTACAAGTACCATAACTCTGAGAAGGACTTCAATTTCATCACAAAGAATAAGTGTAAGTGTATTTTTTTTTATTGGCCAGGTGGATTTGACGTGCATAGCATAGCTTAAATAATCAATGATGATGTTCAGCATCGGAGTATGACGCGAGTGACGGAGCAACATTTTGTAGTCCTTACATAAAATTATATTTTCTTTCGACAGTTGAAATCTACGCTATTCCTTTGAAGGCTCGCTTTGACATTGATGTTGATCCTAAAAAGATTGACGTATCAGGGGAAGGACAATATTTAGAGAAAAAAGTTTCATTCGACTTGGATGGACGTAGCCACATTAAGAAACCAGGAGACTACAGCTTAAAATTGAAGGCTGAGCTAGACAAAAATGGCCTTGAAGTATTCTCTAAGAGGGACATTGTGTCTGCTGACAAGTCCAACTTTGAGAACTACATTGACTTTAAAAACATTGGCAAGTACGAAATATCCGGAGTTATTTTACACAAAACCAAACCCAATGACGTAAACGTTGGAGCTGTCGGATATTTAAAAATAACCGTAGGCAGCAAGAGCCAGGACATTAAGTAAGTACTTTTTACTACTCTACTCTCACGTTATACAATTTACTAAATATTGTAATAACGATCTGGTGATTTAAAAGAGTGGCCGTAAGTTGTTTTCTTCTCAACAAGCTTAACCATTTGAAAACAGTTCTAGTCCATTGTTTTTAATAATTTACTTTTAATAAAGCAACCTATTCTTGCGGTGGCATAGTAAGTGTTGAACTATAATTTTTTATTATTTTTTAAAAGGCCCTCTTAGCACATACTGAATTTGAAGTACACTTTGTATAGGCTTACCTGTGTTAGAGCTTTGGATGTAACATTATGTAACCATAACTATCATTGTATGAAAGTCTTAAAATCCAGGAATACAGCTGAGTATTTAAAAATCTAATCATCCTTTGTATTTACCTTTTAGATTTGATATTGGCCAAATTGAGACTGCCAGCCTATTCTCGTCGCATGCTAAAATCTCAGAAAACCAGGATGAGTTTCTCGAATTTCTCCTAAAGATTAACCGTGGTGCTAATTCGAATGGGCAACTCAAACTTAATATCAAGAAAGCTATTGGTGCAAACGGTTCGTTCAAAGTCACTGATAGTAATGGGCAGGGCAACGGCATGATCATTGTTGACTTCAAACAGGTTGGTTGCAACAATTTCAATTTCATTGATATATTTTTTATATCGCTGAGATGACGAAATCCTAATTCAAATATTTAATTGATTACATCAATAAATACTTCAATTTATATATTTAGATTTTAAACATGCTAGTTAGGCTAGTAAGTATATATAGTAAGGCTTATGTTGCTAAGCTAAACACAAAAGCTCTTTCTTAAAATCTAGTGTGTTTTGAAAATATAATATATATATTAACTAGCAACCCGCTCCGGCTTCGCACGGGTACACCTTGGTTTACATTATTGGAGTTTTAGTAAGATTTATAACTAATTTTTTTGAGAATATATCCTATCCTCTGTCTCCCGGGGATAGTGTAGCTTCCCAACAGTAAAAGAATTTTTCAAATCGGTGCAGTAGTTTCGGAGCCTATTGAATGCAAATAAACAAACAATCAAAACTTTCCACTTTATAATATTAGTATTGATGATAAATTTATTATTCTAGTCGCAACGCAAGATGAAAGGTGACTTTAAATTCACGGCAAAGTCTCCAAACTATGGTGCCGACGTAGACCTCTACTTTAACTATGAAAAGGACAACAACGACAAGATTCACATCAGTACAGCAACAAAGACGACTGAAACACTTATAGACTCCAAGTAAGTGAAACTTTTCTAGCTATTTTTTAATCTTAGTAGTAACACAAATGCGCACCACAAATAACTCCTTGTCTGTTGATTGCAGACTGAGGCCGCATATTGTACTGCTGTTTCTAATGTATTTCTTTTTAATTGTATCCTATTTATGGTGTGCAATAAAGAGTATCTATCTATCTAATATCTTGACTTGATGATATAAGCGTGTTTGTGTATTATAAGTAATGAAGGTAACGTATCTTTCGATATACTCATCCATGACTAAAACTAGCGAACTGATTGTTAGATTTGATCTACTCTACTCTCTAATTTATTTAGACTGAAAAGCTCTCCGTATATTGTATTCTGTAATATTTTGGAATTAATATTATGTTAGGTAATACTGTAACTGCAATAAACAATATGAACATCCCGCAAGTCAGAATAATAAAATACTTCGATTTCTTTTATAGGAACAAATTTGAGTACAATAACAGGAAGTTTGAACTTAACGTTCATCAAGACGGAGTATTCGACATAGTTGGCAAAACCAACGGCTTAGTAGAACTTGTGCTGCCTGAAGGAAGGTGCCTCACCTTCAAGTTGAACCGCGATATTACAAATAACCATGGTGTAAGTTGAGCAATTACTATCTCAGTATCAATTCCTGCATCACTTTGCGTAGTTTTCTATATTCTGATCAGATGTCGAAAAAAAAAATTTTTTTTTTTTTATTTGATTTATTTATTTTGTATATAAATAAATTATAAATAAATGAGTACTGGTTTTAAAGGTAAGCAAATATAAAAATGCCATCGTGAACTTCATTCCGGAGCGAAGTGGTAGTCAAACAATAAAAAAAAAGGGAAATGAAATGACTGAGCCCAGCAACACTTCATTTTTGTGTTGGCACTAGTTAGCAGTGGTCCATCATTCTCATACATAATTATTTTATTTTCAGAATTACAATGGCCATGCCGAGCTGGTTATCTCTGATGCTTCTAAGCGAGGAGAAGCCGACTCTAGTATCAGCTACAAAGCCAAGATATCCGACACCAGCTTTGAAAAGGAAGTATTTAACTACGAAGGACAAATTGAAGTGAAGTTGAAGGACGGCAAAAAGTTATTAGACACCTTCACCTTTAAGAGGGTCCCCGACGGTGACAAATTCAAGTTTGAAGGAAAGGTAACTATTTCGAAAACGGCATAAAAATGCATTTTTTTTTTCAATTTATAATAAATCTAGCAACCCGCCCCGGCTTCGCACGGGTAATGAATCACTCTGTTCTGTTTATTAGTGAAAATCGCATGAAAATCCGTTCAGTAGGTAGTCTTTCAGTTTATCGCGAACAGAAAGACAGACGCGGCCGGGGACTTTGTTTTATAATATGTAGTGATAAAAGTAAGTTAAAAAAATCCTTAAAGAATCACTCCTTAAAGAGTCACTTTTTACAAAAGTTTCTTAGTGTGTTTCTTCATTGAGTGCAGTTCGACCCCCACATAGGCCAATGGCTTATTATCATTGAAAAATAATGAGTTTATAGTTTGTTGTACTTTAAGTATGTCTGTTAAGTGTTTGTTATATGTCACTGACACAAGTTTATAAGAATTTTAACGACCTTACCACACCTTTTGATAATAACTGAACTCAACTGATGAAAAGATGATGTCATTTCACTAAAAGAAAATAAAAATTGCTAACAAGCTATAAAAAAAATTGCTTTCATTTGTCATCAGGTCGATGTAACTGGAAACTTAGTACCCAAACCAATTGCCTTATCCGGTTTCTATGTTGACGCGGATTCTCTCGTCAATCGTGATGAGAAGTACCGACTAAAGGCTAGTTACGGTGATGATACGAACTTCGAGCTCTCCGGAGTCTTGGTAGCTAAGTTCTTCGAAAAGGGTGAAAATAAGTAAGTTGCTTTTTAATTTTCTAATATTTTGATTAGTAAGTTAACTGTATTGTAATTTGGATCTTTTATCTTTTAGATCTTTTGTATCTTTTAAATAAAAAATCTAGCCACAATGTAAATATAATAAAATTTCCAAATTATATATTGATGAACTACTAGTAAATTGTAAATACTATAACGTTAATTTTAACGGCCTTACTATTTGTAGAATAAACTGAACAATGTATTATTATTACACAATCTTCTAGTTCATTTGGCTTTTTTATTTCTTTAAGACAGATAATGTATTAAGTACCTAAACAATGGTACCATAAATCACTGGAAAGAGTTTTTATCTCCCACGTACATAATTCTAAATAAACTTATAATTTAAGATCCTTTTCTCCATTACAACAAACTTCTCAATATCTTCATCAGGTTTGTGAATGACTACACTGTAACCGTAAATCTGCCGTTCGAGAAGGCTCATGACCTGAAGTGGGTCAATACTGTAGTATACGTGCAACCTGACGGCAAGGATGAGGCTGAGGTAAAAATACGTTTTCACTTTTAACCTTATGTTAGCCATACGTGTGACAAGGACAACTAACTCACTAGGGCTAATCGTGTTTATCACTTACTTAAAATACCATTGAATGAATGACAAAAAGATACTTGTAAGCTAATGATACAGATGAGAGATGAATAGGTAACTTTTCAAAAAAAATATATTTGAAAACTAGGTATATTCTTTTTCGTTATAAAAGAGTTAATATTTTATATATATTTGATTTATATTATGAAGCTACTTAACAGTTCAAGGAATCGTTTTTTGTATTATTAATTTATTCTAATTTATTTACCCCGTTACAGTAAGTTCATGTTACTATGAAACAAAGTTAAAAACAATAATCGCTTTTTACAGTACACTTTCATCGAGCTGTTGCAAATAAACTCTGACGTATACAAAATTGACGCAAATGGCAAGGGCAGCCCCGAGACCGGCTACAGTACTGTAAAGTTGTTGGTGCCACACGTAGACCCGGTCGTGTTGGACATTAAATACAAGAACAACGAAAACCGTTAGTATATAAATAAGTATAGAAACTAATTTAACATTCTCAGTGTTGGATTAAGTGTAAAAAGGGAAATTTAAGTGCAGCATTACAGAAATTAATGCCAAGTGTTTATTTAAATAAATTTTGAGATTCACCTCAAATGACAGTGACAATAAAATTATACATAATAACTTCTCATTTCTCTCTGTTTAGGTGATAAATACGACAGCCACGTAGAATTAAAGGCAAAATATGGCAAGGGCAAGTCTGCTAGTATCGTGACAGATGCTTCAGTGGCCCCAAGAGATAATAGACTAGCTTTCAAAGCCAGCGCCCCTCACGCCGAGAACTTCAAGAACTTTGAATTCGCCGTACATTCTAAGGTAAGAAGAATCAACATACATACATACACTCACGCCTGTATCCCCGAAGAGGTAGGCAGAGAGGTATTAAACAACCATATTTTATCAACTATAATATAATTTGGTCTCACTTACGTAATAGGGGGTAAGAATATTGCTGCCAACTGGGTACTTTGTGTATTGAAGGAGAAAGGAATGGCCATGGAAGGAAAACGATATTGCTTATTTGGATGAATTAAGGAGTGTAAGCAATTACCTTTGTTTTCCAAATAATAAGTAAATAGTTCGGGAAGTTCATGGTCGCATATCTGGCTATTGCCAGAAAGTCCGAACCCTCTAGCTTTATATATTAAAAAGAATCAAGATTATATTATATATTATTTCCAGAACCCGACTCCCGATACCTATATCTCCGATGTGACAATTGACACTAACGGTCAAGTTTACAAGTCAGCATCCAACTTTGTCTTCTCTAAATCCAACCCTGTGATTGACGTGAAATACTCAAGCCCTGACAACCCCAAGAGCAGCAGGTAAGCAATAAATGACACAAAAAAAAATTATAATCATAGTATGCATAACCCACGGCTGCAATCTATTGTCGAGTAGAGAAGGTCAGAAAATATTACGATTATCTAAACAGATGCACGCCATCTTTTGACGTTGAGTGGAACTAGTATCCTATTTGTAGAATGTCTTACATTATATTAGAAAACTCCAGAATAGTTTCGAGTTTTCGGGAAACACGATCGTACCACGAAATAAGTTTCCGGTTGTTTAAGAGGCATGCGTTGCGGTACGAAATGAGTTTTAGTTGAGCGAGACTGCGAGTAATCAACGAATAATACGAGTAAACAAATGAAAATGTAGTGTAAATTACAAGTGATTATTTAAATAGTGAAAATTAATTGTAATTGTGTTAATTGCGATTTTTTTAAATAAAGTGTGTCTACTTTAGTAATAACTTGGTGTAACTTTCTAATCCCGAACCTCAGCTCGTAACAATAGCCTCAACAAACACTAATATGATTCATATTTTTTTATTCAGACTCTTCGTTAAAGGCAACTCTCTCAGCTCAACTCAAGGCAAAGTGGAACTCAAGATTGAAAACATTCGTGAAGTATCATTGGACGTGATCAGTGAGGCCAGTATCCAGAAGGATAACATAGCTATCAAGACTGTTGCAAACTCCGATAAGCTAGGCTGGAAGAACTACAACGTAGAAATCGCCAGCAAAGATGCTGGGAACGGCAAAAGACTGGAATTCCAAGCCACTAATGACAACAAGAACATCCTTAGTGGGAGGTAAGACAATTGCAAAGACCTTAGATAGTGCTAGTAGTTTTTCGGCCTTCCCGCTTTGTCTGAATTCGAGCAAATTATCAACCAGCTAATAAATTTATATAATCTTCATTCTCTTTGTCCAGCACATCCTTCATCAGCAAACAAGAGGGTCCCAAAACGATCATTGAGGGTTCCGGCGCAGTGAAGGTGCAGGATGAACAAAAATCTGCAAACTTCAAGTATATCAGAACCATTTTGGGAGAAGGCAATGAGAAGGGTATTGAGGTACGCAGACAATATGAAAAATTATATGAAACCCATGAAATTAAGTTTATTATGGAATCTTATTAATAACTATTACGTTTTTATTCTTTTATCGTTAGACCTTCTTTGACATGGCCATTGGAGACCGCAGTTACGTGGCTGAATCTAGAATAACTAACCTGGAATACAAGAACTCGTACCTGTACTGCGAGCAGAAAAAACAATGCGCTCATGCTGAACTGGTCTCCAAAATCGATTTGTCGAGTAAGTTACTACATATTCTTTTAAGACATCTATCATAAAAAACTCGACTCGCACGACTCGTGCGCCAGATGATCAATTACAACTCTGCACTGTCTGTATAGTCGCTGACTTGACTTGATTTCGTTTATAGTAGTATTAAAACCTGCAGTCATAACTAAAATCGCTCTAATCATATTTGTCCGAATGTTAGTTGCTAACTAGTTGATTAAAAAAAAAATTGTCTTTAGAATCTGGAACAATTCTGAACACCGTAAGCGCCAGCTTTGACTTACGCAAACTTGGCATCGCTCCTGAGTTTGGTTTGAATATCAAGGATGAAGTATCCGACAAAAGACTGCCACAATACACCATGGACGTTCACATCAACAAGGAAGACAAAAAGTACCATCTCCACGTCTACAACACTCCTGAATTCGGAAGTAAGTATTCCTGAAATCTAATCTGATTAGACGAATTAAAACTAAAGATATCTTGTCCAAAGTTCAGATCTATCTATTTAAAATATAAAAAGCTGTTTAAAAATGTATTTTGATTAATTTATTCTGAGTGCAAAACTTATCATCTAAACTTTTTTTTTGCAGATGCCAAATCTGGAATCAACCTCCACCTACCGCACCGTGTCTTGGCCCTCGAATCAGCTGTTTCTTACCCAACTAACAAGGCTTTGCCTTTCCCTGTCCGTGGGGAGATCTGCCTCGATATGGACAAGAACAAACAGGGCCATAAGACCTCTGCCCGGTTCTTGGTAGACTTGGATGTTAACAATGACAAGAACCAGTTTGCTGTAGCTGAATTTGGATTCAACCATCCTAAATTGAGCAAGGTTTGTTGTTGTTAATGATCCGTTTACGTTAAGTCTTAAAAATAAGCAAAGTAGTTAATTGAACCCTTTAAAAGAGTAATTAGCTGAAAAAAAAGTTGGTTTTGAAAATGAGAAGGCCTTGGGGATATTCTGTCATGAATCCGTAGAACTTTTCGACTTTAATTTATTGTTGTACGTCAGATTAGACTGGTTATTTTCTAATTTCTGCCAACAATTGCATTGAATAGAAAATAACCCAACATTTAAATAACGCTTAAGAGCCAAAGTCAGATAATTTTTTATCTCAAAATAATATTTTTATTTCTACAGGAGGCCGTTCTTAAAATCAATGGGAACTTGCAACGCCCTGCTGAGAAAAGTGTCAAGATAGAGACATCTGCTTCATTCTCACACCCTGTCCTTGGAGCTGTAAGTTTGCAAAAAGTTAGAAATATAACTACCTGAGATACGCCTTGTATTTTACTTAACAATAAATCATTATTTTTACAGGACCGCGAATCTAAGATCTTGCTAGAAGGTTCACCCACACACATTAAACTCTTGGTAAGCATTGTAGTAATGATACAGAATGTTTTAAGTTTTTAATTATTTTGAAACAACTTTTTAAAAAAGGAAATACCGGCTTTAAAAGTTAAAATAAGCCGTGTGATTTCTTACTTCCCTACTTACTATCTTAGTTATCTACTTACTATCTTAATAGTTAAAAATCATCTACAGTCTAAAACCGATTTTGATTTATAGCAAATCAAGCTCTGTAATGAATTGCCTCTCCTGCACCTTTGATTTTGGGAGTTTGTGTGTAGACTAATTATTCTGAGAATTGGTGGTGCTGAATATATTCGACGTATTTATAATTCTTCTTTTCTCCCTATAGATCAACACTCCTCTCGTCAAGGTGATTGATGTCGAAGGTTCAGCAGTTGTCAACGACAACCTGCAGAAGGGCGAGTTCAAAATCTGTTTGTTAGAGGGCAAGCCCGTACAAGTGACCGCTATTGCCAAGGATTACCAGTACTTCGAGTTCACTACAGGTTATAGCGGTGATTATATTACAAGTGTTCTGTGAAATGCAAAATATTATTTTTCATTGAATACTTCATGGCAATTCTGTAACGTAATAATTATCGGCTATATAAATAATATTGTAGGTAAACAAAGTTTAACTTAAAATAATTAATGTCATTTGCCTCAAGCCGAAACGATTGATTTTAGATACAATCCTATTAATACAAATTATCTAATAGACATAGCGTAAAAAAGTAGCCCAACTGACTTTTCTCTGCTCCACAGCTGAAGCGGACCGCAAGCTGTCCTTCGTGGGTCACGTTCAGCCTGAGAAGCGAATAGACTTCAGCACAGACATCGTGCTAGGAGGACAGAAGAAAAACATCGTTCACGGAGCACTGTTCATTCAAGATGACCTGATCAAGAGTGATTATGGAGCAGATGGGAAAAACTTTGAATACTTCCTGGTTAGTTTTGTGAGATGTCTAACTAATCAGAATTCATATTTGGATAGTGATGTCATTATTTTGTCCTTATTTGATATTCTTAGAAAGATTCGATCAAAAACTGTCTTTACAATATTCAAATGTTCATATTGAATTGTAATATTTTCATAGAATGTTAAAAGAATCAGTTGTTTTATAATTATTACTACACAACCGTTTTGGTCTATAGGGTGCTCTGAAGAAGGACCTGGAGAATCTCGACGCTCGTATCAAGAGCCTCGGCGACAAAGCCAACAACGACTTTAAGGCCATATTGAAACGCGTTGAGCCGACCCTTAAGAGCTTAGAAAAAACTTACACTGAAGACCTCAACAAATTCTACCGGGAAGTTATTGATGACAAGACTCTGCAAGAAATTTCTCAGTCCTTGTAAGTATAATTTGAATCATATAACTCTGAGCTCACCTTTGATAAAAAATTTGTGTAAATAAAAACGAGGTCAGTGCCTCGTTAAAGGCTACTAAGCTGGAAGGAAACTTACGCCGTAGTAATAAAATATTTGAAATGCTTACAAAGATTTATTGGACCAAAATTGGGATTTCCATAAACTTTAACAGCGCTTTCTAGACCCGAACTAAGCATAGCTTGTACATTCAATGGTTACATAGATATACCCAGGCCAAAGCAAATAGATGCTAGTCATGCATGTATTCATATATATATTATTATTATTATACAAATATTAGCACCGAGCTAAAATCAAACCATTACTTATTACTTGAACTACATTCTACCATTATTTTTTCTACAGCCACAATATCGCTCAGTATGTAGCTAAGATGATCGATGAAGTTATTCAGACCACTAAACCCATCGTAGAACAAATCTCGCAGCTATACATCGAAACCGCCAAGAAGGTTCAAGAAATGTATGAGAAACAGGTCAGTTTGCACTCAATACATATTTGCGAGTAATGAACTGATAACGTTTTTCTATCTAAGGACAGAATTTTCTACTTCTGCTTATTAACCTGATAATTTTTTTTCCAGATTGAGCCTCAGCTGAAACAACTGGAAGCTACTATCGCCGCTATTCTTAAGGAATTCTGGGACGGTTTCCTCTCAGTGGTTACTCACTTTGTCAGCCTCGTCGTAGACTTCTATGAAAAACATAAGCCTGAACTTGAAGAGCTCACAAACGTTCTCACCAATATTTTCAAAGGTAAGCTGTAATAAATTATAAAATAAAATAAATGAAACACAAATCTATATTATAATAGTTGTTATAGACTACAATTTATTTTTTCTCATCTTGAGTTTTTTTTTAGACCTGACTCGTCTGATCGTGGCCCAATTAAAGGAATTCCGCACTCGCTTCAATGAAGTTATACGCGAATTCAGTGAACAGTTCAGTCAAATGCCCCTCTTTGCAATGATTAAAGAGAAGGTAAGTAAATGTATATATTACTGATATTATTTTTATAACGCCAAGATACGGCAAGCAAGTATACGGCATGTCTTAGTTATACTAACTTTTAAACATTAGTTCCATGATATAATATTATTTACGTATTTACGGGAATTAACGCGATCACGAAAAGGTATTACATACCTCTGAATTGCCTGACGTTTCAACCAGGTTGCACTGGCCGTGGCCACAAGCTGACTGGCTCAGCGGTGCATGGCATTCCCTCCGTCGTCGAGATAGTGAGGTAGAAGGGTCTTCATCCACCTCCACTTTTTCGATATTTTTGATATTTTCGTTTCGCCATGTACCGTCACATACTATACTAACAGTGTCCTTATTCTGTAAGCAAACCGATGTGGCCCTATTCTGGTGTTCACCCGACTGCGCATAAAAGCGAGGTGGCATGTTTTTTATCACTGGATTCCACGCTGTAGATATTTTAAACCATATTCCTGATTGAAAGTTTTGTTTTTGTTTTTAATTTTAATCGCTTCACGTACAATTGAAAATCACACAATTTTCTTAAAGTTGATAGTGCTCTACGTTATTTAAGGAGTCTTCTATACGACCTTAAAGTATGACCACACCTTTCTGTAGCATTCTTATCTGAAAAATTGTATTTGCTCTAGCAACTCTTTCTTCTTTCATTTAAAATATCATCACGTCACCTGGAATTATGAGCTTAATATTCATCTGATGTATATAACATGATATTGGTTCCTCTTTACTAGTATAGTACCTACTATTTTTAGGAATCCTAAACTAATAATAGTGCGTGGAGTCCCTCCGCGGGGAAGAAGTGAAACTTCGTAATGTTTTCATACCCCATCCATGGTAGCGTTAAACGTTTAACGCAACCTTTTTGGAAGTCGCATTAGAAGTTTTACTTCAATAATAATCGTTCACCACCTCTAACAAATTTATTCAAGGTTTTAGGTGATAACACGTACCAAATGACACAATTACTGGGTTCTCTTACGATGTCATAATTGGCTTGTCTAAATCAACCTCTTTTTTTTCTCAGTACCAAGAGTTGGCTATCCCAGAACAGGGCTTGGCTTGGCTCCAGGAAGTATACAACACCCTTCGTGCTCTGATCCCTACACCAGAAGTCAGAGACTTCTTTGATGCTGTGTACAGATACAACGTTAAAGTAAGTACTCACGAGTATTCATTAGAACTCATCTTCAATATCTTTGGAAATAATATTTCTAGAATATTCAATATAAGCTTGTATACTAACTGTAAATGTAACTCTTCTAGAAACTGAAGCAAGAGAAGTGTGACGACCAGAGGGAAATTCGCGAAATATACAAGAAGTTGTCTCCAGCTATCACTTCTCTGATCCAATTCATCCGCAACCAACTTGGACAGTTCGGAATCTCCACTGGTTATGCTGGTTTCAGCCCGGTTAGTGGACACACATTTCAATAAATTATTTATTCTTATTGTTACAAAATTCTGATTTCATTTAGACTATACTCTAAACGTAGTTTTTTATTATCATAAAAACGTGTAATTCAGACCCCTTGACCGATGTGTATTTTTATGAAATCTGTATTTTTAACCAATAACCCGTATAGTAATAGTTTCAAGATTAAAACATTTCAACTGCTTATGTCATTTTTAGCTGTCATTCACTCCTCAAAGCCTTCAATCAGTTCCTACCTTCGGAGGCTCAGCATCGGCTAGTCTCCTCAGCAAACTGCTGCGTGGAGACTTCCTAGACGTGATCGCTATGATCAAGGCTTACAGGCCGAGGAGCTTGAATCCGTTGGACGAAGTACCTGCTAAACGTAGGTTTACATAATACTTATTTTTTTATAAACTAAATTGTAGCTTTAAACTATACAGTGTTTGAATATGCTAATGAGAAAAAAGAGATGAAGAAAAATGTTTTTTAATTTTATACAAACTTTAGGAGATAATTACTTCACTGTTTGAGACTGTACGTTATAAATTAAGAGTGATATCAATTTCTCTGGCTGTTATTACAACATTTATCTCAACTTTACTCTAGGCTACGCCAATAAAGGGGTGTAACGACGCTACTCATACTAATTTAATCACAGTGTTGCAACACTGTGATGAAATTAGTATGAGTAGCGGATGCTCACTATGCACTAGCTTCTGCCAGCTCTTTACGAAATCTATCTCTTTTTTCACAACACCAGGAGTGATGTCATCCGTGAATTCAACGCTACTCAACTAACGTATTATAACATCTTTTACATTCAATTCAATTTAAAAATGTGTACAATCCTTATGGTATCATATTAATCATGTATTTTTCAGTCCGTGCCGTGGTTGTCAATGGACAGCACATTTTCACATTCGACGGCCGCCACTTGACCTTCCCGGGTAATTGCCGCTACGTCCTGGCACACGACCACGTTGACAGGAACTTTACCCTCATGATGCAGTTGGTCAACGGTGCCCCCAAATCCCTCATTCTGGAAGACAAGAGCGGTTCCATCATTGAACTGAAGGAGAACGGAGCGGTAATCAATATAATTGTTTATTGACCCACTGACCACTAGGGTCGGCCTACGATTCTTTTCATCCTTTGCAATCGGCAAAAAACCAAAGTTTAAAGATCCAGATTTTAACGCTTCTAATGATTTTTTTTAATTACAAGATATCTTTGGTAATCGATGTTTTGTAAACAACTGCTTTTTGCCTTTCCTTTGATTGTCATTTCTAAAACCAAAATCGAATGCATTATTTACTTTTCTGTATAGATGTCATGTAATCGAATGCTTTATTTTGATATTTCCAGTGTACCATTAACGGTGCCAACCATGGTTTCCCCATCGTCGAGAAGGACACGTTTGCTTTCCGTCAGACTAACGGACGCATCGGACTTGGGTCTCTCTACGGAATAATGGCCATCTGTACCAGCAAACTTGAGGTAAATACATAACGATTGTGTTATCTCTAGTACATGAAACTTTTAGTTATTTTCCTATAGTTATTGTTTTATTAGTTATGTCGGACTCGATCTAACTTTAGCCTATTGCCGGGTCGACCCGCGGCAGGCCTTGGCCGCCTCAAGAAATAAGTAGCCCCGGTGTAGGGGTGTTTGCTCTCCTTATCATAAGACTACCTGCTAGCATACCTATGTACAGGATGAATTCGTCATCACCATGCAATGCATGCAATTTTTCTGGGCACTCGGTATCACTCAGACACCATTTTTACAAAAAAAATTGCAAGATAAATAAAAATTTAAAAAAAAACTTTGTGATCACTTAGTAAAACGTAAAAATATGTTTGTAAAATATTTAAAAAAAATTATTGGTGGGAGAGCCATGCTTCGGCACGTAAGGGCCGGCTTGACTGACAGTGAAACAATGACGGCAGTGAAACAATGCTTGCATTGCTGTTCGCCGCGTGTCCAGCTGCGTGGCCACTAAGTCAAACGTAAAAAATATTAAATGTGGAGAATTAGGCAGTTTTGATATAGCGGTTATTAACACTTAGTCTTTTGTGTTAACTTTGGATTAAGGTACGATGGGGTTGACATATCCTAACTGGATCAAAACCCCAAAATAAAATAAAGAGAAAAAAAAAAAAAAAAAACTTAGCGCACAAGGAGTGCATTTTGTCTACAAATTGTGAGCTGTTAAGACAACTTTGTGATGCAAATTACTCGATACTGTTGTACTAAAGCGGACCCTGGACGATCATGCGGCATGACATGCGTCACGTGCGGTCATGCATGCATGACCGTTTAATTGAATTATCATGCTGCATGATGGACTCTCATAGGTCCGTCATGCAGCATGATAATTCAGCATGATCGTCTAGGGTGCGCTTAAGTGATATCAAAACAAAACACGACCATTATGACAGGTTTGTCATAATTTTCATCAAAGATTCTACTGTGTGAATTTGAATGGTGATGACACAATCACCCATACATATATATCTTAAATAGGAGAATAATTCTCAATTTTTGTTTGTTCATTAAAGGTCTGCTTCATCGAAGTTGACGGCTTCTACCTGGGCAAATTACGTGGTCTTCTTGGAGATGGCAACAATGAGCCCTATGATGACTTTAGAATGCCTAATGGAAGGGTATGTACTTATTTATATGACACCTATATTACCTTTACCATATTTGTTTATACTGTTGCCTCTACTGCTATTTCCTTATTCGAATACTTTAATTTCTAGATTTGTGAGTCGGAAAGTGAGTTCGGCAATTCCTACCGTTTGTCGCGCAGCTGCCCGCAAGTAAAGGCTCCTGAGCACAGCCACCACCAGATGCACCACATGGCCTTGCCTCCAGCGTGTGAAAAAGTTTTTGGAGGCGACTCTCCGCTCAGACCACTCAGCTTGTTCCTCGACGTTGCTCCATTCAGGTACTTTACTTAGATTAACAACGTTACCCTTATGTCATCATGTCACCAAAAAAAAGTTGTAACTTTTTGGTCGCATCAGTTTAATATATTTTTCTTCTCCTTCATCATCTTTTATTTATACACTTAAGCTTACAGCAGGTATGCACTTATTTTTAATTAACTTACTCTTTTCCTGCTGTTCTTTCCTGCTGTGCTTTCCTTACTGTTACTTACTCGTTTCCTATATATAATATTATTAACTGTCACTGATGCAATCCTGTATATATACCCACAAAAAAAATTAAAAAATTCAGGGTTAACTCAACTTAAAAAATACTCGTAAATGTGTGTGTGTGTGTGATCCTCTTTATTAAGAGAATGATTGACACAAACTTAACAAGTGAATAACGTAACATCAACATATCAACCTTTTTTTTGTAGACAAGCCTGCATTCACGCCTGTTCTGGTGACTCGGCTGAAGCTCTCCAAGAAGCTTGTGACTTGGGTAGTGGATACGCCGCACTCGCTGTTACCACTCTATTGCCAGCGGTTTTACCTGAAGTCTGCGTGAAGTGCACAGATGCTGACAAACCCAGGAAAATTGGTGAAACCTATGAACTTAAGGTTCCAACTAAACAAGCTGATATCATCATTGCCTTTGAAACTACCATTGTAAGTAAATTTATAAACGGATTTAATATATATCATATACGTAATACTTTAACTAAATAAAATAAACTAAAATTAAAATCGCCGATTTTACTTAATTAGCTTTCCTGTTCGTCTTTTTCTGATTTAATAGCATCATCCAATTTAGTCCATGTCAATATTTCTATTCAGTCTACAACGTTGAAGCAATTACTTTATGTTATTTACTTGTAATTATCAAGTCATACGCTTTGCCCCTTATCATATTAACTGAGTATCTCTTGTCCAGGATAACGAAAAGAACTTCAAGAACATCGTCGTTCCACTTGTTTCCCAAGTCATCGATGGACTTAAGAGTAAACGCATCAATGACATTAAGGTGTACCTCGTTGGCATCACGTCCAAATACCCCTACCCCATCGTTTATGACACTGACCGTGAGTATAAACATTGTTTTATAATTTGATTAATCAATTATATTCTATTTGGGTTTGATTCCCACTCAGGACAAAATTGTGTGATGAGTACGATAATTTGTAGTCTCTGGGTGTAATTTATCTATAATGTATATGTATTTAGAAATATATAAGTATGTTTATCAGCAGTCTGGTTACCATAGTACAGGCTCTGCCTAGTTTGGGATCAGACGGCCGTGTGTGAGATGTGTGAAATTATTATTATTACAAATTAATTTTAAACGTAATAACATAAATCATCAATGAACTACATTGTTAAATTAACTATCAGAAGTGATATTTTAAACTCATTCTTATTAAATTCATTTAATTTATTTAGTTTCTGCAGTCTTCTGTTGCGAAAATTGAAGTTGAATTGATTACTCATACAAATTTAGGATCACTTAGTTTATTTTTTATAATTTTTACCTCATTTATAGTACCTATCTATTTTTCATTACAGAGAAACTTAAGAACGCCAAGGTTCACTTTGACGACAAGAGCCGTTACAACCGCCTCAGCAGTAAGATCGACTACGGTCAGGATCCCATCCTGAAGAGTATTTCGTATGTTGCCAGCTTATACGATACCTTGACTATTGAATTTGGTAAGTGGTGTATTTAGTTCTTTTCTACTTGTCAAAAAATCCTGTGACGCTATAACGGGCAATGTTTTAGTTGACAAGTCAAATCAGTAGTTATATGCTTATTAAATTTTAAAATGGTAGGCCGTGTAATAACGACTTGTGATTAATCAAACTATTTCGTTAAATCATTTAGCTCTACATGGTGGCCAAAAAAAGGAGTGTAATATTTTCAGGGTCATTTAATGTATGTGAGTTTCTTTATTCCACCATAATTTCTAAATGACTGAACAGATTTGGATGTGTGAGGTATCCTTAAAATCCTTACATCATCCCGAATGATATTCGTTATAAATTAAAAATATATATATGGCAGCTTCGTGGTGCCATTTTTAAGCGTAAAAAGCAATCGGCAGGGCAGTTCTGTTGCTTAATTATTTGAATTAGTAACTTGCTAATGTTAATTTTTTCTTTAAAAAAAATTGTAACAAACGTGAAAATAGTAAGGAATCTAAATTTAAATATATACAAATATGTTCAGCACTTAATTTCATGAGTACTGTTAAATTATTTATTTTAACCAAAGCCTATTATTGTGTTGTTTGATGTAGTTACGTTACCTTGTTGATGAACAAATTTCTTTAATAACATTTGGCTTTTGTTCTAGGCTTGACTAACGACGTTGCCGCTTACGCTTCAATATTCGACTTGCCACTACGCGCTGGTGCTGTCAAACACACCATTAACGTCGTCGGAGAGGAATGCGTCAACCAATTCTTCTTGGTGAGCAAAAATTTTTAGGACTTAGTACTTACTATACCTAATTAATATGCCATAGCATAGGATCAACAAGGATCACGGTCGACAAAAAATAAATTTGCAAGAACAAATAAAGTGAAAATTTTTTTTTTATTTAATAACATTGTTAGAATTTTATAGCCTAGTATTACATCAACGAATATTAACGACATGGTTTACTAATGTAAATACATTCGTATGAACTGTCTGACATTTCGACCAGATGACACTGGTCTTGGTGACCTCTAAATAGAAGATTAGTTTGCATTTATTTGAACATTTTAGGATGTATAGAAAATGTTAAATATCAGAATGATTAAAAAATCGACTTTTTGTCTTAAAGTTGGAGGTTCTTCGTTCAGTGGTGTTCAGCGCTTTCGCCGAGAACTCTGTGTACAGTCACTCCGTCGTCGCCGTCACTCCTTCCCTCAAGATCGGAGGTGGCAAGAACTACAACCAGATTGTTGGTTAGTATAAATTGTTTATCTTCTTAGGCAACTATTGTGTTGGAATCTAGATACCAGTCATTAACTCTACGATTTATTCTACTACAACACTTAGTTTGGATCTAGATACGGCCTCTTCTAATCTGATCTAGTTTAGTGACTTTCATCAAGTTTACAACTGTTGCGCTGGAGCCTCCGTATCAATGTCCCAGGAAATACAGGATATTAGGTACGTGACCCCGAGGTCACATTGGTTGACGTTGTCCACACGGGACTGACGTAGTGGTCGGCCTCTACGAGCTACTGCAGTCTCAGTCCCGTATCCCATCAAAGAGTTGCAGTATCTTGCCCTAGGTTCCTCTCCCTACCCATTTTTTCTTACACAGGAGAGTTGGCATCAGCCAGGCGGCGGGCCATAAAAGAAAACAAACCCGCGTGAATATGATTATGAACATTTGATTAATTAAGGTTTTTATTTTATTTTCGCGGCAACCGTCTGCGATGCGTGCAAAGTTAGAAACTATATATTTTCAAGTTCTCATCAAGACTTTTATGCGACAGGTTACACCGAAGATGCTGTGATCATGCTGGGAGACAAGAAGGTCGGCAAAGACACGCACAATCTCAGGTCCACCTTAGAAAAAACGACTGATGCGTGCAGAGACTTTGTTGAGTCGGTGAGTTAAAAACTATACAATTTTTTTATACAACTAAGATCGCAAACAAGCTACAATCTACCTGATTCTAAGCAGTTACCGGTTTCTAGATAATCTTCCAATACCATATTTATTGCTATTTGGTGGTACTACTGAATACAGTGAGTATTCAGTTGTACCATCGTGTATTCGTTTAATGGAAATTAAACCCTTTTTTCGTATGAAGTATGGCTTGATAATAACATGATGAGAGTGGCCACAACAACACTTTGAACAATTGATACCTACTGTTTGTGTAATCGTAGGATTAATTTAGGTAAAAATAATACTTATTTAAAAAGTTCAAATATCTTCGTCCCTAAAGATTTTAGGGACTATACATAATTGACTTAGTAACTGAGAAACTGCAAAGTGCTTACCGTCCATACAGGTTGCACCAAAGATTGCTTATTTTTTTTCATCTTCAATTTCTAACTTACTTCCTGAATAACATTTATTTTATCATTTTTCAGAGTGATGGCATCGTCTTCTCATCTACGAACTTCCACAACTTGAGCGCTGGACAGCAGAAACAGTTCATCCAAACCGCCGCAGCGGTTATCAACCAGCGCCTGCTGCACGAGACCTTGGTCCAGGAGTGCATATGCTCTTACGTGGATCCTTTCAGGGCGCGTTCAGTTTGCTTCTCCAAAGACAAAAAAGAAGTGGTAAGTTCTCTTACTGTCCTATTTATTTAAACACATTTTAGCTGTTTTAATATTTTAAAACTTAGATTACCTTAGATACAGAAGAATGTAAGGAGTTAGCAACCCAACTCGCACGTTTATTGTAACTTTGTCAAGGCGACCCAGGCTATATATCAATCCGTATTTTTTAATGAATGTTACATTTTGTAGTTGTGACATTTACAACAGGAGAGACACCGAAACTTAATGCGGTTTGTTTTCAAATCCAACAATTACATTGCTGCTACTATAGCCTAATGGAAAATGAAATTTAATTAAAAAAAAAATGATTACGTTATAAGCTCACAATTTATTAAATAAACAGAACGTTTTCTTAACGACGAGACTTAAGAAGAAGCGGAGCCATAGAAATAAATATTTAGCTTCTGATGTTACCTTTAGCAGAAACTGAAATGTATAGCGAAACATGTATGATTTTGTAATATACCTATTATAACCCCAAGCTATCACAATTATCTTTCTCGTTTTTGTTTCCATCATAATATCAAATCAAATCAAATCCATTTATTTCAATTAAACCAGTAATAGGTATTTTTAAATTATCATGAGTAGGAGTCAGTCAGACTAAGTCGGTCGTGAAGCTAATTGCCTGATCCAATACGTAGATCATATGGAGAAGAACAAGCAAGAAATTCCAAGGACACTCTTTTTCATAATGTTTTTTACCCATTTCTGGTCACATTGCTTATAAGCGTAACTGAAATGTGAGGACAATGTAACATACCTATAACAATAATTATGAAAGCCAATAAATGCATTCATTAATGTTACATTTTGTTGACAGGCTCGCCGAAGGAAGTAAGTCTGCTCTCGAACTGTGATCGACAAGTGCCAAATGTACCAAATACTCTAGTGTTAATGTAGTACCTACCTCGTGCGAGTGAAACACACATTGTCATATACATTGCACATGTGTATCTCGTTCGCACGATCACATATCTACTATGAAAACCTGAAACGACATCTACATTACAGAACCTCACTGATTATCCTCCGACCTTATCACTTGTACACCTTACTATTAGTCTTTGTAAGTAGATAAAAAGAGACAAAAACATGATGTTGTTTGACGTTTCCATAGTAGCGTTTATTAATAATTACTATCATAATAATGACTGTCATCAGAATCTGTTGTATTTATGAGTACCGGACCGTCATGTGGTACGAATGACTCTGTATTAGATATAATAAATATGTTATTTAAAAACCAATTTCTTTTATTACTCTTTGAGTCCGTACCTACAAATATTCTAAACACGTTCTTGAACATGAACTAGGTACTACTTATGAAAGTAAAAATTATAATTTTATTATGCGCGCCGGCAACGTTGTTCGATGCTTACTCACGCGCTGCGTCGCGTTATCCGTCCGTATCTGGACTACCGTGTTAATTGGTACCTAGATCAGGTATATTTGTTTACAAAAATCAACTAATTTCTGTCGTTGTCAGAACAGATAAGTTACGCGATACGTTTGCCACCTATACCATAAAAAAATAAAAAAAAACCTGCTTTAACGAGAAACTGAGGTACCCTGGAAACTTTTAAAAGTTCATAACTTTTAAACGGATACCTCGTTTTTCTAAGTCTCACTCCGTAAAATTGTTTAAATAAATAGCAACACTTGCTCCGATACAATAACGTCGAAATTGAGGTCGCACAGCGCTAGCTACCTACTAGAGGGGTAAATTCTAGGTGAATATACCTAAACTAGGTATCCGTTTGAAAGTTATGACCGTTTAAGTTTCCAGGTACCTCTATTTCTCATAAAAGCAGGTTTTTTTATTTTTTTATGGTATAGGTGGCAAACGAGCAGCCGGGTCACCTGATGGTAAGTGACTGCTGCCGCCAATGGGCAACTGCAACTCAAGAGTCACAAGTGCGTTGCCGACCTTTAAGGTGTGAATAGGGAAAGGGAGGGAAGAGGGGGAGAAGGTGGGAGAGGGAAAGGTTAGGGCCTCCGGAAACTTCACTCACTCCGCGAAACACAATGCTAACGTTACTATGAGGCCATGGTATCACTCCAGTCGAACCGGCTCATATCCTCCACGTATGAAAGATATAAAAAATTAAAAATATGTACGATGTAAAATTTTAAACTTTACACATTCCACCTGCTTGTATGAGAATTGGAGGTGATAATATTTGAAAACTTAAATCGTTATAACTTTTAAACGGATATTTATTTATTTACCAAAAAAAACTAACACCAAGTTAATTAAACTAAAGCGTTTTATAAATCACTACACAAAAGAAAAGCGTTAAAATTATGAAAGAAAGAAAGAAAGAAGAAGGAAAGAAAGAAAATACGTTTATTCTGGCACAACTAAACGAGACGCTAACAGAATGAAACACTTCATTTACAAATTATAAACATACAACTATTTAAGGAGATGTTCCTAACTTAAATTTACGAGACGAGAAGTAGTCGTCTCGCGGTCGCACCACCATGGGAGACCAGTTCAGCTCTGTGCCAGGCACTGGTGGGTGCCTGACGCTGGTTTTCAACTGGGCCCATATATTTAGGCTCATGTAGACTTTAGTTTCTATTTAGAGTTGGATGCGAAAATATTTTTATAGTCTGAACATGTTAATAAAGCATTTAAGCCTTGAAATCAGTCAGAAAGTCTTATAATTAGGTTAAAAGGTCTCAGAGCCAACGCTTTAATAAAAAAGTAGGTTTGGAGACTTTTTTGTCTCCAAATCTACTTCTTCAAAGGCTTTAAAGGCTGTTAACCTCGCAGGCGCCAAGAAAAGTGGCGAGCCTTAAAAAGGGCTTAAAAGACCAGAGTTCTTTGAAACACTAAAAAATTTGTAATTCCGAAATTCACTCCTTAACTTTAAAAATGTTGGACTGTATTTCACATGGGCACTATTTCACATGGGCACTATTATGGCGCAATTTCACATGGGCACTATTTCACATGGGCACTATTTCACATGGGCACTATTTCACATGGGCACTATTTCACATGGGCACTATTTCACATGGGCACTATTTCACATGGGCACTATTTCACATGGGCACTATTTCACATGGGCACTATTTCACATGGGCACTATTTCACATGGGCACTATTTCACATGGGCACTATTTCACATGGGCACTATTTCACATGGGCACTATTTCACATGGGCACTATTTCACATGGGCACTATTTCACATGGGCACTATTTCACATGGGCACTATTTCACATGGGCACTATTTCACATGGGCACTATTTCACATGGGCACTATTTCACATGGGCACTATTTCACATGGGCACTATTTCACATGGGCACTATTTCACATGGGCACTATTTCACATGGGCACTATTTCACATGGGCACTATTTCACATGGGCACTATTTCACATGGGCACTATTTCACATGGGCACTATTTCACATGGGCACTCTTATGGCGCACTTACACTTGGTCGTTAGCTCGTATTCGATCGCCTATGGAATTCGGACAAACGACTAAGTGTAAATGAACGGAGTCGAGTACGCCCGTCTTCGTACGATCTAGTCCAGCTTTCATTTTGGTTACCCGAATCAGAATACCCGACGCCATTTTCCTTCAGTGCTTTGCCAGTCGTCACAATGAGTAGTGTTGCTCTTCGAAGAAGCATTCATATTGTTCGTGATATTTTATTGATACAATTGGCTCGCAGAATAAAAAAGAAACGAAAAGTGTGGGTTCGAGATTTATTCAAACAGAGAGATAACTTGGTCGTTTGCCCGTATTCCAGTGACCGAATTCGAGTAAAACAATGTAACTAATGCATCGGGTGCCCGAAGTCGAGTAACGTATTTCGTGCACCCGAATACGAGCTAACGACCAAGTGTAATTGCGCCATTACGTTGCGTGCGCGTACGTCCCCTAAAATGGTTAAAAATTTTGTTTATAAAGACATATTGTCAGGGGTTGAGGGTTCTGTAAGCAACCAAACTTGTATACGTTCATCTCGGAAATTAATATTCAAAGACTTTTGCCTGTCTTTTTCGTCAGACAAACTTAACTTTGCGGTTGCGATGAACGACAAAGTGAGCAATCCAACCGCAAAATATAAGTTTGTAATCACAAAAACTTTTTTTTTATGTGATATAATAACAAATTAACGAGTTTCGGATTGTATCCTTCGCTTGTGCTGTCAGACCTTGCTTCTTACTAAATTTCATGATTCTAGGTAAATGGGAAGTACCCTATAGGTTTTCGACCCAAAACCTATAGGGTACTTTCGGTTAACCTAGAATTGACAATTTTGGTTAAAAGCAAGGTCTTATAGCACAATTAAAGGACAAATTCCGAAAAATAAAAAAGTTGAAAATTAAGGTAAATTTTTATACTGACAAGTTTTCGCGAAAATCTAAATTTGCCCATATCTTTTTATCGTGTTGATTCTGGACCTTGATTTTTATACACCTAATAAGGACTATAGACCTCAGTATATGGTATAAATTTGAACTTGCTAGGTCCACCCATTCTGAGAGAGACCCTGAGAGATCGGTGGTGACACGTGGACAGACATGAGGGTTTCTTTTTTTACCTTTTGAGGTATGGAACCCTAAAAAAGAAAAAAGTCATTACAAGACACAACGAACAAAACGATATCGCAAAATGAGTGGTGTTAAGGTCTGCGGTCCGATCCCATATGATTGAAGACTATTTAAACTTGCCGAGACAAAGATCAAATACCTAATTGTTTGTGAGCATGCATATGTCTATTCGCATTGGTCTCGGCGTTTGTAATATGCTTATTATGAACAATTTACCAAAAATGTATATCTAAGTATGTCTTATGTTCTAGAACCCTTAGTACAAGCCATACTTCGTTAGAGCGTTCACATTTAAGATAAATACTTAAGTATCTATCACTCTTTATAAAGGGTATTCATATTAGTTTCATTTTATACGTTTCGACAACATTCAAGCGATTTCATGTAGCATAGTGTAGCCGCCAGACAACACACTACGCTCCGATAATGTTAAAAAATGTGCGGTGAATTGGATTATTTTCAAAATCCCATTCATAATGTGACCCAGATGAGGCGTTAAAGTTAGTTTCCTATCACACCGAGTCCTCTGATAGTATCCAAATCGTTGACATTGACATTATGTAGGTGGTGGTACTTAAAGCTATCTCATTCTCTCAATTTCAGATTCAAATCTAAAAGTATTAATATACTTATAGATTTAGCTACCTGTTATATTGTTATAACGTCGTATTGTAAAAGTCTTGGCCCGACCGGCGACCCCGATACGACTGCCATTTGGCAACGGCGGACTGTGACGCTTGCTGCGCATATTACGTGTTTAGTCACGAAAGAGTATTGGCTTACATGGTGCACGAATTCGAATTTAGAATGTCTCAATTCCGTTTCAAGAGCAAAAAAACTTTTGAGCTTATTAAATCGTGTTATCATAATTTCATAATTTATAAGGAGCAGACATCGGTAAACGACTGAGTATCTAGTAAGTCATAGGCTCATTGTTTTAGTTTATTTTATAACAAACGCACTACAAGTTTTATGTTTACTTCCTGGTTTTGAATTATTGTGTGATATAAATATTTTTATCAAGTTTTGTATGCACAAGGTACGCACTTATTCCAATACTCGCCTATTTACCAGGTACACTAATTTTAAGCATCTAATAAAAATAAGATATGAATGTTTGCTTTTAAAATTAACCTATGAGACCCTGTGATTAGGTATAATTATAAATTACCCATATAAATTTTCATAGTAACTAAAACTTTTTTAAGCTCAACTGTTTTGTTATTTGACGTACGCCAGCAAAAAATAGGCAGTCATGGGACGAACTTAAAACGTCACATTAGCAGGTCGGTGACATTAATTAATAAGGCGCTGACAGAACTCAATGTTTAGATTAGCGCCCTCTAGTGGATCTATATTTATGTATTATTAGCGTGACGGTCAAGAGTTCAGTGCTATTATTTTTCCCTATAGCAAAAGTGCACAAACGTGCCTAAAGAAGTTTTCACTTCAAAAATCACAATAATCCAATAACCACAATGACAGACAGAGAAATACCATTTACCGAAATACTAAAAAGAACGTTTTTTATTTAATAGTTTAGTATTGTGTGAGCCGAGCGTAATCGTGCGAGCGAGAGAGTTCGAACACGACCGAAGACCGACGAAGCGACGCTCGCGACCGCGTTGCCGATCAGTGCACCTCACAATGTTCCACGAGAAACTCGACGTCAAGCTCATTCGCCAAGTGAAAGAGAATCCGGTCTTGTACGACTACAGTCATGAGAAGTATATGGACTTCAACGCCAGAGAAGTAGCCTGGCAGAAGATCGGAGATGAGTTGAAAAGGCCAGGTTTGTATTTACATTTAGTGTTTACGATGCTGTATACTATTGGGTCACATATATTCTCCTACGTACGAGTCTTGTTGTGTAAGTTTTATTCGAGTACCGAGTGTAATACAAAATCTTTTATTACTCATGTGATGGCTACCTGTAAGTAGTTAAGTACAATAATTAAGTAGTTTTTAATCATTCTTTCAGCTGCAGATTGCAAAGTCAGATGGATAAATATAAGAGACGTGCATAGAAGAATACTGAGAAAAAATCTAGGGAATTCCTCTCGTCCGTGTAAATCCTACAAGTATGACGGTGAGCTAGTGTTTATGAGACAACATTACAGAGACGTCTCCGCTCCCTCAGTCAGCTGTGATGACGATGATAAAGGCAACGACTGGAGCGCCATGGTTTGCGATAACGATGGTACTAGCATTCAAGACGCTTCTTGCAGTGATGACTCAGAAAAACCTATAAAGAAAATCAAAGCAAAACGTAAAAAGGCTAAAAAAAGAAAAGAATTGTTATATGAAGAAGAGGAGAAACAAGCATCTTCGACATTCAACGAAACTCCGGCGGTTTCGGGAGACTTTGATGTAACAGATTCGGTCGATGCTTTTCTTTTGAGTATCGGGGCCACGTTAAAGACTTTTTCACCATATCACTTGAATGTAGCCAAAAGTAAAATTTTCGCGGTTGTTCAAGAGCACGACTTACAACAAATAGTTCAAAAGGACAGACATGAACAAACCGATGTAAAAACTTCTACTTCGGGGGGAATGTATATTGTGTAGTGAATGTTTTTTACAAAAATCCGTCTAAATAACCCTAGAACATAATTTATGATTTATTTATTCTGATGCGGTTTGAATATCTCTATCGAATTAGTTTTTAAGTTCTTAGTTTAAAATGTAAATATCAAAAATAGAAATATAAGTAATTTTTTTTTTAAAGTAATAACTTTATCTACCAAATAAAAAGTATAGCAAATAATTATTATAAGTATGTAAAGTTAAGTGCAATATTTATCGCGATTATTTTAAGTTTATTCTAGATTACATTTTCGTATAAGAATAAAACATTTTCTTTATTATTATTTTTAAAAGAAAAATATAAGAAAACACATTTGCTGTCAGTTTATAATATATTTATTACATTTTTGTATTTCTTTCATGATACATAGTACCTATTATTATATGTCTGCTCGTTAGCTCCCTATACCATAATTTTTTTTTATTAATATATGGTGTATTCGTAATCATAAACCAGAATATAAATACGAATGCGAGTTTGTTACGCTTTTAAACCTTCACTATTTAACTGATCTTCATGAAATTTTGCATACACGTAAAGGGTACAGAAAAAGCATAGGCGTACATAATTATAGTAAAATATGCTCTTAATGTAATCGTAATAAGTATGTTAAAAACCTAGAGTGAGAACCGATCGAGTACCCATCATGGTGGTTTCCGTTATATATAAGCGGGTCGACGATCGATATCTCACGCACACATCGTCGCGGCGTCGCTCGTCGGAGCCCTCGCACGCCCGCCGTTACGTCACGCGCGCCAACCGGGCGCTGACTCGATGTCAAAACTCAAACCTCGCCTTCACCACAGATAATATATTACCCATGTATATTTAAACAGTCTTATAAATTACTAACGTCGGTGAACACATTACGACTATTTTGTCGCCTATCGACATTTGTAGGTAGGTAATTTAAGTAAGGCACTATTAGAGAGTACTAGAGCTAGGGTAGGTAGGAACTCTCAAAGACTATCAAGTACTTACGTCCTATTGCGTCTATTTTTTTTTTAAATAAAAGTTTAGTATAATTAAAAAGGTACGTAAATCCCTAGTTAAAATGTCCCATTTATAACTTATAATGTTACATGTAACATTAAAAACTATTCAATTCTTTAGGTATTTTCTTTCTAGATTACCAAATGACAATGGAAGTTATAATGACTATTATTATTAACGGCAAGGCAACGTTAACAATAATAATAGCGATGCGGTACTGCAGTCGACTGCCACGTCAAAATACGCGGGTGTGATTAGCGATCCAGTGAAAATATTTGTATAGGTACTTGAATATATTGTCTCTTTAAATTGGTCTGGGTGTTTTTGAGTGTAAACGGTATTTATGCATTTACAAAAAAAAATACTGGAATGCACGTCAGAAGTGAAAACATAACTGACACATCTATCATCTGAGCGTGACGGTCACGGGAGTTCAGTGCTTTTCCCCATAACAAAAGTGCCCAACGTACCTAAAGAAGTTTTCATATAAGTATTTTCTTTAATTCAAAACTTCGCCGTCTAAAATATATCATTTTTGTATCTAGTTTCGTTTCGTATGGTTAGCACTAGTACTACTTTACACTCATAGTTTAGTCATAAATAAGTACTCTTATAGGATATTTTTAGTCCGTGCCTAAAAATAAGTACCTATCTACGTCAACTCTACCACAAAACCGCAAACTCAAAGTATCTCACTCGACATAACTACGATTATTGTAAACCAAACAGTGTGCGCGGTCCCTTCCGAACCGGTCCGTCTCGTTCACGTAACGGCGCACTTCGCCACGTTGCCGCTCCGTGCCCGGCCGTGACGCGCAGTCGCGCCGAGCCCGTGACGCCGTCGCGTCGTCAACACACCAGCCGCAATGCCGCTGCCATTTAACAAGAACTTGGACCTAAAGCTATTGGACCTCGTTAAAGAAAACCCCATTCTGTACAACATAAAACATTCCAAATATCTAGACTTTGATGCGAGGGAAGTTGTTTGGCAAAAGATTGGTGACGCTTTGAATAGACCAGGTAAGTTTTCATAACACTTTATTATTTAGAGCATAGAAGTGATTTTTCTTTGCACAGATTACACTTAGTTACATTCCGTGTTCATGTTATCATATTGTGTACAAGATAGGGTTTAAAATTACTTGTTATCTAGAGCAGCCTATATTACTGTATCTGTTGTAATGGAAACATAATAATACAGTGTCTTATAGTTTAAGAAATAGAGGTTATAATCGGATGTCGATTGACTAGGCAACCGATTTCGTTCAAGAATTGGAGCAACGTGTTGATATCGTTATCAGTTTGGAGATAGTTTGATTCAATGTTAGCGATACATAGGCAGGTACATACGATATTATAAGAATTGCGTATTTCTGTTATATCAGCTTCGGTTCAGTTTTATGATTGGGCACCTATTTAATAAGAGCAAATACCTACTTAGATGAATCATCGTCCCAGTCATGTGTGACCGTGTAGCTATTTAAATTTCGACCACTACAAGCAAACAAACTAATATCGTCAAGGCTTGTGGATAATTCGTCGCAATCGTAGAAAAACGGCGGGTTTGATTTATTGACGTTTTTTGTTTTTGACATAAGTCTACTGAAAACATTATTCTTTATCATAAACATTTTTCAAAGCTCATACACGCAGTAACATTTTCAGATTTTATTAAGTAACAGAAACAACCGTTTTCAAAATATTACGTAAAACATCATTTGAAAACTTTAAAGTGCTCACCTGTAAAGTTACTAAAAATCAAATCCGTCGTTTTTGACAACTAATAGTATACTGGACTGCGTTCCGTTGTAAAAAGTACCTAACCAGTCTAGCTAACTATAAAGGAAGAACTAACAGCTTCGCAGTATATATACTAAAGGAAGAACTAACAGCTTCGCAGTATATATACTAAAGGAAGAACTAACAGCTTCGCAGTATATATACTAAAGGAAGAACTAACAGCTTCGCAGTATATATACTAAAGGAAGAACTAACAGCTTCGCAGTATATATACTAAAGGAAGAACTAACAGCTTCGCAGTATATATACTAAAGGAAGAACTAACAGCTTCGCAGTATATATACTAAAGGAAGAACTAACAGCTTCGCAGTATATATACTAAAGGAAGAACTAACAGCTTCGCAGTATATATACTAAAGGAAGAACTAACAGCTTCGCAGTATATATACTAAAGGAAGAACTAACAGCTTCGCAGTATATATACTAAAGGAAGAACTAACAGCTTCGCAGTATATATACTAAAGGAAGAACTAACAGCTTCGCAGTATATATACTAAATTGACGTCACACCTTACAGTGCTCACAGTAATATCGGAACACACACATTATAAAACAAAGTCCCCCGACGCGTCTGAGTGTCTGTTCGCCGTAAACTGAAAAACTACTGAACGGATTTTCATGCGGTTTTCACAAATAGACAGACAAACGAGGCGGGGGACTTTGTTTTAAAATATGTAGTGATGAAATTAAAATCAATTCTAGAATGTGTGGCTCTTTCTGATAGACATTATTTGACGATGTACATAATGGCGCGGCGGTTATGCGTTCGATGCAATGTCAGAGGTCACGGGTTGGATTACCGCTCAATGCAAATATTTGTATGCATTTTTTTTTATTAATTGAAATAGAATTAAGATTTTGTTCAATTAATTGTGAAATTTTAAATCAAATTATCAAAACCTACCAATGAACTGATGATTTTTTTACATTTTCTAAAAATGAAACCTAGCTAGATCGATTTATCGGCCCCGAAACCTCCTGCATGCTAAATTACATGAAAAATAGTACATATATATATATATATATACATATATATATATATATATATATATATATATATATATAACTCCTTATTACTAAGTTATCATAATTATGGGTAAATATGAGATCTAGAATTTAATATTTTTTTTTATTATTATTATTTGTTTTTAATTGATACCTAAACATACTTAGATACTTACCTATTTATTTAATAAATACGTAGTCGGCGCCAAACATACAAACAAAAATTAAAACTCGACAATTAATTCATTTACTTGTACATTTAACGCCTTTTAATAATTATTTAGGTATTTTCGTTATTCAGGTATTCTCCTAACAACTAATCACATTTTCAGCTCTAATCTGCAAGTCCCGATGGGTGAACATAAGAGACATGATGCGGCGCAAGATCCGCGACCGCCTGCGGAACCCCACGGCCCACAGCTACAAGTACAAATACGAGGACGAACTATCCTTCATGCTCCCCTACTTCAAAGAGACCCCAACGACAGGAACTAATGATGAATACCCGGAATTCCTAGAAGACAGCGCCTGTGAAGTCGAAATGCCCACAGAAGTATTTGTTGACGAGAGCATAGATTACGACGAGCCTAGAGAAACGAAACCAGTGCTTAGAAAAAGACAAGGGGAAGTCAGCTCCCCACAAAACAACACCTTCCAGGAGCCAGTGTATCAAGAGCTCAGCCCAACGGACCCTTTGGATGTGTTTCTGTTAACTATAGGATCTACGTTGAGAAAGTTTAGCCCTTATTACCTGAACCAAGCGAAGAGCAAGATCTTCCAGGTGGTCCAGGAGTACGAGCTGCAGCAGATTATGAATTTGAATAAGGATGATCAAACCCCAGGCAGTAGTACTGCGTCCATTATGTGATATGTTACATTATGTGTAGGTTTAGTTAATATAGTATTTTTGTTATGGTTCTTTGATGTTTTTATTTGTAGGGAAGAAAATACTTGATAACTTTTTAAAGTAAAAACTTTGTTTGTAAAGACGGACGGTACGGACGGTAAAATTTCGTTGAAAATTCAACGAAATTTTACCGTCCAAAACAAATCGTTTCTTGGTTAGAGGAACGCGACATAAGCCTGTGCTAAAGAACGACAACCAGTTCGAGATATAGGTATACGACCTCACTTGCTCGAGTTATTGTTTCCACTTCCCAATTAACCAGTAACAGCAATATCTCTTCCATAGCCTTCCCTTTCGGCGGATTTTCTTGGGTTTGTAAGTAAAATTAATAGGTATTTACTTTCTTTCAGTTGACTGTCAAAAAATTAACCCATTTTTAATTCCAAAGACAACGCGAGAGTTTTAATATTATTAATCGATTATTTATTTTGTTTTATTTATATACATATATAAAAAAACCGGGCCCGCAGAGGCCCGCAGAGGTAGATTTCGTGTTTTTTTTATTTTTATCTCAAAAATATAAGTCGTACTAAAAACTTTAAATGTCTACATTGTAGAGTAAAATAAAAAATTAGCTTTCATTTAAAAATATTACTGATTGTAAAAAGATTTACAGTTTTGGAGCTATGTATTTTTTTCCGACAAATTTTGGTTTTCCCCCTCCCCTCCTCAAGTTAAGGGTGGAATCATTTAGGGTTCATATTAAAAAATGTTCATATTTACTATGGACATGCTATTAATGTTAAACGGTCCAAAAAATTTCCATAGGAATAAAGTTATGCTGAAAAAACTGATTTTTGAAAATCTGCCCCCCAGTCCCTCCTTATGGGGGAATATCCCCAATTCACTAACTTAACCTTCATTTTTGCCCTGTTCATTTGTCGTCCAAGTGCATAATTGCGACCTGTATCGTGCCGGTAAAATTGAGGTACATACATATGTATATATATATATATATATATATAAATATATACATACTTTTTAACTGGCGGTTGTTTTGGGGTCTATGGATCATAACTAGACCTCCTGTGAAGATTTTTTTGGAAAACTCGACAAAAAGTCTACCTACTGGTTACAAAACCAATAGGTAGACATTTTTTCGAAAATCTTCATATAAAACAACTCTGCATTAGGAATGATTCCTGTGTCGAGGTCTTCACAATTATTGAAACAACAGACACAAAGAACAACCAGACTCGGGACAAATATTTGTGAGTTAAACATAGTTTAGTTCCGTGTGGGATTCGAACCCTAAACACTCAGTCTGGCGAAGAGGCGAGGCGACCACTTTAACCATTGTGTTTTATTTATATACATATATAAAAAAACCGGGCCCGCAGAGGCCCGCAGAGGTAGATTTCGTGTTTTTTTTATTTTTATCTCAAAAATATAAGTCGTACTAAAAACTTTAAATGTCTACATTGTAGAGTAAAATAAAAAATTAGCTTCCATTTAAAAATATTACTGATTGTAAAAAGATTTACAGTTTTGGAGCTATGTATTTTTTTCCGACAAATTTTGGTTTTCCCCCTCCCCTCCTCAAGTTAAGGGTGGAATCATTTAGGGTTCATATTAAAAAATGTTCATATTTACTATGGACATGCTATTAATGTTAAACGGTCCAAAAAATTTCCATAGGAATAAAGTTATGCTGAAAAAACTGATTTTTGAAAATCTGCCCCCCAGTCCCTCCTTATGGGGGAATATCCCCAATTCACTAACTTAACCTTCATTTTTGCCCTGTTCATTTGTCGTCAAAGTGCATAATTGCGACCTGTATCGTGCCGGTAAAATTGAGGTACATACATATGTATATATATATATATATATAAATATATACATACTTTTAACTGGCGGTTGTTTTGGGGTCTATGGATCATAACTAGACCTCCTGTGAAGATTTTTTTGGAAAACTCGACAAAAAGTCTACCTACTGGTACAAAACCAATAGGTAGACATTTTTTCGAAAATCTTCATATAAAACAACTCTGCATTAGGAATGATTCCTGTGTCGAGGTCTTCACAATTATTGAAACAACAGACACAAAGAACAACCAGACTCGGGACAAATATTTGTGAGTTAAACATAGTTTAGTTCCGTGTGGGATTCGAACCCTAAACACTCAGTCTGGCGAAGAGGCGAGGCGACCACTTTAACCATTGTGCCGTCCGCGCAGTCCTTTCGGTTGCTTTGGTGATCACAATGACGTCCAAGACGCCAGGTATAATGTGTACTAGGTACGCTTGGGACAGATAAAGTTCCAAAAACAAAAACCTAAACGTTAACGGGTCTCATTTTGTCGTTCGTTGATTCTCTACTTCGCAGCTTCGTCACATAAGAACTTCGAACATTGTAAGAAATTTTGTGGTTTATTAAATGTATATTCCGTCTAGATGCCTCAAGTGTGTTCGCTGTGGCAACAACTGGTGCTGTGATGAAGTGTTGGATGATTTCGAATTAAGAAGGAGCTAATTCAGGAATATTTAGTTTGCGGAATAAATCAAACTGAGTTAGATTTTAATTTTCATTGATAAATGATTGCATTTTCCAAATCGATTTTAAAGACATTTTCAGACGAGGATTTGTTTTTTTTAGCTAGATGGTGCCGGAATTTCTTACGACTATTCTTGAGAAGAAACGCCGAAACAAACTGAAGGCTTGTTGGTCTAGTACAGTGATCCGGCCCGCCGACGGTCCTTCGACATGAATAGTATATGGCCCGCGATAATTATATTTTGACGGTCCAGAAGTATAAAGTAGATTCTACTTAGTAAAATAATAAACGCATAGGTAAAGGAGCCAGCTAGACTAGCCGCGTAGTTCATGATTGTGTTGCGGATCGCGGTCGCCTGCTGTCACCGAGCGAGCCGCACGTACTGTTTTGCTTGTTCGCGTAGGTAATTTTGTTTTAAATTTGTCCCGTGTTCTTGCTTGTTCGAGTAACGCAATAAATTCATAACTGTATGAAAATATAAGGTCCGCTTTTGGGATAATGCCGTATAAAAAACGAAAAGTCGATTCCGAGTGTCGACTGTTTAAAGAAGAGTGGGCTTGGAAATATTTCTCTACAGAGAGAATAAGCCAGTATGTCTTAAATGTAATGAAACAGTGGCGGCATTTAAAGATTTTAACCTTGCCATTTTAACACCAAGCATGCTAAAACTAAATATGCTTTGATGAATGACGCAGAAAAAAAGGTGAATGCGGAAAACCCAAAAAAACACAATAACTGGTCAAAGCAAAACACTGTTCAAAAGGCTTCTGCACTGGCTGAAGATCTTGTGGCTTGTACAATTGCTAAAAATAACAAACCAAACCAAAAGCAATTTTATATGTCTCTCACGCCTACCATGGCTGGGCCTTCGAGTAAAAGTTAAATTGTAATTTTTAACATTTCTGCAAGTGTGTAATGCTGTAATGTTTTTATATGGTTAAAAGTTTCAACACAAAATGCATTTTTCCTATAATTCTGGCCCTCCCCTGAAATTTCTTTAACTTCCTGGCCCTCCATTGAGAAAGTTTGCCCACCACTGGTCTAGTAGTTAGTAATCCTGACTGGTTGAGCCGGAGGTCGTGGGTTCGACACCCGGAGCAAATAATTGTGTGATCAGTGATGCACGATAATTCTGTGTCTGGATGTAATTTCTGTAATATTTAAGTCTTTTGCAATATATACCGCACTATGTTTATGAGCAGTCTGATGGCATCTGGCTCTGCTCTGCCTGGTTTGGGGATTAGACGGCCGTGTGCGAGGTGTTTCAAGTATTTATTATTTATAAACTCAAGGATCCAAGTCCACACAGCAGTTGTGCCCGAGGTCGCTCGAGCGTTGCTCACCTTTCTCGGGGGGTCATACATTCCTGATTTTGTTTTGTTATAAATATAGCAATACTAATCCGTGCTATTTGTAATAGGGCCGTACTCTATACGTGATATATAATATGATAATAAAAGAAAACCACCAGCACTTAATCTTTACTTATTTAATAGAAATGCAAAGGTTCTGGAAAGTTCCTTCAAACTACATAACTTTGGTTGTTCGCAATGTTATACATTTGTATGTTCAGTAGTAAGTCTTGCGCACCCACTTGATCCGGTTTCCTCTCTGGGACATGATCTTCACTGATGCACTGGCGGCGGCCTTCACCACGTCTTGGATCTAGAAAGTCACTTATAATTAGGTTTTTTTGCAATGCCCCCAAGACCTCCATGGGTCATACTTCACGGGGTCTGGATATCTTTAGTCATACATTGGCTGTTTGTAATTACTGCTTAGGGTCAACTCACTTTTAAAATGTAAATAAAATAAACCTTATTCCATTAAAACAGAGCCGAAGATCGAACGCGACGGCTGGACTAGATTATAATACTTGCATACGATTTTCATTAGAATGGGATAAGATTAATATTTTACAGGTACTTGAGCATTTTGGCGCTTAATCTGAGTTGAACCTAAGGTGGCCAAAAGGTGTGCGGGCACAGCTAGTTTGTACATTAATCTCTGGACCTTCTGGATAAACTTTCTTGGAGGGGACATATTAGTTGGGCTACAAAAAAAACCCAGAAAATTATTATCAGAGTTATCTGCAACTTTGTCTTATGGGATTTTACTAGCTTTTGAACACGGTTTTACTTACGTTCAAGTTGATATTAGTAATAATATTGGTATATTCTGGATGAAATGTAGGAAGCGTGATGATACTTACACTGATCATGAGACTCTGTGCATTCCCAACGAGCATGTCCATGGCCGCCTTGTCCTCCTGGGTCCCTTGGTGGCCCAGGGAGGAGCCCTTGACGGTGGTCAACATCTTCAGTTGACCGCTGATCGTTGGAATTCTTTCGCATACTTGAAGAAGATTCTGCCATTACAAGGTGTGGGTTAGTTTGTGAACAAAACAACAGACCTCTAAAAGTTGACGATGAGTATTGTCGAATCTTTAAATACAATATATGAATTGACCATTTTATCACACGCTAGAAATGACACAATTAAATATATCTACTATAAAGTTGTTTCTTATTGAAAATAAAAAAAAAAACTGTCAGTCGTAGGACTGCACATCAGAAGTGAAAACACATACACAATATATATAATAAGAAGCTGACAAAACTCAATGTTTAGATTAGCGCCCTCTAGTGGATCTATATATGTATTATTAGCGTGACGGTAACGAGTTCAGTGCTTTGTTTCCATAGCAAGTTTTCACTTAAAAAAACGTAGTTATACAAATTAAAACATTATTCCACACCATTAATATACACTTGATGTGGTACCGTTACGATACGATATATCGATATATAGGGATGCTATAATATCGAGTATCGATACAAACGTATCCGATACGGTAACGATGCGATATATCGATACAAGAGACTTTTTTTAGACATTCTTAATAATGAGAATTTGATTTGAGGTTTAGATCCATTTAGACAAATAAACGATAGGTAGGTACATACAGTTTTGATCCTGTGGTCGGTGCACTCGTGCGCGAGCTTCTTGGCGAGGCGCGCCACCTCGCGCGACTCCGACACGATGGACTTGGACGTCGTGAGCACGTCGTGTTGCTTGTCTGGAAGGGCACTTATTTTAACAACTGAATCTATAAACACGAGTAGTATGTACCTTACCGGGCTCACTCGGGTGCAGTTTACACACTGGTACAGTATCACTTTGGTTTAGAAACGCACAATTCGATTGGGACTACATCGCTTATAGCTTGTATATAATTTATTTTATTTTTAACATAACATACTATTCATTCTCGTTTATACTTTTTACATAATATATATTGCTCGGATTTGGAAACAAATAATTTAACAAAATCTGACGGGGTCTCACGAACGCAGACATCTTTCTTTTTGACTTGGCTCTCTTTCAGAAATTAAAATAGCGTTTGAGTAGTACCTGTGTTCATGTAGGCGGAGAGCTTGGCCATGAGCACGGCCATGCGCTTGGCCACGGCGACGATCTCGTTGTCGCGCGAGGACCAGTCGCGGATCGCCACGTGCAGGTTCAGCGCCTCGTTCTGTAATATATTGCATTTCGACAAATAAAAAAACAGTTCCTCATAAGCTGAAGAGTAGTCTGTATTTGAATAACCAAAGACAAAATCAATATTCTTTTCTCTTCTGTTTTTCAACTGAATTCTTTATTTTTGTTTATCGCAGAGCTTTGTAGTACCTACTTCATCATCATCATCAGCCTATCGCCGTCCACTGCTGTACGATGGCCTTCCCCGAGGAGCGCCAACTATCTGGTCTTGGACAGTTCGCAGCCATCCGTAGTATAGTATTTATAAATAAGTGCTAACTACTTATTACTATATATAAGATTCGTAAAAAAAAATTGCAAACAATTTTTTCCTATCTTCGACAGAGCTCTATTGTTAAATTAAATTAAATTCGATCAAATGTTTTCCCCTGAGCGAACACTGGTACACAAAGATAGTTGCATAACAACTACTGAAATTAAGGAATAATCCCTACAGTATGTTGATTCATTGAGATGTAGCAACATTTTGTGTTAAATCATCTAGTGTTGACTATGCCAACACTTTTTTTATTTTTGACCATTTTTATATTATATGTTTTAGATTTTAAACCGTTTATAGGCAATATACAAATAGAAAATGATTTAGTTGCGCAAGGAGACATTTATCTTGGATGGATCGATGAATAACTGGAGGTAAGCGGTCCCCTGTACTTATAAACACTAGAGAAGTTGCAATAAGTAGTACTTGTAAATGCTCAGTGATATAACTTACGTAAATAGGTTGGTTGGTGTCTGGTTCCTTGTTGAATATGGCCTCCCCCCCCAGCACCGACTCCAACTTGCCGGTCGCGTGCAGGATCTGCACAAAACAACGTGTAGGTCATATTATACAATCGAATGTAACAGCTTTTATTTAGGAAATATTTATTTATCACTACTGGCAAGAATAGGGGCATTTCTTGTAGAAAATTGATTCCAAATTCCATTCAAAATTAATATTTTTTATTGTTTTTTAATGTCAATCAAGTCGGCAAGATTGTCTTTCATTAAACCTTTTACACAAATGATAGTACTACTTTGCATGACTAGGTTTCCAGTTTTTTAATACTGAAAAGAAAAAAAAATATATCTTATATTCAGTAGTTGTTAAGTTGCACTTTTTTTAGGGGTTTTTGTCTATTTTATTGTTTTAATCATGTATGTAAATATACTATTCTTCTTTCTATCTTTATTCTTATAATACTTTTAAAAGCGTGTTATAGCAATACTCATGCAATTAAAATGTCACGCATTTCATTCATTTCCTAATATCCGTTTCTATATAAACCGAATATAAATACTGTGATGACAGGGTGCCTGCATTCAGAAGAATAAAAAACAATTTTGTCCAGTTTAATTGCTCCTGATCTTTTTATGCCCGGTTCCTATAGTCAAGAAAGGATTCGTTTTGCGTACCGCAAACGAATCGTTTCTTGATTATAGAAACCTGGCATTAATAGACAGGTCTCGAGTCTGAAAGGTGATGGAAAGTAAAAGATTACCTTGGCAGTGGTGTCCTTCCAGTCGGGCATCTTGCTGGCCCTGGTGTCGGGCGCGGGGCTGGCGGCCGACAGCTGCTGCTGCGCCTCGGCGAGCGCGCGCTGCAGCTCGGGGTCGCTGCGCGCCGTTTGGGACGACAGGCTCACGTGGATCACGCGGTTGGCCAGCCTGGGCAACACAGTTAACGTAACGCGTAAATGCAATTACATACAGCAAGAGCCCCCGATCGTCAGTCTTCGTCATTTTAGAAAAACTGGTTTTCTGTTTATGTACCCAACTGAGGTAGGAACGGTGGCCGAGTATGAAGTTATGATCATGGTTTGGTAGCTAAGAAATACCCAAGATGCAAAAACATTAGGACCCATTTTCGTCATAGTATAAAGCGTATTTTTTTTATATTATCTTTGGGATGATATCAAAAGTCACGTCGTTCATTGCCAGACACCCTTAAAGTTTGATAAATTTTAATTCTACTTTCGTCATAAAATAAAAGCTGAATTTTAAAGATTATTATGATACTTGGATAATCCTTAATGCCCGGTTTCTACATTCCTATTATTAAGACAGTATATCATTATGTCAAACTACCATTTTAAACGTCTTAAAATATCACGAAGTCGCAGCCAGTTAGAGTATGTGATAAACAAAGGAATGATTACATAGGGGTTTTGAGAAGAGTTGAACACCTGGAAGACGGGTCTGCGGATACGAATCCATATGCGATAAAGAGAGATTAGTAGTTCCAAACTGAGATAAACTTCAAAAGATTCTACCAGAATACACAAACCAAACAGTGAGGTATGAAATTAATAATAATAGATATATCAAACTCACTTAGTAATGGCGGCAGAAGTAAGGGCACATTTCATCGGATCTTCATTGATGGAGTCCTCCCTCATCCTCTGCATCGTGTCTCCAGCCGTTTGCACGAAGTCCATGGGGTCCACAGACTCGTCGCACAGGTCTCGAACCTTGGACAGTGACTCCGTGTATCTGGCTAGTAGAGCCTTGTAATTCTCTATTACCATCTATGGAGACAGAATCACGTTAGAAAATATTTTGTTTACAATTCAGCCTGCACAGTGTGTGTAAGTTTGATCGAAGTTTTTAATCGAAGGCAAGAAATAAACTTGCATACGCTATAAATAGAAAAACGATCCTAAAATATGACTGTATAAGCTTTTAGTCTATGTTTAAAACCATAGAGTAGTAATAAGTAAGTGCGCTACCAGTACAGAAACATTTACCTTGTCGTCAGGTTTGTGCACCCTCTCCTGTGCGGCCTTCACCAACATCGGAGCGAGCAACTCCGTCTGAAAGTAGAACAATCGTTACATAACTAAACCTTAAACATTGTCATATACACACTGAATCAATCATTGGCTACTTAGATATTGAATCTATCATATTACTAAACTTAGAAGAGAAGTATCTTATTATGTACTATTTATAAATGGGAAATTTTGGATGGATGGATGTTGTAGGAATGGATATGGATGAAATTTAGCACATAGATAGATTATAGCCTGGACTAGCACATAGGTTTTTATCCCTGAAAAATGTACGTTTCTCGTGAGATAGATTTGAATTTTCACGCGCAAGAAGTTGCGGGCAACAGCTAGTATGTTATTATGATGAAAAATGAGTTAGGTAGGTATATAAAAGGAGTCTTCTTTTTTACCATATAGGGGGCAAACAAGCAGACCGGTCTCCTGATGGTAAATAACGACCGCCGCCCATGGGCACCTGCAACTCAAGAGTCACAAGGACCGTGCCGGCTTAAGGTGGGAGTAGGGGCAGGGTGGAAGAGGAGGAGGAGGGAGGGAAAGATTAGAGCTTCCGGTAACCTCACTCACTCTGTGAAGCCGTGGTATCACTTCGGTCGAGCCGGCCGGAAACAAGGCTCTCCCACGACAAAGATTCGAAGATTTTCGATGTAAAAATAGCAGTTATATGTATAATGTCATTTAAAATATATATAACGTCTATAGCCGTACTCCTTCATTAATAAGAGAACTACTGTCGCAACAATTGCATATAACACCAACATAAGTTGAAATTAACATCAAAGAGCGTCATCCAAACGTCAGAGCGCGAGCGGTCCCGGTCGCACTCAAAAGATACGGCCGCTTAAGAATTACATTTTGGGAAATTAAACATCAACAGGTAAATCAAAACCTATAGGGGAGGTACTTCCCATTGACCTACAGTCGTGAAATTTGGTAAGAAGCAGCCTGACAGCACAAGTAAAGGAAAAAAATCGTTAATTTGTTGTTATATCACATAAAAATATAAGTTTTTGTGATTACAAACTTGACTTTGTCGTAAATCGATTTATTGAAGAGTATTTTTAGATTGTTTTTTCAAAAGGACGGGCAAAAATCTTCGAGAATCTTCGAGATGGACGTACTATTCATACATACAAGTTTGTTCACGGAACCCTCGGTGCGCGAATCAGACTCGCACTTGTCCGGTGTTTTTTTGTTTGAAACATGACTTGATCAAAAGTGTTTTTAGATATTATTCAAGAAAACCTGTTCATCCGTTCGAAGGTCATCAGCTCTTTTCTAACCGTTGAAAGGATTTTCGAGTCCACGGTGTTTTGAATATTTTGTTTATGATTATGTACACAATAGATGAGTTTTTACTTGTAAAACCTAATAGTCCAAAGTAAAGATCTGTAATATATTGGGATGTTACTTGATGTTGTCACCTTAACATATTCTTAACGAATATTCTTTCATTCTGACGAATATGCCAAACGTCAGAGCTGTGCACGTACATAAACGCCGTAAATAAGTGTAACCACAGACCTGTTCGCTACAAGTCCTGAGCTGCGTGGACACCTTGGGTCCAGCATTCCCGGTGTCGGCGACGAACCTGGCCGTCCTGCTCACCCGGCCCAGCTGCGCCAGGAGCTCTGCTATCTTACGCTCCAGGAGGAAGTGACGGCTCTTTTCGTCTAGAAGCAAACACAGGAATATAATAATAATAATAACTCCACACATCTCACACACGGCCATCTGATCCCAAACTAGACAGAGCCTGTACTATGGTAACCAGACTGCTGATAAACATATTTATATATTAATAAATACATACATATTATAGATAAATTACACAAAGACACAAAACAAATGATCATGCAAATCACATAATTATTTGTTCTGGGTGGGAATCGAACCCATGACCTCTGGCTCCGCAGTCAGGAAAAATATATATGCACTAAGGCCCGCCTGGTCATAGACGTTCACAAGTGCATAATTCACGCCTTGGCAATCCTGTCCAGCCTTTACAGCTGATGCAACCTCAATTATTTTAGAAGAAATACAACAAATTAGGGTTTATCATCACTATCAGCCATGGCTGTCATTGAGAGTCAGTAAGCCCTTTATATTGATTTTTTAAACTTTCCCGACTTAATTTTTTTTTTTTTTTTTTAATAAAGAATACTAGTAACGTGGGTCACACATTACTAGTATTCTTGTTAACCCTTCCATCTAAGCCATTACGCTACCGCCGCTAAATTATTATCTGTTAAATTACAAAATTATTATCTGTTTGAGTGCGTGCGTCCGTGTGGTGCTAAGCAGTGGTGTAACTATAGCATCTGAGGCTTGTGGCTAATTCATCGGATGGGGCACAAGTTCACTCTATGTGCCTCGTGTGCTTAGGGCCTTGGTGTCGGGGCCGCGGGCCCCTAGGGCCATGGGCCCGTCGTGGTTTGCCCGCTCTGTCACCCTATTGTTACGCCACTGGTGCTAAGTATATTATAAGCATATCCATAAGTGTAAGTACCTCTCTCAGCATCAGCCAATATATCGAGGTCTGCCAGAGGTTGCTCCGCGTCCATAAAGTCCTCCACGACCCTGGTCACTGCCATTCGCTCTATTGCCTTCTTTAGCTCTCGGATACGCTCCATCAATAAACTAAATATGATAAAAATATATCTAATGTAATATTTAAGTAATATTTTATAGAAGAAAATTAAAAACCAAAAAGTTAAATATGAGGAGAGGATCCTATAATAATCGTAATTATAATATTCTGCGATGACAAGCTTGCCACTCATACTGTGTGTCGTTTCGAAATATGGATAGAGTTATCGTGAAGTGAGAGCCTCTCACTGATTACTATAATATATCTCTCTCACTTTCCAGACTGGAATAAAAACTTGTCCCACTAATATTATAAATGTGAAAGTTTGGATGGATGGTTGTTTGTTACTCTTTCACGCCATAACTACTGAACCAATTGCGATGAAATTATTATCCCGATATTCCCAAGAGATCCGATCGGGTATTATTATAAGGATGAAACAATGACCTGTACTGTTCCTGGTCATATTTCTTGGAGCAGTGCATCAGCAGTTGTTGCGTCTCCTCCACCACGTGGCGCATGTCCTCCTTGTCAGCGCCTTCCAAGTCCTCCGCCATCTGTACACGAAAATATTGTACATTTATTTGCTTAAAAATATAGATACATTAATATTACTGTTTTTGTATGTTTATTTAATCGCGCTAATCTCTGGGACTGTCAGTCAGATTTGAATCATTTATTTTTATATTGGAAACAGCATTCATTGAGGAAGGTATGTAACATCACGCTATGTCCCTTAGGATCGCAACAGTGGATATAAACACTGGTAAAACTGCGGGGGACGGCTGGTAACCTATAACCTTCTTCTTTTTTTAAATTTTACGGGTAGTTTTAAAGTAAATTTAAGTAAAAAAAATAAGTATTCATCTTTATTATAACTGTCGCAATACTTTACCTTATTGCCGATATCAATAAGGTTCTTTACAGCTTGTTGCCCGTTCGCCTTTACGTCGCTCTTAGCCATCGGTTTGTGTAGCCATTTGAATGCTGTGTCCGTCCTGCGAGCATGTATCACAGATTTAAAATAAATGTTAATTCTTAACACTTAGACTGTTATCCTTCATAATGGATTAATTACGTGTGGTTCTAACCGAAGCCAACCTAATATGCCTGACCCGAAAGTGTAGTTGATCATTACTATTTCTTTCATAACACTTGGTGGAGAAATCCAGGTAAATTTTATTCGATGTTAACTGGAAAGTAAATTGAG